>CM023486.1:92821396-93418896 GCA_013339685.2 Hyalomma asiaticum | reverse complement strand
TTAGTTTGGGACCGAACGTCCGCTGCCTCTCCTTCCTTTATAGGAAGTACCTTACAAATCGAATCGACGAGCACAGACGACATATATGTGGCCTCCTCGGCTAGGTTTCTCTTTTGGAGACGCTATTCCATGCTCCCAACTATAGGACCGCAGAAATATGGTCTTTTTCTTCACCTAAACCTCAACCCGCACCCCCAGAATCCCTCGCGGCCATCGCCACCGCTGACATGATTCCCGTGACCGTCGGCAACTCCAATATAGCCTCGCGTCCTTTGATGGGAAAAACGGGAGCGAAGAAGCGGCGACCAAAGACAAAATGATGGGATCCACTGCGGCGCTGAACGGTCTCCCGTAGCATTCTTTCATTTTATTATTCTCGTTCCCCTGCTCTCATCGTTCCCGTATATACAGTTGCAGCTTCTTATTTTACCGAACTCTCGTCTCTCTCTCTCTCTCTGTTTACGGGCTTTCGTGCAACCGCTATATACTGTGTATATACACCGATGCCTCGTAAATGGTCCCGGAAAACGATTCACGAACTTCGTCGCTGGCGGGCCATATAAAAGAGCCAGAAACCGCGGCGAAGTCGGAAGATTGGCGCAAACAACGAGGCGAACGGTCTTTTGTACCCATTCCACTGGGAAGAGAGAAGGTAAGAGGGAAAGGGAGGGAGGGGGGGGGGGGGAGGTGAGCACGACGCCGACTCCGAGCCGCTCATACATAGAACGATACCTCTCCTGTTGGCCCCTGTTTTTTTTCAGCGCGGTTGAATACATGGCGTTGCAATTAAAGCTCTCATTGTCGTGCATTCTAAGAAAGCGCTTAGACGGCCGTTCTCTTCCGAAACGACAAAAACACAAGAGCGCTAGAAAACTTGCTCAATCGGGCCGTTGGATTCCTCTATATCTTTACGAGGCAATACAGTCCTACCTTTAGAGGTACCAGGACAGACGCTGTGGAAATTGGCGATTGCGCAGCACGCTGGTGTTTCAGCAGTGGCGGGTAGTTATAGCTGGTTCTCGAGGCTACTCCAGCTTACCAAGCAGGCTCGTGTCCCTGTCTATACGACTTCAGCGTCATAACTGGCTCATTTTCGCAGGAGCTTTGACACAGATCGGCGGCATTTTTTAATATGCTAAAGGTGTACTGTGGGGCTCGCTTAAGATAGATATTTACAGGGATATTTACAGGGATTTACAGGGTACAGGGCGTGCTATTTAGACACAACACCGAGTGGGCACGATGTCCTGGCAAAATGGCGCTGGTGCAACAGCCACGGCCTTGACATCCTGTTTCTCTTTCTTAGTGCCGCTGCGCTGAGATGGCTGGTTGGTATCAATATTTTAACGCAACACCATTATTTCCAAACGTCTACATAAGGTCTCACAGCACCTCGCCAGGTCAAGCCAGATTTTCGGTTCAAAACACTCGAATCGGTCTATAATGTAGGAGACGGCCACGTCTCCGCAGTCTTAGTCTGTAGGCCTTAGTCCCGGCCAGCCGTCCAGCACCACCCAGTGGAGTCCGCTTGCGTCCACAGGCCCGTACTCCCACCCGCACCCGCCACGTTCCAAGCACGCTTACTTCTCCACACCCACGTCTCTTCATCTTGCGGCGGTGCCCACGATGTATAATCTCGTCCTAAACTGTATATCTCCACAGGGTACGCTATAGCTGTTTCCTTTTCTGGCTTTATTCTCCAGAGATGCAAGATTTATACTTCCTTGCCACTGACCGAGGGGCAAATACTTCTCCGTAATTTCAACACGCATTGGAATACAGAAGACGCTGTTTATAGCAACTTCGTGGCATGCGCAGTACATAAAGATAGAAGACCTTGACGCTTCCAGAAGGCGCACATCCATATTTGATGCGTGTTTGTTCGAGACGTCACCTCGAGCACGGCAGGGTTCACCTTGCGAAGAGGGCTCCTCGTTACGGTCTTTCGAAATCGTGCAGCTGTCGACGGGCTTCGCGCTGGCTAAGTCGCTCAAGAAGCCATGAATGGAAGAAATAAGGATGGGAGGCGGGTAGGAGGGTTACAGGTGCGTACAAAGCTCGTAAAGTTTCGCGAAGGCGCAGGTGGCTGGATGCGGAAAGCATTTCGACAGCTCGTAGGCGGCCGCGGCGCTATCTATCTATCTATCTATCTATCTATCTATCTATCTATCTATCTATCTATCTATCTATCTATCTATCTATCTATCTATCTATCTATCTATCTGTCTGTCTGTCTGTCTGTCTGTCTGTCTGTATGTCTGTGAATGGAGAACAGAAGTTTCTGGATGTGATAAAGTAGTCTCTTGATTGCGCAGCAAAGCTCTTATCACAGAAGCGAAGCTCTTATGTCAGAAGCGAGCGGTGGTGTAAAAGTTAAAATTCTACGTCTTTTTCTTTAAATATGTCCAATATTACGGCGTGATCGTGAGGCGCGCAGTACAAGGTTCCACGGAATTTCGGCCACCTGCCTGCGCTTTTTTAACGTGCATTCTTATCTAAGTAGGCCTGCCTGGTTCTTCCTTTCACCCTCATCGAAATGTGGCCGGCGTGTCAGTGAGGACAACCCGCATCCTTAGCGGCGGAGGAAATGTCTCAAACTGCATGGCCTTAACGATCGTATCGATTTCGACGAAAGCTCCTGCACGAATGTATCCTTTTCTCATAAATGTTAGTTTTTTTGTTTTTTGTTTTTTTGCATCCCAGCACGACACGATGATTTATGTGAGTGTAAGGAAACGTTTAAACAATGTAGCTACTGTGCTGAAGTAAGGTTCAGCTCAAACTCCATCATATAGGTGTGCTTAACGGCACAAGGGAACATAACGAAAAGTAATTAGCTGAGTTCCTTTTATTATCATTTTGACTTAGCGATACTGACATAAGTATACCATATGAACCGTTGTCGAGCGCAATATGTATATGAATGTTCTTAGGAAAGTAATGTCACCGTGTGCTATTTTTCAAAGTCGAAACGATTGCTCTTTCGGAAACCCTCGATCATTCCAGGTTTCCGTGTTCCTGCAAAATTGTTTTCTATTCGTACGCGCAAAGCATTGTTCATCCTTTTTTAGCTTTTCTTATATCTAACACACTTTCAAACCAGAAATGGTTGCTGCAATTTCTTTTGCTAGCTTTCCCTCATTTATCTTAGATGCGTATCCAAGTCATCTCATTGCTTCGCATCTTTTCATGCATCTCTAGATCCTTACTACTAATGAAAACAGTTTTCGCCACGACTTCTCAGGCTTTGATGCCTACATAAATTCACGCGAGGCAATAGGCGTAGCCTAGGACACAAATACGCTGATGCTGCTCACTTTCTGGTTCTGTGGCTACAAGTCTATAGTATATACCGGCAATATGTTACGCGCAGAAACGCGTCAAGAAGGGGCTAGGACAGAAATGAACAAAAATAAGCTCTTCACGCCGAAAAAAATCATCGTCATCATCATCATATTCGTATTCATCCTCTTCTCCGTTCACCGCAGACTGAGCCTCTCCCAACGCTCTCGAATATGGTCTATCTTGTGCAACCTTACTCCATTCTATTCTCGCGAACCTCCTGATTTTGTCACTCCATCTAACTCGCTGCAAACCGCAGTTACGCTTCCCACCCCTCTGTACCCATTCGGTTGTTCTATTAGACCATCATTTATCTTTCCTGTACTCAGCACGTGACCCGTCTAGGTACATTTCTTTCGTTTATTTTCGACTACAACATCGATTACACATGTTCGTTCTCGGATCCACTCTCCCGTTCTCCGATCTCATATTCACGTTACGTCCACTATTTATTTTTTCCTTCCTTCGCACGCTGCTGGTTCTTAACTTTTCTTTTTTTTTTTTCAAGAATTTGTTGTTCTCCATGTTTCAGCCGCGTCATTTAGTACCGGTAGGATGCAGTTATCGAAGACCTCTCGTTTCAGGAATACTGGTACATTGCTTGTCACGATTTCTAAGTGTACCGTACGCGCTCTCGCCTAGCCCTACTCTACTGCCAACAAGCCCAGAAGCCGACCCTTGCTAGTCCGCGTCTTACGATTCTGAAGGTTTCTAGTGTACCGGCTGAACAGGGGCAACTATCATAAGAAAGACGTAATTAAGACGAACTGCTACTGCTATACAATGCGCTCCAATAGTTTCCAACAGGGCAGTGACATTGGGTGGTGGTATATCGTTAACTTCCTGCCCGGGAAGTAGAGCTGCTTTCCTGCGACAGCTGCCACTGCCTTTATCGGGTTTTCTTTGTCTGGAAGTACATATACACTGCGGCGTGTTTCCGGTGTTCTTTTTCCCAGCGTATTTTCTGTTACGTTTGTTGTGGTCGGGCTCCTTTGTGACTCGGTATATGGGTGATTTTGGGACGCTGCTAAAAAGGACTAGCCGCAAGGAATCCCTTCTGGACGATTGGTTATAATGCCTTGGAGAGCGGCGGCCGACGGGTCTTCTTTGCACGCCTGTTGCTGTCACTTCTTAAGTGTGTTCCCGTGTACTTTACCAATCACTTCTCTAGCCCTCCTCGAAGGCTTGTCGTGTAACTACGCTGCGGTTACCGTGCTGTAATCTTGTAGAACTGCCTCAAAATCCGTCATAACTATCGTAGCAGCTGTTCACATTAAGGAAAATAGCACTTTTTTTTTTTTTAATGCTGCCTGGAGAACCAAGATACCATAAAAGACCGAAACATATAAGAGTCACAAGCGACTGCTTCTTGGGGGAGACGGAGCTTCATACATAATTATAGGGTTGCGCTGTCGAAACAACAACAACAACAACAACAACAACAACAACAACAACAACAACAAAAGCGTCCCGGTCAGACACACAGAACAACAGACGGGATCTCAAGAGACGCGTTAGCTCGCAAAGGAAAAATTTTAGTTGAGCAAATCATTTTCGTCTAATGGCCGACACAGCGCAATCTCCCGTTAGGGACAAACAGTTTTCACCGTACAACACGAATACTACATGAAACAAAAAACTCAACCCGGCGGACAAGGTACAGACTCGAGACTTCATTCACATATACCTCACAGGTCATAATTATCGTAATCATCTTTATCTCTAGTAAAGGTAAGGGGGTCCGTCCCAACGACCTGCAACGTACTCAGTCTTATAAAGAACGCGAGGTGGTGCAAATTTCCGGAGCTTTCCACTAAGGCGTATCTCATGATCGTATCGTAGTTTTGAGACTTCATAACACCCCAGAAGTTGATATGATTACTCGGTAGTGCGCAAACTGATTCCATTTTATACCTGCAATTTTGTTTTCTCAATTTCATCTCCCGCGTAAATCTCTCTAGCGCTGACCCTGCCTTGCGATTCCGATCCCTTGGTATCCATTCCGGCCCTCTAACTGACCTTCGGTTATCATGTGTCACGCATCACGTGGCATGCCCGAGTCGCCTTACGCCCCTCTTAATATCGACCGTAATAATTTAACTCGGAACCGCTGACACTGTATCAAAATAATATCCGTATGGCGACAGCAAGGGTAGAGCTTGCATCATAGAGAAATCTAAAAATAAGTTTTCTCGGCTTGCATCTCCCAAGTCCGGAACGCGGCTATTTCGAAACGCAGGCATTCCACGACCACATCTATGCACGATACTAAGAAAGAGAGAAATGAGTGATTCCACGTAAGATCGAACAAAGCATGGCTGGTCACCCTCTTAAATTTATTTCAAAATTTTATATATTGCTGCCCGATGTGTGGAAAGAAGAGATCCGCAGTTGGTTTTGCTAGAAAAAATTTGGTCGAAGCGCCGGGAGTCAATAATGACGAAGAGGTGGAGTGCCGCGCTTACCTGCTCTTCTGTTTTGGCCAACTTTGCTTATTAATTACACAAACTATACTAAGGTTAGGTGGCTGAAAATTTTTTAAGTAATTATACGCATGCTTCTACTTGTGGTAAATTATTTTTTCTTTTTGTGGGGAGTGTATATATTTTTATAAAAATCCTCAAAATCAGCCCAGGAAGCATTTTTCTGTCCACTTTGCGGGCTTATATCTCAAAAAAGGCTTGTGGCAGAGCGGCGAAAATTCTGCATTACGTTCTAAGCAAACTCGTTTGTCAACCTGCAAAATATTATATTTATATAATTTTTGAATAAAGAGATACGGCCGGGCTAACTTCAAAAAAACACCGAACAATGAAAATTTCTGACGACAATTAAAAAAAAACCCCATTTTTGATATTTTTTAAACTTTGTACACTTATTCTCCTTCACAGTGGCTTTCACAATCACCAAAAACATGTTGCATAATTTTGTTCCACTAGGAGTTACAGCCCGTCGAATCAGACCCTTACGCAATGATAGGCAATTGTTGTTGATCCGGCTTCTTGCCCGCTTAGTGTATAGGATGAAGACAGAATTGAATTTCTGGTCCTTAGGAGGCCAGCAGCACCGAAAAAAGGTGTTGGTGGCACTGATGGTGTCAATTTCGAAGCGATTTGATCACCCGAGCAGCAATGAGCGCGAGGCTATCGAGCAGGTGCGCGCGCCCCCCAGATGCTCTAAGAGAGGCACAGTCAGAGCTGCTTTTCACCTCCTTAAACCAAAAGTGTTCCAAACACTTCTTGGGTAACTTCAACGCGTGTGGGCTGGAGATTCGCTATCCATTCTGCCTTTTGTTCGCACCGCACTTAGGCGCTGATAACAAGGCGGAGATGGAAGCAAGATCAAAACACTATCAGGTAGCTATGAGCGCTTGCTTCACGCACGCGGTTGACAGCCGCTGCCGCCAGAGAAACTGTGCACCGCCACTTGCGATCAGTAGAACGCATGAAAGTGGCACTCCAGTGGCAAAGCAAGGTATAGAACGCCAAAGGAAACAAAAGCAAAACAATTGGTAAACGGATGCGCGCACCTATCTCAGATTAGATTCTACACCTTGCGACCGCGCCGGGTAACATGTTATCCCCAGCATGATGTGTGCGTTTGTGCCATTTGTGCCAACTATAAGCTTTGCCTTGCCGCTGTTGAGAACATTACTGGCCTCAAAATCGCTGCTGATCAGCTTCACTCAACGTTCGTTTTCATCCCGTCACCATCGGAGTGCCTTTTAGGCGAATGCAATCAGTGTCCAAAAGGCAGGTCCCTGACACTGGAGGAACTTAATATCCCAGAAGACGAAGAAATATTACTAGCAATGCGGGAGGCAGGCGACCTTGTGAAAAAAGTTTTGGGTGATGACACTTTTTTAATCATCTTCGAGTATTGGCGGAAAGGTGGATCATGCACAACCACTGACACAAAGTAGATCCATATACGAGGAAAAGCAATGCACGCAGCGTGGCAGCACTGTATTCCACTTTGATTTTGCCGAAAACTGGACTGTTGTGCTTCCTGATGAAGTTCAGGCATACCACTGGCACAAGCAGCAGGTATCCGTCTTTACATACGTGGTCACAACGAGAAAATCTACAAGGAGTTCCGCTGTTGTTAATGACGACTTGAGCCACGATTCCGCTCACGCCTGCTTGGCTCTAGCGAAAGAATGGGTGGAAGACAACCTGCCGGTTTACTCCAACGTGACATGTGAGTGATGGAGCCGCCAGTCATTTCAAAAATAGATATCAGCTTTTCGAGTTCCGAAAGAGCTGTTGTCCGAGTACCCAATGGGTATTTTCAGCAACTGGACACGGGAAAAACGCATGCGATAGAGTTGGAGGTCTCGTCAAGCATCAGGCAATGCTCAACAACCCTGAAAGTGCAATTCGGACAGCCAGAGACTTTGTATCCGTTTTATCAGAGAAACTGAAAGGTGTGCATCTAATACACCTTGAAGAAAAAGAAGCCGTCGCCTTCCGCAAGTTAAAGAAGGAAGAGTGGATGAGAGTTCCCGCGTTCCATGGTCTTGGCATGCCTGGCAGCTATCCACGCCAACGGAAGCTTCTCCTGGCTTGTACGTGGCACGAATAGCCGGGTCTGCTTGGAAGGAGTTGTGTGTACATGAATGAAGAAGTCTGAACAGTCTAATCAATGGAACAAACAATTTCAGCCCAGAAACAGGGTTTAATGAAGTGGTTCTTCTTGACCTTCACAAATTTTCCATTTTGCTAAAGATTATTTGGAAAGCGCTCTTTGCTTATTGCATTTTTATCCTTTCTTCTTTTCCTTCTTTTTTTTTGGGGGGGGGGGGGGGAGGGGGGGAATCTAAGCTACGCATCGAGTTCTTACTGCCTTTTTGCTGAGGTAAAGGCGGAAAATATCTGTCTGCGCTCCGATACCGCAGCGCATCAAAGAACCCCACACTTAAAAAACTGACCCCTAATCATTAATTATTGTGTCCCTTATAGCTGATATGCAGCGTTCACACATAAATGACCAGGCACATTACCATGCCAAAACTGAAAAGCCGTACGCGATCACAAATGTCAGAATAGTCAGAAGCGCATGCTTCGCTGAGCCTTCCGTAAGGGTCTAATTCGACGGGTTGTAACTCCTAGTGGAACAAAATTATGCAACATGCTTTTGGTGATTGTGAAAGCCAATGTGACGGAGAATAAGTGTACACAGTTTAAAAAATATCAAAAATGGGTTTTTTTTTTTTTAATTGTCGTCAGAAGTTTTCATTGTTCGGTGTTTTTTTGAAGTTAGCCCGGCCGTATCTCTTTATTCAAAAATTATATAAATATAATATTTTTCAGGTTGAGAAACGAGTTTGCTTAGAACGTAATGCGGAATTTTCGCCGCTCTGCCACGAGCCTTTTTTGAGATATAAGCCCGCAAAGTGGACAGAAAAATGCTTCCTGGGCTGATTTTGAGGATTTTTATAAAAATATGTACACTCCCCACAAAAAGAAAAAAATAATTTACCACAAGTAGAAGCATGCGTATAATTACTTAAAAAATTTTCAGCCACCTAACCTTAGTATAGTTTGTGTAATTAATAAGCAAAGTTGGCCAAAACAGAAGAGCAGGTAAGCGCGGCACTCCACCTCTTCGTCATTATTGACTCCCGACGCTTCGACAAAATTTTTTCTAGCAAAACCAACTGCGGATCTCTTCTTTCCACACATCGGGCAGCAATATATAAAATTTTGAAATAAATTTAAGAGGGTGACCAGCCATGCTTTGTTCGATCTTACGTGGAATCACCCAAATACTTCGTTGCGCGAGCGAAAAGTGTCTCGCTCCCGTTTGCACGAGAATATGCTTCCGTGTTTGTGCGTTTCGAGCCATGACTTGTTTCTAAAGTGTCGTTGCACGCGCAACGCAACGTAATGAGATACGCGGTGTGCAGATATATGTAAAGAAAAAAATTATGTCGAGCGCTGGAACTCCAAACATTCGGCCTTTTCTTTCCACCCCTCTCGTTTCTCTCTGCTATACTTGGTTTCGTTGAAGTGCGTTCGGTCGCAAATGTCGCTGCCACTTTGAATGGCTGTTCGTTAACGACGCTTCTGCATGCGTTACACTTGTAGCGTTCAGAGGAGAAAAGGAGAGCCGTTCTACGGCCGCGCACGTTTTGAGAAGCCGCTCGGTATACAACTTGCGAAATTTGTAACGACATTGTAACGAGTGTTGCGATATAGTTGTAGCAGCTTCCTTTCCTTTTCTTTTCTCTTTTTTTCTCCTGTTTTCACGTCTCTTTATTTCGCTTTAATGGACAGTTTACCTCGCTCTCACCATGACACCAAAAAGACAAGGTAACCAGTCGTTTTTTATTTTTTCTTCAATGTTTCGCAGCAGGTCAACAGACCGTCGCAAAGCTCTTTTCTAAAGCGTCGACTTCTGACCGCAGCAAATGCGAACGGCCAACTTCGCCTAGTTTAGATGCTGTCTTCCAGCATCATCATCTTCTTTTACGTTTCATATGAGTGTATCATTCTTATTTTCATTTTCTTAGCAACTGTTCAGCGCCGCCTCGGCAGCAGAACGCTCAGCTGGACAGCCTCCTGGTTAGCTCAATTGGTAGAGAGAGCGCCCCGGATAGGCGTTGGTCCCGGGTTCGAACCCCGAACCAGGACGAATTTTTCGGCAACTAGGAAGCTTTCTTTTCTGTGAAATCCGTATGGATTTCCTTCTAGCCTTGTGCTACAAAACGGGTGGATGCTAATTTTCCCTTTCATACTTTCTGTTGTTGACCCTCCATACGAACCAATTAGAAGCTAGCGCAGTGGCAGGAGAAGCCAGTAAACCGGACTTCAAAATGCAGCGTCCGTTATCGCAAGGTATATCAATGTTTACTTTTCTCTCCCAACCGCTACTATAGGACTGGGAATCGGTGGTCATTCTATATGACTAATAGCAACTTCCGCGTGCTTTCACAGTACACAAGAACAGAACTGCCGGTAAACTCGTCCGAGCGATGCCCCTCTTTCTCTGCTCGCTAGCTTCAGCACTCGATCACGCACTCCTCCTTTACAAGCATCGAAGAGCCCCATTAGTAGTTGGTATTCTATGCCTTCTAACTATATTAGTCACTTCGATGCCCTCGAGGACATTTAAATGGAGCTGTTGGTGCTACTGCCCTACCTCTATACCGTACTCGTGAATTCTTTCATCGATAGAACAAGATAACCCTGCCACTTTGTGATTAGCGCAATTCACTCTTTTCCTGCCCTGAAGCCGTTCGGTAAATCCTTCGCCGGAGGTCGCAGGCGATCACGGCGAGGGTCTGCGAACCGCTCTGGCTGCGTTCCAGACCTTCTTCGCAAAGCGGGGATTCACCGTCCTTGCGCCGATTAATTTGTTTCGTCGCCACAGAAGTCCGTTGTCGCGCGGTCCCTCCAAATTGGCTACGCGGCAAATTGCTCGTATAGTGCTTGCCGCTTACTGTGCACGTAGGGAAGTCATTGCCTCGGGGCTTAGTTCGCAGGGTCAATTGTGCTTCTCGACCTTCGTCTTTTAATCCCCTCCCCTCAGGGATTCTGTGCGGCTGTCCTTTTTTACGTTCATTCAGCGCGCCGTTAAATCGTTCATCTTCGACAGGCGAGGAATTAAGCTTAATAGCTAGCCGAACCCCATAGTAAAAGCCTAAAAGGGAAGGCTTAGCTATCTCTGTTCGCTATCTCTGTTCCGATTACCAGAGGCATATATAAATGTTCCTGTAGGAGTCGTACGAACGGAAAGTACAGATTACAATAGTACTGCGACTATTTTCCGTCTCCCTTCCTGATTGGCTGCGCTACAGGTCAAGCAAGCACTCCGTCCGGGGTTTCAATCAGTGCTGAGCGGGTAACGGCAACATTCAAGGGTTCGTGCCTTTAACTTATCCTCTTAAATGCCGTGTTCCACGTAAGGCCACGACGCCAACTTCTTATATTCGTTGAGTTGCTCGGCTGCTGATTCGAAGGTCGCGGGATCGAATCCCGGCCGCGGCGGCTTCATTTCGATGGAGGCGAAATGTCGAGGCCCATGTGCTGTGCGTTGTCAGTGCACGTTAAGGAACCCCAGATGGTCGAAATTTCCGGAGACCTCCACTACGGCGTCTCTCATAATCACAGCTGGTTCTGGGACTTTAAACCCCACAAATCAATCAATCAATCAGTTTTGTCTCAATGCGTCGATTACTTTCCTTCGTCCTTTATCAAAGGTTATACGGCGACGCAGCAGATTTATGTTTGACAGGATTAAAGAATGAAAAGCAAAGCGGAATAACGCGACATATATTTAAAATTCCTCCTCCCTGGCGTGTTTTAATGTTAACGTCAGCACTTTCGCCGCAAACCGTACGTACAGTGTCGTTTCCGCTGACACAGCCGCGATGTGCTTTGAGGTGGAAGGCCCGGTCCCACTGTGTGTGCAGCAGTATAAGTGGCTTTCTTTGTCTGCGCCCACTAAGCGCCTCTATGCACAGTTAGAGCGCAAAGCAACACCCATTTCCATCACTCGCGTGTATGACGAAGAGAATACTTTCTTTCAGCGCTGCTTTATTTGTTAACAGGAACAAAAATACAGTGATCGCAAATTCAGAAAACGTGACTCACCCAATGACCGAAGAATTATCTTTAGTTTTCGGCTTTGCGGTGTCCGCGGTTGGATAGCGCCGCAGTGAACGAGCCCGTTCACTGGGTGCTAAGACTTTCAGTGATAGGAATGCATTGCGAGACGACTTACTTTTTTGCACACAGGGAAGGAAACAAAGCCCACGTATGCTGCGGGACCGTCAAGTCCGACGTGGTTCTTTCTCCCGCATCTAAAGGTGTTGATTGATTGATTTGTGGGGTTTAAAGTCCCAAAACCAGTTCTGATTATGAGAGACGCCGTAGTGGAGGGCTCCGGAAATTTCGACCACCTGGGGTTCTTTAACGTGCACTGACATCGCACAGCACACGGGCCTCAACATTTCGCCTCCATCGAAATGCAGCCGCCGCGGCCGGGATTCGATCCCGCGACCCTCGGATCTGCAGCCGAGTACCTTAGCCACTAGACCACCGTGGCGGGGCATCTAAAGGTGTGTATGTAACATCAAGGCATTAGGGATGGCAAACCTCTCCATGAAAGACGTGACGAATAGTCAGCTGATCATTTATTTATACCCTACGGTGCTTTTTTTTTTCGCCTTTTGTCCAGTATTACCGATGGTCTAGACGTTCTATGTGTGGCGACTATTGAGTTCGTGCTCCAGCTCGACAGGGGTTAATAATGCAGACTCTGCGTGTGCTGTCTCCCTCAGTCACCATCCAGCGGCTTCCGACTAGCGATGACCGTGGAGGTACTGGGTTCGGTGTCCCAGGTGCCCATCGGTTTATCTAACGGGGATAAAGAGGTATGCTGACTTGCCGCTCGGCGGTGTGTGGGTAATATAATGTCTCGAAAAAGTGGCCTCTCCACTGTCTTCTGTCCCTTTCCCCTCTACTGTGATTCTCCTGCGGGTGTTTCGGCAGGGGCATCCTCTGTCGAAGACGCTTAGCCGTGCTTCTCTACGGGTTGCAGAAATTAGCTTTTAATTCCTCCTGATTGGTTTCTGGCGCTTTACGATTATGAGGGACGCCGAAATGGCGGCTCCAGAAATTTAGACGACCTGGGGTTTTTTGACGTGCACTGACATCGCACAGTATACACATGCTTCAACATTCACCTCAATCGAAATGCAGCCGCCGCGGCCGGGATTCGATCCCGCGACCTTCCGATCAGCAGCCGAGTGCCATAGCCACTAGACCACCGTGGCGGGGCTACTACTATCCTCAGTCGGGAGGCGATTACCGAGAACTCTAGATTCCCTGTTCTTTTCAAGAGCCACTTTCTAAGGAGAGAGCCGGCGCTGCACGAAGAAAGGGTGACCCTCTCCGGACTGCGCGACGTGCAAGTCCCACGAACGGTGATTAAATAAACCCCGTTCCTTGTCCCGAACGTCTTCTATTTCGGCCACCGCGGGCAGAGCAGGGTGGAAACGCGTTACTCGAGCGCCACTCAAGACTAGATAGCGTCTTTGTTGGAGTGACTATCAAGCGCACCTGCCGAGTGATTTTCTGCTATCGCTATCACGCACTTCGTCTCTTTGAGCTAGACTAATTTGCACACGACGCTGCTAGAAAGTTTGAGATTTCGTCAAGTTTTTGAAGGGATTAAACAAGGGAAAAAAAAAAGAACAGCATGAAAACTTCTTTCGGGGCGCTTCCTGGTTCGCTGATAGGGGCGATTTTCAGGTCTCGGAGGCCTGTTTTAAATATATAGATCAGCCTTTCAAGGATCCTCGCACAAATCCCCGCGCTCTACTGTGGACACCTGGGCACCGGCGAGCCGCGCCCCCTCTCCTTATTTCCTACATAATGTTGACTACTGCTTTCCCTATTTTAATCCCCGCCTCCCCAGGACGGTTGAGGTGCCATCCTCGTCGAGAGACGGTTACTCTCCTGTGCTTTTTTCTCTTCCTTTCTATTCGAGGGTCTCTTCTCCCTCTCTCAATGTCTTTGGAGCCTCTTCTTGGCGCCAGCAGGTGCAGTACATGTACAAGCACCATGTGTGGCGTGTGATGCTCGTATATGCCGGCTTAGCGCGTGGCCACGCCGCCCACTCATTGCCGGTGTTATGCGCATCTGCGTTCCCGGCTCGCATTATACGTGAGCAGGCAATGCGATGCATGTAGGCGTATGCGTGCCTGCGCAGCGAGTACGTTTTTAGAAACGCGCAGTAATTAGCGCTCTCTTCAGAAAGTTCGCGAGGTAAGGCGTAGAATGCTACGCAAGCTTTCTCGAAAAATTAAGTTAGCCGTCTGAAACTTCTCCCGGTATCTGGGCGTTTGTCAGTTGGTGGGTATAGAACTTTTCGAGAGCATAGAGAAGGCTATCGTGAACGTTATATACAGGGACGGCATTGTGTCGCAGAACGGCCGTAGCTAGGGATTGATTGATTGATTGATTGATTGATTGATTGATTGATTGATTGATTGATTGATTGATTGATTGATACGCCTCTGAACAACTGATCAGCTGGAACCAACTGACCAGTGTCCCTTAACTTGTATCAAATTCTCGGTGCACAACTCGTTAATTTACCTTATATAACCTCGTGCTTGTTAGCAAAACGGGAGTGTCTGTGAGACAGTCTCAGGAGCGCCCCAGCAGTGGCCACAAGGATTTCATCCTTTCTTCCTAATGTTCGATAACTGAACTTGATATTGTAAAGCTTCTTATCATTGCCTTTCTGTCTTTTCTTTTTAAGAAAGTACAGAGCATAACTCGAAGGCACAGAAAATTGCAATACGTTTGTCCGAAGCGTCCTCTCGGCAAAAGACGCGAAAGGGTCGTTTTTCCATACAAATTCGCGCAATGCCTCACGCTTTCGCTGGACGAGGAAAACATTAATATTCTTTCCGCAGTACGGCCTTGGCTATCAACTGGCACCTGCGTCTTACACTGCGGGACTCCCTGGGTATAGCGCAAACAACCAGCCCCCTTGTTGCAACATTTTCTGCACACCGATAATTTCATCCTGTCGCAATACTGTTGATCGCTAGGCACATCCTGCCAAGACGGTCGTCAAAAAAACGGCGTCGTGTTTTTCATTCGGATGAGCGTCATGCTGCAATAAACTGGTTTCAATAAGCAGTTTTCGCTTCTATTCGCGATGTATCATTGCAAGGCTATACGCCCGTAGCCGCTTCATATGGCCGAGAGCTTCTTTTGTTTCCTTCCTCCAAGTTGCCATGTCCCCGTTTAAAACGCCTTCGGCGCTACCTATTCAACAGGACGTGCGTACTGTGAAGCCGCCCTCATCGGTAAGCCGCTTTCGCGCCATTCACCTTGGGACGCACTTCAAGTGTGCACATATTGGATTACGGGCACGCCTGTTGCCACACAGCCTGTTTGGTGGCCACCTTTCTATCCTACACAAACTGCTCTTCAGAATGATTGATGATGATTGTGGTTCGGTTAGGAAAGGACGCTAATTTCTGCAGCCCATGTAGGGAGCACGGCTAAGCGTCCGTGGGGGTGGGGGAAAGGGAGTGAAAGAGATAGAGAGGAGAGAAAGGCCGTAGTGGAGGGCTCCGGAAATTTCGACCACCTGGGGTTCTTTAACGTGCACTGACAACGCACAGTACACGGGCCTCTGGCATTTTCGCCTCCATCGAAAATGCGACCGCCGCGGCCGGGATCGAACCCGCGTATTTTGGGTGGCAGCCGAGTACCGTAACCACTACACCACTTGCTCTGAAAGGTATCCTAACGCGTCAATGCTTGAGAAAGTGGGAGAGGGGGGTGCAGTGGGTGCAATCGCCGATGCCTCTCCGAGTAGCCGTTTTAAAGGGGAACTACGGCGGTTTTTCTACTATATTCTGATATCCCTGTTTTCCAATAGTACTGATAGCTCTGAAGCAGCCAGGGTCAGTCAGTTTGCTCAGAAACTCACAAATAATTTTAAATAACCGAGTGAACGGTGTGTTCAAACCGAAACGGGTAGACGCTTCGAGCAGCGTATGCGATGACGTCACAGCCTCCGCGCCATCAGGCACATGAATCTGGTGATGCTGGTGCCAGAAAAATGAAAATGGCGATATCATCCACAGATGTACCGAGCTCTTCTGAACTTGGCAGCGACGATTTCAGCGCAAGTGTCGCTGCTTTGCTTTACACGGCCCGCCTGCTCCGGTACGCAGCGTTGCAGGTAGTGACATCAAAAACGCAGGGTGCCTCGCGTGGGAATCCGCTAAACATTTTTAAAATTCATTTTCAGGAAAACTAAATGACCTGCAACCGCCTGGCCTAGCATAAACTATGGCAGTACCGAGGAGAACATATACTGAAAATTTCATTGAGATCAAGTGACAATGAAAAATCGCCGGAGTTGACCTTTAAGTGCGCAGCGCTTTAGTCTCTCGCCATGTCGACGACCGTCTCCTTCTGTCGCGTGCTCCTGCTTCCGGTCGATAGCCGCGATGCGCCGGAGAGGGCGTCACCGCCTCGCGAGCGCGTGATTTCTCCTCCCACAGCAGATCTTCGGCGCACAACGAGAATTGCTGGGTTGCTCGTGCTATACGCACTTTCTCAGGTTCTAAAGCAGTGGAGCTATTTTTCTACGTGGTCGGCTGATGGTTACTTCGAGTCAGCCGAAAGCTTTTTTTTTATCGTAGGTTCAATTAGACAGTTTTTATAAAAATATATATATATTAAGTGTATGTCGTTGTTAACTTCCTCAACTTTTCATCCGTTGTTCATCACCCGAGAGTTTGTTCGCCAGCGCCGCAAACGTTCACCTTGAGACCTTTGTTTGATTTATATATGAAACCCTTTTCAGAAGCTGCAGTGAAGGTTATTCGAGAACGCTACTATATTTCACAGAAAGAAAGCACCGCAAACACGGCTGTGCATATTTTTCCCTCTCGCCCAACGCTTTTTTTTTTTTGGCGCCTTGATGAGCTACGCTGCTGCTAATAAAGAGAGCTGAAAGCGTGCGCGGACCGGAAACGCATAGTGTTCCTCTACGCGGTCCATACATCAAAATCCGAAGCTAGCAAAGCGACTCAATAACAAAAGGGGAACTCCCTATTGTACACGGCACCGCGGTAGTGCCCTATTGTTTCGCGTCCTGACGCTGTGTATGCGTGTCGACGCTTTCCGATTCCACCACTACATTTCCTCCTGATGGGCCGTAACAGCCTCGTAACAGGTACTTAACAGCTGGCCTTGCACAATGGCCCGCAGAATAATTGTCCGCGCGCGTTCGGTCGCCGCAATCGAACGACGTTTGGCGAAGCTCTGAACAAAAAGGTATGAAATTGTAGTGTCCTTTGTGAGCATAAATGCCTCCCTGTTCTTTTCTGTCGTTGTTGTTGTTGTTTTCCCGAGTAGCCACGAAGGCCAAACACACACACACACACACACACACACACACACACACACACACACACACACACACCTTGTAGGAGGCCCGGGCACCGGTGGGCATGCAATTACATGTCTGAAAGTTCGACGCGAGGACATGGTGCAGCACAGGCTTTTCACTGCCGTTGCCATTAGTGACAGAACCCGTTCGAACACCTGCTTATGAACTCAACCAGCGACGAAGATGTTTACGATGTGACCGACGCGGCACTGCTCGGTATTTTGTTTTAGATGCGAAGCAGCTCTTTTACTAGCCTGTGTAACGCTGTCCCTCCGTCCGCACAAGCGCGAGGCAACGCGCTTCCCTCGGCGCAGGTGTTGGAGCGGTGCCAAGTAGGTCACGCCGCAGCTGGGCGTTGACGTCACGCTCCCCTCGCAGGTGCGCGCGTACGTCACTCTCTCCCTCGCCCGCCGGAGCGCCCGCAGCTGCCGGCTCCAACGCCCGCTCGCCTCCCGTGTCTGCGTTTCAAACAAACGTTTACACCAGTAAACGCTACACCGAGTTTCGCTTCAAACTGTTCTTCCAGCATCCGCGTTAGCGCCGTTCAACCCGTAACGCCACCCGTGCGCAACGCTGCTGCTTCGCATCCCATCAGGGTTCCCTTCGGGGAGATGGTCCAAGTTTTTTCGTTCTTTTTTTGTCTTCAGAGCTTGATTGCTGCTTGCCGCTTCGTGTATTGCCAAATAAATGCATCACTGCTGGGTTGGTCTTATCCGTCATCGGAAGAATGTGTTCTGGTTGACATGACGAAGTATTCTCTGAGCACATTCTCAACTGTAATCATGTTTAGGGCTTTACGTGTCAAAACTACAATGAGACGCGCCGTGTTGTGGACATGTCGACCACTTGATGTTCTCTATTCTTCAATGCATGACATCGCGCCGTACGCGAGCCTCTAGCATTTCGCCTACATCGAAATGCGATCACCGCGGCCGGGATGCGTGTTTCCGGTCAGCACTCTAGCACCGGAAGCACTGAGCCACGGTGGCGGCCTCCTCACCTAAACATTCACGAGCACTCTCCTTGAACGGTGCGCAGCATGAGCTTTGTTGAAGTTAGAAGTTGATGCGCTTTGTACTAACTTAGAAACGTAGCATGTTTCCCTGTGCAACAGAACAACTGAAGGCCCTTCACGGGAACTGCAAGTGCAGTGTACACCTCAACACCTCCCCGCCTCTCAACCGCGCTTTCTCCCGCCTTTTTCTTTCCTTTTCTGGCCCCACGTGTTAAATTGTTTAAACGGCATTTATGTTAATGCACCGCGATGAACATCACTAGTTAAAACAGTTCTCGCCGTCCAAGCTATTCGCGAATGCCTCATGGCATAAGTAGCATGCGCACTCCGACCTGCAAAGCGGCGAAATAATATTCCTTCAACATACCAACCTTAAAGGGCCCCTAAACAACCCCGAGGTCCGAAATTTCTTTTAAAGATGTAACTGCGCTCCTGTGCGATGTGAACATGCTCCCGCAAGAATTTTGCGAATAGGTGCAATAATAAAGAAGTTACACGGGTTTAAGTGGCCGCTTGCGTCGGTTTCCGTTTTCTCGGTCGGCCTCCCCACCCTTCTCTGCCGAGGAGAGGGTAGGCGGGGCGCGCCGTCGTGACTCCGCCCACTTTTGACACGCCACATGACGTGAGCGATTGACGTCATTGACGCTTGCGCTGCAGTACCGGTTGCTCCGGCCAGCGCTGCTCCGGCGCTCACGCGGTGGGATGGCCACAGGATCTGACATAGACCTGGTTTCGACCAATCAACGAGCTGCAACTACGCAAAGTTGTTCGCGGTAGAACGTGACGACACCTAGGAAGCGAGCGCGACTGGTCAATCGCAGGAAAGAGGCGCGGGAATTGTTTTTTGAAATACGGCGTCTGTGTGGCGCGCAGCGCTGTCATATTCGCAGAAAGTGATCGCCGCAACCTTCTCTATGATTGAGTGAGCTTGTTTTGACGGCTTAAAAAAAAATGTAGGAGCCTGTTTAGTGGCCCTTTAAGAGCCTAATTTTATCTCCGCCTGAAGGGCGTTTTATTTATTTATTTATTTATTTATTTATTTATTTATTTATTTATTTATTCGTGGCGGCCTGTTATCATCATCGGGTAGCACGCATCGACGTAGGCACTCTGACTCATTTCAGGTTCTTGCGTGCTTCGACCCTCACACGCTCGCTATTCGGTTAGCCAATGAGAATGCAAAGACGCGTTGTTTTAGTTTTTATACTCATGTACTCTTCCGTGCATCAACGTGCACATCACGCGCGCTGTGCCGGTATAGCGCCGCGTAAACATTCGGCGTATGCGCTTGTTTCCATCGGTCGTTTCTTTTGTTTGTTCGTTCTTTTCTTTTTCCGTGTCTAGATCATCTTTATTCCTGCATCGTTCGTCTGGTCTACGCCACTCTTTTCTGGTTGTTCATCTTAAACTTGGCTCCTCGAACTGCTCACGGATGAAAAGTCTAAAGGGCCCCTACGAAGCCTCGAGGCATTTGCATCCACTAACCTTGTTCTGGCGCGAACGTGCGGGGACTTCGGTGCAGTAAACTTCCAAAACATTAGTCTCTAAGAGGCAACGGTGTTTGACGGCCATGGTTGTGATCAATCGATGACGACGCACACTTCAGGTTCATTCCGGAACATCGTATCGGAAGCGATAATCTCTCGCGCCGTGAGCTCCGGGATTCGTGATCAAAGCCGCACGAAGCGCTAAGCTCGATTTGTTACGAAAGGAATTAACTTTCATATTCTCAACGAAATGAATTAACTTTCATCTTCTCAACATTGATGTCGGCTTTCCTTGATGGGGAAGACCTGCGCGTCTACAGGCGTTTCGGTAAATACGTATTTGACCCGTGTTATCGTGTATTTGCCCAGTACGCCTGCAGTATCCATACACAGCGGTTCCTCTGTCAGGACTAGTTCATTCACTTGCGTAGGTCCGAAGGTCGCGGGATCGAATCCCGGCCGCGTCGGCTGCATTTCGATGGAGGCGAAATGTTGAGGCTCGTGTACTGTGCGATGTCAGTGTACGTTAAAGAACCCTAGGTGGTCGAAATTTCTGGAGACCTTCACTACGACGTCTCTCATAATCAGAGCTGGTTTTGCGACGTTGAACTCCACAAATCAATCAATCACTTGCGTAGGCTTCAGAAGGTCTATCAATAAGCATCAAATCCATACTTCTATTTCAGTCTTACCAATAATGTTTGCAGTAATTCTATCACGGTGTGCGGGAAATAAATTAAATTCGCTCATTTGCATGCGCGCTAGGAGGCGCCGCATGTTAGGGCGAATTAACAGTGAATGCGCGTGCAGGGAGCCTGTATCGTAAAACGGAATACGGAGTACTATTCTACCTTGGTCCTCCCTGATTGGTCAGTTCTGCTTCTCAAGGCAGGACTGGCCAATCAGAGAACCGAGATTAGCCAGGGATTGCTCAATTCTGTCCTGACAAGCACAACTGACCAATCAGGGAGGACCGAGACGGTAAAGGCTCCCAGTATCTCTGGCTTCGCAAGCTACATCGCTGTGGCTCGACCTCAGGGAAGGAGCGTTTGCTGTCGCTGCTGCACGGAATTAATAAGAACTGCTGGGGTTTAACGCGCCAAAACAGCGATATGATTATGAAGCACGCCGTATGGTGGAGTACTCCGGAAATTTTGGCCTCCCGGTGTTCTTTCACGTACGCTGAAAACGCGCACTACTCGGGCGTCTAGCACTTCCGCCCTCCATCGAAAACGTGGCGCCCGCAGCTGGGATCCAACCCCCGTATTTCGGGTCACCAGCCGGCCGCCATAACCGGTGTACCAGCGCGGCGGCCTCCTGCACGGATTTAACCGCGGCTAACGTCACCGTCAAAACACGGTGCGTGCTGTGAAAACGCTACGAGGTCCCCACCGTTTATTACATAGCGGTACAGTGTATCGCTCAAGGCATCCGACGCGCATTTGCATGCTCCTAGAAGTTCGCGGCTACAATGCGTGCACGCTGGATTTGCTGCTGTTGCTTGTACAGTGACGTTTCTTTTATTTTAAGCAACGCAACTACCGTTCCCGCGTGGGGCTTCGTTTCGAACGGTAGGAGGCGGGAGGAGTGACTCGGCTATACTGTAACGAGGCCTCCTTACTGCATCTCGGTCTTGCTGCATTTGCATTCAAAACGAACCGGGCGGGCTTGCTCCGCAGTTCACGGCACGTAGCAGTTTATAGTTTACATGAGCTCACGTGTGTGTGTGTGTGTGTGTGTGTGTGTGTGTGTGTGTGTGTGTGTGTGTGTGTGTGTGTGTGTGTGTGTGTGTGTGTGTGTGTGTGTGTGTGTGAGAGAGAGAGAGAGAGAGAGATGTTCACCAATACGTGTTTTCAAAAGCTACTGTCGGTGCTTGTTGCGCAAAGTCCTTGCCTCGTTTACGACGCTCGGGCAGTTGATGTACAAGTACCTTATGCCATTTTAAATGGGAAGCATTCCCCAGCGAACCTGAGACACTTGAACCTACGTCGCGGCGTCATTATATATACCTATGAAAATAAATAAATACAAGTTCCGACGATCCTATTTGAATTCAAGCCTAAAGCCTGTTGCTCAAGCCACTTCGCCACAGGCACAGACGGCTCCTTTTATGAATCGTCTTGTTCAACGCAACACAGACAGCTCGTAGGACAGGCATGTATAGGGAGTGCTCTATTTATTTACTTTCTGCCGGGTCTGTCTTCATGTGTACCTGGTCGCATCCTTATCCACCTATTCTTCATGTTATGTGCCTAATCGTAAGCTTAAAAGCTGCGCTTTTGTTGAAATAGACATGTTTTGCGACTGCAAATACTATTGCACCACACATGTCACGAGAGAGGATAGAATTCAAGTATTACCGAACGTGAGCTATACACACGTTCCTGGGAATTCACAAAGAAGCTCTTGCGAACGCAGGTAATCTTCAGAGTTCGGGCGAGACCGGTCAGCGTGAGTAATTATACCTCGTTGGGCAGCGAAGTAGCGGTCTTCACATTATCCAGACAGTATACGTACGTTCGCTTACTGCCCTGGAAGAACCACTTCTTGGAAACCGAAAAGAACGACCGCTTCTTCGACGTCGTACCGGCGTCATGTTTTTTTGTGAGAGCACTCCCATAAATCATAAAATTCCTGCATTATACGTTTCTTACGTTTCGTAGTTACTGGAGATACGACGGGTCTTTCGAATCTCGCTGAGCGCATTTAAGTGGCGCTCCCGTATATACTCCCGAGGACACATAATACCCGGCTTTCGTCCTCTTATATTTCTCGCCGCTTTCAAGAGCCATGGGCCCGTTCTTTGAACTTCGAACATCTGAATTCCGTCGCTGCACTCGTACACCCCTTTCGGTTCGTTCCTGAAGTGGGGCACTCTTTGTGCTCCAGAGAAACTGTAGAAGACCGCCCAGGAGAAGACTACCCGTCTGCCTAATACACGACTGAGTGCTTCCCGAAAAACCTCGTGATCGCGCACGTATCATCTCCCCTTACCCTTTCGTAGCAAAAATAACGCGACAGTCTCCTTTCAGTGCACCGCTCTTTGAGAAAGGACAGATCTACACTGCGCGTTCTCTTCTTCGTTCCTACCTCGTTTTCGGTCTTTCGGTATTCTCTCGGTTTGATTGTGCTATACGCCAAAGGGGGGAGCCGGGGCGCTTCTTCGCTCTGGCGAGAGTCGAGATTCAACCCGGCGTGACAAATGGAAAACGGCCGATGCACGGATGAAATGAGGAGAAGTCAACGTGGAGTGGGTCCCCCGCGAGGACTTATCGATTCCGTTCGTTTCGGCGGCCGCCCCGTCCAGCTTCGGTAACGAAGTGTGTAGCGCCGTATAAGGAAGAGAGGAGGCAAACTCGATATGTTTGTCGTCGATCCACGTTTTTTTAACAAGGCTCGAGGAACGAGCGTTATTAGCCGCGCACATGGGCGACGGTTTTTCCTCTATAGGGATTGAGGACACTTGGAATCAGGACGTTGGGGCACTCTCTCGCTTGTACCGCCTCAACAGCTGGAAGCTAGAATCAACCTGGGTTCTTTTTTTTTCTTTTCTTTTTCGACGGACTCCGTCAGGCCTGTTGACACGAATAGTGGACGTGGCCTATGTCTGTGGGCAGCTGGTGGCCTCTTGAGAGGTCTGTACTGGCGACACTTCTCGTTAGTAAAGTCTTCAGTGACTTCTTGGGGAGATCGCATGATCGCAGTCTGGCAGGTGCTATTGAAAGTGTAGGGGCAGTTGCCGTCCATTCCGGCTAGCGATGTTTCTTTAACTTTTTTCTTTCTTAGTGGCAGCTTCGAAAGCTTCTCGAGTGTATCTTTGAGCAGCCCCGTTGAACAACTTTGTAACTATGCTACAAGGGCAGATCGTACTGCGCACTTTTCTTGTAGTATGTTATTTTCTTCAACGTATATGGCAATCATTACACGCGAACACGTGTAAGAGCTCTCCTGGTTATAGCTGCGATATTTCTTATTGACTGAGCCTTGTTATGTGTATGTATGCGCGCTCAGTGTCTTTGGCTGTATTTGAAGGCTCAACGACGCCTTAGCACAGAGGGAGCACAATTTGTTACAGTTAATTATTTAGTACTTTGTACCTGTATGCGTCAGTACCAACACGCACCTACTGTACCGTTGATAAGACATGCTACTTTCATTAATGAGGTTATTTAAGCCTCAAAAGCTGGCAACGGATACACTGTGCTCCGAACACTACTAGCTCAGAACTGGGCTTTCCTGCTCCACGCATGCAAGCCTTTATTCGGGATTGTGGTTTTAGGAAAAAAGGCTAGCTGTGTGTGTGTGTGTGTGTGTGTGTGTGTGTGTGTGTGTGTGTGTGTGTGTGTGTGTGTGTGTGTGTGTGTGTGTGTGTGTGTGTGTGTGTGTGTGTGTGTGTGTGTGTGTGTGTGTGTGTGTGTGTGTGTGTGTGTGTGTGTGTGTGTGTGTGTGTGAGGGGGGGGCTAATACGTGATTGTACTTTTGGAAAAGTATAAGGGAGGGTAGCTGAGGGGAGCGTGCAAATACCTGCATGCACGATATATGCATGCTGCAAGGTTATAAGCTTATTGTTTCGCATCACTTGTTTACTTACGTTTTTAGTAGCCTCCCTCTCGAATCCAGGAAGACGAAGCACACGTCTCATTTCGCAAATGTCTCATTTCATTCAGTGATCATTGAACTAGCTCTCAAGAGCAATCAGTTTTTTTTTAGTAAAGGCGTCCCAACAACCAACGTTTGCCATGGCATTCAAACGCTGCACAATCTCCTTCGCGCTAAGCGCTCAACCCAGCCAAGCACGTAACGGGAATCCACTTGTTTACAGCATTAGCTCATCTAAAGGAAGAGAGAAAGAGGAAAAGCGTAGTTTATAGTATCGACTATTTTTTACTGCATACGCGGGTGCATATAACTCATAGGCGGATTCACATTGCTGCGGCAGGAAGGGTATTCGCGGTTCTGCACATTGTCATAGATGGGCCATAGAAAGTAGAAAGTATAGGACTGCGGATGCCCCTCCCCCCCCCCATTCCCGCTGCCCTCCCCTCATTCTTTTTTTATTCTCAAAGTTCAAAGTATGAAAGTAAACGAAAAAGAAACTGCAGCACCGGAAGTTTCTCAAAGCCGAAGTCGTTTATGTTTGCTGATTTCGTGCGTCATCTCCATCCATGCGAGGCTAACGTCTGCAGAATGGTTCACCTTTCCCCAAAGTACACGCAGACGACGGTGCACTTTCTTTCTTTCTTTCTTTCTTTCTTTCTTTCTTTCTTTCTTTCTTTCTTTCTTTCTTTCTTTCTTTCTTTCTTTCTTTCTTTCTTTCCCCCTCTCCCTTCAACCCTGGCAGCCGCGCAATCGCAGCTGGCCCCCCAGTATTTCTCGGTAAACAAACGCATTTCCTGCACACACGCCAGACTCGCTCCGTTACAAACTCCAGAACGCCGATATAGCACTCGCTTTAATTTTCTCATTCTCTTCCCTTCCGTGTTCTCCACAGAGCGCGTGTTCTTCTTTTCCTTCGAAATGCACTTCAAATAAAAGCGCTGCAAAGCGCTTTCGCACCTCTCCTAAACGAGTTGCTCTCCATGCGTCGCTGCCGAATGCGCCTCTTTAAAAATTACCTTTTTCCGGTAACGAAGTCTCCGTACCTTCTTCGTTTACCCCAGTTGCTCCTCGGCTCACAGCCTTCAAAAGGGTTCGTCGGAAGCACGTCGTTCCAGTTGTCGCTTCGTTTCATTTTTTTTTTTCCGGAGATAAAAATGAAAGTAGAGCGCGTCGCTTAGAGTACAGTGAGAATTGAGGAGCTTGCCTCGTTCAGATGCAGCGTTTTAGTGGAGAGAAACACAGAGACAGCATGTTCTAGGTTCACGCGGCGATGAGCTTTCTGCGGAGGCGAATAAAAGTTGCCGCCAGACGGCGAAATAATAGCATTAAAAGGGAGCCGAAAAAAGCTCGAATAATCATCCGAGGGGCGGAACGTTTATTTCATGAACCGTGACCTGTTTGAAGGCCCGAAAGAAGTAACGGGTAATAACAAGGGTGAAATGCACAGCGCGCGAGACCCGCTTCCTCTGGGTGCGCACCTTATTAGTTTTACATGCTTTTATTGAACGGTCGCGCATATATAATGGTCTCAACTGTATTTCGGCTTTACCGTAGAACGAAGTGGAGACGCAAGTGTGATAATGGGTGCACAGAACACAGGGCCCCTTTCAGAAAGCGTGCGGGCGAACAATGTTCTCGGAAACGGCCGTGCAAAAGAAAAAAAAAATGACCATGAAAAGAGCTTGCCTCTAGCCTAGACAAGCCAACCTCCTCTAACGCCTTGTGAGCGGTGCCTCATGAGAAGGATAAGCCTCGCATAGTTGCCAGACCTGTCGAGGCTTCTTGGACTCGGTACACGTTCGGACACGTTTAGTGGCATTTCACCGTGTTTTATTCTGTACCGCTTGCCTAGCACGTGACTGAAGCACATTTCCCATGATTCTCTCCTTTAATTTTTTTTTTATGACTAGGCTTCAAGATTTCTACGTGGCGCCCTCTTCCTAGCTTCCTTCCTTACTCCGTGTCTATAATACCCTCCGGAAGGCGTTGCCGTGGAGGCGAGCGCCATCTGGGTGATGTTTACGCAAGTAACCTACCCGGGACAACGGCGCGCCGCTGATGATCGGGAAGAAATGCTGGAAAGTGGCTTGTGTACAAGTTTCCTAATTATGCTTTTCGTGCATTGAAATTACAGTCCCGGCTATCGTGCGTGTAGGTTGTAGATGAGTCGCATAGTTTACAATTTCCCAGGCGGACTTTTGCTCTGAGAAATTCAATTTTGTTCGCTAACGCATCTGCGATGTGTCGAAGGTCTGCGTGGTCGGGGTGGTGGTTCGGAATTTTTCCTGCGATACGAGCATCATAACGCTATTGCGTTAAAGCTGCACGCACTCCCGTCTTCCTGGAATTGTCTATGTCTCCACTTCGATCACGCTTATAGCGCTGCACTGACAAGGAAGTTTCGGGAGCTGGCCTTGGCACGGTGCAGCGAGAACCGATTCTGCGTGCCAACAGTATATATGCGAACGATCGGTTCTGTTGTGCCGTGCCGATCCATTGTGTTGCATTGCAACTGTCGCGAGCGGAGAGGTGGTATGCCAGTGGCGTGACTGCGATTGTTTTAATCGAAGGTTCCGGCGTCGCTATATGGTGGTGCCTGCTGGCAGGTGTCTGGACTTTTCCCGTTCGTTCGTGTTATCGCTGTGCACGTACTTCATTGCATCGCAGCTGTACACCACGTGCTGACCTGCATACGCTCATACGAAGGACGCGTACGTACTCTCCGACCGCTCTCATTACAGGTCGCCCACCTCGGCGCTTTATCAACGCTATTCCGCTGCCATTTCCGAACCATGATTGTGGCTCGGTTAAGTTGACGGTTTCACTGTCGCCATCTTGCAACTGCTATTTTTTACGCTATTTTCTGCAGCCCATGTCAGGAGCACGGCTCAGTGTCCTTCGTGTTAAGGGAAAGGAAATGAAATAGAGCAAGAGGAACGCCGTGGTGGAGGGCTACGGAAATTTTGACCACCTGGTGTTCTTTAACGTGCACTCCATGACAGCGCACAGTACACGGGCTTCTGGCATTTTCGCCTCCATCGAAAATGAGATCGAACAATGGCAGCTTTCCATGGCGTGTTCTTACCTCTCTCTCTTTCCTTGGTTCTACCGTAATAGCAAGGCTGTCATTTTCACTCTTCGCAATCAGTTCCCCCTTTTACCTGCAGCCGCTTTCAGCCGAAGCAAATGGCTCGTGGTTAGCGAGGTGTGAGAACAAACGATGCACAACCATCGTAAAAATGGCGTGGGTGCCCGCGCCCTCTATAGCTCAACTCTCGTGGCGCAGTGCAAGCAAGAGCGCGCGAGAGTTCTTGCTCTTCCCCTATAACTTCGCGCACTACCGTTTACACGGCCGTCAGAGCCTGGTGCGGACAGTTAGCTCTTTGGCAACGACCCGAGTTTCTGCTGCGTTTCCATGTGTTTATGTGCCTGTCCCTGTGAATGTCGTGCCACGTAGTTCATTGAACAAATGTTTGCTCAGCACGCGAGAGAGAAAGAGAGAAAAGGTGTCCGCGCGTGCGTGCGCGTCGGCACTCTCATTACCTTGTGTTTATGACATCTCTGGTTACCGCTTCGCGCAACGACGTTGCTCCTGGTATACTTTGTCGTAACTTCCTAACTTCCACCAGCAACATAACGCTCTTTCTCTCTCTTTCTCTCTCTTTTGGCGGCT
Organism: Hyalomma asiaticum; assembly: GCA_013339685.2. Taxonomy (NCBI): domain Eukaryota; kingdom Metazoa; phylum Arthropoda; class Arachnida; order Ixodida; family Ixodidae; genus Hyalomma; species Hyalomma asiaticum. Next base: position 93,390,845 of record CM023486.1, on the reverse strand, counting down.
TTGTTCTGCATACTTCGACGCGTAAGATACTTCCACACGTGTTCCAGGCTCATGGCGCGAAGCGCACGCATCCCATGGTGGGCAAATTGTAAGACGATTCTTGCTACGAGCACATTTACAGTGGATCATCGCTGCGCGAAGCAACGGAGACAGAACGCGTCGAATGCACCCTCTCCCCGGCTTTTTTTTTTTTTTCAAGACGTCTTCATTTCTGCACTTAATAAAATTCTTTCTTCTCGTATTTCATCCGTTTTGCGTCCACCTCAATGGATCGTCACAGCGCTGATTCCGACGGTGGTGTCATTTGTGTGTGTTTTCGTTCCACGATCAGACACATCGGAGTCTTTAATCATTAGCGCTGCTTTCCCTCCACCCCTGCCCCCATTTTTTTTTTTCTACTGTCTTGGCATTGTAGCGCACAAAACCGACGGCCACGAAACCTGGTCCCGCGTGAGCAATACTTTCTCGAAGTTGCCAAACCTTCCTCACGCGTCCTACGTCGGGGACGTGGCTATGTCTTGCTTGCACTCAGCCTTTGTGCATGTGCGGTCACGTCTCTTTTGGCGCGGTCACAAAGTACGATACAGGCGGGGACATCAAAGTCGAAGCCAGGGAAAAACAGAGCCGTCATACACCGCTGCCTTCTTCTAGAGCGTGTCGTAACACCTAGGCTGTCGATGCGTGTGCCCCGTGCCAACCTCACTCCCCTTTTAGAACACGCCTGTTGGAACGAAGTGTCGCCCTGCTGTTGGTGGCGTTTGTGCGTGCCACTCAGACTTGACGAGCCCCGCGCCATCGATCCAGACACAGATGTCCCGTCTTCGGCGATCTGTCATCTTTGTGTGTTTACTGTCTTATCGATCTGACCTCTTCCCCAAGAGCTGAAATTCATATGCCTTTTTTTTCGCATAACGCCCTTTCCCCACTGAGTCTACGTAAGCATGTGGGCGCACCATACGCCAACGCACTAGCACACAATCAAACAAACTCTGTGTTTCGTACAGCGGTATCCGACAACGACTACCCCACTTATACCGACGCAAGTGGGCGGTAACGGTTCGCTGGCAGGTGACACTTCCACGCATCCGTTTTTCTGTACGCTAAGGAGCGCTAGCAAGTACTCAAGTTCATTGTTTGGATGTGCGTTTACACAAGGTATGAGCGCTCGAATGTGAAATAACCGTCTGCAATAGCAGAACCATCTTGTAAACCGATCCTGAAAACGCGATCCTCACCATAGTATAGGGAAGTCTCCATTGCCAGTCAAACTAAGCTGTACGAGTTCAGAGTGTTCCTTTATTGAGGCGTTTTGACACGGAGTGCCAATGCCACTTCTTTTCCCAAGGTCGTATATGTTTCAATGTCGTCTTTCCGGTGCCAGAAGATAGCTTCTTGTCGGTGCCTTAGTTTATTCAGCAAAGGCAAGCTTTGCAATGGCCTCTTCTCTCACTCGGCGAGAGACAATATCACCCACTGAGCGTGCAGTCAAAAGAAAGATGGGCTCTCAATGATCACCGGAGAGACGTTTGCAATGCAGTACGTCAACAGCTCGTTACTCTACATAAGTATGATGAAGAATGAAGTCACACACACAACACGCGGCTGATACTGCAGGTACGTGTAAGCAAATGCGCCGCAACGCCTAACTAGAACGAAAGAAGCCAAGTGCATCGGGGTCCCGGGTCCGTTTGTTTCTTTATATGTTTTCCGCAGCAGCATGAAGCCAACAAAGCTTAGGTGTCTTTATTCACGGCATTATATCGAAATGCCGTACTTGTGAGGTATACAGAGAAAATCGGAGCGCACGAGAAAACAACTAGCCACTTGCTTGGACCGAGACCACAACGTTCGCATAACGCGTGCGACGTTCTGCCCACCGAGCTACGGTGACAGCCGTGCCCACGTCCTCCATTTCCACGGGTATTTTTAAAATGCGTAATACTGGGAGTGTTAGCCAGCGCCACTCATCATGATGGCGGATGTAGAGTTTCTTTCTTTCTTTCTTTCTTTCTTCCTTTCTTCTTTCTTTCTTTCTTTCTTTCTTTCTTTCTTTCTTTCTTTGCATGCGCAGCAGCAGCAAAAATAGTTTGGTGCACATATATAAAGTATCCACTACCTAGAACAACGGGCATGCAAATATCAGTCAACCTGTAGTCAATGACCAATGGCCATTTTCTGTAATCGATTGACTGCTGCAGTCTCTGTTACCTGTTGCGACACAGGGCCGATGTCGCCAGTGGGCAGGCACTCGCTTCGCGCCTTAGGATACGCAGCACAGAACTTTCAACGGCCACTGTCCGTCGTCTGTGCGTCCGTCGTAGCGCGCAGTACTGCGAAGCGCTTTCTGGCCAGCCGGGGCTTGTTCTACTGCTTCTTTGCTCCGTGTGTCTACACACTCGCTCACAGTATCACCCAGCAGCTACCTAACCAGCGAGACTGCCAGTTCGGCTAATTAACGAGGGGCGCGCCTTCTGCGAGTTAAGTTAGCTCCATGCCGTTCGGTAGACAACGCAGAGAAGTACGTAGGGAAACTTTTCGCGTTTTTTTTTTCTTTTGTCTCTTTCTCGCGGGGACGCTACGAAGGCAACGGTACCTCGTTTCATTGAAGCGCGCCATTGATTCCTTCATTGATTCCACCCCCCCCCCCCTTTTTTTTTTTCTTTACCGCTTCATCGTCTCATGCTTCAGTTCTCACGCTCGAGATATCGCGCGGACAGTATTTGCTCTGTCCGCCGTCCGCTGCGAATTAGTGTGGACTTGTCTCTATCGTGTAGAAGGGCGACCGTACGGCGCTTCCTTTTCTTTGCATGGACGTGCCTCTGGGATGTTTGAACAGCACCGCTGCTGCTATGGTCATGGGACCATGGACGGCTCGGTATTTGTTGATCTTCTTTTGTTCCCTGCATGCGACTTGGTACAGTGTCTGCGTCTTCTTGTTCCTTCGAACAAGCTCCCATCTGTAGGATCCGCAGTGTTGTACAACGTGTGCTTGTTGTGTCTCGGGATGATCGCGTGAACGGTATAGACTTAAACAACGTCGGGGGAAGAAGTAGCTCGGTGCGAAGGATCCTCGAAGTTGCAGGCCTGCACCTTCATCTATGCCTCGTGATATGTTTACCGAGAGTTATCACCGACGTTCGAATGCAGTATGCAGACGTGTAGTGTTGAATCAGCTTTTGTGATAGGGCTCGTGCATACATACCATCCTGCAACGGTTCTCTTGCGAGTGAACTGCTGCGCACTGATTATCATTAGATGGATATGTGGAGGGACGAGCGCAAGGACTGTAGTGGAGGCATATGATCCCGCCTTGTTTTCAGCCCTTGAGACATGCGCTTCGTGTAAGCCAAGCATTGAATGTGATAGAGATTTGTCGCCCTAAAAATTTCCCATTTTTCTTGCTTTCGTATATGCACGACCGCAGTTCAAGGTGTATACATTTTGCTCTTTTCGATTCCGCCATAGACAAAACATTTCCGGCATATGTTGTCGCACCGCTCGCAAGATATTAACAGACACTTCAAGCCCAAGTGGGCTTTTCGCGTTCAAACACAAGATATGAGGAATGTTGATGTCTCTTGACGTTGATTTCGCATTACTGTCACGTCATAGCGGAACGTATGTACAGTGCGAGAAAAAAGCAGGTGTGCGTTCGGCCGTTGACGTAATTAGCTTATCGTATACATACGGAGACACGCGCGCGAGACGAGTGCGGCGGAAAGTAGCCAATGTCATCGACGTTCATCACCGTCCGTCGTGCAGCGACATTGCTGCAAGCTCTGAAGGACATACACCGCAGTGATGATGCACAACGACAACACCCGCACCGCGATAACTGTCGCCCGTGTATAGCGTCGAAGGACGAAAAACAAGGTATATGAAAGCCTTTCCGCGGCTGGATGCCTCGACTGGTCCATTGCCTACCGAAGGTTGCGTATATGATGCGCGCGTAACTCTTCTCGACGTGGAACATACAATAATGGAGTGAATGAGGGCGTCTCTGATCGATGACCGTCGTCGGATGCCCGTCGGCAGCGTTGGTCGGTGTATGCCTGTTGCTGAGCTTGGCCCGTGATTTAGGAAGCGTGCTTACAAGGAACGGTTGTGTAGCTCGCAAGCTTTGCACCAAAACATACTTACTTTTAAAGACGACAGTCTTTCTAGGATACTTGAACGCAGAAATTTTGGTCTGTCATTCTGTATATCTGTCACACGATTCAACCATCCGGCCAAATTTTAAGCACTTGCCTAACGCCCAGCCATCTCGAACTGGTAACTGCGTTCATGCTTGTGAACACTGTCGATCAAAAAGCAAATATTACGCATATCTGAGGCTCAACATCAATACGCTTTTATTAGGTGGTGTGTTCCTTTACTAGGAAATACATAGGACCCTAGTGTTTGTTAGGGTGCGCTAAAAATGCGACGTTATGCACGAAAGAGGCCTCTGCCGACGATTTTGTGCTGCCACGTGGCAGTTGTCCAGGGATTCTGCACAAGCTCATGTTTCGCAACGGCGCTGCCAAATGGCGCCCATATCTCACGCAGATACGTGGCCCATTTTTATTTACTCTAGGTCTACGCACACCTGGTGCAACTCTCACTGATTCTTCTTCTTTTTTTTTTAATTCGTCTCGCCTGATCGCGTGGCTGCTGTTATCGACTGTGCATTTTGTACGGAAGTATATGAGCACCATCAAATTTGTGAAACCAGGGCTGCTTGTAAAAAAAACGCGACGAGTAGAAAAGCGCAGGACATCGTTACAGTTATAAGCCAAAGCCGTGTCTGGACTTACGTCTTTATTTTTCTTTTCTTGCATATTAGATGCGGAGCATCTCTTGCTCGCGGGTATGTCACGCGTCCGGCGTCCGCACTCACACTACGCATGCGCGACTCTCCTCTCCCTTCCCTCTCTCCAACAGCTGCTGCAATAAATAAAGCGGGTAGAGAGCGCGCGCGCGCGGCGTCCGTCCGCACTCACACTACGCATGCGCGACTCTCCTCTCCCTTCCCTCTCCAACAGCTGCTGCAATAAATAAAGCGGGTAGAGAACGCGCGCGCGCGCTTCGCTTCAGTAGTATCTCCTTCTCCGATGAAAGAAGTTGGTGGTGTTGTGCGATGGAAGCAACAGTTCCGTCAGCGAGTGGGTTGACGCAAGTACGCATCAGCATCAACCCACACTCTGACAACGGTCACGCGATGCGTGGTAACGAACCAAGTTAACAACGTAATAACACGCAAGGTTCACCGCAAAGGTAACACCGAAAACACTGCAAACCTGTAAACACCGCCGTTAAATGCACCGTTGAAACTCCGAGCGATGCTCCGCGTCACCCCATGGTCCCCTTCGGGGAGATGGTGTAATTTCTTGCTGCCCTTGAGAGAGCTGCGTAACAGTTCCGTCTCGGGTAGCCACAAGAATTTCAATTGTAAAGCGAGCAAAAACTAAAACGCTACGCAAGTCGTAGCAAAAGCAGTCAGAATTAAAATAAACACTCTCGACGCTCTCGTCAGATTCTACTTAGCTTCAGGTGACTGAATAAATTCATTCCTTAGGTTTTTTCCGCCTTCATCTTCATCCTTTTAGTGTGAAGCGGGTTTTTCGTATAATTCCACCTGCGTCACAGTGACTGATTCTTCGAACCACTTCGTGCTTGCCAAGATGTCCACGCATCTCATCCACTGAAAGAAGTCTCAAAACCTCGTCAAGGCAGACAAGATCATTCCAGCCGACGATCCACGTTGGCACTACGTGCTTTACTTACATACTGCGAAAGGACACCGTCGGTAGCTTCGGTCACTTCTTTGGAGGACGACCGCTGTTGAATGGAAAGGCTTCGACTCTCTGATTAGAACGCTATTGGCATCAGTCACCAGCTAAATAAGCTACGATGTCCACGACGAATGATTCCCTTCGGGCAACAAAAACATCTCCCTGTACCACATTTGGCGCGCCGTGTGCGAACACTTGTTGCAGGAGCGCACCGCTCTGTGTGAATGCATTGTGTATTATTACACATTCCTGAAACCTGATCACTCCTCGCTATAACGTCTGTATCCGTTGGTCATTTGCCATTTATTCGCCGTTGCGACGGGAAAGGAGACGTGTAATCGCGTACCGCGTCCCGGTCGTCGCATTAATGACGAATGACCGTCATTTCCGCTTCGTACCGTACACAGCGGGCACATAATCTCCGCGAACGCGTCTCGCTTCGTACATCATCGTAGCGCCAGGCTTAACGAAGCCCGATGACGAGCGTCAGCACTTCTTCCGTCGTAGTGGCGATGTAGCGGCAAGACGGGTAGGACAAGATCATGCCGTGTCATAAATAAGCGACACCTCCATTGTCGAGCGTATAGCTGTTGTCCGATGTTGTTCCCTTCCTTTTCTGTTCTCTTGGACGGTCCATTCGTCGCGCCATACGGTTTGTTCGATCATGCCCACGACAGACGCTAACCGTAAGGGGTACTCCTATATAAGGTTGTGCTTATGGGACGTTTCTACCTTTGTTGTCGATCTCTTACACCATCTTACGCGCGGGGATGGTCGCGGCTCTTCTGTTCGCAAAAGTGGGACAGTAAGATGTGTACTAAGCCTCGAATAACTCTGGTCTGATTTCCAATGTTACTGCCCGCTCCTTATTTGATTTTTCTGGCAACTTTCTGTAATTACACGTGGCGGTACGCTACATGAAATTCGCTACGTCGTATCTTCAGACTATAGCTACGACCGTATCGCCCGAAACACTGACATAGGCGTAGGCATATCGCGTACATCACGAATGTGAACAGAAACCACACGGACGGACGCACGACGCAGGGGCTCATCTATGTGACACGCTTAGCAACATTCCCTATTACGTGTCTTCTTTCTTTTTCTTTTTTTTTTAAAGCAGTGGTGCTGTTGATTGTCCGGGTGAAACCCTGTGTAGCGTTGACAGTGAACAGGAGAGGTGTCACGTATGAAGGAAAAAGCGGATCAGCTCTTGCCTTTGACGCACTCCTCGCCCTGCCACACCATAGCGATTATTATTATTATTATATTATTATTATTATTATTATTATTATTATTATTATTATTATTATTATTATTATTGCTGGTGTAAAACTACGATATAATTATGAGGGACGCCGTGGTGGAGTGCTCCGGACATTGGACCACCTGTGGTTTTTTAACGTGCAATGAGATCACACTGTACACGAGCCTCTAAAACAAACAAAAAAAGAGAACGAACGAAAGAAAGAAAGAAAGAAAGAAAGAAAGAAAGAAAGAAAGAAGAAAGAAAGAAAGAAAGAAAGAAAGAAAGAAAGAAAGAAAGAAAGAAAGAAAGAGAAGTATCGGGTTCCGCAGACAATCAAGCCCTCCTGGATCTTCATGCTCAGAAGCTGCGTCTATTTTCCTTGCGTCGCAACGAAGTGTCAATACCTCCGCCGTGCTTCTCGCCATTCGTGCTCGCGGAAACGCTGCCGGCCGAACACGCTGCTGGAGGAAGAGATCATAAGGAGATTTAACACTGCACTCTTCAAATTCAAGTAATTTTATTTTGCGGACGTGAGAATGCGAAGCATCCGAAACTGATTGGACCCGAGGTCGAATATGATAGTTGCGGGTCATAGAGCCGTGCGAGAAAATGGAATTCGCAATGGAATCATTCCCCACGCCGAGCCGCAAACAACGCGCGATGCGAAATTGCGATAAGGCGTACAATTGAGGATACAAATGCGCTGTCTTGCATTCTTCTCCTGTTCGTTTATTTCAATTGCGCGTTGCTTCCTCCTTTTCATTTTGCTTTTTTTCCTATCTTTTTTTTTTACTTTTTCTTCACTACTTTCACATCTCAAGACCGCCGCAACTTCACGTAAAATGAAACGAGATGCATGGGGCAACGCCTGAACTCCAGCCGCAATCTTCAAGTGAAATCGCGAGCACGACAAGGCGCCGTCTTCCCTTCCTCCTGAGATGCCGCAACCCTCGCATCCTCATTTTTCATCCCTTCTTCCCCATCTCTCTCCCTTTTGTGTACCCCCCCCCCCCCCTCTTTATGGCCCCCTCTGATTTTGGTGCAGGGAGGTTACAATAACCTCCTTGTTCTGGTGACCCAAAATCAGCAGGCCAACCTGCGGCAAGTTTTCGCCATTCGCGTTTGGTTCTGACCATAAATAATTAAACGCATGTAGGTCCTTTCCTGATTCCGGTGGCTATCGTATTCGGCCGCTGATCCGAGGGTCGCGGGATCGAATCCCGGCAGCGGATGTTGCATTTCGATAGAGGCGAAATGTCGATGCCCGTGTACTGTGCGATGTCAGTGCACGTAAAAGAACCCCAGGTGGTATAAATTACCGGATCCCCCACTGCAGCGTCTCGCATAATCATACCTGGCTTTGGGACGTAAAACCCCACAAATCAATCAGTCATCCCGATTCCGATTTTCTCTAGCTCCGGAATACGGGTTCGGGTTCGAGAGAGAGAGGGAGCATATTTAACGTAACGTATGGCTCGACTTCTATAAAAAGCGCAGTTACTACCATGCCGTTCTATAGCTGGGGCTCTGTCGTAGAGCAGTAGAGACGACGCGATCGAGCTCAGCTGAAAATACATCTAAAGAACGTCTTACATATACGTCTAAAACAGGACGCGCACACTACATTCGGCGAGGTCGACGCTTTATTTGTCGACGCTCCCTTGTTTAAAGCTCCAGTTTTCCTCCTTTTTATTTAAGCTGACCGACTTACAGAACGAGAGAGGGGGACAAATGGCGCGACAGACCTTAGCGTATATCTCTGCTGTGAACCGTCACATGTGCTCTCTCTCTCTCTCTCTCTCTCTCTTTCTCTCAGTCTCCTACATGGCACATTATATCTACGTTATCTCCCTCTCTGTCTCTCCCTTCTCTCCCCCCCCTTGCCCCCCTTTTTTTTAGTACAGCAAAACCTTCTGCCGGAGTATTTCTCAACATCGAGGGGTTCAACCTTGATTTCAGCTAAATTTTTTCGTTTGTCTTTCTCTGTAGCTTCTCCATCTCAAAACTGTTTCTTCCTCTCTCCGTGTCGTCGGTTTATGTCTTTCCTTTTTCGTATTCTTCTCGTTCGTGCTCTTTGGGTTAGAAAATTCTGCGAGTGCCTCGCCGCCCTTTCGAGGTGCGGAATGAATGAGCGTGGAGAGGAATTGCCCAGTTTTGCGCAAGATCGTTGTGACAGAAATGCTCTCGACTCTCATGACTGCGACAGAGCCCTTTGCGCAAGCGTTCAGCATTTTTCACCGAAACGACAGTTTGCGGAGGTCAATTGTACGCACTGCATGGTTATGCCGGCGCTGATGTGGTATATGGGAAGGGCGTGATGATGCGACGTTATGCAATCTCTCAATGTATGAAGTCAGGTTATATATCTTGGTACTAGTTGTATTTTTCACGCCTCCAATCTACGGTGTACTTAGCTCTCGGTCACGCCGTTATGGCTCACGTAAGCGCAGTTACAAAGCGAGATTCCGTAACGAAGACTTATGTATTTGCTGAGAGACAGCTGGGGAACGGGCGGTGCATTTTTCATTGATTTGTGGGGTTTAACGTCCCAAAACCAGCTATGATTATGAGAGACGCCGTAGTAGAGGTCTCCGGAAATTTCGACCCACCTGGGGTTCTTTAACGTGCACTGACATCGCACAGTACACGGGCCTCGACATTTCGCCTCCATCGAAATGCAGCCGCCGCGACCGGGATTCGATCCCGCGACCTTCGGATCAGCAGCCGAGTGTCATAACCACTAGACCACCGCGGCGTGGCCGGTGAATTTTTTGCTGGAATGTGGGGATGTCCACTCAGGCGTTTGTTTATACACTAGCATTCATGAAAGCCATGACGTTTAACGACAGCAGGGGAAAGGTTAACGACTGGAATCAATAAAACGCGTCGCGCATTGGTGTTGGAAAACTAGACAGACATGACACTAAGTACATGGAAACCAATTTTACACTATCGTATAGTGTATAGAAAGCTCGGCTGTGAATCTACAGAAGTCTTCCTTATCTAATGTCTTCCTTATCTGAAGAAAATATCGGACTCAGATAAGGAAGACATTAGGCCAAATGATAAACAGAGAATTCGTGACTCATATGTGCGCGATCCCATTTGAGAGCGGAGGGCTTCCAATGCTTTTTTTTTGTCTTTTTGTTTTTCTTATCCGTTTGTTTGCTCAAGCGAATACATCCAAGTACGAACCTTCATATCCGAGACATTTGGGCAATGCGAAATATGCAGGCACGTGTGTTGCAAGCTTTGGTGCTTGCGTAGAGTGAATTCACCATTACGCGGACTGCCAAACGAACCGGGTTTCCGTCATTAGAGAGGATAAACCAGACCGGTTCTTTCGAAGCAACTCGAAACCTTACTTTGATCGCGTCATGCGGGCTTCCGGTTTTGTGGAGCGTAAATTAATGCTAGCCACAATGGGAAGCCAGGGAAAAAGACAAGCTCTCGTGCAAGAGGTGGTTAGATGTGCTCAGACCACTGGTAAACATATTAGTGAGCTCGAAGAACTTGTATTTAATGTGGCCCTCATCGCGGTCGCATACTCAATGTGCTCAGCGGCACCAGACAACAACAGCAAAACGACAAGAGCAACAACGATGAGAAAGAACGACAGCAACAACTATACGGCCAACAACTAACTGATGCCTGTATCGTATTCGTTTTGTTGTCGTCCTTTTCGTTGCTGCTTGAAGTTTTGAATTTCAATATTTCAACTCCTGTGTCACGCCATGCCGGTTTAGCGGTTGCCTATTTTCGCGACGTTCCTGCTTGCTTCCGAGTGAAATGCGCTTCTTTCTTAAAAAAAAAAAATAACTGGAAGGCACGATCAGTTTCATTCCAGAATGTGTGTGCGTGTGTCGCTTATCCAGAGAAATAGTATGTCAAAGAAAAAGAAACAAACACGTTGATTCCGCAAAAAAAAAAAAAACGCACAATCTGTGCACACAGGCAGTGAAATGAACTCTTCGATCTCTCCAATGTACATTCTTGCTGCCTCTGAATAGACCGTGAGCCAGCCGGCTCTCCACAGATCAATATGTAGACAAAAAAATAGAAGGCGACCCCGTCGCAGCCCTTTTAGCTTCCTCTGTCAGCGGTTGATGTTATATATATATATATTTTTTCTCTGTGTGTGTGTGTTGGGATTGAAACCGACTTCATCCCTCAGTTGTTCTTGGCGAACGATGTTTATCCATTCGTCACTACTGCAGCTAGTTGAAAAATAAAAAAAAAAAAGAGAATGAATAAAGGAACAGCGGAACGTCATCAATTGCGCAAGCTGTCTCAAGGCTCTCCCGCTCGCATTCCCGCGTTGCGGACATGGATAGACTTTTCTTTTAGCCGTTGCTTATTAGGCGCTCTAGTTTCTCTCTAGTATCAAACGCGAATGCGGCATTCCGTCCTACTACACCGCACGGGGCCGTGCTAATGAGAGACGTTAAGCGCCGCACTGAGTGCATATTTGAAAAGTTTCAGTTTGTTTGCTGCACGTTTTTCGGTGATTAAACGAGTCTAGGATGTATCCTACGTGAAGTCCGACTTACTCTCTCGTCACTCCGTCGCCTAGTGGCCAGCAGCACTCAGTTATTTAGCGGCCAACAAGGCACTCTACGAAGTGGGCAGTTAGAGATAATTACTCGTCGGGCGAAAAATCAAAAACACGTACGCTCCCGTGCGCGTTTTCGTACACATCCGCGTGTACACCGTCTAAGCGAAGCAAAAGGTGTACAAAATAATGAATAACCGAACTAACGAGCCAGCGAGCGACTACACAGACACGTGACAGCAGTACACCGTTAATTCAACTGTCGCCGAGAACTTCATTACACGGTGACATTTCGGGCCTGTTGATTTAGCCAGCGTGCATCGTGAGGCGATGGCAGCGCGAAATCGGAAGCTTAATACAAACTAGAGACTCGCAAACGTATCTGTGTATCCTAATGTATAAAGAAACATCACATAAAGGGAAAAAAAACTTTCATGTTTTTGCTAGCTTCCGTAATATTTTGCCTTGTTTTTTTTTCTGTCAAAGTGCATTGATATCAAATGTGTTTTATTTCCTGCAGATTATTTTTGTACTGTGGCTCACTTTGTTGTTGGGCACTGAATGAGGGCCGGCGCCTTGTCAAGCTGCGGCAGCGCAGTTTTTTTAGATGCGAAGCAGCTTGTGGCGGCCCCCCCCCTCCCTGGTCCCTCCCTCCGCCGTGTGGTGTCCACACCCGCACTGCGCGTGCGCATCCTCCCCCTCCTCTCCTTGTCTCATCTCCTCTCCTCTCGGCATTCCTCCTCTCCTCCCCGAACGGTGCGCGTTGACTATGGAGTGTCCTCCCCGGACAGACAGTTATCGTGCACTCCCTCTTTCCACCTTTCTACAACAATAAAGAATCTCTCTTGACTATGGAAACGCTCTATCTTCGATGAACGCTCTACCAGCTCGCAAGGAACGAGAACGCGCTCTCGCCCGCAAGAGACATCGCTGACGCAGGCAGCGTCTGCTAGTGTCAAACCGATGCAAACGCGGTGTGCACCCCCCCCCCTCCCCGTGCTGCTTCGCATCGCCGCATGGTCCCCTTTAGCGGGAGATGGAGTAATTTTTAGGGGCGAAGCTCCTTAAGTCTGTCCGTCTAGTAGCGCGTTACCTACTAGGAACGCGCTACTAGGAGGACGCGTGTGGGAGGCGCGCCCTCGGCGCGTGCCTCCCGGCGCGCTCTCTCTCTCACTCTTCCATCTGCTGTCTTGTGAGATCGAGAGAGACAGAGAGAGCGAAAGGCGCACGTTGACTATGGAAACGCTCTTTCTTCGATGAACGCGCTACCAGCTCGCAAAGAAGGAGAACGCGCCCTCACCCGCGAGAGACAAGCTTGACGCAGGCAGCGTCTTCTAGCGAGTTTCTTGATTGAAAAATACCGACTGCTCGCGCTGGAGAACCGTTCACCGGCCACCCATATATATATATATATACGCTGGATCTTGACCTGCAATGAAGTGCCGGTGGGAGATTTCACTTGTGCGTAGTTGAACCATAAGGACTCGTAGCGTGCGCGTTAACTAAATTAATCCGGAACTCGGCACGATCTTTTTTTCCCGTCATCCCATTATTTCTCAATCAGTAAAAAAAGTTGATTGATTGAGAAGAAATAAAAAAAAGGGACAAAACAAAAGGCACTAGCTCATGCCTGCATCTAGCGGCTTTTGTTTATTTGCTGGATAAATACACAAAGCTCTACGCCAGCTGACGTGTCGTGACCTCGCAGCCTCACAAAAGAAAAACGGTAAAAAAAATAGCTGACAAGGTAACTCACGGATGATGTCGGCTCCGCGTGCTGTGTATTTTCATTGCGCGCTAAAGAATCCCACGTGGTCGATATTTCCGGAACTCTCCACTATGGCGTACCTCAATATCACATCGGGGCTTTGGCGCGTGGCACCCCAGAAACTACTATTATAAACATGTCGGCAACGGCGACCATACGCTTCGAGTGTCCCGTACGAGTATATGTTTTCTATCGCAGCGAAGGAAAAGAAAAAAGGCAGCATATTTATGCGCAAAAGTAACCAGCGCTTGCACCCTTGTGTTACTTCCTTTTTTCCCGAAATTTCACTTAAGCTCTCATAGTGTCAATTTCATTACACTTTTATGCCTACCAGCCGACGCCGTAGAAAACATGCGCATAACGAAAGCTCATCGGTTCCAGGCCGCGGACACCCGCGTTCGTGTGGCGCGCGCGCATCTTCACCGAGAAAAAAAAAAGGGGGGGGGGGGGGGGGCGAGCAACGTTATTTGCGGTTCTCGTCCCCAGAACTGTGCGTACCGGCAACAGCGCTCTATCTCCCAGGGCGCCCATAAAGGGCCGGAGCAGCGGAAAGCGCTCCGTCGGGGTCGCCTTAGTGCCGTACAAGCACGCGATGCCCGCCACTCCCGCGTCGTCGCGAGCGTAAACGAGCCGCGTGCGCGGTAAATGACTGCCTAGTGGGCTGTTTTGCTGGATGCGAGAACGTAGCTGTTATCGCTCTCTCTCTCTCTCTTTCTTGTCCTTGTTTTGCCGCCTTCGTGTCCGCGGCGATTTTGGTCTCCCAGGCGATGTGTACAGAATCCGGCGCGGCGTGTTCTAGCCGGCTGTCGCGTATGGCAGCGTGCACTTAATTGGCTGTCGGGTGCGAAATGAGCCGAGGTTGTGACATCGGGCACCCATCTTTCTTTCCTTCGTCGTGATAGCTTACTCCTTTTTTTTTTATTGATCGCTACGTGTCGGCCTACATCCATTATCTGTCTGTCGGTCGGTCGGTCGGTCGGTCGGTCGGACGGTCGGTCGGTCGGTCGGTCGGTCGGTCGGTCGGTCTGCCTGTCGGTCGGTCGGTCGGTTTGTCTGTCTGTCCGTCTGTCTGTCGGGTCGGTCTAGATGAATATATTTCTCCCACAAAGCAATGTCATCATGAATGAAAACAATCATCGTCGTAAGTGTGCACTTTCATCGTGCTGCAGGACTTGTGCAAAAGCCGAAATCGGTTAGTTTCCCGACGACCAGCAACCGAAGTGTAAAGAAGTTGACTTCGCCTGAAGCGCTAGTGCAGCGCGGCAAAGCCTTAGTAAACTGGACAGGGAACAGGCGCGTAAAATTGAGTAGCTAGTGCTTCCATACTGCTTTCCGTCAAAATCAGTGCTACGACATCCAGTTTTACTCCATTTCTGTGTTCACTTCGTTCCGATCACATTTTGATCACTTTGGTAGTTACAGTTGTTGCAGACTACACTAAAGACGACAGAAAGCACACGGGGCACGCTATCTCTGTCCCGTGTACTTCCAGTCGTCCTGGACTATACGCTGACACCAGCAAAAGTACCAGCGTCAAAACAATCTCGACTGTGTATCGCAGAATATGAACGATCCTCTAATGTATCACCCTATTTTTTTTTTTCTTTTACACTTGTCTTTCGCAGGAGAACAATGACGCGGTGTGCGAGGAGCTCCGGCAGCTCGGATGCGAGGCGCACGCGTTCCAGTGCGACGTCACCTCCGAGCAGCAGGTGGAGGCCGTGGGCGAGCAGATCCTCAAGACTGTCGGGCCCGTCGACGTGCTCGTCAACAACGCGGGCATCGCCATGTGCAAGGGCCTGCTCACGCTCAAGCACAGCGACATCCGCAGGACGTTCGACGTCAACACGCTCTCGCAGTTCTGGGTGAGTGGTGACATCAGTCCGCCCGGTCTGTCCATCCATCGATCCATCCATTCAGCAGTGTACAAACATGGGTCCGTATGGACAAGGCATGTAATTGAGAGGGAAAGATAACCGATGGTCATTATTTGTAACTGATTGAGCTACATACAGTGGCTAGAATGCTCGATTGTTGACCCAAGAGACTCGTGTTCGATCCTAGCGGCGGCGGTCGCATCTAGACTCAAGCAGCTAAGTGCCAGGGGCCCAATGCACTACGCGATCTCAGCGCGTTAAAGAACCTTAGGCGGTCGAAATTTCCGGAGCTCGCCACTACGGTGTGCCTCGAGATCATATAGCGGTTTCAGCGCGTAAAACACGAGAATTCATGTAACCGAGTGGATTTCTAAAGAAAGCGAGCCTGGCAGGGGGACAGTAAATATCCAAGTGGGCGTTAAAATTAGGAAGTTCGCTTCGTTAACGTGGCCGCATCTAGTACAGTGTTGGATTAATTGTGAAATTGGTGAGGCATTTGTTCTGCGGTGAGGGCAGACAGGCGAATTATTATTATTATTATTATTATTATTATTATTATTATTGTTGTTGTTGTTGTTGTTGTTGTAGTTATTATTATTAGTTAGTTGTAGTTGTTATGTATTAGTGCACAGTCTCCTCCGTTTCCTCCGCCAGGTCGGTGTTTATTTGTGTGAAAATAAACTTAGCCCATTTCTGGCACATCTTGTGATACTCCTTGAGATTTTATAGCGTGCGCAGTCCACATGTATTTCGTGCGCTCTCTACCCCTGCAGATGGTCAAGTACTTTCTGCCATCCATGAAGGACAGAGGAAGCGGCCACATTGTGTGCATCGCGTCCGTGGCTGGCCTCCTGGGATCGCCCTTCATGACTGACTACTGGTGCGTCTCCACCGGCGTGACTTTATGCATGTACTGTCTAGCGTCTTCTCATATGATTCGCCTCCGAACCTGGTCTGAACGACGCATCACCGCTGCACCATCGCTAGTTGATGTCGATCGCATCACTTGATATCCCAGAGTCGAACCTGCGCTGGCTGTTAAGTAATATCAGTCTTCTTTTTTTTTTTTACTTGTGTGGAATTTAATGTGCCTTTAGGCCACTTCTGCAGACGAACATTTGGCGTAGGTCGGTTACCTCGGGGCGAGGAAGACTAACAATCGAGGGTTGCTAGTGAGCACCTTGTCTTGTCTTATCAGCGTCTTCTCAAGCGCTGTATCATTCAGTTATTATTATATGCACCAGCCAACCCACTCAAGCACACTGTTTAGTACAGATCAGTTGATAAGCTAAGGTGCTGCTAGCGTTAATACCGACCACATGTGCTTACTTCGGCCCACCGTGTTGAAAAGAATTGGGTACGTACGCAGATTTGCGCAAGTGTTCCGCCCGACGTAACGTTGACGCGTGCTGCTGGGGTCCCCCCGACGTAATTCCCATCTTGCTGCTTTATTTCACGCTAGAAGTACCTAAATTGCAGCGACGGCAGCGCTGTGACGACATCTCCGACCTCCTTTAATCTATTCTCTTTGCTTAGAAAGCTAATTAAGGTTAATTGAGTATGTCGACAGGGAGGAGCAACGCTTACTTGTGACACTAAGCAGTGCATAAAAAAAACACTGAAAAAGACTTTAAAGCGAGCTAATTCAATTACTCCAGCATACGGGAGCTGCACGCCACGAAGAATCACGCTATGCAAAGGCATCGTTGCCCAAGCATAATTAAATCGGCCGGATGGAAAAGTAGCAAACTTGCTCTGTGTTCATTTTAAGGTAAAGGGAAGCGAAGCCCGATTATGCTGATCTGGCAAACTTTCGGCGTTTTCTGCGCTCGGATGCATGCAGCGCAGTTTCAGAGCGCTCCGTGACGAAACCACATCGATCAGCCTGCGTTCAATCCTGTTTTTAAACTTTCGCTTACCAGACACGCCACCTTTGTCGGAAAACTCAATTCGCTTTCGTTAGGGTCCCAACTTCGTTCACGTTGGCATGTGTATTTTCAACGAACCCCGCTGCACTCTCTGCGGATCCTGCATCTTGTCAAAAATGGCTGACGTGGTTTGATCGGATTATATATATATCCTAATATATATATTATATTATTATATAATATATTAATATAGATATTTATTATAGAATTGGAATGGACGCGCTATCCGAAGGTCGTGGGTTTCGGTTCACCCTTAGGCAAGTTTGTCTTCTCGTCTACTTTAATTCATTTCTACTTGCCCCAAAATAATACCACGATTAGGAACTTGAATAACTTCGCCTATGCTTTCCTAGGCTGAAATGTTTGTTGGTTCATTAAATTGACTCCCGTATATATATCTATATATATATACATATATATATACGGGCTACACTCTCGCTAATGGACTGCGCTGTCGCTGTACACAGAGGCTTTCTGGCATACTGCATGACTGCATGGCGCCTGTCAATACGGGATGATGGGCTGCTTTAGCTTGACAGGAGTTAGCGTCACTATACTTAGGAACGAAGCACGGATGATGGACCACAGTGACCCTTCCTGTACCCGTCAGTCTCTGACGTTTCGTAACCTCTATCGTCACTGCAGATGTCTGTCAGCTTTTTTTTTTTTTTGCATTTTTTGTGTGTTTTCGGCAAGCTTACTTAGTCGCGTGTTTGCAGTCCGCCCAATGCAGAGTATGGCAGTGTAAGAAGACCTTTACCCACTAAATTCAATACTGAGAATTCTCGGGCGTACCTTTCGTAACCTAACTGCTTCTCATTGTTTGACTGAAATCTGGCTGTT
This sequence comes from Hyalomma asiaticum, assembly GCA_013339685.2. NCBI lineage: Eukaryota > Metazoa > Arthropoda > Arachnida > Ixodida > Ixodidae > Hyalomma > Hyalomma asiaticum. The sequence continues at coordinate 93,372,854 of CM023486.1, read as the reverse complement.
CAAAGAAGTATATACTTGCACTAATCGGGAACACAAATAGAGGGTGCCTTGAAATATAGACGAAAAAAAAAAAAAGGACATGGTACATGTTCGGTGGACGTGGATGGCATCACCGTTCGTGTTGATCTTTAAGCGTTTCTGTCTTGCAGCAAGATTTTAATTCTATATCTGCTGGACTTCTCATTGTGATTAGAGCCGTCGCTGATTTCTGCTTTTTAAGTAAAAAGCCGACCTCTCTTAACGTCCCTCCTCAACATGAAAAGAAAAAGTGAAGCGACAAATTCCACTGTGTGTGTGTGTGTGTGTGTGTGTGTGTGTGTGTGTGTGTGTGTGTGTGTGTGTGTGTGTGTGTGTGTGTGTGTGTGTGTGTGTGTGTGTGTGTGTGTGTGTGTGTGTGCGCGCGCGCGTGTGTGAGCATTGATGTTCTCCGAAATGCTACGAAACCGCAATTTACGATAGGCTCGAAACCGGGCCGAAGGGAGAGTCGTAGTCTTCGAGAAGAGGAATAGATCCTCCAACGAACCACCGTTCAAAACAGAAACAAAAGCGAGAAAGGAAATTGTAAAATGACGATGATCTATACTTCTTACCGGGAAAAAAAAAGAACAAAAGACAATCGGACAAAAGCTCGCTGTTCTTTCGGAATCCCAGGGAACGGACGCTCGCTCTTGTTCTTTGCTTGCTTTTTTTTTTTCGTGGTGTTTCTTTTTATTTCTTTTTTTTTTAGCTCGTGACGTCAGCAGTATTTGTACCTCGTGAAGAATGCGCGAAAAACTGGCGCGCGCGCAAGTGTCCGACATTCGATCCCCACAAAAAGCCGCGCGGCCGGTGAAAGCTATCACTCTTCCGTGGATCCAGAATCCCGTCGCTTGCGGTGGTTTTATGGGATCACGAATGCCGTCCCACCTGCGGCCGTGATTTGTTACCCCTGTGCTTGGGTTTTCCAGCTTTGTAGGTCGAGGTGGTCGTTCAAGCCCCGTACGCCCTTTTCAAATGCTATAGTGTGCGCAGGGAGTTGGTTCGTATTCGTTCCTCTCCACAGTGTGTGCGTTACCTAAATTTGTTTCCCATGAAAAGGGTGTGGAGAGCAATGACGCAATAAGAGGACAGGGAAGGAGTGTTTGCAGGGACGAACGTACAAACTCAACTGTTCTAGCGTTAAAATGCTTATATATGCAGCATTGCTCGCACGTAACGAAGGTGTTATTCTTATATGAACCACAAACGTACCTCCAATTCGTAGTTGTGCTGTAATGCTCACAAAAGAGCCCTCTCTGCAGGCGTATGAGTTTGATTGTATGCTTTCTTTTTCTTTTCCTGAGAGCTAAGGAATATCGGTTGACGCGTTATTCATGACCCTTCACAATGTGAGCAACATCTATTATGACGCCAAATTGTGTCCGGTTTCATGTGACTTGAGTGTGCAGAGCTTTGAAAATTCGGGCTGCTGCCCGCATCTTTGGGGCACAACAGCCTTAGCTGCGAGAAAGTGCCTGTCACGTGTTTGCTTTTTTTTCTTGGGCCCCGTCAGCTTCGCGAGCGATCGCTCGCAACGAATCAGCTCCGGCACGTACAACTATCATCACACTGCCTCGTTTGCCACGAATCTGTTCATGACTGTCGTCGTGCATGTACTACCTTAATTGCGCAGTGCTTCCAAGTTTGCGGCCCTGGGCTTCATGTATGCTCTGGAGGAGGAGCTCTTCCACACGGGCTTCGAGTTCATCAAGCTCACCACTGTCTGTCCCGTGTTCATCAACACCGGCCTCTTCCCTAACGTCGGTGCCAGGTACGTGCTAGATACACTCCCTGCACGTATTATATCGACCCGCGTACTTTTCTATCTTCTTTCATGATTACCAGGTAAATGCTTAGATGTTAGTCCCTACCGCGCGCTTGTGTTTTTCTTTGCACGGCGTGACATGTTACAGGCTCATTCCAATAGCTGTTTTGGTTGCACTGCTATCCGCCGCCGCTATCCGCAGAAATAATAACGAAAAAGATTGGCTGACGTGTAACTATTCTCAGCCTACTTATCGCGAGCGAAATGTGCGTTTGGCTTCTCTATAACGGGCTAATTAACGTGTGTCCAAAGGCTTGCGAGTAGCGAACGCTCGTCACTGGGTGCGCAGATTCCTCGCCTAGTCTCTTGGCAGCGCTGCGGATCACGTGGCGTGACGGCGCTCATTTGCGCTCTGGCGGCTCAAGGCCATGCGGCCAGAGTGATGACCTCGCGAGACACGGAGTACTATAGCTTTTACTCAAAGATCTCTAGAAGCCCTTACTTATCGCATGGCAGACGTAAAGTCTTATGGCTTGACCTTGGCGTTCAAACCCGCGACGTTCGGGTTCGAATGCCAAAAGTCGTGGGTTTAAGTCTCGTACGTATGTGCGTACTCTACTGTCCAATGATCTATTTCACTGTCACGTCCAGCCATGCGTGCACCACTCGTGATTTTATCATCGTTAATCGCAAGCTGTGTACCATCCGGAAAAACCAAGAATTGTCAGGGAATCTGGATACGTCTGGGAAAATCGGGGAGTCTTTAAGAAGCCTGGCCTGGTCGGGAAATCGACAGACGGCTGTCCGCGCGACCGTGACGAAAGCATTCATAAGGAAACGTGTGCGGATATTCGAACGGATATTACGGTATTCGAGTTCGCTTAAGTGCGAATCTAAAATTTCCCAAATTCCGATGCAACGAAGGAATAGGAAGCATCTCTTCCGTACGCAGCTCGCCTGGAAATGTGGTTTCACTGTGGCATGCAATAGCTATGCTGTGAAACCTGCTTTACAGACGTGACGCGCACTGCCGTGAAGCCACACTTTATCGTAATACGTGTGCATATTTGCATATCGTTTAAAAATTATTGTGCCTTAAAGCGGAGTGTATGAATTTAGTGTGGTAACTTCTTAAACTTACCGTACTTTACCGCTTATAACATGCACTCTCCTACTGTTCAAATCATGCTGTACATTTCAATTTGCTTTGGAGTTGTTCAGTACTAATTACCATTCGTGGCGACTTCGCTTCCAGCCAAAGAGTGATATTCGCACAGCCTACTTTCTCTATTTGCTCTCGTCAGCCATTAGCTCTTGAAAGGAGCACAATTTACTGAATGTGTAATAAGTCACGCTGAATAAGTATCAACGTGTCTGTATTTTCATACTGCACGTCCTTCGCAACATACCCTCGCGATAACAAGGCTCGTGTGACTGTATTTCGATGAAAATGTGTTCAATAAGCCTGTACTTGAGAAGTCAGAACTAGCAGCAAGCATCATCAGGCAGTTTACGACTAGCTCTTAAGACGCCTGTACTCCAGTTTACGCTTTGACTGTGCTTCGTATTGCGTCAAGAGTTGTGTTTTAACATGTTGTAAAAACACTGTTTTATCTGTCCTTGTTGCAACAATATGTAATCGTTCAATTTGAAGTTAATTATTGTGCAAATCATGTGCATTATTGTGGACTCATTCCTTACGTAATCCCTCCTTCGAGAGGTCCTTAAACTAAATAAATTGAGCTGCACTTAGTCAATGAATTTTTATCCTTAGCGGCTCCAGCTATGGAGCTCCCGGTACACGTGTGTTTTGATTAGCTATAAGGCACTGGCTAATATGTTTTGTACGTGAGCTGGTATGTTTAGTACGTGGGAGACACGCAGCACCGTATGCCGCATATTCCTTCTGGCTCCCCGTGAATTGACTGTGCCGCTGTTTCGATCCATGGTCGCAGGTTCCCGCTGCTGACGCCCATCATGGACACCCGAGACGTGGCCTACCGTGTGGTGGACGCCATCCAGCGCGACGAGTCGTTAATCGTTGTGCCCCGCATAGTCGAGATCATGTACAAGTGTCTCAAGTAAGAAGCACTCACTACATTATGCCCATCGTGTACTCTCTTAGCGCCGATAACATCGCGATCGATGTAGAGTGTGTACGGCGCTCAGCGAATGAAACGCGGTGCTCGGAGCGCACGGCTGTCGATACTTTCTGCGTCATCGCTTTGCCCTGGGTGACGTATCCTATTTTCTTTTAGATCTAATTGTAATTCAACACCTTGTATCTTCTTCATTCATTTCTTGACACATATCTCATTTATTGTTACCTAGTTATCCAAACTGCAAAGACTGCAGTTGCAAGCGCCGGCTCCTGCCTTTGTTACCTTTCAATATTCTGAAGTATATTGTTTACATTTACCACTGACCAGTCAATACTTATACCCGCAAAAAACTTGCTGGCAGCGCCACCTCTGGGCACAAGTGGTGGCTGCGTTGCACTTCTCCACGTCCAGCAGGTTTTGGACAGCGTACGTTTTCTTTATTTCTTTTTCTGCTCTAATTATGCTCAAATCAAAGTTAGGTGTGGGTGTGTGTGTGGGGGGGGGGGGGGTAGGAGGAAGGGAGGGAGGAGTGGGGAAGGGGGCAGCTTCGACTGAAAGGTTGTTTAAGGATCTCTTTGCATCTTTTCTCCTCATTTTGTAAAGTTACTGCAGTTAAGAACGCGAGACCAACAGATCTCCTGCAGGCAGTCCCGCTACATATATGTCCCCGAGAACACTCTCGGACCCATCTAACAGCTGCCTGATCATGCACTTTATCACTTGTGCGCAGGCCACTGCCGGAGGACGCCCAGAAGCTGATCCAGAGATTCCTCGCCTGTTCCATCCAGAAGCCGAGCGCGTGATGGTGTCGCCACCTATGCTTTCCACTTGGCACAGCCGGCATCTTCAGACATCCACATCTATCCACTCGTTCGTCTACGGCGGTCCTACGCTGCAGATGAAACAAAAACCCGACGACCGTGGGGACGCCTGCCGAAACGGCAAAGAAAGAAAGCCTCGGCAAGGACGTCAACCCGTGCGCTAAACAAAAAAAAAAAAAAAAGACTTTGAGAAAGACTCGCGCGATGCTATTACCTTTTTTTTTTTTTCCCTGTATCGCGTGAGAAGCCGATAGAAAAACCGTATGCAGTCATTTCTCAATGTGTGCGGGTGACTGCGACTGCACGCCTGATGCGAAACCCCGTTCCCCGCCCCACTGCGTGAAGATTGAACCGCAACGTGTGAGAGAATGCATTTGTACATGTCGCGTGGTGGTGCTTGGGCTGAAAGAAACAAAAAATTGTGTTGCAAAGAAAGTGTATGAATGTATACCCGTTTTGTTCTTGGAGTATGAAAACGTGCGATATATGGTCCCAATGAAAATAGCAATTCATCAACGATGTATAGGCCAGCGGAATAGGGGAAGTGTCGTGATACTACTGCGTGCGGGTCACGAGCCGCGGCTTCTGTTTAGAGCTCGTGTAACAGGGTAAGTAGGTGGCCAAACGTATATGCGAGGTAGGCGAGAACTTATTGGATCGTTTCGTTGTATAAAGTTAATGAGCTTGCCGTGCTCTAGCATGTAGAACTTAATTCATAGAGCTTTCGAGAATTAATTTAGTTTACACAGACTGCTTATGAAAGAATATAGCTTTAACGTACCAGAACTTCTGAAGCCAAAGCGACCAATAAACGACGTCTGTATCGCAGTATACCTCATCACTTTGCTAGCCCTTGATGCATCATCACCGCCATCATCGTCTCTATAACGATTTCCAATAGATATATACACCGAATGGAAAGATGAAGGGGGGAGAAAAGAGGCGCATGTATTTTCTGCACCGTTTCCTATAATCAACTATTTTCTGCAGTGTGTTCGATGCAGTGTGTTCTGTAATGTGTTCTTCCCTTCCACTTTTAAGTACTCTATATACTTCCCATGTCTTCGCTACTATAATAACAAACCTCGGGAACCCTTCGACCACTCCGCGTCTAGAATCGTTTATTACGGTGTACAGGGAAACGCTATTGTTACGATGGCGTACTCCTAAATATTCCAAGAAAATACTAAAGCGTTAAAGAAACTAGAAGTCTTTACTTGTACAACGATAAGACGACGCCATTGAACGCGGCCGCTTTAGCGTTCTCCTTCCTTCATCGGCTTGTAGTTACGAAATCCTCCTTAACTATTCCTAGTAATGACCGTGCAAAGGCGTCGCGATAGGTGCGGAGCGAAGCGTGGCTCAACCGTATCAACTCAGCGAGAGAAAGAAAAGAAATACTACGGGAATGAGCAGCGGGAGAAGTGATCTGAGGAAGGAGCAGATAGATGATAAGCATGTGGTTATAACGGAGTTCTAACAACGGCGTTTTCGTCATAAATTTTCTCGCTTCTTTCTTCTATTTTTTTTTTTACTTGACAACTGGGTCCGGAATTAAAGAAAAGAAAACGTTCTTCGCTTCGGCTGCTGTCTTTATCCCGTACCAGCCGTAGACTCGCTGTAGAGTCCCCAAAGATAAGCCCCTACAGCGTGTACAACTGGAATGTGTCAACACCACCTTAATCCACACACGCATTTTTTTGCAAATGATCGAGGTTGATCGAACTCGCATCATCTATTGCAAGAAGAAAGGCGCCTGCTTTACAGTGCAAAGCACACGACTGCAATCCCTTGAGGAGGCCGGAGTATACAAGTGGCGGTGCTTATGAGCATTTCGGTGCAGCCATCACTTTTCTGTGCTTAATGCTGGTTCTGCGACGACGAGTCCGTAACCGCTTGCGTTTCTAGCTCGCGTCATGGATGTTTGTCACGGTTTTCTTTTTCGGAACGGTGGAAGGAAGGGGGGAAAGTGGGATATAGATAGCCAAATTTCCTTGTTCATTGTGTTAGATAGGTGTAAACTTGCCCCGCCACGGTGGTCTAGTGGCTATGGTACTCGGCTGCTGATCGGAGGGTTGCGGGATCGAATCCCGGCCGCGGCGGCTGCATTTCGATGGAGGCGAAATGTTGAGGCCCGTGTGCTGTGCGACGTCAGTGCACGTGAAAGAACCCCAGGTGGTCAAAATTTCCGGAGCCCTCCACTACGGCGTCTCTCATAATCAGAGCTGGTTTTGGGTTTAACGTGCCAAAACCAGCTCTGATTATGAGAGACGCCGTAGTGGAGGGCTCCGGAAATTTTGACCACCTGGGGTTCTTTCACGTGCACTGACATCGCACAGCACACGGGCCTCAACATTTCGCCTCCTTCTTTAAACGACAACCCAAGAGCGGTATCAATCATATCTGTGAACGGTCTCCTGATGAGGTGTGTTGATACGCCAGAGCATTGTTAATGCAGTGACAAACGAACGAGTTTTGCGGTGTTTGCGAGATTCTGCGATTAAAGCACATGTTCCCGCGCATTTATATGTACACTTTATCTTATTTTTTAACGTCCGACACTCCGGCGCATTCTGGTGAAAAGTGACCCATTGCGCGCTACAATAGTGAACGTAAACCAGTCAATATTCTGCGACCAACCAATTCTCGTAATAATGACAGAGTATGCATTGTCTGATAAGCGGTCTACACGGAGAAGAGGCTCTTTGGAAAGGAAATTCGGTTCGGGGCGAACAGTAACGCTCTCGATTGAGGACACCTTAACCGAAACGCTCACAATGGAAGGAGAGTGAAAGAATAAAGTTGGAAGGAAAGGTCACCTTCTCGAGAATAGATTACCCACACAACCCAGCACCAGGCCAGTGCACAGCTCTTTCCCCTTTAGAAAAACCGGTGGGTCCCCGGTGGCACTCGGAAACCAACGCGTTAGGGCCTATTCTCGGTCAGCCCGCACGCCGCTCCGGACGCGTGCGGAGATCGTGCGGAAGGGTGAAAACGGCTGTTAAACGGATCGAATCGCGAAATATCGGATTTGGTGGGGCTTGCGTGACCCCACCGACTTCGATAACTCGCGATTCGATCCGTTTAACAGCCGCACGATCTCCGCACGCGTGCGGGCTGACCGAGAATAGGCCCTTACCTCCCGCAGCGGAGCCGTACGCTCTAACCACTAGGCCATCGATCGCCGGAGACCCGGAGAGGGTGAGGCATGGCGTTAAGGTGAGGAGAAAACGCCATTTGTGCAGCCCTTCCCCGACCTCTACCCCATCTCTCCCCCTCTTCCTGTCTCGGGCGGAGCGGGAACCGCACTGTGCGGAACGGTAGCGCATACTTCGAGCACGATTAGGCCCCTAACACGGAGAACAACTTCACCTGCATATCGCAAACATAATGCTCGCAAGTACAAATCCAGCAACTCTTTGTAGAGGGCCAAAGGCAATCCTCATTGCGCTCGAATAAATGGTGCACATTCAGCAGGCAGTCTCGCTACAGTGCGTTATCGTGGCCAGATTCAAACTGCCTACCTATCATATTCGTTTCATATCAGGCTCGTCGCGTAAGCTTCGCACGTCTATAGAGCGAGGCAATAGTACAATTACCAAAATCAGCGCTGCAATGAGTTATGTTCTTGTCTTTGAATATGCGCGATAGATTTCTTCTATCTCCTCATTATCGGTATGTATAATCTAAATCACTGACATTTAAAAAAAAAACTTTCCGTATGCCTTAACGCTAAGATTTCATTTGTTTCCTTTCCTTCGTTCATTCCTTTTCTGTGAGCTTTTTCCTCTGTTACAAATGTGCGACACAGTGCTCGCGATGACATTCCACTTGGAAACGCACCGAGCTCTTGTGTGTACAAATGTCATTTACTGGTCCGCTGGAAGAAGATGGCAAGTACGCCTGTCACTATGGAGGAAATGTCAACGGAAACAACGGGGACATTTTAATAACCATTTCGCAGAACCTTTCTCGCTTTTGCTCGCGGGACTGGCGGTACTAAGCGTGCACTGAGCTTCAGTCTTCAGTGTTTGCACTTAGACATTCTGACGCGAGTGTGCACATGTGATTGTTGAGGTGAAGCCCCGGTTGGCCGCTACCAAGCGAAAAGGGCGTGGCCATCAAAGTATGCACACAACACAGACAGATCTCTCAAATGCGTCAAGCTTGGTTTGGTGCTAAAGCTTCGTTTGCAGATTAACTTGGACAAGCCTTTTCTGGGTGCTAAGTAGGAGACGTGATGCGTCGTGAATGGTATTGGGAGAGGAGTTAATTATGCAAGGGTACGCGTATTTTCGCGAACTTGCTCGTGAATTCGTACGTTTAGCATAGCCTCGGCACCAAGACGGAATGACGCAGGACAACAGTCGGGCATTGTTTCTGCGAGTAACTTTCATTAGTTTATATCGTCCTAACTTTGACAATATCGGAGACATGTGTAACCATTCTACGGCTGGGCTGTTTAAGATGGTTCCACAGTGGCTTTGGCTTTGGTTGCGACGGCGCTAAACCCGAAGGTGGCTTGCGGCGGCGTGGTCGGTAGCGAAAACTCGCTTTTAACGAGGCGATCGCAAGCTTTACGCAGATTTTCATGGGCAGTGCCAAGCCAAAAGCCCGTATAGGAGTTGCGAATAGCGTGAGAACTTTCTTACGCAGCTCCATCGTATGATGGAGGTACGAGTTGCTAGTAATTTCATATATTTGCCAAGTCGTTCTATATTTGCCAAGTCATTCTTGCCATTGCAGTCATAGTCGACGCATTTATTTCTGCGCAGTGCTATATGTTGATGTTTAGCTTGCATCTATGCTATCTGTTGGACAATAATTTTGTTTTACCCGTTCTCTCTTTGTTGTTCTTTCAAACGCTGTTACCTTTCGCACACAACGAAGTGTATCTTGTTACGGAGGTGGGCAGCACGTTCGGCTTGAGTTGTTGAACTTGTATCGAATAAAAAATTTTCGAATGGAGCGCTTGTTGGCTCGCAGTGTGTCTCGCAGCCACTACTATTGATTTACCACCACTGGACGCGTCGTCCGGCCCTTCAATGCTGCACTTCAATTATGAGCGGATTTCATTTCTGTTTTGTTTTGGCTGCAAGCACGGAGTTTGCGTGAGCCAGGCGAGGTTAGTAGTTGTTGTCTACCTCGATGAAAAATTGGCTTGGTGCGGCTCTTTCATGAAGGCATGCTCTTTCATTAATTAATGCAATGTCAGACGCCCTCATGTGCGGTGCATCCGGCAGCGGTGAAGAGGATGGAACATAAGTGTCTTGTTTTTGTTTTCGTTTTAACGTTGAATTCAATGTTCTTTGGAGTTTGTTAAACATGCTAGACCATAAACAATGTTAAGAGCAGGTCGTGGCCCCAGTACCTATCGCAGGCTCGCAAGGAATTACGGACACTAGACAGTTTTAGCAGCGCCGGCTTAAACTACGGTAAGTACGGTAATGCCGTACCGTACTTACCGTACTGTAAGCCGCCGCTGCTAAAATTCTCTATTGCTGCATTACTTGGAATGGCTTCTATCACCGATTGTAGTCGCAACAAACAACAGGTGACACCGCTATAGCACCTCCCGTCCCATATTTCACAAACCTCTCTGGGTTAGGGTATGCTTCTAAGAGGCCTGCCACTGGGCCTTATATCCCAATTTTTGGTTAGGCAATGAAAGCTGTAAAGCGCCGTCTATGAAGTGTTCAAACCAGTTCCTTATCGAAGGAGTTTTAACATACTTAACTTTATTGTCACTACGCCTCTATAGGTGACGAGCCACTATCAGCAGATGCACTAGCACGCGGATAGTTTTAGCAAGTGGCGCACTGCGCTGGCGTTCTCTTGTATTGCGGGGACGAGGAAGCGCGTCACATCCCTTGACAGACAGACAGACAGACAGACAGAGAACTTTTAAGGAGGTCCTGAGAAACGCCGCCCTTAAAGAAGCACTGCGGGCCGCTCCCACGTGGGGACAGGGAGGCCTAGCCTCACCGCCACATCGTGGGCTCTCTGGACGTTTTGGAAAATTTGTGGTAGCACTCTACCTTCTTTCGAGAGAAGTGTTTTGATGTCGGGAGCTTGCGCTCGAGGCCAAACCAAAGACTGACACAGAAAGCTGCAGCTCATCGCTTGACGCATAAGGAAGGCGGCGGAAGGCAACGTATTAGTGTCACGGAATGCATCCTCTGCTGTGCTGTGGAAACCCAGTGTACAGCGACTATTATCGAGCATTTCACGCTTACGCAAGGTTCTCGGTGCACATCTAAATGTCTTACGAATACCGGTTACGCAAAAGAAGTAAAAAAAACGTCACATCTCCCTCTTGAGAAACGCACAGCGGGGCGTGAAACAAACACGCATAAACATGCTGCGTAACTCGGCGTCAAAAATATGTAAGTAAAAAACCAACTGCAGTAGTTCTACTGTGCTGCGTGTGATGCAATTACAGAATGTCGCTGTCTGTCTGTGAATCTGAAGCCAAGCGCTTCTAATAACATGCTAGACAAAGTAGAATTCTGGAATACAGCGTGACAGCGGGCTCGAGGAAAGTGGCCAGAGGCACCATTTCGTGGAAAGAGGAGTGTTGCATGGCTCAGCAGTTCCAATTACCGACGAGGGTTGCTTACGACACAGTATAATTCTGGAACGAATCTTTCGTCAATCGCAGCTTCCGAACTCTATAGTAACAACAGTCTGCTGCAACTCCATGAAGAATAGTTCGACATTACCTCTGCAGCGCCTCCCTCCCCCCTTCCCCCCGATTTGCCTTCAAGCGATGCATATCCCTTCCTGGGGGCAAAAGGGAAGCGTACGCCTCTGAAAGCATCCATTCAAGCAGTCGCTGTCCCACTGTGGCAAAGTTGCGCGCATGGCATGTTCGCGCCTTTCGGGGCAACAGCCAAACGAAGTTTGATTTGGTGCGTCATCGTGCCCAAGGCGACTCTGTTACTGACGGTGCACAAAAAAAAAAAAAAAGATGCGGATAGCTTGCACTAGCGATGCAAGGCTGCACTAAGAGCGGAGCCTATAGCTGACCTAGCTTAGCTCACCCGAGTCACGTTATTTGTCGTGTGACTAGCTGTTGCATGGTTTTGGAAGGAACATGTCACGTGACCAGCTGTGACGTCATGCGACGCGATTTGGACCACACGTCTAGGCTGAAATCGGCTTGGCGGGCAATGTGCGGTTGTGACGTCCTCTTCCTCCCCCTTTCCCTCCTCACCTCCCTTTCCCACCCCTTGCTATACCACACTGTACAAGGCTACGCTTTACCCTGTCCCCTCCTTTTCACCCTCACTTTCTTCTCGCACCTCCTTGCTGCAATATACCAATCTATGCTGTGCTATGAAACGCATCCGCATTTATGTAATAGTGGGCTAAGGGCAAGAGCGCAAGAGAAGAAAGAAGTGTGCGCGCACATATTTCATGATGATGATAATTTTCTACTAGCATGTAACACAATGCTCGGCTTAAAGTGCTCCGCTCTTAAGCGAGCAATAAGCGATCGAGTAACAAGCGGTCACTCCTTGATAGTTAAGAAAACAGAAAAACATGAGTTTGAGAGCGACAAACAGAAACCGTCCGCGGTAAGACACAGAGCTTACCTATACGCACCACAGCATGAGCGGCGGCTGATGCAAAGACGTAAGCAAAGTATAAAAAAAGCCGAATAATGACAGCTTGATAAAGTCACTAGAAAAGTGCAATAGCTCGGCAAAAAAAGTGTCGCAACATTAACGCGTTTTCTAAACAGATACGGTACCGTGAATACGTGGTATCGATCATTTCGGATCTGCTCGCGGCGCCGTTTCTTTGACCGCGAAATACTTAAAACATTTTCAGGACGTCTCACGAACTCGTTTGCTATATAGAAACCCTCAGTTTATACAAAATTTAGCGCATCATAACGACAAAGATAGGGCGCATCAGCAGGCGTCCGTGTACCGGCCATGCAGAACTGAGCGTTCGCACACACCAGCAGGTTGCCAGATCAGGGGCGGCGCCTCACGCTAGGCAACATGGCGGCGCCCACGTGGAATTCGTCTATAGCAGTTAGGGCGAATCGGTTTGTTATGACTTGTAATCGTGTAGCGCCGCTAGAAATGAACAAAAAAATAAGGTGGAAGGGGTAATCTGGCGGAGAAGATAACAGGGTGAGAGCTAGCTGACTATGGTTTGCCGGTTAGCTGTCACGCGTGGAATCTCCTGCATTGGGTCTACGACGGTTCATTGGTTTTGGCTGATGCGAAACTTGTGCATAGTGCATGCGCGATTGCACTACACGGCACGTCTCAGCGCTCTGGCTAAACTGCAGGTGTTTCCGTAATCGAAAATGTGATGACCCAAAAGTCTATGGCTCGTACCCAGTCTGAGGGATTGGCCATGAATCGAAAGTTTGAATTAGTTCCTGTCGTCAATGCCGTACATCATAAGCAAAGTTCCTCCTATTCTGCCTTCTGGAATTGCATATGCCCAGTGCAGAAGATTGGCCAAAACAGCGACGCCACTTAAAGATTACTTTTCTATCAGTGGTTTGACAACACGTATAAAGTGGCATCTGATAAGAATTAACATGACATTCCAATCGTTCATGCTGTAAACTTCATGACTGCAGAACTTACCTTCCCTTGTCGAGTTTTTCCTCCTCCATGATGTAAGGGACCCTCTGGAAGCACAAGGTGATATAAGCACGTGTCAAGGAGATACTCCTCCTGTGCGACGACTTCAATGAACATCTATGATTCCTTTTTTTTTTCTACCACCGAATGCCGACATAACCACAGACACAAGCTTGTACACGCGCGTACACTGTAAAAAGAGAGAGATACATATAACCGGTAATTTAACAGTAATATACCCGCCATATACGGCAGCCAGACTTTTCCATTAAGAAATAAGAGGGAAGTGGGGGCTTTTTCAGTAAAATATACAGGCCCTACCCTGTTAATGCACTCAAACATTTACAGGCGCATACATGCAAAAATATACGCCGCCTGTGAAACCAACGGGATCGTGTCACCTTTATTTACGTTTTCGTGCAGTCTACTTTACAAGCAGCCGTTCAGGATACAAAGATTAGCGTGTTTTACAGCAAAGCCGTCTTAGTGGATCCTGTGTCGTAGTCCGAGTTGTAGTAGTAGTCCGCATGATATTCACTCGCTCATTCGCTCGGCTGGCAAGTCATGTTATCTTGTCTTGACCAATCGGGTGCAACATGAACTTGTTTCAGTACAGCGAAGTGTTGGGCTAGTTGGTAAATAGTCATGCTTGCGGAATAGAGCGTTGGAAATTTAGAAAGGATAAGTGTGGACAGGAAAGACGCTCACTTGCAACTAAGTTTATTCTTACGAAAAACAGCCATCCACGAGAAACCCTAAACTGCGCATGTGCAGATGTCTCAAAACGCCGTCAAACCACACCCAAAAGCCGAAAAAGGAAGCGAATGACGCAACAAGGTGTGAAGCTAGCCTAGAGCCAGGCATGCGTCGCTACTTAGTAGCAAACAAAGTGTTCTTGCCCGAACACCGAAAGCGACAAGTTTCACCTCGGGCACCAATTTCGACGCACTTCAGCTAGATGCGCCGCGATATGAACAGTGCACAAAGAGAACCTCACCGCAAGAAGGCCCTAAACAGTTTGCACACACACACACACCATCCGTGAGTAAGAATTTGTATCTCCCTGGGAAATACGGCACGTTTTTGTGTGACGCATGGTCACGCCAGCACTTTGCCGTCGTCTTCTCTTCAAAGAAACTACGCTGTCGTCGCCACACACGCCCGTTTGCACCATCAGTAGTAGACAAAATGGCGCCGTGCTTTTGCAACGCGTCTGTTAATCCGTCGTCTGCTACCTGCACTTGGTTACACTCAGCAAGACATCAGGGTCGGAGGTGTAGTTCTCGTGCTGCACCAAAACTGTGAAACATGGCTTCGTGTTGCTGGCAGAGCTGCGCTTGTGCACGGAGTAAAAACAAAAAAAAATGGCAACTTTCTGCACTAGCTACACTCGTGCAGTCACTGTAGGTAAAACAAAAAATAGCTCTGTTATTCCAGGTATCCTATTAATACGATTGTTAGAGCCAAAGCGACGCACGAAGTCAACTCTCCCTGCTCAGAGATTGAGATGTTCTAAGAAAACATGAAACAGCCTCTAAACAACACTAAACAGCGCCACGGCAGGGGGGGGGGACATGTTGTGAGTTGCGCGTCCGCGCTCTCAGGTGGCGCCACCATCGAAGCGACGACAGCGCACCGCCGGCGGCAGCAGGCGAAACGCCATTAAGCCTTTAAATTGCCTACTTTGTTTGTAGAACTTCAAATCGATTCACACAAAAAAAGAGTTGCCTTTTAATTTCAAGTCACAGGAAGCGTATTGAGCACGAACGCTGCAATGTTTCAAGTAATGAAACTTCTTGAATGGGCGACGACGAGCGAAAGCGGGCAGTGAGTACCAGAAGACTGACAGTGGCGCACGCACCATTCGACGCCTGTGAAAGTTCCGCGGTTATGTTCAAGTCAAGCTGCAAGACACTGGTACTGTGAACAGAGTGATACGACACCATCGTAAAAGTGCAGGGACTTTAGTGGTATACTCTGTTGACACGGATTCGTGCAGTTATACGTATTTTTTACCTTCAGCGGTGGACAGCTGTGCTCCGGATATCTGCGGTGGGGCTGCACATAGTACGTACATTTATGCGTACCGACGATTATGAACGATACTCGCCGGTGCATCTCGTAAAACACTACTCACTTGTCCCTCATTTCATGTAAACATCGGTGTCATTACAATAAAGCGGTTTACTTGCTGCTAGTTTGTATGATCAATGTTGTGGCTGTCCTTACTGCAGCTGTAACCTTTCAAGTAAGTATGCAAGATACTTATAAGTCTCTAATATGTAAATGGGATGCAATTACATTGTGAAAACGAGAGAAATTTTGGGGGTACCTGCCTGTAGCGACCGAGGGAGCACCCGCAATACAGTAGCAGACGACAACGGCATATCGTCTGTTTTTGCCGGTCGCCAGCCGCCATTTTGACGCTTCGAAAGCGCCCTTGCAATTTTAAAACGTATTTACCTTTCTAAGCAGTTATAAATTATATAAACAAAATTTACAGTTCTAAAACTTGAATTGCGAGCGTAAACTAGCCAAAACTGTTCAAAGTGCTAGCAAAACAACATATTTATTTTTTAGTGCGAGTGCTGTCAACACCCAGACGGCGCTACGATCGCTTCCAAAAATCGTCCCCATTGGTTCTATGGAAATGTCCTCCCCCTGGCCACGGTGTCAAGGCACTCGGCCGTCTGTCTGCGTGGTCGTCTGATACTTTTTCCTCTGGCAAGATGGCGGCGGCAGGTTTCATTTTCAAAGAGCCGCCTCCCCTCCAAAGGTATTGCGTACGTAAAACCTCCTTGGTTTAGAAAACATAAAGTTTCTTTAGCCTATAGAGGGAAAATGGCGATGAAACGCTGTTTTACGCATGGGAATGCTGCGAAGTGTTGGATTCGGATCGGCACCATTCACGAAAAGCTCGGACGCCTTGAAGACGCGTCTGCCTTGAACACGTTCCGTACGCCTCATTGATTAACTTTCCTCTGAATGAGCCCGTAATGGGCTGCTCCTTTTTAGTATCAAGCGAAAGAAAGTTTTATTCATGTTTGAGAACTTCTGCTTGCGTACACTGTTTTATAAGGCGTAAAAGGCAGAGAGCGGCCGCTAAAGCTGGGTGACAGACGACAGCGTCAACGCTCATTCCGCGTCCGTCTGTGGTCCGTTTTCGCCGCTCGATTACGCCCTGAAGGTGAGTAACATTTCATTAACTAAGACGTCGTACAGGCGAATGACTTCCGTTTACGAATGTTTTGTTTTCGAGAAGCTTTATTTACGCGGCCGTATCCACGTATTCCCACATCGGCACAGCGCAACGGTGGCGCCATGTTTCCCTCTAGGCAGCTGATGATGTTTGTGGTTCTGTTCAAGAAAGGACGCTTTTTTCTACAGCCCATGTCCGAAGCAGGACCTACTGAACTCCAGACCTGTACAGTTCATTAAGTAAGATGTCGTACAGGCGAATGACTTCCGTTTACGAATGTTTTGTTTTGGAGAAGCTTTATTTACGCAGCCGTATCCACGTATTCCCACCTCGGCACAGCGCAACTGTGGCGCCATGTTTCCCTCTAGGCAGCTGATGATGTTTGTGGTTCGGTTAAAGAAAGGACGCTATTTTCTACAACCCATGTCCGGAGCAGAACCTACTGAACTCCAGACCTGTACAGATCGCCCCACTCAGCACTTGTTCTAGTTCACCACTTGTGCCGCTAGGGACGGAACTTAACAGTGGCGTGGCGCTAGTATTCACCCTTTCGGTGTCGTCTGCTTGAGCATGTGTGTCAATATTTTTGCCCATGTAAAGGGCTACAAAATGCACAATATTGCCAAAATAAGTGTACTTACAGATAAATTCTCGATTTCTTGCATTTGAATAAACACCTAAAATTGAAATAGCGGTGCAACAAAGGTGAATAAGCGGTTCTTTTCGGCAGTTGTGCCACCGTAGCCAGGCAGTTGGCGTACACCAGCAACACGCATACAATTTAGAAAGTACCATAGCTACGCATACGAAAGGAATGTTAGAACGCTCGCCATGCACTTGAATTACGCTGGTGTGTTTCCGTATAAAACTTGAAACAAGGTAAGCTTTCACGTAGGAACATATTTAGCGAAAATACGCGAAAACTGATATGAGAAACCTAGAACTTTCAGTAAAAAGAAGCTAATCGATCACAACCGAGGACGTATAATAATATGTTGGGAGCGGTACACACGCTTTTCATCCCGACTGTGACCGCTTCCGTTTGCTACCGCTTCAATGACCCAACTTTGTACACGTAACAAGGTTACGTAATTACGCAGACACGTAAATCCTAGGCCACGGAACACTTCTGAGGTTTCTGAGCGGTATTCGCTTTCATTGCTCACCACAACGCTACACGCAGCCCACCGTATTTCGAGGTGTGTGCTTGCAAGACAACATGCGCGCCTTTAATTAATCAAAATGACGCGCCATATATAGCTTAAACTCAGTTTAATATATCGCATTCGCAATTAACACCTCACCAGGCAGCAACTTTATGAGTAATTACGATTAGTCGGTTCTTTTCATTGCATCGAACGGTGACGATCAAAAACGTAGGATAGCAATTACGTACCACACTAGTCTACGGCTTTACACGTTCTTCGACCACTGCACAGGGGACAGTTCAACGCAGCGAACGGTTCACTTAAAGGGCAACTCCGGCGATTTTTCAGTGTCCACTGATCTCAATTATATTTTCAGTGTATATTCTCCTTGGTACTCTAATAATATGCCAAGTCAGGCGGATGTAGATCACTTAGTTTTCCTGTAAATGAATTTTGAAAATTTTTAGCGGATTCTCACGCAGGCCACCCTGTGTTTTTCACGTCATCACTTCCGCGCTGCCTACCCGAGCCAGCGGGCCTTCAAAAGTAATACGGCGACACTTCAGCGCTCAAATCGTCGCTGTCAAGATCAGAAAAACTGGCATAACTCAATATATCTTCGGATGACCTCACTACTGGCATTTCTTTGGCGCAAGTTTCATATTTCTGGTGACGAGAAGGTTGTGACGTCACCGCACACGCTCCACGAAGCATCTATCCATTTCGCTTTCGGTTTGAAGACGACATTCATTTGGTTGTTTAAAATTATTGGTGCGTTTCTGAGCACACTGAACCGCCCTGCGGCGGTTACAGGACTATCAGACACCATTGGAAAACATTGAAATCAGAACATGGTGAAAAAACCGCCGGAGTTGCCCTTTAAACCTCTACCTAGATTCGCAAAAGCAGTCACGCACCTCCGCAGTTGCTCAGAGCAGAAGACGCGTTGTCGCCCCAACACCTCTGAAGCGGTCGCCTCGTAGCAGACGAACAAGTAAAAAATATTACTCCATCTCCCGCTAAACGGGACCATGAGGCGATGCGAAGCAGCGCGGGGGGTGCACACCGAGTTTGCACAACGCGACCTAGAAAACGCCACCTAGGTGGTGTTGGTTTGCATCGGTTTGACGCTAGCAGACGCTACCTGCGTTGTCTCTCGCGGGCGAGAGCCCGTTTTCTTTCCTTGCGAGCTGGTAAAGCGTTCATCGAAGACCGTTTTCATAGTCAGCGCCTCTCGGCGCTGCCATAGTCAACGCGTGCCGTTCGGAGAGGAGAGGAGAGGAGGAATGCCGAGAGGAGAGGAGATGAGACAAGGAGAGGATGGGGAGGAGGATGCGCAGTGCGGGTGTGGACACCACACGGCGCAGGGAGGGACGGACAAAGCCCCCGCCATAAGCTGCTTCGCATCTAAAAAGCGACGCCAACGGCGAACCGTTGAACGTGAGCTGGCGCACGCGCTCCCATAGAAGCCTGGCGATCTGTGTAGATCTGAAGTACAGTAGGTCGCGGTGGGTAGCACGGCTCAGCGGCCGCGGAGTGGGGGCGAGGGGGTAAGCGACTGAATGAGATAGAAAGTAGACGAACGGTCGCATTTTCGATGGAGGCGAAAATGCCAGAGGCCCGTGTACTGTGCGTTGTCAGTGCACGTTAAAGAACCCCAGGTGGTCTAAATTTCCGGAGCCCTCCACTACGGCCTTTCTCTCCTCTCTACCTCTTTCACTCCCTTTCCCCCACCCCCACGGACGCTTAGCCGTGCTCCCTACATGGGCTGCAGAAATTAGCGTCCTTTCCTAACCGAACCACAATCATCATCGTCGTCATCCGTAGCGGAGGGCTCCGGAAATTTTGACCACCTGGCGTTCTTTAACTTCCACTAACAACGCGCAGTACACGGGCCTCTGACATTTTCGCTTCCGTCAAAAATGCGACCGCCGCGGCCGGGATCTCTACCACACACACACACACACACACACACACACACACACACACACACACACACACACACACACACACACACACACACACACACACACACACACACACACACACACACACACACACACAGGCGCGCAGAACAAATTGCGACCGGTGGAACGCTGTCTGTCTAACGGCAAAACGCGCCACAACGCGTCTCTCAACACCTACTATATAGTGCCTAGAAATACTTCTAGGCACTGTACTACGCGACGCTTTGGAGGACATAAGTTACGAATCCATAACACGAGCACCACATCCGTGATATATATCCCCGGTATTCTCCAATGCCACTGAGGCCATCATCATCATCATTATCAGTCTACAAAGACGCTTGCTTCTGCTGGCTACCAAGCCGACTGAGATCCCGTCATCCGCAAAAACAATGCTCGAAGCCGCAGACAACATTAACATGGATGTGCTCACGGCCTTCGAACGATTGACGAGCTTCCACTACTGATCTCTTACCTGCGGTGAGCAATCTTACTTCAACTTGCGTGAAAAATGCTTGTTAGGTGCAGTCGAGCGTAGTGACGCGACGCGGAACCGTTGTTTTGGGCAGTACGTCGCGGTTTCGAAGACGTAAGCGGAGCGCGGGCGTGCTTATGTGGCGGGGATAGGGGAGGTGGGGTGCGGTCGTCGTTCCAGCAGGAGAGGGGAGGAAGCAGGCGTC
The DNA here is from genome assembly GCA_013339685.2 of Hyalomma asiaticum. Taxonomy (NCBI): domain Eukaryota; kingdom Metazoa; phylum Arthropoda; class Arachnida; order Ixodida; family Ixodidae; genus Hyalomma; species Hyalomma asiaticum. Next base: position 93,352,542 of record CM023486.1, on the reverse strand, counting down.
AAGCCACGGAATTCGTACAGACAGATGTGCTTCCTCATGCTTGTGTACAGTACATGAGATAGTATATGAGATATGGTGTAGAAGCGCAAGTATTGCGACACCTTTCACGGCGCGCGCCCCCTATGTCTGGAGTGATGATCGATTCGTCCAGTCGTATGGCGAACGCTTTCGACAGTAGAAACGTCTGCTGCTGGATTCGCCCGGATTCGCTGCTGCGCCCGTAGATCATTTAACTCCCCCTCTCATTCTGCGTTGAACGTATTAGGCAGTGTGATTAGAAATGGTATATGGCTGTTGGGGCCATCTTTGTTAATTATAAGGAGGCTCAAAGACTGTCTAGACCCCGTGCACGCTTGTCTTAGGCTTATTTCTGACGCGTCATTTCCTTTTAAATAGATGTATACCTACTCAGCTTTAACTGGGGTGCCTTAGGGCAAAAAGTGATTAAGTGTAAGCCCTCGCAGTTTTCTTGCCAGCAATTCTGCAATCAGCGCTTGCGCCTACTCTGCCCCAAGAACAAATACCTCTCTGCCGGTGTCAACCTGCGCACCAGGCGCTTTTGCTCGATTACCGTATTTGTTATGTTAATTATGAAATAAAAGTGAATGACTGTTGTTTCCGATGACAATGATATCGCCAGCTGAGCTCTGACAACATGATCTGCGATAAAGTTTACCGAGGCGTCTAGGCGTCGCACGAAACCTAGTAATGCAAGAACACTCGTCCAGCATTACCAGCCCGGCAATATCGTAAATTTTTAAACTTGGAGGACGTGTGAGGTGGTGCTGCGCTTAATTCTTTTCTCTGCGATCTAACGTTTGATCGTGCGTAGGTCTGGATGCGAGTTTGGAATAGGATATCTACTCCGGCATTTTAAGAAATCCCTGGACCATTAATTCATGTTCAGTATGTAGAAAAAGGTACAGCTTGTTCGCCGCGGCGAAGTTCCCTATAACAAAAATTGCCGTAGCGCGTGAAACGTCTAATGGACGGACGTGGAGGCGAAATAGTACACATGTGTTATCCTATTACATTGTGATCTAAGTAAACTTGAGTAAACGTCCAGTATTAGCTAAGACTAGACAACATTCATCGAAAGCTGGTACTGTGCGATAAACAAGGTAGGCATTAAACATACAATACACATTTTTCCCCTTCAAAAGTAATTCATTTTCAATCGTATTGATTACAGTTTCGATGATAGTTTGTATATATATATATATATATATATATATATATATGACATGGTGGTGAAGAGGCCGAAGGCGTGAAGGCAGAAATGAGTAGCAGATCCTCGCAAATGACAACAAATTGGGAAAACGTTTATTCGTTTCAGCCGGAGATCGGCCTTCATCAGGAATGCGTTCGGTTCTGTTCGGTTGTATTTATATCTGTCTGCGAAATATGTGAGAAAAAAAAAAGAAAAGAGAGAAGACAAGAACGAAAAAAAGTAAACATGAAAAAATAAGCTGAAAACGACAAATAAAAAGAAAAAAAAGGGGGGGGGGGGGGGAATCACGTCAATTCGGAACATGTCTAGCTTCTTTTTTTCTTTTTTTTTTCCACCTCCCTACCTTTCCCTCGTGGTTTCGCGGCCGGACAGGCATGCATTTGTTTCAAGCGACCCTCACTTTTGTCGATGTCAGATAAACAAAAAAAAAAAAAGGGAGAGAGAGAGGGAGACGGCAACAGCAATAACGTAGTCGGGGTGATGCCACGGCCTGACGGGCTTCCATGTGTTCTAGGCCATTAGTACGCGTAGCGACTTTCGGGAAATAAGAAAGAAACAAAAAAGTAGAAAAAGATAGGTGAAAGAAAATAGTAAAAAACTACACCAATAATAAAATAAAATGTAATCATTTAGGTTTACAGTAATTTGGATAGCAAAAACACATCATATTTCAATGGTCCGGTTCCCGCTGTATATACTGGGCCACAGGTTAACCGTTTGACGATGATCGTTGCGATGATTCCCACGTTCTCATTTATACCATTCTCGATCCTTTTGAATCTATATGTGAGATGTGAGTTACTTTGTTCGCGTTCTCGCATTGAATTGAAGCCTGTTTCTAATAGTGTCACTGTTAATTTATCGGATGAATGGTTTGCGAGCCTTAAGCGTTTTGAAAGAGTTAGGTTTGGAATAAATTGGGCGTGGGCTTTGTGGTTGTTGAGTCGGAACCTTAATGAGGCTTCTTTTTGACTTATGTATGGCATTCTACATGCAGTACACTCCAGCAGATAACATTCGTGGAATCACATGTTAAATTACCGCGAATTTTCACGGAGAACTGTGATTGGGAGCTGTTGGCAGTGTTCGTCTGCTTCATTGTTTTACAGACATGATACCTTGGTTTCAGTCTCCGCCTGCATTCATTGTGCGGCGGCGATGAGTTCAATCGCGAGTTCACAAGCGTTTCCCTGAGGTTAGATGATCGACAACGTAAAAAAAAAAAAGGGGGGGGGGGGCGGGGGGTGTAAAAACTCACGGCTAAGGCGTTCGGTTTGTGTTATAATGCCGTATTGCCGCCTTAGGGTTTTGTTTACGTTGAGGGAATTTGTGCTTACGTTAAGCTCAGATTTGTGCATTGAGGGTCAAGTTGATCCGAACAGTTCAGAAATGAAATCTTGATGGTGCAGTGTTTTAGCTTTCTGGATGGCGTCGTCGATTACACGTGGTGGATACTTTTTTTTTTTTTTTTTGTGCAGGACGGCTCTTATATTTAGGGCAGCCGAATCAAAATCTTCCTCCTTGAGCATATTCGAGTGAAAAAGGTATGCTTGGCTATATGGAATGTTATGCCTACAATGACGTGGGTAGTCGCTATCGTAATGAAGACATTGTTGTCGATCGGTGGGTTTACTATAAGAGACTATCGGAACGGAATACCGCTATATGAACTTATGAACTTCACGGATTGCCATGTCGAGCCACGAGCTACGATCGATGCTGATCGACAGCAAATATAAGACAGACAGAAAGACAGACAAAGAACTTTTAATAGCAAATATAAGAAACGGAAAACAAAAGCGGTATCTAGCGTATGCGCGTATGTTCACTAGTGGCGCTAAGGAATGTTTCACAATCTTCAGTTAGGACTGTGCGTGAGCTCTTATACTGGTGTCACACGGGCGTTTCGAAGGCCTTCGAACCGATAGTCAATCGACTCAAAGGTCAAGTTTGAGCTGCTACACGGGCGGTTTCAATGGCCGTTGAGTCAATAGTCTATCGAGTCAACTGAGCAGCCCACAACTCCTTTGAGATTTCGAAGGCCATTGAACGACGGAAGCGGAAGCGGCGCGAACCCCGAGACTTGGCGCACCGGCAGCTCCCACGCGCGTTAGTTTCAGAGGCAATGGCCCTATTTATGTCGTATCAAAAGTAGAATGCCACGCATGTGAAAAATACTGAAAACGTGCCGACAGGTCAACGCTCTCGCTTTATTGCATTTGTTCTAGAACGAATACGCCGTCACTGGTATAAAAAACAAACGCCATGTAGCTGGTGGGAAACACTGCGTGTTGTGCCATCTGGTGCCTATGAATCAAACTATTTTTGAGGCTCACGCTAGGGACTTAGGCTTAGCAGCGTCAAAATCGGCACGTTTTCTGAATAACGGCTGCAAAACGTCGCACATACTTTGTCCCTTTTGGTACATGGGATTCAGAAAAAGCTCAATTTAAAGTTTGTTTCTTGCCGTCGGTGCGAATAGCAAGCAACTAGTGCGAATCAGAATTGAAGCGGGTGCTTTGGTTGCCGCCATGTTGTTGTGAAATCACTCGGCGACTCAACGGCCGTTGAAAACTGCCGTGTAGCAGCGCCAGAATGTACTTTGAGTCGATAGAGTTGTGGGCTTTTCGAAGGTCATCGACTCGAAGGCCTTCCAATGTGCCCGTGTGACACAGGTATTACATTCGTTTTTTTTTTTTTTTTCGTCTATCTGGCTATAGCCGATATCGTTCCACCACATGGAGTGCTAGCTATTTGAAAATTTCGCGGTACTTGCAGATTTGTAACCTCTAACTCCCCATAACGTAAAAGAAACACAACAACAACGACAATCAAGAACAACAGACCCGACTCCGCAGCAGTAAAAGTACTCGCGTCTGGTGATGCACGAAGCGCACCTCCTGCGACAACTCATTTTCCTGTTGTTGTTGTTGTTGTTGTTGTTGTTGTTGTTGTTCCCGGCATCAGCACGCGCGCGCCAAGCCGTCTCGCACTACGTTACTTGAACCTGGTCTCGCACACACCATGAGAGGAGTAATGCGCGGACGTGCGGGTTGCCAGACCGCTCCTCCTCAGCCCGTGAAAACATACATGTGTATGCTATGGTGTGCCCTTTTCCCTCCTCATTTCCCTCTTCCTCATTGTCACATCCCTCCTACCCACACTCGCCCCGCCACGGTGGTCTAGTGGTTATGTTACTCGGCTGCAGATCCGAAGGTCGCGGGATTGAATCCCGGCCGCGGCGGCTGCATTTCGATGGACGCGAAATGCTGAGGCCCGTGTGCTGTGCGATGTCGGTGCACGTTAAAGAACCCCAGGTGGTCGAAATTTCCGGAGAGCTCCACTACGGCGTCTCTCGTAATCAGAGCTGGTTTTGGGACGTTAAACCCCACAAATCAATCTCCTACCCACACTCAATTTCCTTTCCCACCCCCTTGCCATACTATACTTTGCAAGGCTATACTGTGCTTTACTCTGCCATCCTGTTATCCCTGCTCCTCAGCCTCATGTCGCTTTCGCACCTCCTTGCTGTACCATAGTATACACTGATATGATTTGTTATTTACCACGTACAGGGGCTTTCTCCGAGGCAGCGGCAACCGCTGGCTCTTTGGTACAGCAGCTGCCTGCCACGCAGACGGCCTGGGTTCGATTCCCGCTCGAACCCATCTGGTGTTCCTGCGATGTCAACGGACTCGCAGGAATCGTAAGTATATGTTGCGTCTAAAACCTTCTGATCTGGTTGCGCGAAATGTTAACTGCGTGCGAAGAAAAATTGTTTCAATCGAACCAGACAGTACGCTGAGACTTGGTTTCCGTACCCTTCTGGCGCACAACCGATATGCCGAGTTTTCTGCGGACGACAGACGTTTCACAGTGAGCTAGAACAGCTTCGCTGTTGAAGAACGAAATTGGTAGTGTGACGTTGTAAGGCCGCAGTTCCGGCGCGAACTTCTAAACAAAAAATTCGATATTCATTTTATCTTTTTAATATTGAACGTAACGTGGCGAAATTAACGACAGTCGGTTTCTCGAAATATAAGTTATCATTCCTAAACCACTTACCCTTTTCACTTTAGTTTCCCTTTAATACACATGCAAAGCGTGAGAACTTATTCGGTGCAGCAGGCGAATTCTCTCGGGGTACGTGGCTCTACTGGCTATACAACGCCATTCACGCTTTCTCGACAGTTTGGGGATAATACAAGGATGTCCTCTATGCCCTCAAGATGTTGCGGTTGTTCTCGTAATGCGAAAGTTGCGCATACGGGACGTCAGCATCGATCTACAATGGTTGTAAGAGCTGCTGTCCAATGCTCAAAAATTATTCGAAAATTACTCGACATTCGGTTCGACACACTTCTTCTACTATTCAATTCGTATTCGATTCTGTCTCAAAAATCACTTATCGCACGCCCCTATAGTGCAAAGTAACACGCCTAGCGCTGCTATCATGTCATGTGTGCCTGCAGAACCTTTCACGTATTTTTTTTTCTCTCTTTCTTGGCTCTTTCAACCTGCAGGGATGCAGGTCGAACTTCGAAAATGATAAAAGCCCAGCCTGACATGGAATGGATCAACCTCACGGACCTTGGGCCTCCGTACAGCTGGACCATTCTTCGCCATTTGTCTGGCCAAGCTGGCGGCCCCAGCGAATGCAGCGTCGAGAGCGAAGTCGACGGCAACAACGACGCTTCTTCCTTCGTCCCTCTGTTGGACGAATTTCTGAGACGGCGCGAGAGCGCCATCTCTCAAGAGCCGGCAGGAGCCCCTCGACCTGCCCCTCCGGTTGAGCTCGGTCAAGGCGCGCGATCTCGACGCTGCCGTTCCATTCACGGGCTCTTCTTTGAAGGTGGCCAGGAGATAAGCCTCGATTATCTCGGCCCCAACTACCGAAACGGCTACGATACAGAGCCCGATAGCGTCGATTGTACGGACGATTGCTCGGATAATGACAGCCAAGCCGAACTGAGCACCTTCCAGGATGGCCAGCTTGAGCTAGAGTCAGGGAACTCCCAGACACGGATAACTCCTGCTCCTCCCAGAGAACTTGCACTGCGTATTGACCAGGGAGCTGCAGTTGAGAGAGACAACGGCGGCGACGGCACTCCATCAATTGCGGCTGAGTCGCAGCTTGCCGCGAAATTCCGCGAAAGTTACCCTTGTCAACAGTCATCTCCAGATGCGTGCTCACCTGAAACGATCACTTCGGATACTGTAAGGGCACCTAAGCGCATTGCGTTCCTTGCAGACAATGTACACGATAACGTTCCACGCGTCTGCAGCGCTATGTCCTCTTTGTTTCCGAAAAACAGCGACACATTGGCGCCGGCGAATGTGCGGGAACCGGGGGCGTCTTCGTACGAGTTTGAATGCGAGTTGATGAGTGGGGACAAAAGTGGAGCCGCTCCTGACCCTGGGCAGACCAATTCCGAAGATGAAGAAACGCGAAATGCGAAGCTTGGAAGAGGTATATGCAAGAGGGAGTCTACAGTACAACCTTCTGAGTCGGTGTTCGCTAGAGGATATCCTAGCAACGATGATGGTCAAGAGCGCAGAGAGGCACCTTCAGCCGGTGCGATCCTCCCAGCATCTTTAAAGGCCGGCTATAATTTGAATGACGCCTCAGAGAACGAAGTGGGTCATTTCAATGGAACGTGCACCACAGGTGCCACATTGCCAGGAATCCGTGCCAGTACTTTTGAGCCCTGTGGCAGCTATTCCCACGGGAGCTGCACCTCATCGCTAAAGACACGTGACATAGTCCCCGCACCCTCTGGAGAGTATGTCTATGCCTACAGTGCGTCCCTCACAGATGCCACACTGCTAGAAGTCCGTGAGAGTTCCCCTGAGAACTCTCGAAGCTGCTTCGACTTTGCAAGCGCAACGGACGCCTCGTCGCCGCAAGACCGATGACAGTGAACCTTCTAAGAACTATTTCAACGGTGCGCCCGCAACATCATCCTCATCGCCAGAAAACCGTGACAGTCACCTTGAGCCACCTTTGAACAATATCGATGGTCTGTGCATCACGGTTTCTTCATCGCCACGACTCAGTGACGGTTCCTTTGAGCGGGACAGTTCCCTTGAGCTCCCTCACGAAGTTGAATTTAAGACCATTGACCATGAACTCGCAAATGAAGCAGTTACTGAGAATTCAACTGAAGGCACTAAAATCCTGGCATGACAGGCCCGAAAAAGGCGAAGACCTAAAGATCGCCGTTGCAACGGGGAACTGCTGTCAGACATCGCCATCCCATGCTCTTGTGCCACTCGTAATCGCCAGTAACCTTGAGGAAAGAGGATGCACCAGCACATCTGTATCTGTGTCAGTTTGCAAAACACCACCGAAAGATAGCCTTTGTTCGCTCGAAAGTACAGGCGACAGAGGTAGTAGCGACAGTGCAGATGGTGCGTTTGCCTTGCTGTCGGAAGTACACCACGGTTACAATGAGCAACTTGATGAAACTGACTTGAACTTGTCGACAAGTCAGTTGGAATTCGAGCCTGGTATTGAGGAAGTATCTCAAGGTGTCAAACCTGTCGAGCACGGTTTCAGGGTCACTGAATTCTCAGATGCTGTGAATGGACGTCAAGAGCGCCGTCGGAAATTACCGCAGAAGTCACCGCATATCCAGGACAGGCACGTCGCGCCATAACGGAGAACGAAAATACACAGATACTTGTCGCACCGAGATGGCCTCCCCAGCTTCTTCGACGCCTGCTGAAAACTCAGCAATATGCAAGAGCGAACCAGAACGCTACAGTGGTTCAAGCTGCACTGTAGACTCGTCGCCATCAACTCGTAACCGTGGCACAAGGCCCATTACTCGAGTTGATTCAAACTGCGCGAGCAAACTAACTGAACGCGAGGCTGAGATCGAGGGAGCAGGGGAAGAGCATCCTGTTGAGGGAAGGGCACCTCATGGCCATGACACACTGAGACATGCGATTCAGCGTCATAATGTGCCATCTCCAAAGCACAATTTGGAATCGTCACCAGATGCCCGGGAACGACTGGGAACTGATGCCTCAAACGATGCTGTATCACAAGACACGATGCCAGCAGCGTTGGGAAGACTGAACCAAGTGAAGATAATAGCATGGCTCAGAATACAATGTCTTCAGCTTCAGCTGTTTCATTGCCAGGAAATTGCGAGAGCTGTACAGAGACTGTTCTCGAAGCGTATTCCAATTTTTCGGATAATCAAACTGGATTCGACCGACAGACTAAAGAACAAGATGAGGTTGTCCACATTACGAAAGACACGTCTGATGGCGACGATACACTCGACAATGACGCGCCAAACCAAACTGCGTTATCCGCTGATCCTGAATCGTTGCTCGTTGCTCACACTCAGCCACGGATTGGCATCTCCGAGGACGATGTCCGACATTGCACGATGTCGGTCAGGATTGGTAATACTGGATATAGCGAAGATGGCAGTATTTGCCAAGCTGACTTATGTTCTTCCCTGCCTTCTTTATGCTCAGAAGCCGATTTGAACTTGCCGACGGATCAACCTATTGGAGGGACAAGTGAAGTCCTCCACACAACAGAAGATAGATCTCAAGGCAATGATGCACTCAGCGCTACCAACCAAAATCGCAATATGCCATCACCGAAAGGTAGTCTTGAACCTATTCTTCCACGTACTCAGACACCTTTTGACATCATACAAGACAGTGGTGCTAATTACAATCTGTCCGTCGTAGGTGGCCATGTTGACAAGAGCGAAACTAATAGCGCTTGTGAGAGTGAATTCTCGTCGCACTTGTCTTCGTTGTCAGAAACTGGCAGCAGCCACACTGAGGTTTTTCGCGGAGTTGGCTCTCCCTCTTCGGCTCATCGTGCAAAACGCGAGCAAGAAATTAGACAAACATATGAGGTCGTTTTCTTTACGGGGTGCGCCTCTTGCGATGATGATACACTGAGCACTCCTGTTCGAAATCAGAGTACGCTATCAGGTCAATTTAATGTTGCGGGTGGTCAAGTAGTGCGCGACGTCTTCGGGGCTGTTTCGCATGGCACGACGCTTGAAATGACTAATGATGCGAAACTCAGTAGAGCTAACAGCATTCGAGAGTCTGGTTCGCCTACTGCCCTGCCTTCATTATTGGATGTCGATTTTGACATCTCGGCTAATCAGTGTATTGAAGATATAAATAAGACCCTTGTGAAAGACTCATCCCATGACAATGACGCATTGAAGTCGGCAGTTCGAAGTGAATCGCTTGAGCGAAATAATGAACCGCTGCCTGTTGCATGCACTCAAGCGCAGCCTCAAGTCGCCGAGAATGATGTTTCACCTGACACGATACCCGCCAGGCCTGCAGGTGTGGAGTGCCGTGGAGCTAAAAGCATGCGCGGGAATTACTTTTCGGCGCTACCTTCATTATCAACAGTTGACGCGCACTTATCGGTTGCCCAGTGGGTTGAAGAGACAGCTAAAGTCGCCGTTACAGAAAATACATCTCATGATCAAGGTACACGGAACCTGAACACCGAAGCCGTGCTTGTTCCATGTGCTCAAGCACAACCTGGCGTCACCGAAAATAATGCCATACACGGCATAACACCCGTCTCGGCTAATGATGCTAAATGGATTGAGTCTATGAGCACTTGTGACAACAACCTGTCTTCCGACCTGCATTCCATTGAAAGCCTTAGGGCTGCTCCTCAAGTTGGCGATGGAAACGTCCGCCAAACACTGGTCATCGAAGCGCTGCTCCTAGGAATTGTGTTAAAGTCCACTTTACATAATTCGGATGATGGACCATCGGCATCATGTTCAACACCGAAATCTGCAATTCAGCTACCCGCAAACGTCCTCGAATTCATCAAGACGCTGCCCTGTTTACCAATCGATGAATTTTGCCCTCCTTCACACAGTCCAACCGTACTCTCGCATATATCGCCACCGCCGTCGTTGGCGTCGCTTAGCGATGGAGAGATTCGCTCTATTGGTGAGAGTGTTGCTACGCTTCCCTCACGCACCCTTGCTGAAGAAGCAGCAAGTGAAGGCGGGTATGTACGCCACCAGTACGAGCCGGACACTTTTGTTCCTTTATCGCCGTTGTCGGTACCCACAAGGAGCGAAGGTGAGACAGCCGACTCCGTTAGTGACCACTGGACTGCAAGTGCAGCGCTCTCATCGCCAAAACAAGCACTGAACGAAGCGGCGAAGTCCGATTCCGAGGGTTCAGAAGCAGCTAGTTACAGCGCGACGAGTTACACTAAAGGCATAGGCAGGACTTCATCTTGTTCATCGTGTTCTACAGGCTCCAGTTCTTCATCGTCATCTACGTCCGATACTAAAGACGACACCGAAAACTCCTCCTCTTCGTCGTGTCCCGAATCGTCACCTGGGGAGGAAATTCGAGAAGCCCAGACTGCGAAGGTAGATACGGATCACCTAAAGAAGACGATTGATGCTGGAGGCGCCGCAGCAGCAGCAGCTGTGCGTTCTGAGCCCCGTTACGCACAGCTTTCCACCTCTGGAACTAACCTGCGTGACCATTCCGTTAACCTAGAGAATGGCCGTCTACCAACGCTGACCTCAGTATCGCTTTTGAAAGAACATAAAAAAGACGGTGTTGAAGACGACGCTGACATCGTTATTCCCTTATTGAAGACGAATTTCGGCGCTGAAGACGTGGCAGCAGTTATGCATTCTGAGCCTCGTCCTATAGAGCCTGCACGTTGCGGTGTTGACCGACCTTACCATCACGGTAATCAGGATAACGACTATCCTGCATTCCCGGCTGCTGCATCGGCACTAAAAAAGTACGACAAATATCGCTTTCAGTACGACGCCTATTTGATGACTCCTTTGGAATTGCCACCTTTCATGACCAAGCCAAGTGAGAAAGACGCGGTCGAGTCGGTTTACGATCCCAAAGCTTCACGTTCCGCCTCACCTTCTGCACGATCCGCAGTGCGCACTGGCAATAAGTCAGATTTCGAGCATGGCTCCGTGACCTCGCTCCAGTTGTCACCTTGTCCTGAACTTCTATCGAGCGACGATAAGGCACCGAAGTTTCAAGGCGAACTGCCTCAACAGCGTAAGAGAAAGAAGCGCCAGCGAAAGCGTCCACCGAAGAGTGCTGCCCAGAAATACCCGTACAGACGTTTTCAAGAAATGAAGATGAACACTGCCAACTTTGGAAAACGAGCTCAGCCGTGGCGTCGAAGACCGAAACTGCGAGCTCCGTTCGTGACCGACGACCCTGCAGAAAATTGGGACAATGAAGATCCAGAATGGGAGACGGTTCGCCTGCTCAGATGCGACGAAGAGCGGTACGAAGTTGTTCACAGAGTCTGGCTCAGCAGGAGAATCCCGGATCCTCAGCAGGACCTCACGGCTTTTTACCATCGCCGACGCATTCAGGGAATGGGGCGTTGGGCGCATCCTTCGTCTCGCAGCCGCCGCAAGCGAAGGGCTTCGAGCAGATTCGAACGTGACTCGGACGACGCCAAGCGTCGGCGACTGGACACCGACATTTACGACATGAAGATCGAAGCGGTAAAGAAGAGCCGGGATCGCGCGTTGGCGAAAGCTAGCGAGATGCTGAATAAATGCCTGCGTGAACTCCGAAGGGAAAGAAAAAGAAGCGAAGGACGAGACGATAGTGCATCTTTATCACCGAGGAGTCCGACGAGAGATCGGAGCCGCTCTTATTCTCCGGAGAGGCGCAGTCGAAGACTGCGCAGTTGGTCGGCAAGCGCTCGCGAATCTTCGCCGGGAAGAGTCAGGAGGCGCTCTTGTTCTCCCGAGCGTAAAGCTGATTCGTCATCCAGGAATTCCAGTAGGCGACGACGAAGACGTCATCCTTCTAAGGACACTGACGACTGTTCGTACGTGAAGCAACGAAGAGGGCGCAGCCACCCTTCGAGGGGCGCGAACTACTCCCCATCACCTCCCGAAGACAGAAGAAGGCGCACCTCAACAGAGCCACGCAAGAAGGCACGCCTTCGTCACAGCTCAGCAGAAGCCACAACCTCTTCCACGTGCAGCGATCGCAGCGTGAATAGAGGCAACAGGACACGCCGCCATAGCTCGGAAGACAACTGGCCGCCTAGAAGAGGACGCAGAGGACGGCGCGCTTCATCCGAAAGCAGCTATGGCTCCGCCGCCAGGAGGCGCAGCAAGAAACGTGAAGGAAACGACAACTTGTCACCGACCGATCGCTGGAAGGATGGGACGAGGGACTCGCCATACTGGACATGGCGAGAGCGAAGGATCCGAGAAGACTTCGAGGCTGACACTCGACAGATCAACAGCATGTATTACGAGACGGTCGACAAACTGGAAGCCGCCAGACGTGAAATGAGTAGTGTGAATGACTTCTACATCGGCTTGGGACGCACTGACCCGCGGATGCTGTCCGCTCGTCAGGTGGATGAGTACATGAAGCTAGAGGCGATGGCAGGACAAATGTCGTCGTCGTACAAGGAGGCGCGGGACTGAAAGCGGTGTCGTAAGAGCGCTCCGCTTTCCCTTGCGACTGACGTTGACACACGTGTAAATTATTTCCATATTCTTTTTACATGCTATACCCCAATGAACGCGGTAAGGCTGCCGTATGTCCAATGTAATAAATATTCATCGACCTCGCAAAGCGGAGCGATCTTAAATGGCGGCGCTTTCTTGTCGATGTCGCGAACATGTATTTTTCCTGTATGTCATAATACAAGGCCTTGTGTATATGTCGTGTTATTCGAAGTCTTGTTCATTTGCTGTTATATTTTATGTTTCTGCGCTCGTATTTCGACAGCTACTCGAGCCACGCGCGATAGCGTATTTTATGCCGTTAGCGACTATGACGTTTAATATCCTCCTGTACCATTTTACGTTTAAAGTAAAGATCTGTTAAACCTGTTCACGTACAATCGCATCCTTTGTGTCTGCAGTTATGTATGCAAGTCGTGCCTTCGATTTTCGAAGCAATCAAATTAATTTTCTGCATAAATTTACGTGTTAACTAATTTGTGCCCAAGTGTATCTCGCTGGCGTCTCTAACTGTAAATGCACAGTTACGCTGCCACAGAGAAAACCGATAAAATGCAAACACTTATCGTTATCTCACCCTCTGGCGCAACTGGCGCATGCGTTCGCGCAGTAGCTGCCGCCACGACTATTGCGCCCACCGTGCAGTTCCTGGTGGGCGCCGCCCACTTATGGACCCGTCTATTTCGCGCCGAGGAAATGCGTTCAATGTTACCGACGTACCCATGTTTACCGCGGTAAGCACATTTCAGCCATTACTGGCAGCGTATGCAGAGTTTTCGCGATGCATGAGTTGGATTGGCTGAGGCACTACAGTGTCGTTGCTTGAATGAGTCCGAGGTACTGGTAAAATTCAGTCAGCGCTCACAATGTGTGACCACGTGGCTTGTATTTTCCATGCACGTCGTTTCGTTTGATTGCGTCCCGGCGCTCTGTTCGTGCGGTGGATTAAATCATGCTGTTACTATGCATCGACGCACATGGAGGTTATCACTGTGTTCTAGCCTTAATCCTTTGAATTGGAAGTGTTAATTGATATACGCTGCTAAGGTGCACTTACCAAGCTGATTTCAGTGCCAAATAGCGACGATGAATGCACTAGAATGCAATTAAAAGCGTTCGAGCAATCCTGTTTACGCTCTCATATCATTTTCTTTTGTCAGAGCACGCGCGCGAGCGCCTATAGAGTCTCCTTTAGGCTGACCTGGCTGATGTCGGTGAATGGTGCGTCCTGGGCAACTTCAATTCATTCTCGACAAGCCGAAAGCCTTATGCGCCTTGCAAAATCCGGCACACAGCGTCCTCGCTTCGACACGACTGGTACCAAGAGTTATCTCACCAAGCGATGACGTCATCACACGACGACATAGGACGACGGCATGTAGATGGTGGCAACGTAACATAGTCACCGCAGTGGTACAGTGGTTACGGTTCTCGCTTGCTGATCCGAAAGTCGCGGGATCGAGTCCTGGCCGCGGCGGCTGCACTTTCATGAAGGCGAAATGTCGAGGCCCGTGTATACTGTGCATGTCAGTGCACGTTAAAGAAACCCAGGTGGTCGAAATTTCCGACGCCCTTCACTACGGCGTCTCTCATAATCATTTTGTGGTTCTGGGAAGTAGAATCCCAGAAATAGGTCGAACCAAATCAAATGCATACATACCTGTCTACGTAGGTGTGTGTGTGTGGGGGGGGGGGGGGGGGCGAACGTGCCAGCGATCGGGTTACCTTTTGCCCAAAAAGAAAGCTTTCGCTTGTGCTCTCTTTAGCGTTAGGTAAAGTACGTGCACCTTTCAGTTGTACTTGGATTTTAGTATTGCCTTCCATGCTAAACTCCCGCCAGGAAACCAAACTAACAGCCGTCCGCTTATTAAACGTTCATTTATGCACTCATTCCCTGCAAGTAGCCGTATATATACACATAGAGTGGGCCGGAAGACAAGTAAATGAGGATCGCTTTAATGATTCCCAAATGATTGTGCGGCAGCAGTTCGGCTGTGGTGTCGTCGTACTAGCTTTAGCAAGGCCCACTCAGGAATTCTGTTCGTCGACGAGTTCTGTTAGGAGTACCTCTTGCCCCGCCACGGTGGTCTAGTGGCTATGGTACTCGGCTGCTGATCCGAGGGTCGCGGGATCGAATCCCGGACGCGGCGGCTGCGTTTCGATGGAGGCGAAGTGTTGAGGCACGTGTGTTGTGCGATGTCAGTGCACGTTAAAGAACCCCAGGTGGTCGAAATTTCCGGATATCTCCACTACGGCGTCTCTCATAATCAGAGCTAGTTTTGGGACGTTAAACCCCACAAATCAATCAGCAGTACTTCTTGATCTGAGCGGTTCTCTAAGCGTAGTTAGTAGCACTCTCTCGCAGAACACAGATCCTCGCGCTTCTTTCACGGTACGGCTACTAACATACCAATGTGCTACCTTTCTCTGTCTTTTTCTTTGGAATTTAATGCATCCTATATGAACGAAGTTCGCTATTATAGGTGCTGCACGCGTACTGAATATATATAGTTACTCCATTTTACAGACTGCCTCAATCGAATGGACTCGAGCACACACTGAAACGAAAATTCCTGGACCCCGGCCATACGCTTTTAATGCATAGGAAGCTATTCGTGTGCTACTGCGGTCTTTTGAGCACTCGGAGACCGGTAGTAATCCTGCGCTGGGGAGAAAAATAATGAAAACAGCGCGGAGATCAATTACGTGGACTCTCATTCGATATCTCTGTGCAGAAAGGAAGAGACAAGACACACAGAGACAGAGAGTGAGAGAGAGGCATAAAGGAGAAATGCCTGTCTGCACCACACACAGAGAACAGTAATAGAAAGGGACTAAACCGCTAGCCATAATCCTTTGTTGACACTATTAGAGATAGTTAACGTTACTTAACGGTAACTTTTATACGCCACGTAACCAATCACCGCAACCTAGCTTCACGACCAACGGCTCCTTCCGGGTTTTATAATATTGTGAGGATGCGGTTGTCACGGTGCACTCAAGGGATATTTTTCTTTTTCGTGTTACTATAGGGTACACTTTGACAACACAGGAAGCACTATTCTTGGGAATCGAAGGCGGCTGACAAGTTAGAAAAGGCGCGAAAACAAAATACAATGTATTTCAGAAAATTTCGTTGAGCCAGTTTTGGCCACCATATGAAATCAAAAAAGTTGAGGTTTGAGGCGTCATGTGCCCAGAGTTCTAACGCGAAATTCAAAAACAAAACTATTTCTCGCGTTGCTTTGTTTATGTTTGTTTGTTTGTTTCTATAATAGCGAACCTAAGACGTCGACATTAACGCCGACAGAGCTCCGAAAGACACAACGCAGTAGTACACACAAATACATGGGCCAGTGGGCAATCACCAGGGGTCTATGTGCCTTGCGAAATAACAAAAACCGGAGCACAGCAACGTGTTCCACTTTTAAAAGCGAATCTTAAGCATCCTCCTGTTTTCTCATTAACATAAATAAAAAGTATCGGGGTTATACGGGTAGCTTTCTCGCACGAAACGTGCGTTCTCCTGCACGCCACCTTTTTCAGAGAAACTCCGACATTGACAATATCGACAAAATTAGAAAGATGCGAGGGACGAAAACTTGCTATTCTGCCCACTTTTGTGTCGCGCCAGGGCGAGGCGAGAACATTTTTATTTTAATTGCATTCAGCTCCGAAACCACGAAATGTCCAAATTACGGTGATCATTCCGCATAGCATGGCTTGAATCTTCCGTACACGACGTCTCTGTCACCTACGAGGATGACGTAAGACACTGCTGCGCGAGAGACGACGACAGCTGCGGACTGAATCTGAGATTACTGCCTCAAGAGACCCTGGAGGAGGTGTCAGCCGTAGAATTTTAAGAGAGAATTCCATTTCTCTCGTGAGTGGATAGCGAAAGCGTTCGAGCGACCTTGTGCAGCAGCAAGATTTGGCTTTGAAGGTTGCGAGATGCTGACATGATTGCGATCCTTGACGCTGTTGCTATTGATGCTGCTCTGACTCATTTCAGGCGCGTTCGAATGTAGCGATAGCTTAAAAAAAAAAACCTATAATACAAACATCCCTGAGAAGAATTCTTCAAATTTCTAATCGAGTGAATGTTCGTGTTAAAAAATCGAAAGACAACGTTTTAATAGAAATCGCTTGCAAAAAAAAAAAAATAATAATAATGTTCTGCAGCCTTTTTCTAAGAGAAACTGTTGTACTGCACGAAGCAATTAATGAAGCGAGGTATTAGCACAGTGCTACACGTGTATTTGAACACATGTATTACTCTACTGCACCGTTTTGAGGTTTGGCAACATTAAAAAATTCTGGTACTATGCATTGTGGTGTGCAATAAGATAAGCTTCGCAAAAACTGGACACTTTCTTAAATTGATTATTGGCTTACTATATACTGCGCCTTGGTTATCGAGTGAGTGTCCCATTTTATTTTTAATGACCTACTTGACGGCGCTAGTGCATTCATTTCTTGTATCACTTTCACCCCGAAGGCAGGTGTGTTTCGCGTAAATCTAAAACATTCTTCTGAAACGCCACCTTAGTTCTCGGAGATGTCTTAGCATTTATATTTGAATTATCTGCATATTTTGTTTACTCGCGCACAGCTGTCAGAGACACAGTGGTTAGTCAACTGATGAGCTTGTGAAAGAGAAAAAAGATAATTTACTATTGAATGTTTCCTGCTATCTTCTTTCCCAAAGCGCAGTCATTCGCAACAGCCGTCATTTGTATCGACCCATCTCGTTAGAGATTCCAATA
This sequence comes from Hyalomma asiaticum, assembly GCA_013339685.2. Taxonomy (NCBI): domain Eukaryota; kingdom Metazoa; phylum Arthropoda; class Arachnida; order Ixodida; family Ixodidae; genus Hyalomma; species Hyalomma asiaticum. Next base: position 93,335,029 of record CM023486.1, on the reverse strand, counting down.
GGTGCTTTTCTTTAATCCATTATAATCCATCAGAAACGGGCTTCTTCTTCTTCTTCATCTCTTTCTTTTTTTTTTGAGTAGCTGGTTCTCCAGTAGAATAACATGATGTCATATGTACTCGAAATGTCGAGTACAGTCGCGCCTGATATCCTAACAGGCACATTCTCAAAAGGATAGTTGATGGCCGACAGCACAATAATACAAAAAGTCTCATGAAGAATTTCCTGCTTCCCGGAAACTACAACCACGCGGTACCCTGACTCCCTCACTCACACTCGCGATGCATCGTTATGAGAAGGCGAAACTCGCGCCGCCATCCTCGCGAAAGTATACCACGGTCTCATTGTAACATGACAGTGTTGCGATGAGACACAACAACAACACTAATCACTAAATCTGCAAAAGAAAGGAATCAAAGCGAAACCTTCAATGAGCATTTACATAACTCAGTCCCCTGATTTTGATCTCCAAAGGAAAGCTACGCCCCAACTTTGGATGAAATAAACGAAAGGTTTCTTTCCTTTCCAGCCTTTCCTCGACATTTTTATTCGTCTTTGTAGACGTTTATAGTAGTAGAGTTCTTTCTAGTATCACAGCGCTTGCACGACAACAACAACGGCATTGTTATCACGTCGTTATGAAAGAAGCGCCCTACGACCCACTTCCACGAAAAACACCGCCGATATCGTTCCAACGCCAAAATTGGCTACAAATCATTCACGTCATACTTGACAAAGTGGGGACGAAAGCTCGATCTTTCACTTCTACATATATTTCATTGGACTGTGCAGCTTTCCGTGTGTACAATGTCGCCTCTGCATGCGCCTATAGACCCAGCGGCGCAGTGATGCGAGAGAACGCCCTCTAATAAAATAAAAAAAAGGGTCTTTCTGTAGCGGCGCGTGATACACTACAAAAGGACGCACGCCAAAACTTTCACGGCTACATTGCCATGGAGCTCGAAATCACGACGCGCAAGAAGTTACACCGCGTAGTTGTGCCGCTTGTTAGTGGCGGACGTGTGGCGATGCTATAGCAAAGGCTGAGCCGCGCGTCACGCTGCCTTTTACGGTTACTGTCCCGCCTGGGGCTTGTTGTCTGAACTAGACGAGATCGCAAAGGTCTACAGCTTGTTACAAGTGCGCAGCAGGAAAATATATGGGCGGCATTATACAGACAGTGCCTGCAGGGAAAAGACGTCTCGGAGAAGAGGAGTATGCTTTCAAAGAACTTCTCATACTTGCGCTTATATTTACGACGACACTCTTAACAAGCTCGCGGAGCATGGGAGACATAGAAGAGTAAAGAAATAGAAAGAGAAAGGGAGGGAGGGAGGTCTGAAAACGGTATACGACAAGATGGGAAAATGGCAATTTACTCCGAGAGCAAGGACAATTTTAGGGACGAATCGGCGGAAACTTTCTCTCATATTTATATAATTTGATTCTCTCTTTTCAAACATAAAGATGTCGTAGTACAATGGAGTTCAATTGCAGCCAGCATGAGGTAGAGGAACGGAGAAGCGTAACAGGATGTACCTAATTTGAATTTAGATGAAGCGGCCCTGCAGGGGTGAACGGTGTTCGAAGGGTGCAAGTATGTATTTATATACGCTTCAATTATGCAAAAGTCTCGCTTTCGGCTCGGAGTAGATAGCGGCCGTGTTAGGAAGTATCAAGCGACAAAGAGTGACGGAAACTAATATCGACAGACCGATAAGAAAACGAGATTCGAAGTCGTCGAAGCAGCGGCGCTGTAACGTTAAATTAAATCGAAATGTAATGGCCATCGACAGAAAGGGTGCTCCCGGAAGTCTGGGAGCGGCGGAAGCGAAATGGCTTCGGTATACTGCGGAAAGATGTGTCGTCGACTTTCAATGCGCTTTCTTTCTTTCTTTCTTTTTTCCGCCAAGTCGAAGCTTTTCCTGCAACAAGGTAGTCCCCTAACGACAAGTACGCTAACTGCGGGAAGCACTGACGCAATGGTTTTTCGCTTTTCGATACATTTTCTATTTCTCTCCAATATCGGTTTCTCTCTCTTTCTCTCTCTCTCTCTCTCTCTCTCTCTCTCTCTTTCATTTTTTTTTTAGACTACTGCTGTCGGAGTTGAGTGGTTGGGCCGGCATAAAAATACCTTTTTTTTGCGGACACAGACTGTTACGCTCTGACGTAATTCAATAGTGAAAGAAGTCGGGACAACTTCGTCGCGACTGTCCTCTTAACCTCGAGCAGAATGCCTGACATTTCCGTGGCTGTCTAATCTAAACATCCGTGTTTCTCAGCAGTTCCTTGAAATTGCGCCTTTCATTTCTTGAGCGACAGTTTGCCTCATATATACTTCGGCGAGCTTGTGGGCACCTTAGGCAATCTCGTGAAAAAATAACTATAGGAGCCCTTATCCTATCGATAAAATGGGTGCTAATTAAGTAGCCTGGGCGTGCGTTCTCTCTTTAGCTCTTTCTTCCTTCCTTTCTCTTTCTTTTGATCCCCTTGTGAGCAAGGAATTACACGCTTAATGTTCACCTGTGCATAATCATCATCACGGCGAGCGTCATTTTTGTTCAGCGCGAGACTCGGCCGAATAAGGGGTTTGAGACAGCAGCTGTGCTCCTGCCTTACACTTCATTCATTCATTCATTCATTCATTCATTCATTCATTCATTCATTCATTCATTCATTCATTCATTTGCGAAAGCGTGCACTGGAGAGTGTGCACGTGTCCCAGGAGCCTACTTTACGTGCACAAAACGTCCGCTTTAAAAGGTAGCGTGTGACGATTTGACAATGAATCGATTTGCGTGGAGCTCGGGTCACCCGGAGGTCGGTGGTTCGAATCTGCGGCCCCACGAGCAGCTTTTACTTTCACTCTATTCTATTATTGAAGCGAACGTTATCATGATGAGCATGTTTTCTTTTCTTTCCTTTTTTTTTTCTCACGCCGTCGACGGTTTCGCAAGTCAGCCACTACAAGCTTCTCTGAAAAAAAGATATAAAAAATACGTGAGAATATAGAACTTGGGCCTTTACATATACATGCAGGCTATTTTCTCTAACGAGAGACAATGTCCGCCAAAATGGGCTAACTTGGCTTTTGAGTGCGCCATATGAAATACTGGTAAGTGCCCATGCTTGGTCTGGGCCAATCCCTCAGAATGGACGCATCGCAAAAGGTGATCCCTACAGTCACATAAGGCCGCACTTTGATGGCCAATGTCAACGAAGTTTCATCCGGGATTCTGAAAGTGCGATTGGGACTGCTACAGAGCCCCAACGAAAATGGCGTAATTACGGTGCGTATGCTGTGTCGTAGTAGCCGCTGTGCGCTTTTCTGTATAGTACTCCGTATTCTAACCAATAAAGAACATCGCTGGACTTAAGGCAATTTAAAGAATGCGTCTTTGGGCTTAGACAGCCATTAGACCATACGCAGGAACAGTGAGACGTGGTTACCGCACATCGTTTGCAGATAGACCACCTTGATCTGTTTGTCTTCCTTAAGGCTTACACTGATGGCCTATAGCTGGCCATTCACTATGGGACGTGAAAGCGTCCATCGAAACATGGACAACGCTGAACACTTCACAGCACCTGCGATGGTTGTCTACGTTTAAGTGTCGTCCGTGTTGCAATGGGCGCTGCCATTCCTTACAAGAATGTCATATATGGTCATGTCAGACATTGGGAATATCGGGATAAATACGGCACGTGTATGTGTATGACCATATTTGCCCAGTTAGCGATAGCGCCATGTATGGTTCTGTCACTAATTGGGCAAATATGGCCATATAGAGACACGTGTCATGTATAGCCTGATAAGCACGATTGTCCATATCAGGAATTGGCCATTTCGGGCTATATACGGCAGGCCACTGTCACTAAAGCGAAAAGTATTTAATCGCTGCATTCTCCCAGTACTAACTTATAGTGCCGAAACATGGAGGTTAACTAAATACCTAGAGATTAAATTAAGAAGCACGCAGCGTGCAACGGAAAGAAAAGTGATAGGTGTAACGCTAAGAGATAAAAAACGAGCCGAGTGGATCAGAGAACATACAGGAGTAGCCGATATTCTTACATCAATTAAAAGAAAAAAGTGGACTTAGGCAGGGCATATCACGCGGAGGAAAGATAACAGATGGACAGTAAGAGCGACGGAATGGATAACAAGAGAGGGAAAACGCAACAGAGGTAGGCAGAAGGTTAGATGGAGCGATGAAATTAAAAAGTTTGCGGGCATAAAGTGGAACCAACTCGCTCAGGATAGGGTAAATTGGAAATCGTTGGGAGAGGCCTTCGTCCTGCAGTGGACATTAACAATATGGTGATGATGATGATGATGATGATGATGATGATGATGATGGCAGGTGCCCGATAAGGTCATATTTGCCCGATGCTTCACACGGCAGCACAAGCCCTATAAGTGAATTGTCATACATATGGCTATATCACAAATGTAGCAAGTATGGTCACACAGACATCTGCCATATGTAGCCCGGTATATGCCGAATTCATGATGTGGTCGCGTATGGCATTTTCGTGTAATCGATATATTCCATATTTTTGTCCCTACGGTTTCTCTACAATCACGGACCCACGGTAGGGGCATCCCAAAAATACCAAGCAGGATTCTGAACCCGAAGGGGGCGTGCGCTATGGCGATGGAACAAGCGAATGGCTTAAAAGAACGAAGTAGGAAGGTTGTATACAGACCGCCTGAAAAAAAAAAAAAAGGTTATAGCGAAAACGCGCCGCCGAGGTTTATAACGGTAACGCCGCTAACACCATTCACTCGCTACCGGAGGGCCTGTGCGACATCCTTTCTCATTTATTTTTCTCTACTTAATTTTTTTTCTCTCTCTCTCCAGATACTTTTACTGGGAATGCTAACTTTTCTTTCCTTTCTTTCTTTCTTTTCTTTCGACGTCTATTTATCTGGCGGGGTACGCAACTGCGAAAGAGGAAAGCGGATGGAGCAATGATTTAGAACCAAACCCGAAGAAGGCGGCGCTTGGCACTCGCGGGGACCGTGTGCGACCGCCGCTGCCATTTTACCCCCCTCCCCCCTTCCAAAAAAAAAAGTCAATCCCTACTTTCTTTCACCCCCCCCCCCTCCCCCTTTTCCCGTTTATGTTGCGGAAAAAGCAGACAGTGCCGGCTGCTACGTGCGGTGAGCCGAGGAGACGAATTCCTTTTTCGTCCCTGTTTTCTCCTGTCGGATCGTCGCCAATACTTTACGCGTTATGACTTTATTCTTTTTCTACCTTTGGGAGGGGCAATATCTTCTTTGACGTTAGCTCTTGGGAAGGGAGACAGCTGAGCGGTTGAATTTGTGGATTCGCAAAGATTTAGTGAAGGCTGCTGGAGTGTTAAAAGTGATTTCTAATTATTTTGCTTCGAATAGTATGCAGCACAATATATACAGAGCGTCAATACGGCGGAAGAGTCGAAATGAGCGTGTTAGGAACAAGAACAAAGCTTAGGAAACAAACATATAACGCTGCGAGAATTCAGAGGACACAAGGCAACGGAAAGCAGTAAAAATATCAATGCCACCTCAACATTTGCGACTCGAGCTTCATTTTTTTTTTCTTAGCGGTGCGGTGCTGTGCGCTTTATCGATTCGCCCAGAGCGAAGGAAAAAGTAACTCAAGTATTTTTTTTTTCTTCCTCGTTCTCCGGCGCTCCGTCGAGCATTGTTAAGCAATACCACATTTCCAGTGAACGACATCGAAAAGGTAGAGGTTTTGAATGAGGTAGCCAAATAGCGATATCCCTTTCGAACGTTATTGCTGGGAATGCTCTCAACAAAGCTCATCGCTCGAGGGGTTTGCCCGCGAAGCGTGCGATGTTTTTGCCTTCTATATTATTGAAACTGAAGATGTCACAGGCATTTCGCCCCCGCACTAGAGTCGTCGTTGCCTTCATTGTAGCCTCATAGCGAAAGTTGCCGTTGATGTTGCATTTGCTAATAAAGATTAAAATTATCAAAAAAAAAAGACATTAGCCAATATTTCGAAATTCTGTACCAACTGCTGTTGCGTCTTTTTTTTTCTTTTGCGGTTGGTGTCATGCTGTATTGCAACGCTGCATACCACAAGTTAAGCTAACTAGCATTAAGTAATTAATAATTAACGCCCGCAATCTCGTATCTTTTTTACCCCTGCAGATATTTCCTTTCATGTTATTCCTTCTGTGACCGATACCTCTCCCGAATGTTTTAAGACTATATATAAAGAATTAGTTAGTTAGTTAGTTAGTTAGTTAGTTAGTTAGTTAGTTAGTTAGTTAGTTAGTTAGTTAGTTAGTTAGTTAGTTAGTTAGTTAGTTAGTTAGTTAGTTAGTTAGACAGGATGAAAGAGTTTCAAAAAATCAAGCTGCTGTAAAAGCGGAGGGCAACTTTCAGGACCCCAAAATTCGTATCTGGTCATTTTCAGTCCTGCATGTGCGCTGTTAAGAATGTTTTAACTACGGAAAATATAGTAAGCTGGCGGGAAACCATGTGTTGTCCAGAAACGTGCCTATAGTGATCGACGCAGTTAACAAGGACACACTTGGTCGTGCCCTTCTGTTTACGTCCAAGTTTGTCTTAGGTAATTTTTCTGCGCTGCCCCTAACGCCTTCGACGACGAATAGAGTAACCCAATACCTCACCCGTTCCAAGGAACCGCTTTCCTGGCACACTCGGTACGTTAGAGGACGCACTGAGCTCGTTTACGAGAAACGCCTCTGGATGAATTTACGAAAGCTTCCATGGAAGCGATAGACGAAAGGGCACACATAGGACCCTGAAATCAATTGTTGACTGGCGCTGCGAAAGAATTCCGCTTAGGGATCCATTTCAAGCATCTTAAAAGGTCACCTCTACCCACGGGCGTAATAAATGGCAGGAACGTCCGCAAGGGCCGTATAGTTCAACTGGGAATGTGTTTGACCGGCCCGTTATATTAACGTCCCTTTATTCGACGAATTTTAAGAGACACCCCTCGGCAGCCAGGCTGGTCTGTAAAGGGGGCTTTCCCGACGGACATAGATGTATATGCGCTAGCTCTCCCGCAGGCGCAGCGGAGGGTCTTGGCTGTCTCGGGACTACTTCACGAAAAGGAGTTGCTTAAAAACCCGGCACTAGTGCATGGAGGATCTCTCTCTCTCTCTCTCTCTCTCTCTCTCTCTCTCTCTCTCTCTCTCTCTCTCTCTCTCTCTCTCTCTCTCTCTCTCTCTCTCTCTCTCTCTCTCCTTTTTTTTTCTGCGCCGTTATGGTGGCGTTTCCCTCGGGCGCTGTTGGCGCAGGAACAGAGCGCGGGTAAGGACTGCACACTAAGAGATAGCCGGTACTGTGTGGAAAAAAAAATTAATGGAGGTGCCGCACTTTGTGGAGTCAAATTGCCGTCCGGGGTGCTTGTCACATCGCCGCTCGTTGACCTCCCGCCTGCGGGCGTCCTTTTCTTTTTTTTTTTTTCACCTCACATTTCAAGAGTGACTGCGAACATAGTTGGGCGCGGGTAGTGTCGCTCACTATACGGACGAAAGCGAAGGCCCCGGGGGCAAGAAACTGAAGCGACTTGCCGCAGAACACTGAACAAGCTTCTCGGTCACGATTACGAGTATGAATAATCTCACTTGAGAAGTGGTGGCTACGTCGTTTATATTGGTAGGTGGAACTGTAAAAGTCGGAACTGTAAAAGGGGTAAGGGTGAGGGGAGGGAGGGGTCCGGATATTTTGACCATGTGGTGTTCTTTAACTCGCACTGACATCGCGCGGTACACATGACTCTGGCATTCCGCCGCCATCGAAGTACGACGCTGGAGTTCAGGAGGTGGTAAAGTTTGCCGAGATGAGAGGAAAGCACCAACAAGAAGCGACGCTTGAAAAACTTTTTTTTTAATTATATGAGGACAACGGCCTTTTTGGGTCTCACTCAACTACGTTCTGTAGTGCAGTACGATGAATGCTTGCAAGAAAATGCAAGGGAAATAAGGAAATGAGTTTGCAGTTTACGCTCGACCATGTCCTTAGTGCGTCTGTGTCAAGTTTGCACATAACCATTTCCCTTGCAAATGCGAACCAACTCGGCCAGTGTCTTATGGAAACATAGTACGATAAATGTTTCAAACGAACATCGGCTACCCTACCTACACTCTTACACGCATACCACCAGCGTTGCTTAGCACGGACTGAGTTTGGCTACTGTTGGCTAAATAGTAACTAATAATGGCTAGTGCTGGCTGCAGTAGGACAAAACTTTAGAAAACAACAGTTGGCTACAAACAAACAGCTCGGCTTGGTGTTACTCCGCCAGCCAATCACAGAAGCAAACAAAACTGACGTCATGCAACATTACCAAAATGACGTCGTGGGTCGTTCTGGTACCGTGTTCACTGTAGTTTTGGAGTCAGTTCAACAAAATACTTAGGCTTTCGATGTTCTACTCTTACGAAAAGGCGAAAACATAAATTCATACACTTATAAGTTCATTTTGCAGTTGATGCTTTATTTTGCATACCTGGAAAGACTGAAGTGCAAACGCTGCGGGCTTGTGTTATATCCGACTATCATGATTAGGCTAACTATTGGTAAACGTCAGCTAAAGTCGCGTACTGTTGGTTAAAATATGGTAAACGGTGGCCGGTGTCGGCTAACGTTGGCTATCCGCCAATATAACACCGACATTGTCTTCAGTCAGTCTCAATCCAACCAATGAGTTGTGTCACAAACATAGAGACCACTTCGCCCCGTAAGCGATATACCGACTTACACGTACACACACAAAAAAAAAAAAAAATAGAATGTTGGCTTGCTTGTTTTGCACTCGCGCATATAGCTTATACGTGATGGGCATGAGCGTACGATGGCACTTCCTGCCAGTCTGCGTTGGCCAAAATGACCCCCCCCCCCCCCCCCCCGACATGACGTGAATTCTCAGGGGCTCCATAACGCGCCTTTCGCACGACTTTACTGTAACAGCTACATCGTTTATAAAGCTCACGTACACAACGGCGAAAGTATGTGTCGCGGAAGGCAAAAATATATCACAGCGTTCACCGTGTCGCTATAACGTTGTTTACGTGATTATTCGGCGCTGTACAAAATGATGCACGTTGCCCCCCACCTTCGTCCCCCTCTCCCCCCCTCCCCAACAAAAAAGCAGTAGCAAGGCTGACTAGGCAAGCTACAGTGAACGCTTGTGAAGAGAAAAATGTATAAACACCATATGCAACATGCAACAATAGCAACAGCCCACATTATACAATGGCGGATACGTGAGGCTGTACGTGCGAAAGCGGCGCTGCAAACCGTTTCTCTGCCGTAGTGCATACAAAGTGGCCGTGCGCGCGGAATAGAGACAGGACAGCATGCAAATGCGAGTGTCGATGTCCTTTCGGTCGGCACGCATGAATCCACGCGTCGTTTATTGGATGACCTGAGCGCCGTAGTGAAGGCAATATATTTCTCGTCAGCCACCTTCCACACCGCGCATTTTGAATATTAGAAAGACCCTTTATTGCGAAGTAACGGGGAACGACAGATTAGGGCGAAACGACGAATAGGACAAAGCGCTTTTTTCTGTTGTTTATCACTTCTTCGTCGTTCGCGCAGGTTCGCGTTAATGTCGGTAAACTTACCAGCCCACTTACCAGCCCACCCTTAAAACTCTAGAATATCCGCGGTGATCATATAAATACATCGCAAACTGTGCGTTAATATTACTAGGAAATGCCTACAGAAAGACCCAATAAAAACAACGAGGTAAAAAGGTGACCTTATGTACCTCGGCCTTGTTTCTGTCATTATAGCATGCGAAGCCTCTTTCCTGATTCATTGAGAGCTTTATAGACTTTGAGAAACGACTTTCTATGACATGCTCCGCTGATGCGCCGGAATTATAGCGACTGCACCTTGGGGACGTTTGTCGTTTTTTTTATTCGAGTGAGTGAGTGAGTGAGTGAGTGAGTGAGTGAGTGAGTGAGTGAGTGAGTGAGTGAGTGAGTGAGTGAGTGAGTGAGTGAGTGAGTGAGTGAGTGAGTGAGTGAGTGAGTGAGTGAGTGAGTGAGTGAGTGAGTGAGTGAGTGAGTGAGTGAGTCTCAGACGATTCACTCACACTTGAGTAACAAGCATCCAACTAAAGAACATAATGAGTTACAGCGCGCACTCGGACAAGGATGACGAATAAGGCAAACGAAGAACAGCGCTGACTCAGTCAGTCAGTCAAAGAACTTCCAAAAGAATTTTTATTTTGGAACAGGCACAAAAAGGCTATTTAATGGAACGCAGTGGTTCCTGTCGAGGTGTGTACAGAGCGCTCTGCAGAGGTAGAGAAAACGGGAGGCTGCTACTATACCTACCGCATGTTTGTATACACAGTGTACTGTACATATCTCCAGAAATGAGCTCTCGAGATGCCGACCCGTTGCCGCGGTCACCGCGCCAGCTCTGTTTCATTCAGCGAGGTATGGCCAATTACGACGGCGTACGCCCCAGACGCCTGGCAACAGTGGATGCCCGTCAGTATCGGAACCTCTGGGATGCGGAGGGCTCCTGTGGGAGATGTGCACTGACGGTTAGTGGCGCCGAACAATGCGGAATGGCGGGAAATAGCCTCCTTTTGTCATTGACTCCTGCCGTTCGCCTGCTTCTTCGAGAGGCAGCGCGCTTTGGGACCCCCCGCATCGAAAAAGGTGGCCCATGCTGATCGATCCATTCGGACGCTTGCTCGACACTGTTGCCCGTGGGAACCACGCGAAGGGGCGTCACCGAAAACAAAAGCGGTCAGCAGACCGACACTGATGGACGACCTCGTGGGGAAGCCGCAGGAAGGGTTGAATGAGACTATACCGTTGAATAGGGAGCGCAGGTAAAGAACTATAGAAAAAGTTCGCTATCAGGTGCTATTGTCGGTGCCCCTTCCCTCCCACCAGCTGGTTTGCAGATATAAAAGAGGCGAAAAGATATTAAAAAAATTGAAATTAGTTGCTGCGTCAAACAGAAAATGACCAAGTCTCCTGCCCAACCGCGGCGGCCAGATAGAAACCAAGTAAGTGGAGAGTGGGAGACGTTGGGAGTAGTCACCTTCTGTGTCGGATGAAACTGATACAAAAGGTGCGTTGGGTATAGTATCGTTCGGGAACAGCAAGCATCCGAAGGTAAATTTTTGACAGAATTAATTTGATTTGATTTATTCATTTCTATTTACACATGTACGCGCCCGCACGCCAATATACGTAGAAGGGAGAAGGTTGAGGGGGAAAGAAGCCGCACAAACGCGTCTTCTGGGACCCTGGCCACCTTGATATGTATGTAACTATTCAAGGAACTGAAAGGGCTCTAGTTTCTGCGCATGGAAACCTCCGCCTAATCAATTGTTGTTCTGTTAAGGACAGGACACTATCTTTTGCAGCCCTTGAACGAAGCACGGCTGAACATCCATTGGGGTGAGGGAAGGAGACTGAAACAGATATAAAGGCGAGAAATGCCGTAGTGGAGGGCTCCGGAAGATTTGATGACCTGGGCTTCTTCAACGTGCACTTACAACGCACAGTACACAGGCCTCGGGCATTTTCGCCTCCGTCGAAAATGCGACCGCTGAGGCCGGGTTCGAACCCGCGCCTATTTACATCTGCCGTCGAGCACCGCAAGCACTAAACAATTTCCTCGGCAGTTGGTTTTCGCGAGTTTTTTTGCTGTGACATAACATTAAACTGCTTTCTATTTTTTTTTTTTTTTTTTGGGGGGGGGGGGGGGGGGGGGCAGCGGCCCTGATGGAGGCCGTTTGTGCTAAGTGCTCTGCAACGCTACATGCAGCAGTTGCTGGCTTTCAGTCTCGACTGCACGCAGCAACAGGACGTGATCAGAAACTGAACAAGATCTACGAAGCGTGCAATTTCCAAGCATAGAATATTATATCAGCGAGATACACGTAAACGAAGCCGTGCTGTCTGCCCGTACTATAGCGGTAGCAGACATTTCAGCGCGATCCGGACAATGGGTCCCAATATCCAAAAAGCCCTCCCAGGTAGACAGGCGCCACCACCCACGCTTGCTTTTGGAACGTTCATGTCATCCACCACACGTTAATTAATAGCTCACTCATTACTGCTGTAGTGTGCCTATCAGACACATCCTCTCAGCTGCAGGTAAATGTCAACCGCCTGCAAGTGTCGTGCCGCGTATTTTCACATCGTCAGGTCTGCCAGGTTCACACTATTACAGCGCCGTGGCTGGATGGGCTGGAACGGAGTGAGAACGATGGCATACAGAACGCAGTTCATATTGAGCTAACGGTTCGGGTCTGTTTTCAATGGGCTGCGACAAGCACGTGCGCGCATTCCGAAAACTCGACTTGAATGAAAGGAAATTGGTTCTTTCACGCGACTGTTGAACGCGAGCGCCTGCGAGCTACGCACTCATTTTATTATCCTGTATTTCAGCAGACGCGGCACTATATGGCCAACAAACTCACTGCCTGCGAAACCCGGAGCGAGGCCCTTTTTCCTCACTGCGTGCATTGAAAGCGGCTGCGAGGATATGCGAAGCATTTCCTAGCGAACTTCGTCGACTTTGAGCGTATCTATCTATCTATCTATCTATCTATCTATCTATCTATCTATCTATCTATCTATCTATCTATCTATCTATCTATCTATCTATCTATCTAGCCGCCTACGATTTTCTGCTCTCCTGGGCGTTTCGCTAATGGGATGTTCACGAAAATTGGTATACCACAACATGACTGCATGAAGAACACAAATGATAGGTCTTAACATGAAAATCATGACATGCATGTCATGAGCGGCATGATTTACATGCCAGGGTCTTGGTGCTCTCCTGGCCGTTTCGTTACTGGAATGTATACGAAAATTGGTATACCACAATATGACTCCATGAGGAACGTAAGTGACAGGTCATAACATGAAAATCGTGACATGCATGTCATGAGCGACATGATTTACATGCCAGGCGTTTTGTTAATGGGATGTATACGAAAGTTGGCATGCCACAACATGACTGCATGACGAACATAAATGACAGGTCATAACATGAAAATCATGACATGCATGTCATGAGCGACATGATTTACATGCCACGGTCTTGGTGCTCTCCTGGCCGTTTCGGTAATGGGATGTATACGAAAATTGGTATGCCAAAACAAAACTGCATGACGAACTTAAATGACAGGTCATAACATGAAAATCATGACGTGCATATCATGGGCGACATGATTTACATGCCAGGCGTTTCGTTAATGGGGTGTATACCAAAATTGCTATGGTACAACACGACTGCATGACTATCATAAATGACAGGTCACAACATGAAAATCATGACATGCATGTCATGAGCGGCATGATTTACATGCCACGGTCCTAGCGCTATACTGCCGTTTCGTTAATAGGATGCATATGAAAATTGGCATGGCACAACAAGACAGCATGACGATCATAAATGACAGCTCATAACGTGAAAATCTTGGCATGCATATCATGAGCGGCATGATTTACATGCCACGCGTTTCGTTAATGGGATGTATACCAAAATTGCTATGGCACAACATGACTGCATGACGAATGTAAATGACAGACCATAACATCAGAATCATGACATGCGTGTATGAGCGGCATGGTTTACATGCCGCAGTCTCGATGCTCTTGCGGCCGTTTCGTTAACTTCATATGCACCAAACTCGGTATAGCGAGAGAACAGTGCAAAATCCATTTTACGTGTCTGATGCGTGCTTCGCATATCCTTGATTCCCACTGCAAGGGGGATCTGCCAATTTTTTTCTTTAAACCACAGGTCTTAATGAGGCCTTGTAAACTGCTTGAGTTCGTGCTTGTCTGCCTGACATGTGCGGCAAGTTGATAATTTTTGTGGTTTTTATGCCCCAAGACCAACATATGATTATAAGAGACGTCGTGGAGGATGGCTTTGAAGGTTAAACATTTAACTTTTAATAAAAAATTGGTTGGTGTTGTCATCAAGCTCACTTCGGAAATTTCGACCATCTGGGGTTCTTTAACGTGCACTGACACCGCAAAGCACAGCATTTATCTTCCCATGTTTTTCGCATTTAAATAGAAAAAAAAATTGCACACCACTCGGGTCTCTTGCATTTCGCCCCCACCGACATTCGGACGCTGTGGCCGGGATTCGATCCCGCGACCTTCATCAACAACCCAGTGCCACAGCTAACTAGAGTACCACAGCGGGACAAGTGAGGCAAGTTGGGCGGGTTAGTAGGGGTGCACGACATAAGGCAACTAAACTGCGCGTTGAACGGATACAAAAGAAGTAGACGGGAGAGGCACGCTGTTAGTCGGAGCACCGCGTACAACGTACCTTCCACCTTACGCCAGGGGTTATGCACCATTTTCAGTGAACGAAACGCATCTCTCCCTCTCTCAATCTGCTCGTTTTCCTAACTTAGGCAGTATCGGAAATGAGCTCCTGAGGCACGAACCATCATCGCAACCAGTACCCCTCCCCCTCCCCTTCTTCCTCCTCTCAACAGATAAGCTACACATATTACAACAAGAGCTGACATTGCGCAACAGATGTCTGCGTACGCACTATCGCTGTGACCGGGGTCATTTGCGCCGCAAAGATGGTGCTGGCGCTTCCTTAATCTATCAAGGAAATAAAGGCACGCGCCCACGAGACGCCTCAGACCTAAGCTCTTATTGCCTACACACAATTACTGCACAAGCGTTCCATCTAGCAATAGGGACGCACACACAAAAATGCCCGTTTGGTTTGCCATTCCCTCCGATTAGGCACAGGCGTTGGTGTCAGCAAGAAGCGAATCGTACGTAGATCCGGAATTGGCCGACTCGTCGGACTGGCCTTGCGCGCTAACGCAGCGATATCGGTGTTTATAGTACGTACCTGTATACGGGTATTGCAAAACACTGTGCCGGTTTTTTTTTCTGTTTTGCTTTTTTTTTTGCCATATACTTTGCTCAGTAAGCCCGAGGGCATTGCATTTAGGTTAACAAGAACAGTCCTACCTTTACGTTAGGGCAAACGGCTCTTGTTGAGAAGTTTAGAACACCCTCGCTCTCTGTATCGACAGAAGAAAATTGTAACATTCGCTCGTCCTGGCAGGAAAGGATAAGAAAATCAATATATGGTGTATAGAGCTGTGGTTGCGGATTATTGGCGCTGCTCATCACACACACACACACACACACAAAGCGGACAAGGTCCTTGTCCGCTTCTTCGTGTTTCATTCGCGCTAAGTTCAACTTTTTTTGATCTTAGGTATGTTCACTCTAAACAAACCTCATTTCACTCATAAGGTATGGGACTTGGCTGACGCGTAAGTGGCAAATCTTGCTGAGGGAAATTGAGTGTATTGAGTGCGACACTGAATTAAACAATTCACGCTGTTCTATAAGTCCATGTGACCGTTCCCAGCCTTGTAGACTTTGCTGGCTAGCTACAGATAGGTTCATGTGCCTTTTTATTTTTATGTGTCGAGCACCAGTTCAAAAGGGTAAGCGGTTAGCGGCTGTCTCTTTTTTCCTTTCGGAGCTCAAGATCAAACGCTTACAGGCTTCGGTTCACACTATGTCACCACGTTCTGTAATTGACGGTGGTTTAAAGAGACATTCCGACACATTTCTTCTCGGTGCCAAACGCACAAAGAACAGCGAACTCAGCTTACATAACGTTTCCATCATATATGTTTCCATCTCCGTGTTGAGCCCTCAATCACGTTTGCCAAGCCAACCGAAACGAAAGTACTCGGTCAACCTGACGCTAATTCGGGGATTATCTCGCTGTGATTTTTTTCGTCCGGTTAACACTTGATCTTTTTCCTTTCTTCGCGCTCGCGGGATACATATTTTCAGTGTTTCTCTTAACCGTCGGCGCAGAGTGAAAACACTAAGCTAGACGTATCTTCTCGATGGGAATTCAACGAGGTGAACACAGGCTATTCACTTTTCGAACTGCTGGGACTGTTTTTTTTTTTTTTTAGTCTCTCTCATAGATGGAAACGGGCTACAGTGTACGAAAAAACAGTAACCACCCTTGCTCCGCTGCCGATGAGGATCGTGAATGGTCCAATGGCGCTCATCGGGGCTTCGACATATATGACAGAGTATATCTCAACAGGAAAGACGACGACGCCATGATCCTTCAGGTCATGTATGGGTTCCTGTATGTTGCTTCCGCCTTCCAATATTATAGCGTACTGCACACTGTAACGACATTTCATTGGGCACTTATTTTTTTCCTGTATTGAATTCCTTGTACTCGGCGGGTGCTAGATTACAATTTTGGATTGTGCAGTGGTACAGCTCACCTCAAGAACTGTAATGTTTGTGCACGAACTCTTCAGTGGACTTGTAAGTGTTTGCTCTTCCCGTAGTATACCTCGTTTTCTTTTCTTTTCTTTTGTGAATTTATGGTGCAATGGTTCCAAACTATATATGTCTGTAAAAATGAAAAAAAAAGAAGAACACGGCCTCTTTGTCGTCCCATCTATCCATTCTATCGAAATTTTTGCGCCAGCTACTACTCTAGCGACCAAAGCTTTGCTGCGAAAGAAGCCCACCGTTTCGATTCCGCCGACGCCCGCAAAACGACGCGAGTGGAATAAACGTGGCGAATAAGTGAAGTGGAGAACAATACAGACACGCAAAGGAACGTTCGTAAGTCGAGACAGCGATATTAGATACCGACAACAAAACAAAATGATTCTAGAGTTACAAGTTTCTTTCGTTTGCTTATGGCAACAAGGCTGTGCGGGGCTTCGTAAGAACAGTAATACGAACGAAACGGAGGTGTGGTAACAGAAAATGTGCGAGGGTAGGGTGGATATACGCGGCTTTCTGTCCTGGTATTCCCCCGTCGACACTCTCTTCGAGAGATAGAATTTCTCACGATCTTCCGGTGACCCCGTAGCTTCTGTTTCCTGGTCAGCACCGGAACATCCGGATTTGTGTGCAACATGATGTACTGGTGAACTGAAGCGGATCCTCGCTCGAAGCGATGCCTCGCATTGACTCTTGGCGACCGATATCAGACATCATGCGCTGGTTCGTTAGCACCTGCTGCAGTATGTATGTATGTATGTATGTATGTATGTATGTATGTATGTATGTATGTATGTATGTATGTATGTATGTATGTATGTATGTATGTATGTATGTATGTATGTACACATAAAATAAATTGCAAAAAAGGACCTGCAATATCTTAGGCTCAAGACATCATAGAGAGGATACACCTAATTTGCAACCATGAAAAACAAGTGCACTTTAAACAATCAAGCAAGCTTTCGACAATAAAACAAGAAATAACATTGTAATAATCAACGCTGCATTATATGTATCATTCCTATTCGGCATGGTCATGGCTTACATCGCATTATCAAAGCGCCCAGCCCTGCCTACTGCGGCGATTACGCTCCAACTTGGTGACGCGGAGCCGTTAGTTATGACGTGTCTTTGACGCAACCGCCTGTTGGGCGATGCTGACCAAGTAATAGCGTATGTCTCCTATGCGTTAATTGACTTGGTTCACTTGTTTTCTTTCTAGCAAAGAGGCAAACTTAACCTTGGGTGTGGTTGACGATCTGCGACAACGAATCCAACAATACAGCCAGCAGCCGAGCAGATCTGAAAACAACGTGCCCATTAGCTACTAACCCCAAATTGTAGTAAATGAAGGCTTTGCCACGTAAAGACAAATATGAGAGACTTTCTAGAGGACTGTGCACTATATGTTACTGCGCTTGTGAGTCGAAAAATCCGGCGTCCACTGTCTGTACTAAGAGTCGTGGTCCAAAAGGGACGTCATAACATGGTGCCGTCATGGCGTCACGAAGGCAACACAACACAAGGTTACGTGATGACGTCACCACTGCCGTCGTCGCATAACATCACCGATGAGTACATCAATGCCGTTTTAACGCAGTGGAAGCTCCATCTGATGTCAAATTTCTCACAGAGGTTCCTACGAACGAAGCCCAATGCACGTTTTTCAAAAGAATGTTCCACGGTTTGGTTAGGAATCGAAGCCGGGCCCTCTGTGTGCCAAACAAGCACGCTACCAGCCATCTACGGCAGCTCTCAGGCGCGGCTCATCAAACGTATGCTCAGTGTGTGCGTCACTGCACGCGACATCTCACAGCCCTGTGTCTGGGTACAAGTGCTTTCACACTGGGACACACAAGCAGTCTTACCTGTCTCTGCCAACTTTCCTGAAAATCACAAGCGAGCCCTTGTCAGAATGGAGAAAGGCATCAAGCATACCTCGCCCAACGTAATGGGTCAATCCAATTCGCTCCACTGTGCATCGGCGGCTCTCACTGAGCTCTGGGGTTCGCTCGCATAAATTTCCTCCAAGACAAACGTTTCCCCTCCTATCCCAGCCGGACTTGAGAACTACGAACATATGCCATTGACACCCCAGCACCTCTCGAAGAGTACCACCTCTGCAGAGCTCTCTACTGAGGAGGCGGGCAACAGTTAAACGCCCCTTGCCTTTCCTGGCGTTGCTAGTCACGTAGCAAACATACTATAGGGGCAGTAAAATATGTTTTCAATTAATCAAGCGAGGGCCGTTTAAATTAAGTTATACATAAAAGAGCGCACGCGGCAGGGATGAGTGTCACAAAGTGCCTCTTAATTAAATAAGCCGCTTCCTCGCGCCTGTGACCACACTGAGTATTATCTGCTTCTCCACACCCCTCCCCCTGTTTGCCATCTCCCTTTCAATTCCTTCTACCCTGCCTTCAGGGAGAATACTGTTTCGGCTAATCTTATTACCCTGGCATCATTTTTCTTTGTTTTCTTTAATTTTGCCTATGTTTTGAGCGTATACGCATTTCTTGTTCAATTACGCATAGTGTAAGCTTTCGATTATTCAAAGAAGAGCTTCTACTGCACGTGACGTTGGAGAAGTTCACGTTATTTTGGGCGTCTTTCAATGTGTTTCTTTGTTTTCTTATTAAAGTTTTTTCCTTTGTTTTCTTATTAAAGTTTTTTCCTCCTCCTCAATGTGTTTCTGTGGCGTCTCCTATCTGAGCACTCTTTGTTAAATAGAAAGAAAGAAAGAAAGAAAGAAAGAAAGAAGAAAGAAAGAAAGAAAGAAAGAAAGAAAGAAAGAAAGAAAGAAAGAAAGAAAGAAAGAAAGAAAGAAAGAAAGAAAGAAAGAAAGGTATTTTTGTCGGTTCGGGAAGCAACAGCAGCGCTCTTGCTGCTTGCTACCGCAGATATGTAGGACATCATTTTCCCCAAACTCTCAGCTGAGTGAGGGCGCCGGGGGACACAGGCCGGTGGCTGTTGAAGGTGCGATGGACACGTAATCTGTTCTGCATTGTTCCTCGGCCGCCGAAGAAGACAGAGAATGGGATGGGAGGAAGCGATGATGTTAACCGGAAAATCAACCAGAAAGTCGCATGATTGCCCACCGTTCGCAAAGAGATACATAGAGAATCTTTAATGCAATGAAACACTTCAGGGTCCCTCTGGTGACCGGGGGCATGGCTGGAGAGAAAACGAAAATAGGAAACGATGAATGTGCGCACGTATGCGGGAAGCCCCACGAAGTCTAAAGTGACCGCGCGTGGAGTTGTTGTTGTTGTTGTTGTTGTTGTTGTTGTTGTTGTTGTTGTTGTTGTTGTTGTTGTTGTTGTTGTTGTTGTTGTTGTTGTTGTTGTTGTTGTTGTTGTTGTTGTTGTTGTTGTTGTACAGCTCAAGACACTGGGCAAGCGGGGAAACAAACACAGCTACCGAGATGATAGGAGTCTGTCGCAAGCATGTACAGGGTGTAGGGCCGCAGAAACACCGTATCATATTCTGTGCCACTTTTCATGCACTAAACAAAAAGCGAGCAGCTGTGGTCTCCCCGCCTCGCCGTCAGGAGCGACCAGAGGCAACCAGCAAGGAGCTAATGCACTATGTTCCCCAGTACGGGCAGGTCTTCAAGGCGGTCCTCCACTGCCTTTTGGACACAGGGTCGGAGGGCTGGTCGCAAAGGCCTCATGCTCCATTGCACCCAAAAGCCTTCCATTGCTGTAAACTGGTTATAGCTGCCAAAAGGCAGAGGGAAAGTGTGCCAGACATGAGAATAAGATGCGAGCATTGATTGACGTACACTCGTCGACCTCCCGATTATGCGACAGCTCTCTCTCTCTTCGTAAGCTCATTGGAGACAAAAATTCTGGCTCCTTCCTCAGGCGTTCCCTATGGTCGTACCACGGCCGCTCTGTGAACATGACAACGTCGTAGCGAAAATAACGCCCACATACGCTCGCTTGACTCGCTGTGAGAGCGTAGCAATGCTGCAAGCACGTGACCGGTTGCGTAACTTTAACGTGAAAGGACTCGAGCGCTACACTCACGCCTTGCTCCTCAACGAACCCCCTCACTCTCGGATTCAGTTATGTCGGCGCGACTTTCTTCTACACACTTTGTCGACGCGCGTACTTTTGATCAGAACTTGACCATACACAGCTTCGCTGTAATAGCGCTGAGACTTCTCGACGCTTCTGCACGGAACACCTTCTTCTAAGAAATAAGTAAATAATAATAAATAATAACCTCGTTTGAAGAAGCGTCGGTCGTGTCGGGGGACTGCAAAGTGAGCTCGCAGCTGTCGCGGGAAATACTGCGAGCTCGTGTTTCTTCTCGTTCCCGCAACGTGACACCGCCACGCTGATTAATAACGCTGAGAACGAGGCGCGCCCGAGTACTCGACCTCCATTCGCGGCTACCATTCCGGAAGCAACGGCGAATAACCTGTCAGAGGGCCCCGCCCGGTGTAAATGAAAACCGCAGGCGTTCACCCGTGACAATAGCGGTGAATCATATGTGAACAGCCGGTGTGAATAGGACGCCAGCGCGTTAATTTACAAAGAGGATACTTTGCAAAAATACAGCGGAGAGACGGGACGGTAAATGAAGTATATCATTCTAGCGGACCGTGTAATTACCGCATTTTTCGAGGATAAGCACGCTCATTTTTTTTTTCCTGGCTCATGGGCACCAAAACGGGTGTGTCCATATTGTGAAACAAACAGGAAAGAGAGCACTGTAACAAGGAATCAACAAATAAGACCGTTCTAATAAGCTTTAAATTAAGTACCTTACCGTGTGTCTCAAATTCCATAGTCGCCACATCCATTCACGGGCGCGTCCTTTAGCAGTCACTGGACGGCGCTGCCACCATAGGAATCTGTGGCACCGAATTCCTCAGGGACCTCATTAAGAGCTGCCCTTTCACTTAATAGATCGCGTTTGCAATGTCTCGTTCCTTAAACAAACATTCTGCGGAACATTTGCTTGCCGGCCATCAATCTCACGACTATGATTTCTGCGGAGCGAGAAAAAGACTCCCCAAAAGGTGTAAGCCCCCTTTAAAATGTAGTGTTGGATAACTCAGGTTAACTCACTTTAGTTACAATGTTGACTGCTATTCCTTAGTGTTGCCGGAGCACGGAATAAACGGCTCATGCTCAGTAAGACACAGCCGTCCTCCATTGGGTAATAAGCCGCGTTTTTCCGCTAGCATTGTATCATGCATCATGTAGTCGGTCGGTTGATTAGAAGCATCGAGTTATTTCTTGCCAGACGATTCCTGCGGAGATCACGCGGCAGTTGAGACATCCTTTTCGCGACCACGCACGCAATCGTCAAGCATACGCTACAAGCGCGAAAAATGTGTAAATTGCAGGTGAACAAGAAGAACGATACAATATAATCATACAGTAATTACATTTAGTAACGTTTGTTGCATATTCCTGATTCTCCTAGAAGCCGCACTTGTCGCGCATGCTGCACTGTGCCGTGCTCCTTCGTTAATGCCCCACTCACCCACCAATTCACCCTAACAAAAATAAGTTTGACTTTTGTGTGGAGAATGTAGCTCATTCCATTAATCCAACTCACCTTCCAGAGGACTTGACCTTCCTGTACACTTAGTCAGCGAGTGTGTAGATTTCCTGCCTGCATCATTCGCCGAGGCTGCAGTGTACAGCCATTCTCCTCACTTTGTACAGTTGTCTCCATTGGATCGCAGGGTCCTTGTGTCCCGGGTGCACAGAAATTTTTCATGAGCACTGTCAATAATTAGCCGATACTAATTCGAAAACGTGAGTTTAGGTTGGCTTCCTTGCTACGTTTAACTAAAGGCACTGTGTTGGCAAACGCGTTACGTCCATCTCAAAGAAGCGGAAGAATATCGTCTTCTTCAGTTGATGCATCCAGTGGCGCACCGACTGGGAAGGGGGGGGGGGGGGTTCGGGGGTTGTAACCCCCCCCCCCCCCCCAAGCCGACCTAACCCCCTCCCACTCCGTAACTGCTCCTATGTCCTAGAAGAATGTGGAGCTAATGTCTGCAAAACGCCGAAAAAAAATCATAAAAATCATCATCATCATTGATGTCACTATTATTTGGCATTTTATTTACTTTTTTTACACACGCAACAACTGTGTAATCGCTTGCCCGGCACTTCGTGAAAAATTGAACCCCCCCCCACTGGCAGAAATCCTGGGTGCGCTACTGGATGCATCATAATTCTTTTAAAAAGGAACAGCTTTTGCTGGGCCATGCGTGCGTGCGTGCGCGTGTGTGTGTGTGTGTGTGTGTGTGTGAGAGAGAGAGAGAAGAGAGGGAGGGAGGGAGGGAGGGAGGGAGGGAGGGAGGGAGGGAGGGAGGGAGGGAGGGAGGGAGGGCGTTGAGAACAAGAAGTGCTTTCGATAACCGGCACTTTATTTCTTGCATACACTGCCTAGTATTAATAACATAAATTCGCGCACACTATTAGCTTTCGAGTTGCCGTCGTTCTGCACGCGTGGTGGATGGGCTAGGAAAACTGATCTGAAGTTGCAACCTGCTTCCTCCTGTGGCCCCGTATTTGCGGAGCACTCGAGCATTCTGTTCGAGTGGTGCGTGGTGGTATCTACCGAGGCGTCTTATGTAAATGAATGCGCCGGAGACATAAACAACCGCACCGTGTGCCCCGACGTATATGTACGTGAAGACCATGAAAAGCGCACGCGTGTTCAAGACAGGCGCTGTTCGGGCTATAGAAAAAGAGAATATTGGTCGTGCTGATAATAAAGCGCTATATTATACTCACGTTTCCGCGAGCGTGGGAGCAGGCCGAGAACGCAAATATAATCAAATTGGTGCTAATAACGTAGTTGTAATTATAGTTAACATATGTCTCTCAGTGAAGCGCATATAACTGTAGTGAAAGACATCAAAGTTCATGGAGAATCAATCTTAGGCAAGTCTAATAAAGCGTGCACCAAACTTCAGACTATTGTCTCACGATTTCTGCACCCAAGTAGGAACAGCTCTCCAAATAAAAACTTCTACAGAAACTTTCACAGCTTGTAAAAAGCGCAAGCTGTAACGCGATGTTCAGAAACAAAATTGAGTCGCGAGGAATATTTGCAACAGTGAGTTATGAGGGAGGACGTTATTATGGGGTTCGCGTAAATTTTGGCAATGAAGCCCTTTTAGCGTACACGTAAATCCAACGCACACGAGAGCTTTGAACGCGATAGCGTTAGCTCGTTCCGCAGAAATACCGCCGTCGGTGTCGGCGTCTCCACGCGTCTCTTGTGAGCGGAAAATCGTCCGTGAGCGAAAAATAACAGCTACAAAAATGGACAACTATGTCCATCTAGCGGAACACATATCAAGCAATGTCTCGACTACCATGGCCTCCGAGACGGCGAGAGCGCCCGCCATCTCGGAGGCCATGCGACTACAGCAGAGCCTATATGCGGTCTCGTCGGATGCTCTGCATCCACTTTTTTTTAGCATTTCATTCTCACGACACCATTAAAGAAGTGAAGTACTGCAGTATCCATTTCACCGACCATAAGGCGATGCTTGTTGCGGTTGGCCGGAAGATGTCTCCAGAAGAACAAATCGAACAGCTGCCAGATAGTTAACGCACGAAGGACGACAGAGTGTGACCATAGACGAATAAAAGTGTCACGCCTACGCGCATATCATAATACAGGACCATGTGACTACATCACTACAAAATTTTCATGAAGTTGATATAAAAGTGCTGTTAAATAGATCGAAAGCCTCTACCATTACTATAGATACGTCGCGCGCGCGTATGTGTGTGTCTGCGTCTGTGCGTGTGTGTGTGTGTGTGTAACAACACACATTAATAAGTATGCACTGAGTGGTTGAAGTGCACACTAGGGGCCAGATTTCGCTATCGCGTTCAACTCTTAAAGGCGAAGCTTAAGGGTGCCCCAATTTTTGCGTTCTGCATTTTCTTCCCTACTTTCTGCCGGTGTCGTGGTCCTCAAACTATTGCTGACGTTGACGAGTGTACGTTGATAAACTGGCAGCACAGTGGTTCCAACAGCATCAGCGTGAACTCGCACCTACGCTATTTATATCGCTGTAAAGAATGAAGAAAATCCCATTAATCTAACGTGGTTGTACAAATTGAAGCTTTCCTCCAAGAAACGATGTGTTACGATAAGTCGCATGTTAAGGAGGCAAACTAGCAGTAAATGACACGACAAAACTGGAAAAAAAAAAACGACGATAAATACGGAAAGTAAGAACGTTATGCTGAGAGATGCTGAGTCCAGAGAGTTATCTGCTTGTTACTCAGTCCTCGTTCTATTACATCACACAGAACAACGCGATCCCCTTCTATAATCAGGAAAGCTGAGTCACTTTTCGATAAAACATTGCAAGTACAGCGCTCAAACGAGACAAATAAACGCAACAAATGAGGCCCTGTGGGCTTCTCCTCAAGGCTGCTTGTTTCATAAGCTCTAGTAATGACAGCGTCCTGAGTTTCCCTGTCCTCCGTACACGCATGCACAGAATCTCAAGCACAGAGTCCCGTAATGTGCACCTTTATAGCAGTAATGCAATCGTACTAGTTAGCGCGTAATACTAAGCGTATTAAGCAAACCCGTGATGCACGCCCTCCACTTTTCATATCTGTTCTGCATTACGGTTCCATTTGGCTGACAACAAATCAGGGCACACATATTTAGCGGACGCTAGCTGACGAAACAAAGCGCTCTTTTTAGCTATCTTTACAGTGGTAACCTCCCCTCCTTCCAAAAAAAAAATCATAATAAATGAGTAAATATATATAGATAAAAAGAAACCGAGCCAGTCAATGCAGTTAGGCTAGTACGGACTCTGCCCTCATGTTCTCCACTCTTAAATGACTAAGCGTGATTCGTCTCTCTCTCTCTCTCTCTCTCTCTCTCTCTCTCTCTCTCTCTCTCTCTCTCTCTCTTGCCGCATGCACTGACAGTCCACAAGAGCCACTTAAATTACCGGCATCAGCACCGGGAAATGAGACAAGCAAACGAGCCGCGGCAACGTGCTACTGCAGAGAGAGAAAAAAAATGTTATAAGCACGGTGGGGCCTTACTCAATTAGCAAAGAAGAAAGCACAGTACAGCATGTAAACAGATGCGCTGTATCTATCATCGATATCGCTTCACTGATCACTAGACGCACATGGTTCAAAAGAGCTTCCCATTGCAAAGTAACTATGACACACAACCGCAAAAAAATAATAATAATTGAATGTTATAGCGGAGACAAAACGAGCGGACACTGAGGTGCACTTTCGTTGTTGTTGTTGTTGTTGTTGTTGTTGTTGTTGTTGTTGTTGTTGTTGTTGTTGTTGTTGTTGTTGTTGTTGTTGTTGTTGTTGTTGTTGTTGTACATTATTACATTCGTACTCCTGCGCAGGGTAGAACGACCGAGCGATCGAACGCTTCCCTATCATCAACCAAACATTTAATTGATGCGTAAAATCTAGATTAGACAAGCAATGCAGAAATATACGCCAGCGAAGTACAGGCGCCCACTCGATAAGAACTACTTAATGACGTCAGCAATACAGACGTTCAAAACTATACACATGTCGCGGAGGCACTGTCTGAGAGAATAAAAAGTTTCATTTCCTGTATAAAACTGAAATTTCAAAACATATTTGCGCTCTAACGCGCTGTTACTCCATGAAAATTAACACCGTAAGACGAAATCGAAGGTTAAGGTGCTGCCTGATTAAACTTCATGTTATTAGCGAGCGTGCGCGCTTTCATATTGCACGAACATTCACGGTTTTTCCGTCCTGTAAAGCTGGCTTCTTTCTGAGCAGAAGTGCTAAGGAAGAAGACATCTTGCGTAACTATTTCTGTCGAGGAATCATTTATTATTAAATTCTGACCGATTTAATAAAGGAAACTACGGAAGTGCTTCGCCTAAGCGCAAACACGGGCTTTTCTTTATAGCGTGTTCATGTAGACGTACAACAGAGAATTTAGTTCTAGCAGGTGTCTAGGCGAATAAAAAGCCGCCCGTTTCCCCAGTAAAGCGGAAAGAGGGCAGATTCGCCTACATAAAAGCGAAGGCACTTGTCGCTCCCGACTTCGATGTTAGCAGGTTGTCAAGACACGAACGAACAAGCTTGCTCGCTTCGTTTAAATGATAACGCTGTTGACACATCTCATATTGCGTTTTCGCAATGCCATAAAGAAAGCGTGACAGCGTGTGCTCGACATCGAAAGCTATAGAGGAAATAAATTTATAAAAGGCAAAGACTGGCAAGTCTGCGAGTGAACAGACATTTTCGGAAGAGATTCTAACTGTACCAAACAAAACGGAAGGGTATAGTTATGTTCAAGTGGCTGGTGGAAGCGCACGATGTAAACAACCTTTGCTCTTAGCACACCTGTGAATAGACCGAATACGCCTAACGCTCTTGTGCGCATCTAAAACACTCGCAGCTTTCGCGCCTGTTCGGCCACCAGCTAGTGGCTCCTCTCGATAGCTGTCCAGCTGGATTATCACTAACTCAGTGCTGATTTCGCGCAATGAAACTTCAGCGACACTTTGATGATTTGTGGGGTTTAACGTCCCAAAACCAGCTCTGATTATGAGAGACGCCGTAGTGGAGGGCTCCGGAAATTTCGACCACCTGAGGCTCTTTAACGTGCACTGACATCGCACAGCACACGGGTCTCAACATTTCGCCTCCATCGAAATGCAGCCGCCGCGGCCGGGATTCGATCCCACGACGTTCGGATCTGCAGCCGAGTGCCATAACCACTAGACCACCGTGGCGGGGCAACGACACTTGTACCCTCTCTCGGCTGTCATCTTGCTAACCCCCTCCCCTTCTCCCCAGTGCAGGGTAGCAAACCGGAATCTAATATCTGGTTAACCTCCCTGCCTTTCTCCTCTTTTCTCTCTCTCTCTCTCTCACTTCTATAACTGGGTGTCGTGTTGCGCTTAGAACTAAGAGACGCAGCTACAGTACAGGCGGAGCTGCCATAAACATTCAAGCTACGGAGTGTTGTACCCGGAAGTACAAGATTTGCTCGCTTGCTCGAAAGAGTTCAAACAATGCCTGCTTAGATAAGCAATGCGAGCTACGAAGACATGCATAGTTTTAAAGGCGCTCAAACAATGACACATCGTCAATAATCGAGAACTAGCAAACAAAAAAAATACAATTTTTTTCGGGCCAAATGTAAAGTACCTCCGGACAAGCAAGTGAAAGGTTGATCTCAGTACACACTGAGGTACAGTAAGTCGTCGTGAGTAGTCAGAAAAGCCAAAGCTGCCGCTAGGCTTGTTGGCCAGCCAGTCAAAAGAGAACAGTGTAAGAACGTTGAATAGAGCAAAAGTATGCACATCTTAAAGGATACAACAGTCGGGAAGCTACACCTACCTTGCTTGAGTGTGCTTGCGGACGCGTACATACACTAGGCGCGCCAGCGCGCTATCAAACACGAGATTCTTCTCAAATTCCTCATAGCGAACCTCCGACGTCAACGATGTTCAAACATGCGCAACAACAGAAAGAGAGGAAGAAAACAAGGCTCCGAGAGCAGCGCGTCGTTTGTCTTCCCTGGCAATGCAAATAATTTTTACTTTGACCTTCCAAGAAAAGACAACGTCAGGGACAAACGGGGTGATAAAACGCGCAAGAAACAAACGGCGTAGACTGGAAAGGCCCGCAAATCACGAGGTCCTCTAGGGTGTCCTTGCTTTTTGCGTCTGCTCTCACTGGCTTTGGGACACGCGACAATTCTCCACGCCCTGACATGACAAACGAGTGAGACTTTGTCCCATAGGCATGAATTTCTACTCGCTCACTGAAAGAAAAAGAGAAAGAGAGAGAAAATGAAATAAACGTATAGCTTGTATGTATGTACGCGTTCGTTATATGTAGTCGAAAGAAAAACCCAGAGTGTGCTGGAACAAGACAGGGGCTGCGCTTTTCCGTTTTCTTGGAATGCCGTAATAATGAGATTTTTTTTTTCCCGCCAACGACGTATATGGCAACAAGCCTCGCGCTGTTGCTAGCAAGAGCCGCAATGCCTGCCCGCTTTCGCGCCACATAAACCATTTGGCTTCGTGCTCAAGAAAGAGAAGAGAAAACGAGACAAAATTTTCAAACGTTTCGTGATGATCCTTATTACAAAGAGAGAGAGAGAGAGAGAGGAAAGAAAGTGGAATCACCACTGCGAGAAGACTGAGATTGATAAGCCGTAAATTTTCTTGATTAGGCCATCAAAGTCATTCTCTCTCGTTTATTCGAGGACGATATAACTAAACTTTGTTTCCGTGGCTACGTGCCGCACTGCGGAAGCTACAGGTTTCTTCGACCAATCAGGAGGGCGAACACATCTTAAGTGTGTTCTTCCGCGCCTTGCCGTCTGTTAACGGCGAGCTCTGTAGTGCAAGCGGCGGTAGGTAGGAAGCATCTCCGAACGCTAGCACTACTTCTGGCATCGCAAGGATCTGGGCTGAATGGTCGTGTAGCCTTGGCTCTGCTGCATGCAGTTACTGAAACGGAGTACCCGTGAAGTCAGGCGATGAGAATGACTCTGCACTTACGGTGAGAACAGGGCCGGGTTGGGGCCGCCCCATTTTTGTTTTTTTTTCTTTAATGTGGCCTTCAAGTTTATAACAGCGCGTGCGCCACAGCCACCTGACGGAACACGCCGTGCAGTTCCGCTGGGTGTTTATCTTAATGGGGCGGAAATTGCGTGCACTTGTACTGTGCTTTACGGCAAACATCGAGAAGAGCTGGAACATCGCCTAGACCTCGTGTTTTTAAATTACGTTTCACCGCAAGTCATCTCGCCGCGACTGCGGCATTTACTACCCTCTTAACGATTACATGTCTGCACGCCCTGATGTTTTAGAGTTCTTTTTTTTCTTTTGTTCAAGCATAAGTGTTTTGGAAGCATTTTTCAGCTTAAGTGCTCGTTGAACACGTGCCACGCGCAGACATGGTGCCATCATCTCGGCTTCCAATTGAACAGTTAGTAGCAGCGTACGACCTGACGTTTCCTACAAAAATCACTAGAGCGAACCTCGGCGCTGTGATCACTCGGCTACCGAGGAATTGATGGTTAGTGCGCCGATCTGTTTAATCTACGCGCTTGTGGCCTGAAGCGTTCCCATGACGAGGTTCCCTATTTGTCAACAATCTCTTCGCTTTCTGTTTTCAGCAAAGCGAGTATCTGCAGCACACGTGGACGGGGCTCTCAGCGATCATGGTGCAATGAAACCGTTGGCAAGTTCACGTTTAACGGCTTTCTAATCAAGGATCTGTGCGGACGCATCGCGAGCGTAAGGGCAGGCTATAGCTTTGTGGTGTTTCTTTTACGAAATCTGGATTCTATTTGGTACTAAAACTAGCAGATAGCGATGAGAAAGCGCGTCGTCGCCGTGCATGCGTCCTGGATGTCCCCGCCTCTACAATACCAACATCACCACACCGATCTCAGCATCTCTGTCGCACACAAGCGTCCGCCTTTCCCACAGTTGACGCTTTAGCTATCATAACCATGATTATATTAAGCTTAATGAACACCGTTGCAAGAGCTCCGTTGATGGTTCCTCCACTCTTAGGTGGAAGGACTTCCTGACTTCTGGTGACAAGAAATTCAGTTGTGGGCATGGGCTCACCTCTTCTTTTACTTTCTCTCGCTCATCCTTCTTGTTGCGTGTACGATGGTCAACCGGACTCTGTTATTGTGGCCTCCATATATCGTTCCTCGCTTTATTCTGTTCCTTTATACTGACTTTGCCGGGCTCGCAATGCAAGTAGAAAAAAAAATACTAAGGATTTGTTGTCGCGCTTTCGGTGCAATTACTCTACGCCAACGATTTTTAGAGCGTAACAGTGCAAGAAAATGCGCCTCGTAACTGCCGCGTCGTGGCTCCAGCGGAAATTTAAGAACTCTAAACGGCAAAAAAAGGGAAAGTCGACACTTCCAGAAACTGAAAGCTTCAACTACGCAAACAATCTACAAGGGCCGTAAAACTTTTCCAGAGTCCTTCGCTCTCTGGCCGCCACAAAATTGCTTCGGCGGAGTGAAACTCTGTGCTACAGAAGTTAGGTCGTTTCGACGCAGTCGGTCGCATCGTCGTCGGGCAATTATTTCTGCCTGCAACAAAATGTGTTTCTGACGCCCGCGCTTCTCCGCTTACATTACTCCAAGTGCTGATACAAGAATCGGCTCCTATAGAGAGAAAACAAAGTGCTTCAATGACGAAAACAGACAGCGACAAAATACAGCTAAACGCAGTCAAACACAGTTGAGTACTTCAGGCATGACGATACTTCAGGCTGGCAGGTACCACAACGTAAAATGCGCTTTCCTGCACATAATATACGCGTCCACGCGATCGTCCTCTCCTCTCTCAACTGCATTCCGCGTGTCTCTGCAAGTTTTGTACATCTCACGATGGACCTCTGTGAGCTCGCAACATAGTTCCTCTGCTCTATATAGAGGCTATGTTGCAGCAGCGCGACAAGCACTGCTCTACAATGCCAGCGTTATTCTGCAATGTGAGTGCCATTTCGCTGGAAGCCTGAGGGAAATTCCGTCGAAACTTCCTGTAAACTTTTTAGTTGTTGGAGAGCAGATATATATGAGCTTTCGGGCTTACTCTTTCAAAATGCTCTATTCATTGTATATACTTTTTCTAGAATAGAAGTGGACTGTTTGACGCTTTCGTTCCCACGACTTGATCATCAGCGAAAGAGTTTTCAGTCACCTGAGCTATCTGCAGTCCCTTTTCCTCTTTTTTTTTTTTTTTGCAACGACATCACTCCACCGTGGTCACGTGCCCTCCCCACCCACACCCCTCATTTTGATCCCTTCTTCAAAAAAAGAAAGAAAAAAAAAGAATCAAGCCAGTTACACGCCGTGAACACCGTGGGAACTGCGAAAGTGTTCCATTATCATTAATGGATAATGTTTGATTATCGTTTATCGTGTCGTAACTGGCAAGGGCGTCGATTTACTGACGTCATGGCCTATCATTTACGTTAGTCGTACCACCTTCATCGTTACCTACTGACCGTAGGTAATCCTTCACACATACGCTTCTTTCTTTCTTCTTTCTTTCTTTCTTTCTTTCTTTCTTTCTTTCTTTCTTTCTTTCTTTCTTTCTTTCTTTCTTTCTTTCTTTCTTTCTTTCTTTACGACTAGGTGGGAGAAAATTCAAGGCAACCATACGCTTCAGATGCGTTCACATCTGGCAAACGTGGGTATGTACAGTCTAGTGGTTAGGACACAGCTGCCTTCGGCGGGTGAGGACCCGTGTTGAAACCCCAGCACCGGTAACTTGCTAAGTTCATTATTTCCCGTTATGTGGTAGAAAATGCAAGGCATTCAGACACGTTCGGATCTCGCAAATGTGGGCGTGTGGTCCAGCGGTTAACACACTCGCCCTTGGTCGGTGGGGACCACGATTCAAACCTCAACACCGGTAACAATTTTTTTTCAACCCAGTGCGCCCTCTATGAAGTGGCACGTACTACTTCACAGAGGGCGCCAAGTGTTCCGCCTTCATGGGAGTTTTGGCGTGACGTACACAACTAAGCCGAACCAGGCTAGACAATACAAGCTTCACTTGAATACAACCACATGTGGATCATACCCGCATTGTATATGCGGCTATGATCTACACGTGATTGAATAATAACCTTTAACGCGTGTGCCAAATTATTTTCACATATTGTTCGACTGCTAAAGCTTCCACGCTCGACAACCAAAGACCCTGGGTTTAGCTCTTACGTCTCTTGAGCGACAGCTAAGGACTCCCGAGAATTTCTTTATTTCTGCCGTAAGTGGATGGATGGATGGATGGATGGATGGATGGATGGATGGATGGATGGATGGAGTCAAAGTGAAAACGCTTCGCGTCTAACAGATAAGGACAGGCTGCCCCGTTAAAATTAAATTGTTTTCCCGGATTTTATAACAAATGGCTTCTATCTGCTGACGCAGGTTGCGCAATATGCACTTGCTTGCAGGCTCTCTCATGCACTGGCTTGCAGGCTCTCTCAAGACCCTGGAAGTTTCGTAGTTGAGCGTCTACTCGTCTGTGAACTTAAGATGCTAACTAATGCAGAAAAGGCGCCTCGAGGAAACGCCGCATCGCACGAAACTAAAAGAAAGAAATCACGCGGCGCCAGCCTTCCTACTTTTTTCTTATTTCGTTTTTTTTTTCTTGCTTTGGATTGGCTCTTATATTTTTCTCATTATGTAGCTATACTCAATGCTAGAACAATCTATACATTATTCCAAAAACGTTACGTGCTAACTCTCTATTATTATTATTACTCAGGTGTCTCTCTTGTTTTTTGTTTTTTATAAAAGCTCTCACTTTCCGGCTCAAGACGAACAGTGGAAGACGAAACTGGGAAGAAAGTATGCTGTTCAGGCCAAGTTGCATCATGATGCAGCAGCGTAAAAAATTCCCTCGTGACCATTATTATTATTTTCATATATTTCAAGTTTCGCAAGCGCTCGGTGTGCTATTTCTCTTTTTTTTTTTTTTGAACGTTCGCTCGCCTTCGAAAGCCATTTCAGGCAGCATCGACGTATCTGTCGCGCCTCCGAAGAGCGATGAGCATTTGCGCGCCGCTGCAGATAACTTCGAGGCGATAACGATTGCTCAGGTACGGCGACATTAAAAGCGAACGCCACAAACTCGCTTCAAGTTCATTCGGGAGGTAATCGATCACTCGCTTCGAGGTTTCATGCGTCGTCGTTCAAGGACATCGAAACGGCAGCTTTGTCTGCAGCCGGCGCTCACGATCCACAAGGTGTCGCAATGGTGGCCCGTAAACAGTAATTATGTATACGTTATTCGACTCCTCCCCCAACCGACGATGCTTAACAAAAATTTTTAAAGAAATGTTTTTAACTCCGAAGCGTCGGTGAAGTTCTCGCCCGCGCGGGGTAAAAAATACCGACAAAACAAGAGCCGCCGTCTCGACTGCGCGGTTCTCACGAATGCCAGGAACTTCGATGGGCAAAAACAGGGTTTTCCCATATCTATGCAAATTTTTCCTTACTCGCACGCGAATCCCTCGGCAGCACCTGTGGAATTTGAGCTCTCGTAGAGTGAACGGTCGCTCCGTCTTGTCCACCCTCCACCGCCCCCCCCCCCTTTTTTTTTTCTTCTTTAGTTGTCGTTGTTAACTCTCCATCCCTCAGCCTCTCCTACCTTAACGTTATTGCGCCGCATGCCTGCCTTGTCTTTGTTCAACGGGGCATCGCACGTCGTGTTGGATCGGGTATTCGAGTTTAATATATTCAGCTCGTGCGGCTGGTTGACAACGCGGCGTGGAAGATACGAAAGAAGAAAAAAGGCGCAGACGACATGCACACCCGTCATGAGACGATGGTAATAACGACGCTGAAATCAAGAAACCACGAGAACTGTTTTGGTCTGTTTTTTTTTTTTTTAATAGGAAAGGGCTCGTTGTCCTTTCCGCAAAGACTGTAGTGTGCATATAAGACCCGATGCCGATGTTTATTGTCGTGGCCGTTGCAGGGACGCTCCTGGAAAATTTTCGCCGTCGCCGTGATGTTCCGTATAATATCCGAGTGCGACAAGACCTGCACGCATAATGGGGGTGCTATAAGGCACCGTACTCTACGACATTTTTTCTCCTGTGACAGCAGCGCCTATACGCGTAGCCTAGTGAGTAGAATGAGCAAAGTTTAGCATACGAGAAGACATATACCGTACTATAGAGTGCGGATTGCTAGTCCGTGCTGGTCTTCTCTGATTGGCCAATTCTGCCTTGACGAGCAGAACTTGTCACTCCCGGAGACCTGATGGGTCAGTCCCGCCTTGACTAGCAGAACTGACCAATCAGGGAAGATCGACACGGAACAGTATTCCATATTCCGTGGTACCCCTCCATATTATAGACCGCGTGCCTCCATATTATTATAAAGATGGGAGGGAGCCTGAAAGCGGTGAAGAAATGTCTAGGCATAGGCAAAAATCAGACGTATGCGCTTAGAGACCAGCAAGGCGATGTCATCAAGAATAGGGATGAGATATGAGGAGGAAGTTATGAAAGCTTTGAAAGTAATACAAGCAGAAAAGGCACCTTGTGAGGATCAGAGTATATCTCGTAAAGAGTGGTCGACAGATCATATTAGAAAAACTGTGAAGGCTGTATAAGCAATGCCTAATTACTGCGACCATACCGGAATCTCGGAAGAATGCGACCGTCATCCTAATCTATAAGAAAGGCGACGCGAAGGACTTGAAAATTACAGGCTGATTAGCTTACTGTCAGTTGTCTACAGGGTATTTACCAAGTTAATCGCTAACAGAATTCGTGCCACCTTACTTTTAGGTCAACCTGACGAACACGCAGAGTTCCGGAAAGGCTCTTAAACAATAGACCACATTCACACTATCAGTCAGGTGACAAAGAAATGCGCGTAGTATAAGCAACCCCTATATATAGCCTTCATAGATTCTTGAAACTTGAAACATTTTTATTTTCCAACGAAATTGTTGGGGGTCCTTCAGGCGAAAAGCTGCACTGCACAGCTTGAATGTGCGTGAAGGCCGTCACACGGCAGCATAACATTAATAAAGCATGCATATACACTACGAGAAAGCATTTGACTCGGTCGAAACCTCAGCAGTCATTGAGAAATCAAGGCACAGATAAGCATTACATAGGAATACTGGAAGATATCTACTACGGCTCCACAGGCACCATACTCCTCCATAAGGAGAGCTGTAGTATAATAATAGGGCGGGGATGCGTTTTTATAAAAACGCATCCCCGCCCTATTATTTCCAGTTATTGCAGTC
Source organism: Hyalomma asiaticum (assembly GCA_013339685.2). Lineage (NCBI taxonomy): Eukaryota > Metazoa > Arthropoda > Arachnida > Ixodida > Ixodidae > Hyalomma > Hyalomma asiaticum. The sequence goes on along the minus strand of CM023486.1, from coordinate 93,299,902 downwards.
ATATATGTACCTACCGCAATTTTCAGCCCGATTTATGGTCGTAGGAACAGCACCACGTGACTTACAGCAATTCAGAGATTTCAAAACACAGTACAAGGGCTTTACCACCAGGCTACGCCACGTGTCAGTTGCCGCGATTTTCAAGCTCAGTTTAAGAATACAAATCCTATTCAAATCGCGAAAGGGTGCTCGATTCCGTCGAATGCACAAAGGTCCTTTCACGCGTTATGGCCAGTTGTCGGTCCCTTTAAAGTTTGCCAGTCTCCCTCCCTGCCACTGTCGTTAGAGGTCGGCGATGTAAATATGTCTCGGAGACGCACTGAACGAAAATGTACAGCACGAATCGTTCGTTCCACTCTGAGCTCTTCTATCACGCTAGCGTTCGATTTGTCAAGGAGCGAGGCTAGTTTTTATTTGCATGCCTACACCTGACATTGGTCTTGTTAACTAGTGAGCAACCGTTTACCACAATTTAGACGGCCATGTTACTACGGGCCTTGAATCGTGCATTCATCTAGTACAGTGCTGTCGAAAGCTATGCCTTTCAGGCGGGATCGCGACTTCTTTCGTCAACATGTCTTTAGGAGTTGCCGAATGATTATTTCTTTTTCTAGCTTTGCTATCTTTTGCGAGAAGAGAGACGCCACTATACCCAAAACTATGGCAACTTTTTATTCGGAGGCACGTCCTTAGTGCGATAAAGCTCATTACGATTCCAATGTTCACATGTGGGAAATCTGTTGAAACAAAGAACAAGAGTCCATTGACGTACAAGTGTTCATAATCTAGTGTGGATAACCGCATATTCTTCTTTTTTTTTTCTTTCTTTCCTCGTAGCTCTCTTATATTACTGCAAAGAGCTGAATGGTCCGAAAACCGGCACACCGGTCACGCGCGGACATGGACCGGCGTCAATGTTTTGCCAGAACTGGGAACTCCAGCATTTATCGCCGTATAGCGCGGAACCGAAAACTGTAACTTGCAATGAAAGAAGGAAAGAAACAAAGGAAATAATAACACGCCTTCCGGCGGACAAGCGACGTAAAACCGGAAGGTACATTTTAACCCATTCAAACTCTCGACATTTCAACTCCCGACTGAGCCATGCACTCACGTATTCCGCCTGCATAAAACGATTCCCGCGACAAGCTATTGCGCGCCGCTGCGCAAGAGCGCGCGTCTCCCGGGCCGTCGTCGACGCTATAGCTGACACACTGGCGTAACATTGTTCGCCCAGCCCCTCCAGCGCACCGCTTTTAACGCCCCAGACATCTATCCGACGGGGAGCGCGGACCCCATCTCGCTGCCAACGGTAACTATACAACGCGCAGTTCGCCGAATAGGAAGTAAATAAATAAATAATAAGGCGACAGCTGCACCATGTACCTCATTTCAGTAGTTCCGTGCAGCACTGTAGAAGCTACAGGCCTTTTCGTCCAATGAGGAAGGCGAACACATGTTAAACGTGTCCTCCCACGCCATGTCTTCCACCAATGGTGAAAGCTGCAGCGGCAGCGGCAGCCTTGGAAGGAGGTGGTGGGCAGCAGGTGCGTCTCCGAACACTTGCACTACATCTTGTTCCGCAAGCATTCCGCGCTCGATGGCCTCCCAGCTTTGGCTCGGCTGCACGGAACTAATGAAACAGGGTATACAGTACACGCTTTTTTTTCCTGCGTATTCCTCAGTGCCGACTGGTATACACGGCGCAAACTGCTCGCGTCCGCATCCGAGGAGAGTATTCGAACACCAGTCGTAAACCTGGGGTAGCGCGTTTATTTCGTTCTCGCAGAGCCGGGAGCTGCGTCTATTCGATCGCTCGATGGAGAAGCCTGCGTAGAATAAAGGGAGGCCAGCGGCGCGTCCTTGTAAACGAACACTCTCAAAAAAGAAAAGGAAGAGAACAGAATAAACGTATACCTCGTGCTACGCACTCGGTGCCGTTCAAAGCTCTATACAATCGCATTTACTCCTACATAGCTATCGCTGAAGTACGATAACAAACAGCCGAAGTGAACGCCATAGAAACCAGCGCGCGCGCGTCGTATATGCTTGTGCACAGAGAAATGCGTGCGTGCTCGCTCTCGATGCTTCTGGCGAAATGATTGTCTGTCCGAAGGGGATGCGCCCGATCTCTTCGATAAAGTGTAGGCGAGAGCGCGCCTGCAGGCGCGTCTCGACGAGAAGTAACATTAAAGAACTAACACTTCCATAACAGATGCGTGAAACGAGTGAAGTAAACATTTCAAAAAAGAGTAAGAAAGGCGGCTCCGTGTTTCTTTAGAATGTTACCCCGACCCCCCTTTTCTTTTCCCCTCAGCGCTTTATAGACGAGCTTTCTCAAAACAAACATAGAGATGCCGAGCTTTGCGCAAGGGACAAAGGGAAGAATGTTTGCAGAGGCGTTCTTTTGCTCGCATTGTGGCGGTCCTTAGAAAGGCGCACCGGAATTCTCGAAGCGAAGTGTAAGCTTTTTGCTTGAAAAAAAAAGAACAACAAAGCAAAGGGGGTGCTGTTGAGCTTTAGGAAGTGGCATGCTTGAGCAACGACGCTTCTTAAATGGCAGAAGCGTTTGCAAAGCGTGGAGTGTTTGGTGACGTCATGCTAGTTTCGCCTGGCATCCCGTTGCAAAAGCGCGAAGCATCGTGAAGCGTTATACAAGGGTCATTTACCCCCGCACCAAAAAGATGCAAGGTTTGGTCAAACAGCAAGCACATTCGGGGTGCATACGTAAGCTGGAGGAAAACTTCGCGAAAGAAGGAAAAGTGCCATGCGCGTTTGTAGATCAAGAAGTTACAAAAGATAAAAAAAGTACTCATATGGCTTGTTAGAAGTTAGGAAAGCTTTGCATTTGAAGAAACAGCTCGTCCGAGATTTCTTTAAGTGCAGATGGGTTCGTTATGGCAACGTTCATTTTCGAACTAAAGATCGAGCAGGAAGAACAGCCTCTCGAGAATGTCGCTAAACGTACTTCTAATGGCACGAGTTTGGGCACGTTGTCATGGCATTTCAGCATCTGGCGCTTTACACAACACATCATGCATAATGCCGCATACAACATCCTTCGTTGGTTGACACAGCATGGGGATGGTGTGTCTGCCTTCGTCTTAACCGCGTATAACGCCGTATGTAACATGCTTCGCTGCCTGACACAACACAAAAGCGACGTGTCTACCCTCGTAACGCCGTATATAACGTACTGTACTTCGCTATACGCTGCTTGACACAACACAAGGGCGGCGTATCTGCCCTCGTCTTCATCGTATGTAACGCCAGTATATTACATACTTCACTGCTGTGCTTCAGACCGTCACCGGGACGCGAAATATATCTGCATATATCTGTCGGATATGGTCGGCAGGTTGGTGCTTTCATGTGAACTTAACGGGCACTGATGTGAATTGAGCTTGTTTACGAGGGAGTTCCAAAAGTAGTACTATTTAAGAAACGGTAAATCGCGGATGCAGCCATGGCGGTGTGCCCGTCTCGCAGCATGACTGAGTCAATGCATTTGACGTAAGCGTCGACTAGTACAAAACTGGTGAAATAAGTTTTAGTTGAAACTTGCTGGGGGACCGGTTAGTTACCTCCACAACGTATGACACGAAGGTTAAGCCGCGATTCTCACTTTATTCCTTGTGGGCGTGTCCCCTGCTTTCCCATGGCGACAAGCAAATGATGATGATGATGATTATCATAAAGAATAACAAGAAGAAGGAGCCCATACGTAATGCTCACAACGGGGAGGCTGCAGTGCGCTGTATACTACGTTTACTTTGTTAAGAAGTTAGATGTCTCGATATATGCGCAGTGTACAGGGGTCTACCTACATTTTTGTTTGCTGCGTTTTAAAATATAGGCCACGTACTTTAGTTGGCATTTCCATTTGCTGCACACATATTCGACGTCGGGAGAAAAATATGGAGGCGGTCAGGCCCATTAGTGATAATGACGGATAACTATTGGTCAGTTAGAACGACGGAATGGACACTATAAGGGAAAGCGCGGCTGTTAACAGCGAGTGTAACGTGGCGATTAAATTTACACTTCGCAGGCATAAAACGCAATGAGCTGGCTCTGGACCTACAATGGACGTAAGGTAACCTGGCAATGATGTTGAGAACATATATGTTTAAATATAAACATTTAAATGACACTGATGGCGCATGAAACATCCTCTCGTTTCAGCGGATATACGTTTAAAGACTCCTTTTTCTTTTAAACGCAACGTGCCTCGTCTAATTGTACGTAGTGGATGAAAGCTGCCTCTTAAGTATACAACGCTGGCTCCTGCGTCACGACTTTTAATGAGGTCGCAACTCTCTAGGCTTTGCGTTTCTAATGGGCGCCTCAGGACAGGAGGCGAGCACGAACGCTGACAACTTATGAAAAAAAAAAAAAATGGCAGCGCAAAATGGCAGCGCAGGGGGCTCATAACATTTTGTAGGTATATAGCGTCATAGTGATATCCTCGAAAGAGTTACCCTTATTAAACAGGAGTTCCCGAGCACTGCGCGCTCGCACGCACGTCATGAGGGTTGTTAGAAACGACGCGAGCGCTTCTCAACGAGAAGTTTTGAAAGAGACACTACAGCAGTCTTGTGGGACATGGAAAGCGGCATTGACCAGTCCTGGAGGCCCCAGTGAACGTGCAATCCAAATACAATTACATTGCACCGACCGGGGAATTCGCAATTTGGTTGTGAACACAGCCGCAAATTGTCTGCTATTATTTCAAGAAATTACGCCGCAAGAAGAACGGTCTATACGTCGCTTGACTTCTTAAAGACGATAGTCTTTTAAAAGGTCTGTCTGTCTGTGTGTCTGTCTGTCTGTCTGTATGTATGTATGTATGTATGTATGTATGTATGTATGTATGTATGTATGTATGTATGTATGTATGTATGTATGTATGTATGTATGTATGTATGTATGTATGTATGTATGTATGTATGTATGTATGTCACGATTCAACGAAGGAGGTTAATGTTTATTTTACACCTCCTTGGATTCAACCGCCCGGCCGATTCGAACGGGCCGTGAAAAACAGCCACGAAACTAGCACCGCTGGACGGAGTCATACACGTCAACACGATACACCGCAGAGGAAACTTTAGGCCTATTTGAGGCAACGTTTATGTACATAACCGCGATACACAGCGTTCATTATTTTAATTAATAATGCACATTGGACCTGTTCTTACGGTAGTAAATGAAAAATCAGCGCGCTAGAAATCGTGTCGAAGAGAAACTACCGCTTGTCGAGAAATTTTTATTCAACTCGAAAACGAATAAATGACACATTACACATCCATGAAGGCAGCCAATGCTCTTTCGGCCTAAAACGACGCAGTTGGTACGCCTGGTGACGTAATTTGTTGGAAGAAAGAACAGTTGATTTTTAACTGTGTTTGAAAGCAAGCTGCAAGTTCCCTGGTGCGTAGCAGTGCAATAATATTTAGCTCGCATGTTCATAGGAACCTCAACGAGTGGGAAGCAATCAGAACAACGTCTTCAAGGAATAGTTTATAGGCCTAAGTGACTTGGTGTTTCACTTTAATGTGTCCTTTGGTTACAGAACCCTTGCCTAAAACGGCACTGAAGTGAAACACCAGTTAGGCTGATACACTATTTCTCGAAGTCCATTATTGATCCCTTCATGGGCACGTTAGGGCGGACGGCCTATAAATGCGTTAGCTTTGCACAACTTCATTCCAAGGCACTTGATTTTATACCGCGAGAGAAATACAAGTTAGGTGTGAGTTTATTTAAGCTTTTTAAAGGGATTTATCATAATTCGCATTTAGTTGACAATATGCTTAATTCTGAAGTCAACCATGTCGTTTCTGCATAAAAATATCCGAACCTCAAAAGCACGTGCGCAATTTTCTAGTAGTGGTTGTATTACTTTCTAGCAAATCAAAATTACACCTTCGACAAAGCACTCGAAATGCTGCACAAACCAATGGCTCGTCTAGCGAGGTATAGAGACTTCAGCGAAGTGACCGCCTGGAGCGATGCACAGCACACTGAAGTTAAATGAAATAATACTTGGCTGGCTGTTACGTGCCGAAGCTACTGTGATTATGAAGCACGCCGTAGTGGAGGTATCCGAAAATTTCGACAACGTGGGGTTCTTTAACGGGCACGTAAACCTGAATAATCTACACGGGCCTCCACGGAAGTTCAACCTCTGCGGCCGGGACCGAACCCGCGCCCTTCGGGTCAGTAGATAAGCACCGCCGGTAACCACTTTTCCCTCCGCGGGCGGCTGCAAGAGTGGCGTTGGTGAAATCGCGAAACGGTAACCTCCTAGCGCCAGGGGCAGGATCGGAAACCGTTGTTTGCGAACGCTTTCGATGTTGCTCGGTTTTCGTCGCGCGTCATTGGCCTGGACCGCGCTGACGTCATAGGTCGCAGGGCGCGGTCACGTGGGCCTGCAAGCCATGCGTTCAAGCTGACGAAGAAAACAATTATTCCTTTCTTTTTTTTTATGAGAGAGACTTTTTCATCACAAGGCGAAAGACATTTAGTTTTGCAGTACATTTTCCACAAGAAAACAATAAAAGATGCTCGCCAACTTCTGGGTTGTTCACTGCTCGCCGATTCAGCTCTCGCCCTCCCATTTTCGGACATTATATGGACCACCCTACCACAGATCAGCCCCCAACGAAACAAATGAGAGCGACCAATCCCGGAAACCGGCACCTCACCGTCAAATCCGCAGCGCGCAGAACAAAAAACCGCGCCCTCACTTCGTTACGTTGCAGCGATGTGAACGCATTATGTTCCGAACAAAGATCTCCGATCGCGCCCGCGCAGAAATCGTTTTCCTCATTGGTACTCCCCTCAGCAGACGGGAAGCACATTGCACCGCGACCCTGTGCGTGAACGACCTCCGCGCATTTCGAGAAAACATGGGCTTCAGCGATGATTCGAGAGTTACAGTGGCCGTGCCTCCCCTTTCGCATGAAGAGACACTGTCGAGACTATTTTCGAGCGAACGAATAGCCGTTCCAGCGTTGACGGAGGAAAAAACTACGTTCTGTTGGGCCCTATCACGGAAACGAGCCACATCTGGTCGTCGGTGCGGCGATGCGGCTCCCTCTCTCGAAACTCGGGACACTCAATGACGCGGAAACGTCAGTGAGCCGCGCGTGCCGGCTCTCAACTTTTCGGGAAATATCCCTCCGAAGAGAGGCAAAATATCAAATGCGAAGCCCCGCGACGAGCATGTAGTCTTTATTGACGTCTCGAAAGAGAACTTCGGTCTTTGACAAATTCGCGGACCTGCGTGAAGTACGTAGAGGAATGGGCTTCAAGAACATCTCCGAGTAACGTTGCCGAAATATCTCGCGGATCCGGTGGTCTCCAAACAACAAAACTCGCAGCGCCCCTTGTCGCATGCTAAGACGACTTCACAGTGAAAGCAAGCAAGCAAGCCGCGTGCCGTCTTTTTAAGAGTATTCACATTAATTAATCAAAGCAATTTGTTTACAGCAGGATATGCTTCTTTTGCGATGATCAATCTTATATCCAGCAAACTGGAAAAAAGAAACGCTTCTAGACGTTCACGTATCTGAATAACTTCTCTAGTTGAATAGACGCATGAGGATAGAGAGAACGTCTCTTCAGGCAAGGTTTTCGTTATACGCTTCGTTCCGCATAGTTCCTAACTACGTCGATAACGTTGCCCGACAGTGTTCATAACCTAGTTAGTCTATCAACAGGGTCTTCATGACATAAAATAAGTACGCCGATTTCGCGTTGAAGTGCTAATTTTGATGCATATACTAAACAAACGTCGTTAAAAAGAGAAGTGTTTTACAAAAAATAACAAAGTTGAAGCTCACACATATCCTACAAGCTACAGGGGAAACGCGTTACGATCAGCGACTATTTAACCCTACTTTCTAAAGCACTACGTTACTTGGGTCTACTTAACAAGCAACTACAACTTCCTAGGCTGCCAATATTGCGTTGTAGCAAAGAATATAATGAAGTTTCGCAGCTAACGGGCGGCTTGTTTAACGGTGTGGAAGGACAGTTCGTGCGGCCACTAAGCATTTTCTTAGCAAGCCCGCCACATGTTAACGCCTCCAGAGTAACACGCGAATAGAGCTTACGAAAAGTAAGTACACGGAACGGACCGTGGACATACACGTCAGCTTGTATCTTGAATAGGTTGCTTTCCATACAGCCCCAGTAAAAGACGAAAGAGGATAGACATAGTCAGATATGGTACCGTGTGTGGGCTTGCGTGGGCGTGTGTGTGTGCGTGTGTGTGTGTGGGGGGGGGGGGGGGCGCAGGGGAAAGAAAGAAATATATAATCTTATTGCATCAGCAGTTGTGCTGATGGTGGTTGTCGACATGCCCGGTAAGCCTGCCACGTTCCGCGCACAAGGACATTGACTCCTACTCGTAACGCACTTGGCTGAAAGCCAAACAATTCGGCGCAGGCAATTTTTCCCTCTGACTGCTTCGCATCATGACATCGATTCCTAGAACGCGTGGGATCTGCCGGATCTTTCATTTAACTTTTGAAATTCAAGTATGTAGCTCCAGGTGGCGTTATGTCCCAAGCTGTTAAAACTGCCTGTCGGGCAAAGCACTCCTACGCTTCCTACATTGGGTTGTTAACAGAGGGCATCAATTATGCCGCAACATCTTTCACGAAAAAGAAAAAGAAAAAAGAAAACGGCGCTCAGCTTCACTCAACTCGAGAAATCTGCGCCTTTATTTTCTCTAGATTCTCTGATTCTCAGGTTTTGAAATCCTTAGGCGCTCAGTTGTTTGAGCAACACTCTAAAGTGGCATCGGTCAGGGCTTGCTTCTAAGGAAAACACTCATCGAAGAAATGCATAGAAAGAGGGACCTGCTTTAACCAACCAGGATCATATGCTATATATCCGATAAAAGTGGTAGCACATAAGAGGCTGCCGCAGCAAAGTATAAACGTCAAGTTTTCTCACAAAAGTGCTTATCGACACCTTTTCCCAATCTCTTACTCTTATAACCGCATCCCTGGAGCGCTCCTTTTACTTCTTATATTTATTCTTGAAATCTCGCTACTCTTGCGTCGTTAGTATCACATCGCGTTAGTGGGCGTTATCGAAGCGTGCAAGACGTGCGTGGGACAAGACTGAGCAGCACGTTTAAGTTTGCATTGTCGATCTGTTTTTATACGATCCCAAACTGTAATATCCCAAGCTGGTGAAACTTTCGTGTGTTAGTTGCCATTTCGCGGAAATATGGCTGCATTCTCAAAACATAGTCCGGTGTTTGCAGACGGGAAGTACTTCCGGAAGCCCGCCTCGTCTTCAATACCTTCATGGCTGTAGAGACGCCCCAGTGTGTTCTCGTTCTCGACAAAGTCCTGGAAGTGTACTTTTTTAAAAGTTATTTTTATTTAAATGTGAGAACAGGGGAATGCATTAAATTTATTTAGCCCACCAGAATGTCCTGCTACAGTTTCCTTTTATTATTTTTGGCTACACCACAATGAGGTAACCTGCAGTGCGAATCGCAAGTGTGAGAAAAAGATTTGATAGGCGTAGCTATCAGTGTTAATATTTAGTATAGCAGAAGACGAGTACAAAGTTTGACTCTTCAGCAGAATTGAGCTAGATTTCAAGCACTTCTTTATTCTTAGCTCTTGTATTCCAATCTCAGAAACAGTTCTTTCTAGACTGTTCTTATCCCAACCTTATCGCCATCGGCACCTAACGTTATCGCCAAGTCTGATCACTCTACAGGCGAGCCGATAAGAGCCGAAGAGATTGATATTCTTTTTTTCCTTTTTAAGGACTTGCTCTATCCTTCCAGACATGCAGTCCTGAAACGAATCAATGTCCCATTACAGTCTCAGCGAGTGTTCTGTCTGAATTAGGCGGTAAGGTCGTTCACGAAAATTCTCGTCGAGGAAGCTAGGCATAGGAGACGTCTTTCGGAGACGCGAAATCTGCCGAAAGTGTTAACGTCGACGGGCAATAGAAACGTGGCGGAAGGTAGCGAATTCAACGTATTCGTTTCATTTTTTTTTTTTTCACTCGAACGTTTCGCTTCAAGGCATTTCAGAGACACAAAGGTAGCATTAACACACGGACGTAGAACAAAAGGAGAGGATGCAATTGAGATGGCAGGTCGGAAACGGTGGAGATAGTGTGCCAAGGGAACGTAGCGTAACGACAAAAAGACGGCGTTACAGATGGCATGTGTAACGAATAGAAGCTCTGAAGTAAGTGGGAAAGCTAACGAAAGTTTAAACGGACTGATAACAGCGAAAGAGACAGGAAGCCGGGAGAACCTGGGAGCATAGCGAGAAATGGGAAGCAGACAAGAGGACGTTGTTACTGAGCTAAAAGCCGGCAGTAATTTGCAGGAAACAAAATTGAAACAAAATGAAAGGAGGAGAAGTGTGAACAGAGGAAGAGAAGAAAATGGTGGTTTCAAGCAAAACAACGTTGAGCAGCTGCAGCACATGTGGAATGAGATCACGATATAGATTGATGAAGCGAAAAAAAAAAAAGGTGAAGAAGCGATAGGTGGGCGAAGGAAAGAATAACTAAAGAATGAGAATACCAAATACGAGAGAGAGAGAGAGAGAGAGTAATAAAAAAGATGTGTCAGCATAGCCGCACTCACTTTGTCGCTTTTTGTTCTTTTACATAAAGAAGTCGGTACACCGTATTCTCTGAAACTGTCTTCCAATCCATGTATTGATTTTTCGGGGGTGTTAAATTGTGAAACTTTGCCACTCGACTCCACGATGTGAGATCTGGCCGGGACGAATCGATCGCTGGACTGCTTGATTGATTAATTCTTAATTTATACAAAGTTCCAGAGCCCAGCCTTTTCCTGGAGTAAGCGACGAAATTTGTGGAGCGTGTTGCGTGTTGGAAAGTTCGCACACTTACGAAAGTCAACTTCAGTCGCCCTTTATCAGAGAAAAACGTGATTCATCGTACGTGTCGCTGTAAACAATCAGCAACCAGATGGATTCTTGGTGAGAATGCAAACCAGCTCGCATTGAACCATCTACGCTACGCGATGTCATGACAGGTCAAGAAATTATGTTTCTCCCGCGGTAGGTCCTTTAACAGTAGTTTGAAGTTCCTTTCCTCGTTTTGTCCAGCTATTGGAACGAACAAAATCACTGACTTCTCCCGCAACGCAGCATGCAAACCATTGGAATCAAGTGTTCCATGCGGAATACCACCCGGTGAAGTAAAAGGGCGGCTGAATAATAATAATAATAATAATAATAATAATAATAATAATAATAATAATAATAATAATAATAATAATAATAATAATAATAATAATAATACACTACTATCTAAATAAAGAAAGCTCGCTGGCGCCTTGCGTTGCGTACGAAACTGGCCGAGAAAGGTGCAGCGCTTATGCAGTTACCGAGCACGGCTCCCTAAGAGAGCCAAGTCCCTCTGGTAGCCATACAGAGAAACTCGTACTTCTACATGATCATCGCTGTCACCGTGGTGATTACGGTTGTGCTGATTACGACAGTGATTGCGATGACGCAGGTACACGTTTCACGCCTCACGGACAACACTGTTCCCGCGCAACGTCTTCCGTGCCTTCCCACCAAGCGCAAAATTGTTCTTGACGCTATACGACTGCTTACGGAAAGTGGCGTCTTTTCCAGTCCGCAGTCGTTGCCTCTGTGTGTAACATTCCAGAAAGGCGAAGGCGGCAGCTTGAAAATCGTTATTACTTGTCTAAGTAGCATAGGCTACCAATGTTTCCGGGACAACGCATACGGCCTTGAAACTAAGTTCATTTTCAAGACGCCGTCGTGGAATCATCGAAAAGAAAAATGCGAGGATTATCCTGCGTCGTTCAAATAATGGAAGCTCGGATTTAAGTCCGTTATTTCGTAGAACTATATATGACTCCTCAACCCATTTCACTGTCACGATTAAGTGCGCGCACTAGAGCGTCATCTGACAGGCTAGTCTAATTTATCAGTGTTTTCCAGCGATGACCCCGAGTTTAAGCTGGAATTTCACCCTCTCGTCACGAACCATCCGAGTAAAATCATGAATTCTACAGTGGCAAAGAACCAATCTTGCTCAAAAGAGTATATATGTTTCTTTCCATGACGACTTCAATCTTCACGGGCGCAAGAAAAAGAGAGAGAAAGAGATGTAACCATAAAAAACGCGGCGTGAAAGAAAGTGTCAGGGTTGGGGACACTCAGCTCCGAAGACCTCCGCTCCTGATGACAGTAAGACCCCTGAGGCCATCTTTTAGCGATTTTCGCGAAAGCCACTTTATAAGCTGTCATCGCCCGATGAGGCAAAAGAGAGAGAGAGTAAAGTATAATGTACGGCGGTCCCGCGGTCATCGAGGAAACGGCTCCTTCAGAAGTATATGGCAGCAAAGCATCAGGACGTCCGTCGACTACTTGAAAACGGAAGATGAACCATCCGCGAAGTGACTGGTAACGGGCCGCCTGCAGCCGAAAAAAAAAAAAAAGAATATATATTTCCTTCGTTTTTTTTTTTCCCCTTGCTATCTCTTATTTCTTTTTCTTTATTTTTTTTTCTTTTTACGCAGCCGGCGGAGTGTCACGCGTTTCCTAGTACCTTCGAAGCGACGTGACGGGAAACAAGGCACATCGAGGCCTGTGAACTTGGTTAATTGGAACTCATTTGTAACACGTAATAAATTTCATTAGAAAACCAAATAAGACAGGAGTTCGGGTGATGCATATGACGTCTTGTCTAGTGACCTGAAGTCGTCAAACAGAAAGTGTCTCTGATAGAGAGAGGGACAAGAAGCATCCTTATTTCAAATATGGAGCTTCGGGGAAGGTGCCCTTCGCCCCAAAAATTACTTGTGCTCGTTTACAGCAATAGCCTTTGCTAAATCTCGGTAAGCCAGCGTTTCCACAAGGCTTAAATAAATAAATAAATAAATAAATAAATAAATAAATAAATAAATAAATAAATAAATAAATAAATAAATAGAACTTTTCTTCGTCGGGATAGCAACTTAGTGGCTCCCATGACGCGACTTGGCCAGCATACTTCCGTGGTGTACCGTTGCAATAAAAAAAAAATACAAAGGCAAATGTAGTGCACTAAGCCACTGGCAGGATCGGAGGCGACTCATCAGAAATTTCGTGAACGAAGCTCGACTGTGAATAATTTCGCTGGCCAATATTTATATCCAAAAAAATTGTAGGCGACCCTAATCTTTGACCTAGCTTGATGTCTGTCAGTGGTACTCTCACCTTGGTGGGGTTGCGAACTGCATATGTGTCGCTTAATGTGCACTACCAGCACATCCAGTGCGGGTGTGAGCTACACGAGATTTATTTATTTATTTATTTATTCCTTACTTGTGACTTATACTTACATATCCAATGCGCGAATTATCATGATGATTAAATGTCTAGTATAAAGTACCTATGATCTGGCATCGATCACAGGTACTTTATATCTATCACCATCTATCAATGCTACTCTCAACATCAAAGAGCCTTTAGGAGAACATATCCCCCTTCCCATAAAGACCTTAGCAGAGAGCAGTCGGTTGCCTGGAGACAACTGCAAACTAATACATACCCCAATTTGAGCCTACTCAGTAAAATCTATCCCACGACATATGACGATAAATGTCCGCTATGCGGGGAACACCCAACACTGTACCACGTTACGTGGGCCTGCCAAAAATCTGAGGTAGTGCCAGTAAACAAAGCACCAATACCGGAGCAGTGGGAGGCTGCGCTATCCCGCTCGAAGCCTGAAGAATAGCTCAAGCTGATCGACAGAGCTGGCAAGATGGCAAAGGCCACAGGCCCTGGACTGAGGGCTCCTCCTTCGCCTGGGAACTTACCTTGCAGAAGTATAGTGTTTTCATCATCATCATCATCATCACCATCTCAACATGTTTTCATTGGTTATTTTATATTTTATTGCGTCCTGACTTCATCACGCGAATGGTTAGCGCTGCGCAAGAAACAAGCGTGTAACTCCGTACTCGTGCCAATAAAAGGAGTGCATAATCATGAAGTGCGTATTTCGATTTGACCACACGATGAGCGCTTCGAGACAAACTCGAGATTTGGGACGCACGCGAGTGTGATGACGATGTACTTTTTGCGGCGCAGGGCCCAGGTCCGGACGAAGTCTGCTAACACACACACACACACACACACACACACACACACACACACACACACACACACACACACACACACACACACAACACAACACAATTGAGCTCATCCCCAGAGAGAGCAATGACTGTGAAGACACAAAAGAGGTAAAAAATTAGCACAGCTTGTACTACGCACTTGAGGCTAGCGAAGCAGCGAAGTTGTTGCTGTTGTGGCCTCTATAGTTGGCACATACCCACGTGGGGGATTGACCACACTGCAGGTAATGATTTATGGAACGGGAAAATTAAAAAGCCAGGGCCAAAATCTAAGAAAAAATAAAAAGGAAGGAAGAAGTTCTAACTTAGAGTTCATGGGCACTCGGCTGGTCCGAGTCTTCTTCTTCTTCATTTAGCCTGCACTGAAATGCACCCCGGGATTCCATGCCCCACCCTGGAGATTAGCAAGCCTACATCCTAGCCGCTAAGGCACCATGCACAGCGGGTAATGGAGAGAACTGATCCCTAACAAATAACGTTTGCCCACAGTACACAGGTGAAGCAGAAAACCGAGAACAGATCGAATAGTGCCAATACGAAAGAAAAAAAAAAAGAAATCAGTGAACAGGTTGCGCAATGTTGTCTATGATCGGTCGGAAGTAATAAACGAGCGAAGAACGTGCAAGAGCTTGACAGCTATAACGTCCAGCACACACCCTCAGCGCTACAAAAACTACAGACAACGCGAAAACGACATCTTACAATGGTCGTGAGAAGATGCGGTGCGATTGTCCGTGCTATTGCTTTATGTCACCGAACCAGAGGCACCGTCTTCTGTGTCTGTGCGTTCAACTTTCTCGCTAGGGGCGGGCGGAATCGATGAAAGAAAAAATGACTCCGACTTGGCGTGTCAGAAACAGAGGCTGAGGCAAACGGTGTTCACGCAGCGATGACAGGGAACGCAATGACATCGCGCAGCGCATCGAACTGTGAGACACGTCAAGGCGTGCGACGTTGAAGGTGGTTTTGCGCGGCTGCTTTCACAAGCTTCCAAGCTCGGTCGGCATAGCGCGGATGCGAAGAGTGTAGTGCATGTAACAGCACTGTTCGATCTGAGATAATAGAGTCGGGCAGAACAGATTCCACAGGACTTGCGACGGCGCAGAAAAGTCAAATACGCAACCTAAGGAAGGAAGCCAAACGCGAACGCTTGGCGGAAAGTGGGGAGTCGCGAAATTTAAATCGATGACAAAGTAGTCAACGTTGTCGCTGTTCACTATGCAGCAAAGCTATATCAGCGCTGAAATAAGTCCTCTGAGGAACACAACCGCGGTTCCGGCGACGACTTTTACCCGCTTTGGATGCACTTCTGCCACTTGTCCGCTGCATGACTTCGTCTTTTCTTTTTTCATCTTTTTTTTTCACCTTTTTCTTTTACTTCCTCGACACATGAGCATGGCATTCTTTTAATGTAACTTCAGAAACATACGGAAAAATCAAAACCAAGAAAACTGCCAGAGCGACATTAATATTCGCTTACGAGTCGTGAATGGCACGAGCGCTTGACGGACTTTTGGTTGAGAGAGAGGAAGATGCCCTCCCTCCCGGACGACATTTTTTGGCGTCTTTCTTGTCGTTGTCGTTTTCATGAGAGTTAGCTGCACGTAGTCAAGCGCATCTACACGTCCGCGCTGCCAACGTGTATTTGGATGTAAAAGCGAAGGAAGGGGTCTATTCTCGAACACTTTCAATCAGTCAGTCAATTAATCAATCAATATGTTTTTATTACCTTACAAATCATCCTACACATAGGCGTAAAAAGGTCCCTTAATCAGGCAATATAGATACCTCATTTTGCTTGAATTGAATATTGTATAGTCGCTAGAAAACGAAAACATCTCCGAGTGATCCCCGTTTATATCCGTATTGCGTTTTCTTTTGGCCCATATAGGGTTAAAAACGAGTGTGTGTGCCTGTGTGTGCGTGTGAAGATGGGGGGGGGGGGGGGGGGGATGGCTATGTGAACATGCTACTGGAGTCTCTCTTCTTTAAAATACCAAAGTGCCCTGACAGTGGTCATCACGAGTGCTTCTTAGTCTACCACGCTCGCAAAATAACGTAGTAATGAAATTTTATAATGTCTTCTGCGGCCTGGAGGACTGTAAAATGTCAACGAGATATAACGCCCCCATTTCTCCACCGCCCCCCCCCCCCTCCTTTTGTTTCCTTTTTTTTTTTCTCGCCGCTATTCTATGTCTTCCCCCTATTCCCTTCCCCTACTGCAGGCTAGCAAACCGATAGTTTAATTCTGCTTAACCTCCCTGTCTTTCCTTCGTATATATCTCTGTCTCAGATATAATATATTATTTAGCGATATTTATCTTATCTACTATACAAAGTATAACAGTGTCCGCCATCTGTCGAAGTTGCTGTTTCGTCTCGCCACGTAGCTCACCTTCGCAGTGTTCACGTATGCGAGTGCGCCGGTCGCGTGTTCGACACTCTCAGGTGCATGAGAAATCGTGCGTGCAGTCATGTCAGAATGGCTTTTACTCGTTGCTCGTTGCGTGGCGGTGTAGTGGAATAGTGAAAAGCGCCGTGTCGGGCACTTTTCATCTCTCTGTGTACTTTAACGTTCTCTATACACCTTTCTCGCTCAGACAATGTTGCCTGCGTGTAGAATTCACCGAGGGCCGAAGGGGTACGGTGTAGTGAGAAAGATGGTGCCTCTAGTGAAGCATTAACGGGATTGGCTTTCTCCTCTATGACGCGGGAGAGTTCAATCACGGTAAGTGTCGTGGCGTTGCCTCGGGATCTTCTCGCGTGCGGCTACCTGTGTCCATGCAAAATATCGTGACGTGAATATTGTATGCAAGGCCGAGAGGCCCAAGGAACCGAGATTCTTTTTCACGTACACTCTTCTCTCACGAAATTGCGGCGCAGAGCACGTATACCGGGTGTACTCTGCCGTGTGCGCGAGATGGTCAGCATACGCTAGAGAAAGGATCGGTACGTTGGTGTTCCTTGTGGTTCAGAAGTCTAGCCTATTCTTCTAACTTTAGAAAGCAAAACAAAGCAAGCAAAGGAATTTACGCGTTGTGTATACGTACACGCCTTAGCTTAAATAGTAGCGTGTGTTTCGCGTCATCATTTTACGCTTTGGCAAATGAGTTCTGCGGAAACCCGCAAGGTGGAGTAACGTTTTATGAAAGGGAAAATTATCATCCACCCGTTTGTAGCACAAGGCTACAAGGAAACCCATACGGATTTCTCAGAAATGAGAAATCCGTATGGGTTTCCTTGTAGCCTTGTGCTACAAACGGGTGGATGATAATTTTCCCTTTCATTTTACGCTTTCTTCGGAACCCGGTGGACTTTATCGTTAACATCTACGCATGGACCCAACCGTGCTTCTTAGACGAAAATGAAAGAGCACTGAGTTTGACCTTGGGTATATAATGCAGCAAGAACATTACTAAGGGCGTTGGCAGGTCGCACGACTAACTCGATTATATAACCTAGCAATAAGAAAAAGACTATTTCGAGAATAGCGATGTCAATCTATACAGCTATATATAGTTGCAGGTTTTAAAGATAGAACCCGTGGTTTAGAACCGTAAATTCTGACCACCTGGCATGCACTGAAGTATCTGAGATTGAATCGGTGTATGCTGACTAGAGTTCATTTCTCGCAGTTTTCAACCTGTGGTCTGTGGCAGCTGTTGCCATGCTTACGTCCACATGGAGCCGCCAAATAGAAATGCGTGTATTTCTCTCATCCTCGTGAACTGAAAAATTCAGGAGCCCTATCCCTTATCGGGAAAATGGGGCAGGCAAAGCTTGGAGTCTGCGTGCCTGGCTTACATACATTTCTTTCTTTCTTTCTTTCTTTCTTTCTTTCTTTCTTTCTTTCTTTCTTTCTTTCTTTCTTTCTTTCTTTGGTAAAAAACCCGAGGGGTTCATGGCTCAGATATCATTCACACCTTTGTTTGCCGAACGTGCACAGAAAGCGTGCACATTTTACGGGCAGGAGAAGTGCGCGCATACTGCTTTCACGATGACGATTGTTTTCGTGTATAACGCCTACGACGACGACACTTGTGAGGCAATACAAGCCTCGCTTGAAAAAAAGAAAACTTGCGTTGTACGTGCTTCTCAAACCTTAGAGAAGGCTAGATTTATCGGCCAAGGGCGCTGAAATTTTCTCGCCTCATTAGCTGTTCATACAGCGCGCTTGCTTCAGCATCATTGTTTGAGAACAACGTTAAGGCGCTTTGCCTTTCCTACCCTCGCTTTAAGCCAGATACGCGTAAAACGAGCTCGACCGTACCTTCATTCGAGCCAGTGTTTGGACTAAATTACGCTCCTTGCAACTGAGCAAACACATGCTGCCCTCGCTTAATTCATTGCTCAGTAAACTGAAGCTAGTCATCGCGCGTGCTCTCGGCTCTTGTACACTGGCGTAGATGTGGTTGCGACATTTCAGTTCGAATCGGTGTTTCGTTAGTAAGGTCGCTGCACTTTTCAGCACTTTAGAACAGTGAAGCCAAACAGGGCGTTGGGTGATGCATCCGCGATCACGTGCGCGTTAAAAACGTGCACAAGAACCCAAGCAAAACATGTAGAGGTCCGCAGAAAAAGATAGATAGATAGATAGATAGATAGATAGATAGATAGATAGATAGATAGATAGATAGATAGATAGATAGATAGATAGATAGATAGATAGATAGATAGATAGATAGATAGATAGATCATTTTAGCATTTGCTGAGCATATCTACAATCATGAGCGTGACAGGAGCGTTACATGGACGTAGAACCCCTATTACCTTGACATGGTCCAAAAGTCGGCGGGGTCTGCCTTTAAAGGCCAACTCCGACGATTTTTCGGGGTCAATAGATCTCAATAAAATTCGCTGGGTATATTCCTCGGCACACTTCCGTCATTTGTGCAAAATTATAGGTTCGAAAGATGCGCAGACTGTTTATAAATCAATTTTTACTAATTACCTCAAACTGCCCCCTGTCTTCCCACAATTATTGGCCACATTGCGCGTTGACGTCATCATCGGCAAAGCGACAGAAAACCACCGGTACCATACCATGGTCTTCAAGATCTGTGCGCGCCGGCCAATTCGTGACAATGCCGCCAGGAGAAGGGTGTGCGCGCTTTAGCTAGGGAGCCTACATGACTGCTAGGGAGCCTACATGACTGCCTTTATTTAAAAGGCAGTGATGTAGGCTCCCTAGCTTTAGCGCCATGCAAAAGGCTCGACGTCACTGCTGGGTTGGATATCGGTTTCGGTTTCGCGCTTCTTTGCGTATTAAAAATTATTTCCGCATTTGCTGAGCCTTTCTACTATCATGAGTGCTAAACGAGATCTCAAGAACATAGAATCGCCACTACCTTGACGTGTTCAAAAAATCGCCGCAGTTGGCCTTAAAGCAGGTTTGAGTCCATTTGAGTAAAGCCCCTCAGGAGCTTTACATGTGAGTCTATGGTCAGAACTACGACAACCCCCTCCACCCCCTCAAAAAAAAAAAAAAAAAGAAAGACGGGCGGGAGAGCAACAAGAACAATTCGCTTGATATAGTAACAGCTTACTCTCGGTTGAAAAGCATTATACGAGCTGTCCAGCCACACTTGGGCCAAAATGCATCATCGTCCCCGTGGACGCGAAGATTCCTTGCTTGTGTTCTTGCGGAGGGAATAAACGCCCTGGAAGACGTGCGGGGTACCTTCGTTTCTAGCACTTCGTTCGGCGGCCCCACTCTGAAACGATCGCAAAGGCCATTTATATTTGCTACTCCCCAAGCGCACTTGAGAAGCGTCCCCCCCATAGAATCATCGACAATTTAAGAGTGCATGCCCCAGAAACGGTCGACTTTAGCGCGGAGCTCACACCGGGCTCGGCCCGTATCCTTTTGTTTTATACGAGAACGTTCTGTCTTTTATTAGTATTATTTTATTATTTCTTTTCAGACGCAGCGGTCCGTCTTTTCTGGCGATCCATTAATCACGTCCAGTGTCCGGCTTGGTCACTAAAGAGGATGAATTCCCTCTTTCACATTTGCAGACTTTTTTTTTCTTTAAGAATTCAAGAAACAAAAGAGAAAAAAGAAGAAAAAGAAGAAATAAAGAAGAAGAAGTCATTGCGATTCACTGCAGAAGGGTGATCAGTTTCGTGCGACCTCACAAAGGATTTAAAAATATCGAAAGGCATTGGGCGGGAATGCAGAAATCCGAAGCTCCGGCCGCGCTATTGTCACGTATCGCCGTAGTGACAGCCTGTTGGAAGGCTACGGGAAAAGCTGAAGAAAATTAATGTAGCACGATCAGGAAAAGGAATAGGGGTTAAGAAGGAAAAAAAAAAGGCGGGGGGGGGGGGGGGGGAGAGAGGGGTCTGAGGTGAGAGTCAACGAACTGTGTAAATCGAACTGTGTAAATAAAGAGGACGGAAGAAAGAAAGTGATCACGGAAGTGGCTACAGATATTGTGCCGGTGAAGTGCGTCACATGCGTGGAAGGATTCAACAGACGCCGCGTCATCACTCAAGCAAGAGGCGTGACGCGTCGACGTGGGTTGGTTTGGCGCATAAACGTGATTAACGGCGGCAATTGAAACTTGTAAGACAATTCAATTCCATTTTTATTTGCCGTCGTCAAAGTACGGAAACGCTAAAATTAGTTGAACCCATGACCAAAGGCTAGTTGCGGGTCTAATGAAAAAAAAAAAAGGAAAGGAATCCGCAGCTTGTATTATATAGTGGTGAAAGGCTGAACTAAGAGCGAAGCTAATTTGTAGCTAACCTAGTTTCGTCACGCTTCTACAAGCTCAACTAAGTCACGTGATTTGTCACGTGACTAGCTGTTACATAGTTCTGGCGGGATTATGTGGTTGGAGAGGAAATAGCGCGAGCACAGGGACGACGAAGAAGAAACACGCACCCCATCACAGTTTCACTCTCCACCCCACAGTTTCTTCTTCCACAGAACGCGTCTTTTAGACGCCAATCCAGGCCTCGCAGCACGTGTACACGGGGTATAAATGACAAAAGGTCACGCAGTGGGTCAGCAAAAGTGTTGCACACTCCTCACAAACGCATGCCTCATGCATACTCAGCTACCTCTCTCCTTTCCTCCAGCATTACCGCCCCCTTCCCTCTGGTACAAAGGCATACCACATGGCATATTTCAGGTACTAAATGAGCCCATGCACGTTTGCAATAATAGCTGAAAAATCCTTGGGCATATATAGCGTGCAGCTTTTGTGTGCACGTGGAAGAAGTGGGAAATGCGCTTGTAAGCGTATTTAAGGATACCCATTAAATGATTGCCGCTTCCAGGTGTCTTTTAACCCTGCTGACTCACCCACTTTGCGCTGCGTTGAACGGGCCAAGTCGGAGAGAAGCCATGTTGTCCTTGTCACCTCGTTCGTTGTTTGCTCTTTGTATGAATCATCGTCATAACTCGCAGCTCGGGTACATGTGCTTCCTTACGTCCTTGTTTGTTCACGAGTCCAAGTGCATTTCACCTAGTCAACAATAGGCCATTGTAATTAGGTCCGTTCGATTTACCTGCACTGCCGGAACTAGTTCATGTGGTGCCGCACTCGACCATTCGTTTTGGCAGTGCCCCTCCGAACTTAGCCGTTCGTTTTAAGCGAGTGTAGGCATCGTGCAGGGTCAGTTCAGACAGATCCCTGCACTACCTGCACTGACGCGAGAGCTAGTGCCGTTCGTGCAGAAGCATTTTCAGCCATGGCAGCAGACGACATGCACGTGTCAATCAGCGGCGTGCTGACGACATTGACGCCAGTCATAAATGAATACGGAAGCCGCGTCCGCCAATGTATACCTCGGAATTCTGTTGCGTTGCATCCTTTGAGCGCCACAACAGTGACAACATCGTCGAACTCTTCGTCTTCGCTGTCGGAGTCCATCAGTTCAACAATTGTTCGAACGATGGCTGCGGATGATGCAACGCAATCCACAGCTCTAACGCAATTAGCCAGTTCGTGCACCCAACACCTCTCAAAAGCGTGCAGGCAAGGAACAACAGCTGGATCAACGCGAACAAACAGGTGCGAAGTGCGAAGCAGTAGCGAAAGGCTTGCACTACATGCACTACGGCATTCGTTTTAGTTAGGCGCTAGTGTCGTGCTTGGTCTGTACTTGTTGAACTGGCGCTGCATGAGTGCAGCACCGACACCACTTTCGTCTGAACTCCCTAGAACTTGTTCACGCCGTGCATGGTAAATCGAACATACCTAATTGCAAACGTCGCGCAGAATCGCAGCACGCCGCACTCCGTCACTCGAATCACCGACTTTTGCCGCCAAAAGGCGGCCAGCCATGCTCATTATTCCAGGATTCTCAACGCAGCCTGCCGAAGCTTCTCGCAGCCTGCCGAAGCTGGGCGACAGTTACCTCCGCATCGAAGCTCTAGCAATTCATTCGCCTGTGCGCGGTCACTTCCGATGTTTTCGTAGTCCTGGACGTCTGACCGTCTTCCGGAGTTGAATTTTAAACGACGCGCTTGTATTGTTATGCGAACGTATACACGCGACACGACGGGACGGTTTCCGAAGACACCAGCCAAAATGGCGTTTTGCAGCTGCCAGCGGGATGTAAGTGACTTTTGACGCCGACGCTTCCCCTTCCCTATAAGAGGGACAAATAAAGTTTTCATTCATTCATTAATTCCCCAAATCACCACGGCCGCATCCTGTACAGCGATTTCCCTAGCGACGCCACGCAGGGGGGATTCGGAATTGCGTCATAGGAATAACATTGCAACAACTGTTGCACAAAACAAACTTTGTTATGGTACACGATGAGGAGGTGTACTTGTTGCGCGAGCTCAGATAAACGAGTGACGGTAGCTTTGTCCGTATATAGCGCAGATTGTTCCGCTCCATTCCACACCACCACCATACGAGAGGGGAAAAGATGACAAATATGTGAGCAAGCTGCTCGGGTCGAACGACACATGCATGAATAAAGTACCGCATCCAAATAATCTAAATATGCATGTTCAATGTATTCTGGTTTATTACACAGGAGGCAATCAACTAAAGGAGGGAATGCGTCAAGGGCTCGTTTATTTGCTTCATTGTTTGTTGGCTTCAATGGGAGGGAATTATAGTAGTCCCAGACGCAAGCGTGTTTATTATTTTTTTTTAGAGCCATGTTTTTACGCTTAGGCTGCTTGTGTATACGTAAGATGAAAAAAAAAAAGGATGTTTTGGCAAAATATGGCTAATGACATTTTCATGACCCTTTTCAAAATATGTTGGCCTGGGTATCCACGATATGGCAAACGGTACGTGACAGTCGGAACACCTCGATCCTTATAAATGCACTATTTTTGGTAACATCAAATGAGTACTCTGAAGAAAATCTTACCTTCAGCGTTCTGTACGAAAGTATGACCGTCCCTGCCATACACCCATATCACTCCATGGAGAACTATATGGATCTTACACTAATTTCCGTAACCTACTATACATGAATGTGCTCAGAGGTTATCCTTCACATCCGGAGGAAACATAAATCTAGGAACAGTCTGACGCACAAGTAATGGACAAGATCAGCACCTCCGCATTTAACCAAAAGGAGGGGTTAATCCAGAATTTCGATTTGAGGGGAAGTGGGGCGTGGGGTGAAGGCGCGCGCGCCCGTTTCACACACACACACACACGCACGCACGCAGCACGGCGCGTGCGTTGGTTTTACCTGTTCTTGTTCGTGCATGTGCAGGGACTTTTAGGAAAAGCAGTAGCAGACAGACATACAGACAGACAATGAACTTTAATGAATCCTGAGGAGGTATGTAAGGACTCTCTAGCGGGAGGCCGTTGTAACCGCTGGCCGCACCCACGTGGAGGAAAGAACGCCATGACGCTCCGCCTTTTCGTGGGCCCTCTGGATATTGCTTTGGGAGCACCGTGCTTGTGATGGCCTCCTCCCAGTCAGCTTCGCTGGAGAGAACGTCGTTAGGCAACGCGGGACATCGCCAGAGCATGTGAGCCATAGAACAAAAAGTTTCACTGCAGTCGGGACAGCCAGGGTCCACGTCCGAGTATAACTTACAGAGGAAGCCCCGGGACGGGAAAGAACCCGTCTGCAACATTCGAAGAGTAACTGATCGACCTCTGCTGAGCTTCGGATGAGGAAGAGGGTAGACTCTCCGGCCAAGTTGGTAATGTTTAGTAATTTCATTGAAGGTGAGAAGTGGGTCGTTCTGCTGAGTCTCTTCCTGGCCCTCCGGAGCCGCCAGACCGCCGCGGCGCATGAGTTCCCGCGAAACGTACATCCACAGCATAACGAGGGTAGACGTAAAGCCCGTGCACGAGCCATCTTGAAGAGAGTTAGGGATATGACATAGACTCCGCGGTCTTCGTAGATGCGGCACAGTACGGGAACAGTAGAACATTCGCGTTGTCGGTGGTAGACGGGTGGGGAGTGCTTCGCTCATCAGCCTCGGTAAGGGCGGCCACCTCTAAATCGTGGTTGCGCTGGCCTTGTGTGACCCAGAGCGTTTCTACGTTTACACCGATTCGCGAGACGCAATTAGGGCATTCGAAATGGGTAACCTCGCTCGAGAGGCGGCCTCCATTCTAGAAAAGAGGGCTTGCCCCGGTTCTGGTTCCCCGCACACATGGGGACGGACGTTCTTGAGGGCTTCCAAAACCTCAATGAGCTGGCTCACGACCGTGCGCAAAGCAGTAGCATTTTTTCCCCTCTTGCCACTCAGCCAAACCGATTCGACCACCTTTCGACATTTTGCCGGCTGGCATACCAAAGGGGATAAAGCACGACTGCAGGCATGGGCAAGTCGTGGCAAAAACGTATTACTGTCGTTAACTCACTGTCAAGTACCAACGTAACAAAAATATATGTGGAATTGTGCGTTGTTTGTCTTGCTGCTTCATACTAGTTCCTGCCGGAGCTAGAATGACCTATGAATACTACACGAGTGCTGTAAGAATTATTCCTCGATGTGGCAGCCAAATACACTGCCATTGAATTCAAGCTTCGCGCGTAACGTTGCGCTGCATAAATAGTGTTCTAATATTAATGCAAAAAAATAATATCAAACTTATCATAAATGTTA
This sequence comes from Hyalomma asiaticum, assembly GCA_013339685.2. Taxonomy (NCBI): domain Eukaryota; kingdom Metazoa; phylum Arthropoda; class Arachnida; order Ixodida; family Ixodidae; genus Hyalomma; species Hyalomma asiaticum. The sequence goes on along the minus strand of CM023486.1, from coordinate 93,274,657 downwards.
AATTTATATTTTTAATTCTGTTTGACTAGTAAAATAGTTTATAGTGCATAAAATTTTGATGTAAATAGTTCGCTATGTGCGGTCCAGTCATTGTTTACCGTCACCTCCAAAAATGGCGTCCGCGGGTTGCAAAAAACTCAAGTATAGTATCCACAAATGCTCAAGTTACACGGGATCTTACTTACCAGAGTAAGTATACCTTGTTAAGTACTCTGGTAAGTTTCAGCGTCGTCGTAAAGGCAATGACGCTTGATTCGCAGCGTTGACATACGTGTAGCCGTTCATTCAAACTTGGCTGGCGTCGCTCATTCACTACAGGAGAGAAGCCACCGTTTACAAGCAAGCACTACCATCTATGTTTTATCTCTTTTTTGCTCGTAACTGATGTGCCTTTGCCACTAACGCTTATTTAGAGCACGCCATACGATGTTACCGTGGCATCCGGTGGTTTGTTGAGTAGTGTGCTTGTCATTGTGTTCAACCGTCTTACCCTCTCTTTATGTTGCCTTTGGCGATCGTTTAGAAACATACTCGTCGACAAGCCAGGTGACCAGTATTCAAGATGGTCTTCCGATTCCAATTACCCACCCCAGGTCAGTAAATATATTATTTCAAGACGTAACACCTTCAGTTCCACTGCTTCTCTACCAAGTATCGCGCGGTGTGCGCTGAAGATGTGACCCTGAGAATCTCATGCTTGCGTTGTTACGTATGCACTGTCGCAATCGTTTCTTGAGAGCCCTAAGCTAACTTCTGTACTGTGTTGACAAGTCCTACGATTCAGCACATTATCAAGCGTGCGGAGGTGCTCGGTTCAATAAGGAATAATCAACGGCATGTGACGAGCAAGTGATCATGCGTGATAAAACATGACGTATCCTTCGTTTCAGCCTGTATCGGTGCCATACCGGAATGCATGCGTTGTTCGAAAAACCAGATAGCTGCTTAACTGTACCCAGAATAGTGTAAGCTGAGTAACCTAACACCTTAGTCACGAATATAAGGCGTCGCACATTCATTGCCCCCGATTTGAACCAAGGCCACTGGAAAGATCCTTCGTTTTCTAGGCCTCATGGTAATGCAGTCTGGCGAATCAAAAATATGATAAAGTTGCATGATAGCTTGCATGCTATGTCATTGTTATAGCAGTGTTGTGCCAGTACTCTGTGGTATGTCATCATTACACTTACGTTTTGTATGCAGTTCTGTGTGGTGTGCTTAGAGCACTACCATTAGAAACCCATTGGGGAATTTGGCTACAGACTATTGCGCTAAAGTGCCAGCTCACTGCAAGTGAAGCCGCTAGCTAGCATTCATTTATATGCCTATTTTCAAATCTGTAAGTGTTGAGTCATGCTGCCATTTTTGCCAGAGTGTTGAGTGGTATCCGTGTTTAAGTAGTACACTCTCATTTTTATGCACAATTTTCATCGCAGTTCTTGATTCTGAAGCTGGAGAGGCCTGCAATAGTCCAGACAATAACATTTGGCAAGTACGAGAAAACACACGTGTGCAACATGAAGAAGTTCAAGATCTATGGCGGGCTGACTGATGAGCACATGCTGGAATTACTTGACAGGTTTGGATCCCGCACATCTTGTTGGCCATTGAAGTGTTTCATGTCCGGTCTTACACCTGTCCCTCTTTTCTTCATTTTTCTCACTTTACAGCGGACTCAAAAATGATCACCTGACGGAAACATTCACTCTTAAGCACTCCATCAATGGCAACCAGTTTCCTTCACGTTACATCAAAATTGGTATGAGAACATTTATTTTTCTCCCATTCACTTGTGTCCAGAAAAGCCAGAACTAGGTTTGGACATACCTGTTGATTTCTCAAGTATTATTGTTATGCCTCTAGCACAATGAAGCCGAGATATGGGAACTACACGGTAATATTGTGTGCTAATTTGTATCACTCTTATAATCAGACAGGCACTCACACTCACTCAAGTTTCCTGCACTGTGTTGTTATTAGTAGTAATGAGCACTTGCACAGTGTCTCTTGGGGCAAAAGTCCAACTCTCCCTATCTTGTCGTACAGGTACTTCAGAAAACTTTTGACTGTTTGCAATATGACAAGTTGTAGAAGTATACCAAGGGGCTCTTTTAAAATGTGCATTTTGTGAACTGCAAAGGTGGATGCAATAAAAGGCTTTTGTGGCTGTTAATTGTAAAGTTAACACCTTGCATTGCATTGTTGAGCACTTCAGCCTGATTTTGAGACTCATTAGAGTTGGTAGGCTGATATGTTATTGCAGATTTGCATAGCAGTTTGACTTCTACAGGGGTCTGTGTCCTATTCGCTATGTTTCAGTTTCGGCCTGTGAGACACTTCCTGTAACGACTGGCACTTGCCAACATTATGTAATGCTGACCATGCTTTGAAACCTACGACTTTCTTTAGTTTTTCTGAATTCTTTGCAAGAATGATAACAAAGGCTTACTGACCTATTAAGCAGATCATAGTCAGCTTAGATTAGAAGAACAAAACAAACCATATTGTTCTCCGCACTATCATAGATTGCTAAATATTGAGAACTGTGGAAAAAACGATTGCTTGCTTGAGTTCTTCGTGAACACTGCTTCCTTACATGAAGTATGATGACAAGCTTGCAAACAGAGTGTATACATCAATCTCATTAGTGGTGATAAATACATAATTTATTTTTCAAGATGTATTCAATTATATTTAAGTTGATTTTACAAGTTACTATGTATGTCACGTATGAAGTGACCATAAGCATGCTCAGGGTTGTGCATTTTGGGGTCACCATCACATGGCAGATCCCCCACTCCACTGTTGAAGCCTGTCTGAGGGAGGGAAAAAACGCCCACTTGCATAGGCTGCGTGATTTATTTCCTGTGAAATGTATTTCACGTTACATATCTTAATGCATGCAATGTCAGACGCAGGAGTTACAGCCACCCGCTTTGATACACTAGATGGCGCTGTACGCATTCTGCGTCGTCATCTCCATTTCTCGTCTCGTTTCCGAGAGGGCGCTGTCCCATAGACATGCGTACAATATGGCGGTTGGGTGAAGGTACGCTAGATGGCGTTGGCGGTGCAGCTGCTCTCCGATTGGCTGCTGCGCGGGCTGTGCCTGGGTGTGCGGGGAACAAGTGCCTCTCTCAGTCTCCTGGATCATCGCCGTACGTGTCAGTCTACTTTTATGAAAAAAAAAATTCCAAAAGTTGTGTCCGAAGTGGGGAATCGAACCAGGGACCCCTCACTTCTGAACGCGCGCCGCTAGCCACTACGCCACGAAGCGCACATAGACACATGCACCACGATGACACTAAATACCCAACATTAACGAAAGACTGCCCGTTTCTAACGCGTTTGTGCTAGCGCGTTACGGCCCGTGTAAGAAGCTGGTGTAAGACGCTGTGGCCTCTCCGCCTTATACTCTCTCAGCAGTCATGCGATGGCGTCGGTAAACGCGGTGCGCGTTCCGGCCTGTGTAAGGGGCTGCGTAAGACGCTGTGGCCTCTCCCCCTTACTAGAGTGTACTGCACGTTTCTAACACGTTTTTGCTAGCGTCCCCTCAAACGCGAGATCCCAGCGTTCGAATACAGTGTTTCTCACGTCTTTACATGATGATCGACTGGGTGAATTACACGGAACATTCACGGTTTACCGATGATTCCTTCCAGAGCTTCGCCCACTCATCATCATTCACCGCGTGGATATGCTGTGATTTTTTTTTTAAGTTGGCGTGTAATGCTGTTTTGCATGACCTAAATGCATGTACCAAGAAAAGCAACCAACATGTATGTTTTCCACTTACAGTCCCACTGGGACATTTTATTTAGAACAATTTCAGGGCTTATCATCATTATAACTGTAATAAATATGCTCTCCTTGCAAAATAGTCAGTTTTTCAAGAGTGAATCGGTGTCCTCCCTCCTTCACCTCCTCCTTCCTGGTGCCTCAAGTGTGCTCGCCTATGTATGTGACTAGATCTGAGTCTCTCACTCTTATGTTGTTTGTGTGTAGTAAATGTAGTTGTGCATTCAGGACTGCTCTCTTTTTTCTTTCTTTTGTGTTCTGTTTGTTCAGGCAGTTCAAGTTTCTCAAGAAGAAATTCTTCATTTCCTCTAGTGACAATTGGCAATGAATTACAGTATGATGGTGGAAAAAACAGCCTTTATTTTCACTGGTTCTGTTTTTGCTGATATGGAGCACGCTACATAAAATGGCAATTATTGCAGTGCCCATCCAGTCCTGGGGCCCCAGTTTCAACTTCAGCATATGGCATGTCGAGCTGCAAGGAAATGAAGACAGGGACCTGGTGATGTCTTCCTTACGGTGGTTCAGCACGGTAAGTTTTGTACTCGCTGCTTTATGCCAATACCGCAGTGACGGGACCTTCTTGTGAAGGATAATAATGTGATGGTCGTATAGCAGTATTACTCATATTAGTGTTCTGGCCAACACACGCTCAGAAGCGTTAATAAGAAAGAGCAAATCGACAAAATTTATAGCCATCTTAAAAAATTTTCGAAACTGTACAGTAATTTTGCGACACTGATGTAATTGGTGCAACAAGACAGAAGGCTGACAGGTACATGGAGGTGAGGGGATGAATGATTAATTTGTCCAGCGCAGAGTCCCAAAATTGCACCCTGCGTTGAGAGTGGTGCCATGCTTGAGGGCTTCAGAATGATTTTGGCCACCCTGGATTCTTTAGCAAGCACTTCATTGTCCAATCAGCAACAAAAATGTGTAGGGTGTGAAATCCACCAAGAAAGCTGAGTTCTCACTTAGTCCTAGGACAGCCTCCAACTAAAGCTTCTAGCTTGTAGCACTTATTTTTTTTTTTCATTTTGAAAGCTTTCGCTTAGTATAACAGGTTAGTCATCAAAAATAGACAAATAAATTTCATTCACGAATGAAATCAAGGAGTGAATGATGAAATGCTCCATGAATCAAGAAATCTAGGTCAGCTGGTAGCACTTCTTATGAAGCGGGTAGCACCTTTTGTGACCTACATAGTTATCTCCTAAATATTGAGGGTCAGATATAAGAGCCAAAATTGACATTTTCCACTGAGCCTCCAAATCGTGGGAACTTTCATCACTGGGGGAATACTGGGGGAAGTGAGGCCTCCATTGAACTAGTCATTAAATCTGCAACGTTGTCTTCGGCAACACATTACTAATCAATGTAATTGTTAGTCTGTACCCCACATTCAGTAGGCTTGGCTGGCATTCCAATAAAACAACCAGTGGCAGGGCCAAAAAACACACGAGTCTCATAAGGTCAAGCGTAGCCTCACTTTGCTGCTATTTCATGCTTGCACATACATCTTTACAAGACTTGTGGTTTATGTTGGCTGTGTGTGTTGTTTCAGTACCGGGAGAAAGAGGCTATCCGCCTGTGCCTCAAGCATTTCCGGCAGAAAAACTACTCGGAGGCCTTTGAGTCCCTACAGAAGAGGACCAAGGTGCAACTAGAAGACGCACTGCTGACCAAGTTGCACAGTCTCTTGGTATGCTTGGTCCACACAGTGTACACGTTGTTTCTTGCACTAATCTTAGCATTATTGTGAGAGGTACAGCAACTGCTCGCATAGGTGTGGCCAGAGGAAGGGTTGTCTATTCTCTGCTTATTACCATTCTTTAAACAGGTAAACTTTTATTGTGGCTTTCTGAAAAAAAAAAATCTACCTAGAGTATTCCTGTTATTATTGTACACGTGCACATGCAGATGCATACACATACTGGGAGGGTTAGACCCATTCTGAAATGAAACCCTGGCTATGCCCCTGGCTGCTGCAGAAACAGGCAATTATAGTTAACGGTCCATTTTGATGGCGTCCACAGTGCAAGTGACAGGAATGTATACCAAGAAAGTGGAATAATAATAGCAGCTTTATTCAGGTCGGTAGTTGCCAGTTTGCACTGCCATTTTAGGGGACATGAGAAACCTGTGGTTACAAACAAAAGTGGTTTTTGATTTCGAGGTCAGCCTTTACTAGTTCCCACTTCCAGGCCTGCTTTTGGCATTCTGGTAGAAATCTGCAGAAAATTTTCTGGTTCGTCTTAGCCACCATCTATTCTACCCTACCTGTTGTGTTAATTTTCCATCCTCTCCCTCCCTTTCATCACTGCGAGGAGTTCGAGGAGTTCGCTGTCACTTGTCTACAAGGAGTGTATGAGTTATGCCTTTTGATGAATGGGAAAGTGGTACTATACACTGACTACAGACAACAAGACAAGAATGATAAGCTGTAGGAACTTGCCTTTAGCAAAGCCTTGTAACAGTGACTATAACAGTGTTCTTTATAACATGTTAAGTTGAAGTATACAGATGTCACCCCTCAGAGCTGCATAAAATGTTTTGCTGATGCACCAACCTAATGCTCATGGTAACTCCTGCAGAAATTACGTCCAAGTGGCATGATTATGCTTCTTTTGTGTTTCGGTTGCTGGTTCACCTCTCTACATTTAATGGTTGCAGGTGCAGAAAGGAGATTTTGCTGCCTGTGAAGAGCTGTTGGAGAAAGCAGCAAATGGTAAGCAAAGTGCATCACATACCATCTATCTTTGGTTTATTTCTATTTTATTTTTTTGTCAGTATAGAAATCTTGTGTTAGCTGTTACATTCCCTGAGACCAACTTAAGTGGCAGGTTTCTCTTAACAAACTCAGATTCCCACAGAAAAATTGGATTTACTAATATATGTGCACATTTGCATGAATGGATGAATGAATGAATCGGTCAACTTTATTAGGGTTCTAGAGCGCAGCTCCTCCTCAAGGTGAAGCCCGTAGTCAGGCCCCCATAATCAGCAGCCACGGTTGTGTGAGGGCTGATCAACCATTACGGAGCACCCAGGTAGCTCAGTTGGTAGAGCATGAGGCTATACGCATGAACACTTAATTCATCTTATGCTTCCCAACATGTCTGTTAGCCCGTCAACTACCCACGCAACACGCGAAGCCCTCTGCATATACAAATGATTTTTCTCGTTATCACGGGCTCGTAACTCCAGACCTGCGCATTGCCGACATTTCGCTGCTTCTTCACCAGTATGATAACCGGGATCAATCCAGAGTCATCTCGCACGCTCTCAAGTAGCAGTGCAGTGGCTTTCGCATCGCGCTTCTTCTTTTTCGGGAGTGATGCACTTTGGCCACCCCACGTTCACAGTGATATGCTCAGCACAGAGAAGTGAGTCATTCTGTAGCTGCGCTGGCGACGTGAAGCTTTTATTGTGACGATCGGCGTGGTGACGTCACTTCTGCAGTTGTGGCGAGACTTCGTGCTGGAAGCATCGGTGTCGTGGCTTGGCAAAGCTAGGCAGGGCTGTAGCACTGCTATTTTGCTGTAGCATCTGATGAAAGGTGATGAGGGTAGCAAACCGGACTCATGACTGGTTAACATCCCTGCCTTCCCTTCCTTATTTCTCTCTCTCTCTCTCTGATGAAACACTTCTGTCTTTATGTAGTGTAGTAGTGAGCCGAAGGGATGAGCGCAAGAGAAGGAGGATGTGCGTGCGCTAATGCTGCACATTGGACATTTCATAGAAGTAGTGCACACGCACTTATTTCATGATGATAATTTTGTGCATTCACCTAGCGGCCAACCTGCAGCTTGAACAGCTTCGCTGTAATAATATATGATGTTGTGACCTCTGTATATTCAACTTTAATACAAAGTAGTCTTCTCTGCCTTTTTTTGATCTGCTCATCAATTGATTTTTTGTTTAAAGCTCAAGTGTTTCTTTGGTATGCTGTTGCGTTTGTTATCTGGGAGGTCATGTGTGACTGTCGCACAATTACTTTCAGTGGCTGGTGTCGTTGTGTGCATATATTGTGCTAAATTTCTGTTCCTATTTCAGAGGGCGTCTTCAACGAATACTTGAAGAATGAGGAGTACAGGCCCAAGTGGACACCAATTCTTTGCACTGACAAACGTATGTCTACGTACTTGACTTCATTAAATGCAAAGGGTTTCAGGGATAGTCTTGACCTTTCGGTGTGTTTTGTGCAAGAACGAGGTGCAGCATCGCATGAGAAAACTGTTTAGAGTCTTAGTATTTCTATGGTGGTCAACTTTTTTGCTGCTTGTGTTTCTTTACATGTAAAGCCTTGGTCTTCCACCCAGCATATGTAACCTGAGAAACATTATCTTAAACCGTCCTATACAAGACAGAAGTAGCAGTAGTATTCAGCAAGTCAGCCAGTTTATTGAACATTTTGCAAGTGTGATGTGGTTGGCCTTGTACTTATTCTGTACACATTTTTCACTCACTGTCAAGTTTGTGTGCCTCCTTCCATTATATGCTGTTGTTTCTGTGGCTTCAGCGGAAGGCAAGAACCGTCCTGGAATGCGTGGTGGCCACCAGATGTGCATCGATGTGCAAACAGGTAACACTGCAACACCATTTCTTCTTCTTGGCATTTTTCTAATTTATCCACACTTGTGCATGTTGCTCATGTGTTTGTGTCTAGTATTGTTACTCATGTATGTAGTTTGTGCTGTTTTGCACACTTCCCTGTACGTGAAAAGTTTTGTTGAAATTCAGGGTTGAGCTATGTTTGAGTATATTAGTAGTGGTCTCCTCATACGTATTAAAAAGCTTCGGTGTAGTTGTTGGTAGAGGCCATCTCTTGAACTTTGCAGCTCATATTATGGGGGGAGGGGGAGGGAGAGAGAGAGAAAGAAAGAGGGAGAGGGAATAAAAATCAAGACACAATTTGGCTTGGGTGCTTAACCCCTACATATCTTTCTTAGCAAACAAAGCTCCCATTAGATAAACATATTTTCCTGCTCCTTTCAGGTTACTCTTATAAAGATCCTGCTGTACAAGTAATTCTCGAATGCTTGATGTAATGGGGAATTCCAATTCCACAAGTGGCACGGAAGCTTACTTAGGACATCTTAAAATCGTTATTTAGCCTTTACTCTTTCTAAGTGCCATGCCTCTACATGTGGTGGAATTTTCAGATGTATTCGGCACACAACTGTTGCTTGTTCTTGCCCCCTGCAGAAACGCTGTACCTGTTTGGCGGGTGGGATGGCGTGCAAGATCTTGCAGACCTGTGGTCATATCAGACATCGACGGGCGTGTGGACGTGCTTGTCTAGGGACACCGAGGCCGAGGTGAGCCCTGGCCACCTGCCACTGAAATGTGTACTCTATTCAATAGCTTGCTGTGAGAGCAGTAAGAGGGAATAACAAGGTTCTAGCAGAACTCGGCCTGTTTTCCACACATATGCGAGAGGTGTCGTTGAACTGAAATTGAATGAAGCATCGGCTGGTATACCGTTTTGTCATTTTCTTTTAACGACGAACAGTTTTCTGCGTTAAAGCTGAGCAGTGCATTGCCGCAAGCGTGCGTCTGACTCCAATCACACCACACTCTTGTCTTTTTGTGTACTCTGCGATTGTTCCACAGGGTGGCCCCAGCGCACGTTCCTGTCACAAGATGTGCCTGGATCCAGAGCGCAAGAAAATTTTCACACTGGGCCGTTACCTCGACTCCTCTGCGAGAAGCACAGAATGCCTCAAGGTGCAGTAAAATATACAAACAAATTGCCTTTTCTCTTTGTTCATGTCTGTTTGATTGTGTTGCATTTAAGGAGAGAGAAAAGTAAAGAGTGTGGGCATGCTGCTCTGCACAGGTCTCCACATGAATAGAAGAGTGTATTGACGCCATCTTGATGCGGTGCAAAAGGGATATTTTTCATTGTCTTGGCATGCAGTGTTAGTGCTCTCCACACATTGGAGCCATTGAATACGTATAAGATAGTCAGTCAGATTTTAAAGTTTTCTTTGCGCGTCATCTGCAAGCTAGCCCAGCTACACTGGGCAATATCCTGATGGCTGTACATAGTCAACCAAAACTGCTGTTGGAGTTGCTGGAGAAGGTTCAGTAATTGTTGTTGGTGTGTACTACATGCAAATTATTGACTACAGGGCTGCTGGTAGCAGTTCACACGTTTCTGTCCCCACGCAACTCAGACGTACGTCTCACTGTGTCGCTGCATCACTATGAGGCTGCTATTCAATATTAAGACTCAAGGTGCTTATTTAATGTTGGGGTACTCAAAATGTATAGTAAATGCATTCTGAGACACCACATTGCTTCTTTTAGGGTTTTCAACACCAGTACTTTTATTTAGAGCTAGATGTTGAAAATTTTCAAAATTTGTGGCAGTACTCCTTTGCTTTTGTCATGCTTAATAGGAAAATGAAACTGTTTAAAACACAATAACCAGCTGGGCTTCTCATTCTAATTTGTCAATGCCGCTTCTAATGCTTAACATCCCACAGGTTTAACAAGGTTCTGTACTTTATCATGTACTCACAGAATGCTTATAAAGCATTCCATGAAGGTGTGACAGTTAGCATTTCTTTTGTACTTGTGCAAGTGCAGTGTCATACATGTGCGCTGACACTAACGGTACTTGCATTACAGAGTGACTTCTATGTGTACGACATTGAGAGGAACAAGTGGACCCTTATCACGGATGACACCGCGGCAATGGGTGGCCCCAAACTTATCTTTGACCATCAGATGTGCATGGATGTGGAGAGGAACACGATCTATGTCTTTGGGGGCAAGATCCTCACAAGGTGAATCAGTAAAACAAATCATGTCGGTCTTATGCACTTTAAAAAAGGATGAAAGTAAAGCTCCTTCAAACGTGTATGTTAGCTTTGAGAGGTAGTTGTTTTCACGCTATGCGTTTGTGTAGATAGTACTGTGCATTGTAGCCTACATGACACCTACCTTAATTTCTTGTTTGTGATGTCATTGCACGTGAGAAGGAAGACTTGTCATAGATACAGTCGAGCCCTACTATATCGGACCCGTTTATATCGAATTATTCCGTATATCGAACAATTTCAAAACACGGTAAGTTCACATTGAGAACACATAGCAAAAGTTACGGTTACATCTAACGAAAATAGCAACGACAACCGATACAGTAAAACCTCGATATAAGAAGTTGACAGGGGAGTGGTAATTACTTCGTTATAGCCATTAGCTCGTTATAACCAATATCAATTTCATCTATAGGAATTTCAAGGGGAATTGCGATTGCTTCGTTATATCTGACACTTCGTTATATCTGGTTTCGTTATAACGAGCTTCTACTGTATATCAAACTCCATGTGCCTCAAAAGTGCCCCCGTGAGTTGGCTTTCCCTCGTTATGGCGGAGAAATGTGTCGGTACCACTCTAGAAAAAGTGGTTCAGACAGAAGTAAGGCTGAAACAGAAGAACATCCAGGACTATTTTGTGCAAAAAATAGAGCAGGCAACTCAGCCATTATATAAATAAAGTGCTTTTAGTAATATGGTGCCTTTACGTCATCAAATCCTATAAGGAGCCTATATCGAATTATGGCATGTACCGAACTTATAAACGTTTTCGGGCGAGCTCGATATATCCGGGTTCGACTGTATGGCTATAGCATAAAGCTACAAAGAAAGCGCCTAAATTAGGAAACAAGTTTGTGCTGGCCCGTTATTCGTAGTCGAGACCGATGCCTTTCTTTCAGATGTGGTAGTCTCTCTAACCATGACACTAGCAGATTGCAGCATGTGGGTGAATTGAACAGTTATTTGAATGTTGTGCACTAGATGTGTGGAAATCAGTTTTGCAGCACTCATGGGGATATTGAACGAAAATTTTTGTCTTTCATGAGCCTTCTCCACCTTGTGAACTTCCATAAAACTTGCATGCTTAGATTGCTTGGAATGAATACAAGCAAACAAATGAAGTGGCTTCATACCACTGATTCTCATGTTCAGTAGCCTGGTGCTACTTGACATGAGAATTTTTGGCGATGATACATCTCAATTTTTACCTGTGAAATTGGTGTGTGTTGCTTTCACAATACTGATTGTTTGAAACCAGTGTACCGTATTTACTCGCATAATGACCGCACTTTTTTTTCAAAAAGATTGACGCAAATTTCGGGATGCGATCATTACGCGGGGTAAATTTTCCACGAAATAATATTTTGAGCACCGACAACGCAAACAAGTCGCGTATCAGAGTTCTTACGATAGCTATCATAAACATAACCAAAAATAAAAGTAGAGTAAGGCTTGCCTTTGTAATAAACGCACACATTACGCAGGAACTACATGTATTGCATATTGCCCTTTAATTTTTTCATTCACTGACCCCCTAACTTTCATTCAGAGTCTGAAGCGTCACTGGCGTCAGTGTCGTCGCCGCTCGATTCCCTGTCGGAACCGACAGTGTCATCGCAGTTACACAGAAGGTTATCTTCCGTTTCGTCAAGCACGTTAGATATGCCTGTCTTCTTGAAGCTGTTGGCGAGGTGAAAACTATGGCATTTGTCTTTACTGCTATCCTAATACGGCATGTTTCTGCCAAGGGTGGGCAAAAATTAGGCATCTGCTTGGTGCGTGCAGTTCACTTGGTGAGTCTTGAAGAAGATTTATTTACGTAACGTTCGACAGATGGTAAACATGATGATCGTCAGCTAGACTTGGCACACGACATATCACTGCGGCAAGTTCGGGGTGCGATCATTACGCGGGGGAAGAAAAAAATCGAATTTTGAAGACAAAATTTAGGGGTGCGATCATTACGCGAGTGCGATCATTATGCGAGTAAATACGGTAGGTGGGGCAGTCTTATCGTAAGTGTATTTTCCAAGTATTATTCCCATGCCACTTATTGATCATTGACCATATTAGAGCATTTTTTGCTACACCAAGGCAGGCTTACAAAATGAAGTGCTTTACCTCGAAAGTTGAGAAGTAAGCTAATACAGTCAATAGTCACTCAAAAGCAAACTAATATGAATGGTTTCTTTAACCAACCTGAGCAGTTTCCTGTTGATCTATTTAAAAACACTTTGGTGTTGACGCATAATAAAGTGACCTAGTCTCGTTCTTCACTGCTTTAGAGATTTCGGTTACAAGAGACATGTTTCCAGGGTTCATTGAGTGTCTCTTATAGTGACGTTTTGCGGTAGCTGTGTGCAGCATCTGATAAATTTCCTTCTTACCTTTGTTTCCAGTTCTCTTCCTGTGGAGGACAGAGCCCTCGAGACTGCATTCAGTGGTCTGTTCACATACCATGTGCCAACAAACACGTGGCACAAGCTCCGCGATGATTCATCCAGTAATGGTATTCAAGATGTTCGAGCAAGAATAGGACACTCAATGCTGTTTCATGAGGTAAATATTGCAGAATCTCAGAATAGTGTAGAACGCCGTGTGGAATGTGCACATTTATTTCTGCGGTGAATACAGAGCCAGTTTTTTTCCGTGTGATGAGTTGATGCTTGAAGGGTCCAGTAGTCGAACATCAGCTGTGCCAAAGAGAGCCAATCAGCGCTTGTCATCTTGCTGAAGTTATCGGGAACATTTCTTAGAAAAATGCTGAATTGGTACATTGGTAGAAATAGAGGGTATTCTGTAATACCATGACGAATAAATAAAGCTTAGGTTTCGTAATTGCTAAAGAAGCGGTATCACCGCATTTGAGGCTGCCTATCAGTTCGTCCACTATGAATTGGCTATGAATATTTATTATTGCACCTTAAGAAGCCAGCAGACCTGGTTCTTTTCGCACATTACGCTTTGTGCCCAGTTGGATTGAGCCAACGGTCGCCATTCAGTGTTTACCTTGAAGGCAAAGACATTGCAGTTTCTCTGTGCAGATAGGTTTAACTATGGCGCATTGGTTTAAATGTGGCACATTGTCTTATGCTCATTGTGGCTGTTCTCACTTAGACTTATGTGCTCTCTTCCCCAGAAATCTCGCCTGCTGTACATTTTTGCCGGGCAGCGCTCCAAGGAGTACTTGACAGACTTCTTCACGTACAATGTTGACACAGACCAGATGAATATCCTCTGTGATGGCCAGAAAGTTGAAGGTAAGAACTCCAGTCTGGTGTTTGTGGCCTTGTCTGTCATGTACCGGTGCAGCAGGCCACTATAAAGACAGGGCAGCAGGCTGGTCCACCATGGCAGTCCATCGGATGTGGTGCTTTGGTCACTGACCTGAAAGAGGCAAATTCCATCGTGACCATAGCGGTTGTATTTTCGATGGAGTCAAAAATGGTAGTGGCCTGTTTACTGTGTGTTATCAGTGCTCGTTAGAGAACCCCAGGTGGTCGAAATTTCTTTAACCCTCCACTCCGGTGTGCCTGATAATCTTTTTATGGTTTTGACACATAAAACCCCATCAATTATTAAATATTGTAGGACAGCAGGCCACCTTGCAGTTGTATCAACTGGCTGATCGATGGCATGTAGTGATTATACAATACATCAAACTTGTGCTTTTGCACAGACCAAATCAGGAAGTGTCCTTTGTTCAGTATTACTGTGTGTCTGTGTACTGAATATTGATTGTAAAAAGACTAGCTTTTGGCACCTGATACAACACTGCTATAGCAAGGTTTAGCTGTAGTTGTGGTAAGTTGTAGTAGTTCATTTTCTTGCCTCTGTGTCTGCACTTGTAGCACCACAGTTTTGTGATGCTGTACTACATACAGCAACAACAGAACCTGGTGTGTTCTGCCTTGAAGCTTTTGAAGCACCCTGAAAAAAGTTCACAGGCAGCCGGGAGGGCAACAGAAGTTTGCCGAGGAGCTTGTATGTGAACTGTGTAGTGATTTGCACAGCAAAAGCTTGTCAGTTCTAATTCCACGGCAGTGCCTGCCGAGTTTACATTAAACGAAATTCGAACTAATGAAAATGATAAACTGAAGGCTGCATATGATGTGGCAGAACCTCTGGAACAATCACTTTTGGTTTAAAGGAATTCCCCAATGTTTATTTTCTCTTTTTTATCTGCCAAAAAATGCTTACGATCACTGCTTGAGCGATGTATTAACGTGCATGTTGAGTGAATTCACGCAAGAGGCATCCAACTCGACAGCACATCTGCAGTTGGTTCCGCATATTGGTGGGGAAAAAAAAAAAAAGATTAAAAAGAAAGGCCTGGTAATGTGGAAGTTACTGCTCTTATCTTCTTTAATATTCTTATCTTGTCTACAAGGTATTTGTGCGGGAAGATGGGCTCTTTTTACCTTTATTCATTGCTAGGTGGCCACAGCAGTCTTTCTCAAAGTGAAAGGCACTTCATCTTGTGCCTGCATGCTGGTTCTAAATTGACTATTGCTGTCTGAAGCTGCTCTTTAGAGCATCACTAATCACTCGAAGAGTGCATACCGTATTTACTCGATTCTAACGCGCACCCGTTTCCCGCGACCAGAAAAAAAAAAAGTGAAACATCGATTGTAACGTGCTCCCATTTTTCGTGACACGGAAAAAAAGATCCTTTAATCAACCTCCTCACGTTTATAAAAACAAATGCCATACTCGCGTAATGAACGCACTCGCATAATAAACGCACCGCCAACTTTGAACCCCCCGCAGTCCCTCAAACGGCCGTGCTATGGCTTTCCCGCTTCACTCGATCCGCGGTGTCTCGAACACGTTCGGCGCTCCGATTCATAACTCCCGCGTCTCGATAAAACGCCAAACTTTGACAGGCGCAGCCGCAGTGCTGCATTCCTCCGTGCTATCGCAGTTCCCTCACGCGTGCTGCCATGCGTGCTGCGCAGGCTGGCGCTGATAAGCGGGGCGTGGTCTCCGAGATTGCCGCGATGCAATCTTGGACATCATGCCGCGCGCACGACTGAGAGGCCCAGGTGGCTCAGGCTCAGCACAGATACGAGGGAGAAATGCAATGAGGAGCCGTTTTGCGTGCGGTGATGGGAAACATCTCCCGTTACGGTTACCCGCGAACGCTACCGGAAACTGTGCGGCGGAGATTGGACCGGCGACGTAGCGACTTTGTTTGGGCGCAAGACAGCCAAGCCGGCGCAGTGAGTACCATCAGCCTACGCATCATGTGCGTCGTTCAGCGAGGGATCGGCGGCGACATAGAAACTACAGAAACTATGTGCGCCAAAGACCACCGTGCCGCTGGTTCTTTCTTTTAGCCGGTGACTGTTCGACAGCGCCTGAACCTCGTAGGAGGTGGCCATTTTGATGCCAACGGCGATATGGTAACGGTGTCGTTCGTTCGCACTCGATTCTAACGCGCATGCGATTTTTGGACCCGTTTTATCGGAAAAAAGGTGCGCGTTAGATTCAAGTAAATACGGTATGTCACTGTCGCCACATCATAGCTGCCTCTTTCATGCGAGTTCATCTGACGGGCCTGCAATCCAACGTTCGTGATGAATAACTGGGGCCTCATTTATATGTCATAAAGTTAATCTTTTCTGCAACCTAGAGCATTTACGCATACCGGACTTGTGCATTGGCCAGATGCAGGCCATTGGTACGTAAGTTTTGTTCACCGTGGTGAGCTACGTTGCAGTTTGTGGCGGAGCACACTTAATTCTCGTATCAGAGCTTTTTGTGCGATTGTTATGGGCAGTGACAATTAAACTTACAGGAACAAGCTTCATCGATCCACTGCCATCTACAATTTTGTGCAGTCATTACATAACGATAAAACAGGATCATGTCTTGGTGCAACGGTTCAAAAAATGAATGCACGCATCCATGTCAGCCATGACAGATACTCACCTGCAAAGCTTAGCCTTTGAGGTTCAAGCGCACAGCCTTCAAGGTTTGATGTTGGCGGCTAGTAAGTCATGCTACTACCTGTTGCTTAAGCAGGTAAAGTGCTGGCAGAGCAGTGCCTAGTTCGAATTATCCATAGCAGATCCGGTTTACATGCGAATGAACCTGCTCTCTAACACATGGGAGTTCTATGGAGCTTGGCCGGACCGTGCCACTTAGTTCGAATAATCGAAAAATTTTAATGAATGAGGTTTGAATTGACAAGCTTTCACTGCACAACATTTTTCCATCACAAATGAATGTCATCACAGCATTGAGTCATGTGTTCTATTGGGAAGGTGGTATAACAGGGAGCTCTGTGAAAGAGTTCGCACCTTGTGATTGAAAATTGCTCATTGAACTTTTGTTTTATGCACAGTGCCCGCCGCGGGGTTCACACAACGAGCTACCATTGACCCTGAGCTGAATGAGATTCATGTGCTGTCGGGTTCAAACAAAGACAAAGAAAAGCGGGAGGACAATGTCAAGAACTCCTTCTGGATCTACGACATCAACCAAAACAAATGGTAAGTGGTCACTTACAAAAGATCAATCCGTGTATGACGCACATGAGTCCTTTCTTCTTCAGGTCATGCATCTACCACAGTGACTATGGTCAGCAGGCAACATCGAAGCAGAGCATGCAGGAACCCTGTCCTCGGTTCGCTCACCAGCTTGTTTATGATCACGTCAAAAAGGTTGGTTTCTTTTAAAAACCCCTTTCTCGCCTTCTGTGCCTTGAACATGCTGAGCGCTGAGCGTTATATTGAATACAGTAAAACCTCGTTATAACGAAGTTGATGGGGAGCAGTAATTACTTCGTTATAACCATTAGTTCGTTATAGCCAATATAAATTTCATCTATAGGAATTTCAAGGGGAATCGCGATTGCTTTGTTATATCCGATAGTTCGTTATATCCAGGTTCGTTATAACGAGGTTCTACTGTACATTCATCACTAAAATCCGGCTTTTGTGAATGGTGCCACTCTTTATTCTTACTACAGCGTGAGACACAAGCTTTAGCTTCTTTCATTAGCCATTTGAAAGGTGTTTCTGGGCAGATTTTGTCGGCAAGCAGAGATGCTTTTGTTATAATTCCTTCTACATCAGTTTCTTACCATGGAGACTGGCTGCACACATTGATTACAAGAAATAAGTTGACATTTGTATATTTCAGCCCTGTTTCAGCCCTTCCAGTGCTTGTGAGTGCGCATGCGCACATCTGTATGTGTTACAGTGCACATGTGTATTCAGTGCCCTAAAGCTCATATCTTTACTTATGGATCTAAACCTGAGAAATCTACGCTAGGGATTCCTTGTGACGTGTAAGTCTGTTGAGGAGTTCCTTAATGCCAACACTCTTTGGCTGAAACCTGCACCTGAGACAGTCCAGGTCAGTCTTGGTCACCTAATCAAAGTGGCTCAGTGTGGCTGACTTTATTTGTATGTGCGCTCCGTCGAGTCTTTATTCCATCAGTCAATGATACTACAACATACCTCTGCCTCCGTTTGCAGGTCCACTACCTCTTTGGTGGCAATCCAGGTCGGCCTAACTCTCCGAAAGTCAGGCTAGATGGCTTATGGGCAGTGCTGAACGTTTCTCACATCTAGAGTTGATATTTCAGCCACAGTAACAGTTTCTATCAAAGACAAGCTATATACAGTAGAACCTCGTTA
This sequence comes from Hyalomma asiaticum, assembly GCA_013339685.2. Classification (NCBI taxonomy): domain Eukaryota; kingdom Metazoa; phylum Arthropoda; class Arachnida; order Ixodida; family Ixodidae; genus Hyalomma; species Hyalomma asiaticum. Next base: position 93,256,380 of record CM023486.1, on the reverse strand, counting down.
TAATGAACCCGGATATAACGAATTATCAGATATAACGAAGTAATCGCAATTCCCCTTGAAATTCCTATAGATTAAATTGATATTGGTTATAACGAACTAATGGTTATAATGAAGTAATTACCACTCCCCCTTCAACTTCGTTATAACGAGGTTTTACTGCATTTTGACTATAAAAATGTACCAAGAATGGGCTGTTTTCATGCTAACTACAAGTAGTGCAGCAGTAAGCATCCAGATTATATCCCTGGTGGCCACAAACCACCTAATAAAGATACGGTAATTCTGTGTTTCACTTTACTCAAATTGGGCTTTTTCTGTTTTTCTCTGATTTCTCATAATGAAAATATTGCTGCAGTAGCAAACTTGCAGAGCAATATCCCTGCCTTCAGAGCAGCTAGCACAGCCATTTTTGTTGTGGCATGCAGATTTATCTGTAGAGTACACAATGGTAGTAGTGAATTCTCAAATAACATTACTGAAAATTTTTAATTTCTTATTGGAGTTAGAGCATAAGGAAGGTGCGTCTGCAACACTGCTATTCAGACTGCTGCAGCCTTGCCAAAGGTAATAAAATAAAACAAAATACTCCTACCATTGTGTAGCTTATAAGTTTTAGCATCTAAACATGTGTCGATGGTAGCTCTCTAATAAGGTTATTTTGTGCCATTGTACTGGTAAACAAAGGTAATTAATTTTAATTATCTCTAAGACTAATTGACATAGGAGAAACATATTCATATTTTTTAAATCAGCATCAGAAACTCAATCAGTTGTGAATTTCTTTTAAAAATATGCGAAAGAGAAATGCCTGACATATTCAAGAACAGTGTCCCCCCTTAATACAGTACATCCAGGTGCATTTCATTTCTGAACGCATGAAAATTGGGTGCACATTGGACTCAAGCCAATAGGATAATACCGTTGGCAGCAGTAGTATTGATGATGTTTTCAAATCAGGTTGACAAGAATTCTGCTGGCAGTGATGGTGCACTAGTTACCGTGCCAGACTTTTCCTTTATATTTGCACTTTCCTGCGCAGTCATTCGAAATAAGGAGGTCAGCAATGAGAAGCCAAAACTGAGAGCTTTCAAACGATATCAAAATGGTGGCGCTCGGCAGCAGGAAAGATAACAGACGCCCCCATAAACACCATCGAACCGGTACTATTCTGAGCTCCTGTCTCACCATTTGCACTTCAATATAGCCCTTTGTTCGGCTTTGAGCAGCACACTAGAATCAGTATAATTAAAGAGGCGGATGAGGTACAAAGGTGTCATTGAGGAGGTTGCATTGGGCCTAAGTCACCATGCGAGCGCATCGGTTCTGGTCAGATGTTGGGATCCACCTGACACACACTTTCACATTCTCTGGTTATTGAAGTTGGTTGTGCGTCTCCCAGCACCATAATCGAATTTCATAATGCTGTTCGTTTTCTCTAGATAAGGGTACAGTTGACTCTTGCTACAACGAAATTGATGGTGTGTGTGAAACAAATTTCGTTGTCATAAAATCGAAAAAATATAAGTGACCTGAGATGGTAGAACAAAGAAACTTTTAGGCCTCAATCTAGCACGCGGTATCGTGGCGGTAGTAGGAGGGTTTGGAAACCGCGAGTACTGAAACCATACCTGCCAAATTTGCAGAAACGGAATCCGGGAGATTTACTCGATTCTACCGCGCCCTCGATTGTAACGCGTACCCGTTTCCCACTACCAAAAAAAAAAAGTGAGACATAGATTGTAACGCGCACTCATTTTTCGTGATACAGAAGAAAGTCCTCATTAGTCAACCTTCTCACATTCATAAAACCAAATGTGGTACACGCATAATGAACGCACTCGCATAATAAACGCACTCGCATAATAAACGCACCACCTACATTTTAATCCCCGCAGTCCCTTGAATGGCCACGCTGTGGCTTTCCTGTTTCACCTGATCCACGACGTCTCGAAGACGTTCGGTGCGCCGATTCATAACTCCTGAGTCCCGGTAAAACTGCCGCATGTTGCCGGGCATAGCCGCTTACAAGCAGTGTAACATCATTTACTCACAGTGCTGCATTCCTCCGTGCTATCACAGTTCCCTCATGCGTGCTGCCGCGTGTTGCCATGTGTGCTACGCAGGCTGGCCGAGATAAGCCTAAGCATGATCGGGGTGTGGTCTCCGAGATTGCAGCGATACAATCTCAGACGTCTTGCAGCATGCACGACTGAGAGGCTCAGGCTCAGCACAGATATGAGGATAAATGCAATGATGAGAAAATTCTGTTCTCGTGTTACGGCCACCCGCGAGCACTTTTTGGTGTTTTTTGCAGTTGCCGTAGTTCTGTACAAAGTCGAACTCAATAAAACCCCGCCTCCGCATCGTATGTTCTACGCACGAGTCAAAGCGAGTCAAAGCTGGGGACGAACGCGGCTAAAGCAGAGATGAAACGACCCAGCCGTCTCCGCCGAACAAACTGATTACATCGCACCACGTGGTGTGCGAAGGCTGTTGTCGCTTGATTCTCAAGCAGAGAGGAAACGCCCGCGCCGTCTTTTGTCGGGCGAAGGACCCTAAGGGGTGTCGGTGGGAGGAGGCGGTCGCACGCGCTATCTCGACAGACATCAGTAGATGGCATCAGTAGACATCGGTAGTTAACCACGCAGTCAACAACGGCCATTTCTCGTGGTGCCAAAACACAATTTCGACTTCATAGACGTATTTTTTATCTTCTGAAATGCACCAAAATGTTCAGCATTGTGTTTACTGCACAGCAGATTGTATTTCGAGCAAGGAATTGCATCGTCAAATTTCGTTGAAGCGAAACGGCACAAGAAAGTGTTCGTTGTAGCAAGAACATTATGCATTGACTCCTATGGACTGCTGACGGGGAACTGTGAATTTTTCGTTGTACTGGAAATTTCGTTGAAGTGGCGTTCGTTGTAGCGGGGTTTGACTGTAGTACTTTTTCAAATGCACTTAAAGACATCTTCACATACAATTTGTTGCACATGCTGCTGAGCATACGATAACATTTTCTGCCCATGCGTTAAATGCATAGGGCTCTCATGAGTTTAATGAGTCCGATGATGCCGAATGGCTTCTGGCTGGAACAGTCACAAAATGCGTAAAGGCCGTATGGACGCTATGGGTTGAAAGCATGCAGGATGCTTCTAATAGCGCTACTACATTCATGCTGTCAAAAATTACACTTATTGCAATGGGGCACACAGGCCGTGGCATTTATTTGCTGTGAATGCTATGTGTGATGGCCAGTATCATAATTTGCTGGTACCGGCAGCTAGCGCAATCATTGAATCAGGGCTGCTGAGGCTCTTGTTCGATATCCATGTGAAGGATTCGAGCTTAGTGCAAGAAAGTTAATAAAAGAACGCTAGGTACGGTGCCTTTTCTTATTCTCTCTCTTGTTCACTGGCACATCTACCTCAGTATTTCATGCTAAGCCTACACACACACACACTTGTAAAGGGATGTTTATGTGGCAAGTAAAGGGCACTGATAATTCCCTTAACACTTGGCACTAATTAAAGATCTCTAGAAGGTGTGCAATCATTGTGGCCTTTGTTAACGAGTGTCACTATGCCGCTTCTTTGTGGCTTATTGGCAAGCCCCACTTTTTGTGGCACTTATTATTGGCGATATCATTTAGGCGCATACCCATTTTCACTTATGCACACTGAACACAAGTAGTATGACCTGGCCCGTAGGAGCGGTGACAGCCACCCGTCCGAATGCCGAGAATTTGAATCTCAAGAAGCCATCTTAGTAGCGAACTCCCTCCGCCTTGGCGTCAATTATCGGCCCACTGGGGGAAGTGGGAGGTTGTGGCTGCGAACCTGCTTAATCCCATCACGAGAAGCGTCCTCCAGCTGGGATGTGCCGATGTCCGCAGCCTCTTCCTCGTACGGATTTCATATTGCGGGTTTTCATACGCCAGCGATGATAGACTCTTTGTTCTTGATATACGTTGAAGAGTCGCTCTTGGTGATTGTCATAACTTCTTTGGCGATTTCCGTCTTGGAAAGGACCGCCGTTCTCAACTTCGCAGCAGGAGTTTTCACCTGTCGTTTTAAGGCCTTTGGTGGGCGATACGTGCCCCGGCTCGCCATGACGCTTGCAAAACGAACGCACACCTTCCGAAGCCTAGTTAACAAGTCGCACCTCACACCAAGAACGACGACAACGACTGCGTCTCTGTTCTTGCTACCCTCGGCGCCACAGCCGCAGCGTGGCCAGCACGTGACGAGAAAGGAGGAGAGAGAGAGATTCTTTATTTGAAAAGAAGAGAAAAGCACAGGATAGTAACTGTCTCTCGTCGAGGAGGACACCTCAACCGTCCTCCGCTTGACACACGCTTGACACACGCGGAGAGACGCAGATCGGCATTTGAGAGAGAGCAAACACTCTGCCACAGCTTTCTTTTTTTTTTTCTTCGCGCGCGGCGTTGAAAGGAAAAGGGTCTCTACGTGGCCGAGACGGAGAAGGGGAAAGCGTGGCACACGGCGAGTTGCAGATCGGCATTTGAGAGAGAGCAAACACTCCGCCACAGCTTCTTTTTTTTTTCTTCGCGCGCGGCGTTGAAAGGAGAAGGGTCTCTACGTGGCGGAGACGGGAAAGAGAGAAGCGTGGCACACGGCGAGTTGCAGAGAGAGCGAACATTCCGCCGCAGCTATTTCTTTTCTTTTTCTTTCTTCGCGCGCGGCGTTGGGGTCTCTAGCAATGCTGGTCGGAGGCGCCGCCGCGGGATTTGGCGTGGCGCTGAGTGCATTTTCGGAGCGCGGTATGTTCGAATTAACCGTCGCAAGTGCTTGCGCGTTCGAATTACCGGGCGTTTTCGCCCATTGGAATACACATAGCTTTGACGGGACCACAGCGTCAGTTCTAATTAACCGGAAGTTCGAATTAAGCGTGTTTGAATTAATGAGATTCGACTGTAGTATTGCCTGCAAAACAGTGCTGTGGATATGTCTGTAAGGAATTATTGGATTATTTTCGTGTCAGATGTTTGTTATAAAGAGGTCTGACTTTACAAATACAGTCAACGTCCAATTTCCTATACTACCAAGGAACCAGAAGAACATCCCGAAACTTGGGGCAGTCCTACAAAACAGATGCATGCAGAAAATGCACCCTTTCCTGGGTATTTCTTCAATGGAGGGGGTCAAGGTCAGAACGCCAAGCTCGTGTATATCAGCAAATGCACCTTTAAGCTAGATGTGAAAAATAAAAGCTGTTTATTTTTGTTCCAATACCGGACAGCGGGCTTTCATCTCGTGCTACCTCTGCTGAGGCAACACTGCGTTGACAAGAAAAAGATCGTTTTTTTGCACGGAGTTCAACTTGTTCACGATATGTGCCTCAATTTCTGCCACGGTCATGTTATTGCTGTACGCCTATAGCAATGGCGTCAGTTCTCATGTTATCTCGGAGCTCATCGGCTGTTCTGGGGCTGGCTTTTTATACTTCGTGTCAGAGTCGTCCAAATTCTCCCACAGACAATATTGTCATTGATCAACTCTGCACAGAACTCGAGATCTTGGTCAGTATTGGCAAATCCTTCAAAAATTATCACAGCTGGAATCAAAATGGTAGCCACGCGGGTCATCAAATACGTCCGTGGAAGATGTTGATCACACGAACTGTCATTCTCTCAGGGTGAGAGAGCTGTTTCTGTGTCATGTGTGAAGCCCGTGTGGCGAAAACAGTTGCGAAGCGTCTTTTATGTTACTGCCTTCCGTGACTCTGCAAGCATGCCGACGACACCCGCAAGAGCACCCGCAACATATGGCTTAGCACATGTGACCTGTGTACAGTGCCTGAAATTACGGATGACACCTTGGTCTATTGGTTGTAGGATTGTGGTAGTGTTCTGCTCAATGAGAGGCACAGCACCGACAGTGGGAAACTTTTGAACGAATGTTGAAGGTAGTGCACAGCAGCACAGCACGACTGGAGTGTCTAGCATGATCTATCACATACCTGACCAAGCAAATGAACAGACACAATGAGGTTAGGGTATGACTGGCCGCAGGTGACAACAGGTTGGTGTGCGCTGGTTTGAGGGATCAGTACAGTATGAGGGCCGCGGTGCTATGGCTGGGTAGTGGATCTGGTGGTGCAAAAACAGCAGCATTCATGGCTGCCTCGTATATGCACCTAGTGGTAAAAACTCTGAAAAATTGAACAGGGAAACTTAAGTGTCTGGATTTGTGGGCTTATTTTATGCTTTGGTTCTATGGGAAACTTTGACGGATCCAATAATGAGTTCGGGAAATCAGGCATGTCCGGAATTTGGGACGTCTGGCGAATCGGCCATCGAAATAAGGTTGGGGGTGGAGACAGCAGCCACTATAACTGTATTGTCAGAGCATCATGTGCGTATTATGGAAGACGCGAGATAAGCCCCTACTAGTTGAAAGATGTGGCTTTGTTCACTTACTTGAAATACTCTTTTGTTACTTAGCTCTTTAAAAAAAATTGTGGGCCGCTTGCACTGGGGTGCAAGGCTAGGTCACAGCATAGCTGGGAGCCTTTCCCTCTGTGGTGGTTCGTGGGCCCAGGACTCAGACACAGACAGCTCAATCACAGACAAGGAGAACATTTATCGACAGGACGAGACAGCACATACACTTTCACAGACAAACAACGCGACACAAGCAACACACTCCGAACGCTATGTCCAAGAAACTAACAGCGCGTCCCGTCTAACTGATGGCGGATGTCCGCTCGCACCACTCACAGGACTGATGTTCTAGCAGCGGCGGCGCACGCTTTCGGCAGAAGAGGCACGATGGGTAGCGTGCGGACACAAGCAGATCCAAAGGCACTCGCTCAGGAGCGTGTCGGGGTAGGATCCATATCTGGCGTGGCACCGAGGCCACGCCCTCAGCAACACTTGCGCCAGACGGCAACGCGGAACCGTGACCACGCTCTCAGCAGGCGGTTGTGCGGCACTGGCACTTGCGCGGCACCGTGACCACGCCCTCAGTAGGTGGTTGTGCCGGACTCGAGCCTGCGTGGCACCGTGACCACGGGTCCGTAGATGGTCCCGGCCACACCACTACTCCAGCCGCTCGTACTGGCCCGCTCGCTCGTCCACCGCAGGAACAGCCAGCAAGGGCCAGGACATCTGCCACAGGAGAACGCCCGGTACGTCCCGGCTGGTCTGGTGGCACCAGCTCGGTGCGTCTGTTCCCCTGGGCCGAACGTGCCACCGCTCGGTCGCTGGTACGCTCGATCCGCCGTCGGCGTTCCGAAGCACCGAAGCCACGCGGATCACGTTTTGCGTGCTCAAGCGCGCACTCTTCGTCGTCGTCTTTTCGTTCCTTTTTTTGTGCGCCGAAACACATTCACTACATTTTCCCCCCACCTTCAGTACGTTGTACACACATAACATGGAAGTGCCGAAGACAGCACATCGGTTCAAACACAAAAGAATAGTCCACAAATACAAAACAACTGCACCATGAATAACACACGACAAAGTGTGTACAACGACAGTAAGACTCTGCTCAGTAAGAGCTGCACGAAACATACACTGAGCAGAAACGTTGTCCATCTAAAGAGCACGTGTTAAAGAACATTCATATTTACAACACTATGCACAAAGGAAAGTCCATGAAACAGTCCGAAAGTCAAACCGAAATTGCGTCCAATTATTAAAGCGCTTTTTAAGTGATGGCGTCCCACACAAGGCGCACGACACTTTTCCTACCCTTAGCGATGAGCATAAGGAACGCTTCAAGGTTCTTCCGCACATATGCGTCGCGACTGTTAATCAGCAGGAGATCACTCGCGCGCAGAGCGACAGGGATTCGGAGGCTCCCTCCTGCTACGTCAACACACATCATACGTCGGTCAGCTGGTAACGGCCGCGACACATCAGCAGAATTACTTTCTAGCCTCACAAATGCTAGAGAAGGCGCATCACCGATATTACTTATCAAGACCTGCAGAAACGTTGCGCCACTGTTGGAAGTGTCTTTCAACTGGCTCGGCTCAGGCATCTTAGCACCTGGATGCTGACTCTCTATAACGAGTGTTTGCAGGGTCACCTTCTGCACTTTACCTGGAATGCTACGCTGTTCCAGCTCACACAGCACAGATTTAGTAGTGCATTCATGGAGGCTATTAAGCATTCTATTACGGTCATTCCGCCGGCTTACGCAGCATACTGCTTGTTTAACGTCAGACTCTACTGTGCCCGGCTTGATCAGCTCTTGCTCATTCGCTTCAGCTACTCTGGAACAGACCAGAGCTGTACTGTGCTGAGTACCCTGCATCCCTCCATTTATGAGAGGGTCGGTCAAATTGTCATGGACCGTGCCTATGACATCTGTAATCGCTGCCAGCGGGACACCAGAATAGTGGCCGCCAAGCGCCTCGGAGATTTCTACACGACATTGGGAGTCATTATCTAGGGGTTGTTCAACCTCCTCAAAAGTGTTTGGCCTCCCAGAGGCTCTGCAAGACAGCTGGTCTTCTATTGAACGTCCACGTACCTCTTTCTCCGACTTGCAACGTGTTCATAGGACATATGCAAGCTACAGTTATTTCCTCGGCTTGCTACCTCCCTACAATCCTCTATACTAGGATTTAGCAGCACCTCTGGCGGAATACTAAAGTGACGCACATGATCGCCACTCAAAACATGTTCATTCACGTAAGGACTGCTACTGTCGAAAATCCCCGGCACCGGCTCATTAGAACTCTCTTCCGACGACTGTCCGCGTCTCTGTATTTCGGACTTTATATCTTGAGTCTCTGCCACCTTAAGATTTAGCCCAAGCGTTCTCGTCTTCACTTCTTCTAGTTCCTTCTCTTTCATCTCCCTTTCATAATCTATCTGCTCTTGTTCCTTCGCTAACTCTGCCGCCAAGCGTTCTTCGACCCAATCCTTCAGTTCTTCACCCTGAAGACCAATGCGCCTTGCCAACTTTTCTAAAACATGCCGTGATTCCCATGCACTCCCGCTATACAATCGTTTTTCATCAGTCGCACTTGACTGTAGCCTGCTTCCACACTCCTGAAGCTGAAGCTTGAGCTCCAGAATCTTCAGATGTTGTTCTAGTAGCTGCTGCTGCCACTCTGCACTTTCTTTCGCGAATTCGCGTTCTTGAGCCTGTTCCTCGCGAGCTTGAGCGCATTCTCGCTCCACCCAATCTCTAAGCGCATCTTTCTCTAATCCTAACTGTCGCCCAAGTTCGACAAGTCTCTCCTTCTCCATGACTCAGGCTGTGTCTGAGCAATGGCTTTAGATGTTAATAAGCCATCGTGGCGTAGTAGAGGGTTCGGAAACCGCGAGTACTGAAACCATACCTGCCAAATTTGCAGAAACGGAATCCGGGAGACAGGCACGTAGGCAAGGGGGGGCCCAGGGGGGCCCGTGCCCCCCCCCCCCGAAATTTGTCAAGTCAGGCATTAATGCAGGTGTAAGAGGCACAAGTTCAAGTAGTGCCGTGCGCATTTAAACAAATGAAAAACAACGATAGTCAAGGAACTCACTAAAAAAAGCTACCCAGAACCTTTATTCCGAAAGCACTTCAATTCCAAAAGCACGACTACGCTTGCCGACAATTCAGCGTCCGGCTCCTGAATCAACAGCACAACATAAACACCACCCTCTCCCTTATGTCTCAGGTGTTAGCGAACCATCGGCCGTATTCTCAGAAAAAAAGGCATCCGAGTGACTCACAAGCCTACGAACACATGTTCTCTACATATTGCTAAAGGCCGTTCACCGAAGGAGAGAGCCTAAGGCACTGTATGCAAATATGCGATGCGATCTACATCGGCGAAACGAAAAACCTCAAAGAAACATTTCTTCAGCACAGAATAACCTCTGCAATTTTGCAACAGATCGCAACACCATAGCCGAACATTCCAAGGTAGCGACCACCGTATCAATCTTCCTGCACAACGGTCGTACGAATGAACTACTGAAACCAGTTATCCGAAATATTTGCTGCTTTGTGATTGGGGAGAGACAGAAAAAATTACAGCATATCCACGGAGTGAATGATGATGAGTGGGCAAAGCTCGGGATGTTCATCGCAGATCGTGCCGAGTTCCGGATTAATTTAGTTAACGCGCATGCTACGAATCCTCACGGTTCAACTATGCACAATGCACAAGTGAAATCTCCTACCGGCACTTCATTGCAAGTCAAGATTCAGTGCATAATTCAGTGCATATATATATATATATATGGGTTGCCGGTGAACGCTCTCTCCAACGCGAGCAGTCGGTATTTCTCAATCAAGAAACTCGCTAGGAGACGCTGCCTGCGCCAACGTTGTCCTCTCGCGTTTGCCGGGGCAGTGTCGGGTTTTGCCGGGAGCGCGTGGCTCCCGGCGCTCGCGGCGAGGGCGAGCGCCGGGAGCCACGCGCTCGCCACGGCGCGTGCGTGCCTCCCGGCAGGCACGCGCCGGTGGCTACCTACTACTACTACATACATCGGGACGCACGACCCACGCCTTAAGGAGCTTCGCCCCTAAAACTTCGCAACGCGGGACATTTTAATACAGTGATACATGTAAGACAAGCTTGTTGGAAACGAAATTACCAGAATGAACAAAATGTTGCCAACGGCTCCGAAACCAAAGAACGACGTTATCTTCCCGTACTTCGGGCGACTTTTCTTCATCGCATCAGTTATGTTTAGGAAGGCGGTTGGTTGGTTGTGCTGGGTTTTTCTGGGCAAAAGCGCCCATGGCTATACTGGGCGAAACGAGGATTCTAATCTACGGTCGGGCGCTCGGTAGTTGGATTGCTTCAAGGACAGTGCAACGAATGACAGGACATACAGAAAAGACAGCGTTGACGCCACCGTTGGATTCCCTGAAGAAATGTCTTTTTTAACGAGAGGAGCGGTGTTTTGTTGCTGCAGAGCTAGCAGGCGATATATTGCAGGCGTCATTTATACAGTCGCGTAGTGGCGGCAACTTAGGGAGCATTCAGGTGCTTTGTTTAAAGGGACCCTGAAACGGTTTTGACAGATTTTGTGCAAACATGGTGATCCAGCAGAGCGAGTCATTAGGATCATTCGAGGGCACATTTCAGCGCTGTGGGTAAAGTGGAATTTAAAATAAGTTTTCAACACGTGCATCGGAAAAGATCGCAGCGCTCGCCAAAACGCGTTTTCAAACCCCCCGCCATCGACCGATGGATGGGAACCGCTGATTGGCCCCTAACCAGTCACGTGCACGTAATTTTCCCAACCTAACTGCGAACAACGTGCTTCTACAACGTGCTCCTTCGTTTCAGCCAACGGTATCGTCGCGGCACCTGGCGGCGTACACACGAGTCGCCGGCGCTCAGAGGTTAGAACTGCCGAGGCGAGCGACCTCAGTAAGGATTTCGGGGCGCTATGTCGCCACGGATGGCTCGCAGAGCGGCTGACGCGGGAGGCTCTGTCGTCGCTAGCGCGCCCTCCGCAGCTGATCGAGTTGAGGAGGCACAGCAGTGGTAAGGAGGAAGGCAACAGAAATAAGCCCATAGCTGCCTTAGCGCATGATGCTTCGCTTTATTTATGGTGTTAATGATCATCATGGTAATATTGTTAACATTACAAAGCTTACACATGACTTCTGCATGCTCTCTGGTCCTTGCTTGGTGGGATATCTTTGCCAGCTGACCTTATTATATCCCATTTTCTTGCCTTTTTCTTAATTGACCACGACATAGCTACTGTTTGTATTTGTGGTTACATCTTATTTACTCTGATACCCTTCTCCACGCAGTGCTCCATATTTGGCGTGTCTGAGATGTGTGAATAACGCAAAAAAATCACAGGTTTGCCTCTGTCGTTTCAGACGTGGGTGACCCTGACTACAAGTTCCATTTGCGCACCAGTCTCTTCGACACCATCGTGGAGTTCTTCCCGGAGTCCATGACGCAACCAAAGGGAAACTTGGTGGACCTGGTGCTACTATGAGGCCAAACTGTGAATGACCTGATGACCAGCACTCAGGCTGCGGAGTGGCCATGGTAAGATTGAATGTGCGGCTAGCTGCCATACTTCTTTGAACTAAGGTGAAAATTATTTCACTTGTACCGTTTCACTGTTAGTAGTGTGTTTTCATAATACCAAAGACTCCACTTTCTGCCAGCACATGCTCGGTGAAAAAGCTTGCAAGAAGAAAATTAGGTGATGACCCCACCTTAAAACTCCCACACCAATTCATGCTGCCACCATAGTAGATTCTGATGGCGTGGGCTAATGCCTGCAAATTTAATAAAATAAAGAATGCTTTATTTTCACTGAAAAGGATTTACAAGGGTTTCTACGACAACATCCGGATTGAATCGGTATGGCTAGTTGAGGATCCGTTACAGGCATGCCATGTTGTGGTTTAATTAGCAAGTGCAGTGTTTGTGTATGAAACTCAGTCACAAACCACATTTTCAAATAAGATTACGTAACAAAAGAAAACAACACAATGTTGGTTGACTTTGTGCTTGACTGTGATCATTTCGCATTCTGTTTGTTCTGAATTGAGTGCGAATGGCAACGTGCCAGTTTAATCATGATGCTTATGTTAAAGGAATGTGATTTTGTGGGCTGAAGATAGCGGTGTAGCTTCGCGTGCCTGAGGCGTGTGTGTTACACAAGCACTTTTCAACATGATCGATGCCTATCCAGATCAGATTTCTTGGTCGCTATCGACCGTGCTCGTAGCTACATAGCCCCAACTAACTTGGATCAAGTTTATCACTGATCTCAGCCAAATGGTGATCTGGGAGAAGGTTTGCAATGCGCAAATTACTTTTCATCACTGTAACAAACGACTCTTTTATTGGCATGTGACCGAAGCATGCACATAATTTATCTTAAAGCCACAAAAAAAAATTTATCACCGAAGAAAAGCGACTGCTGGAACAGTAAGTTTGTTATTCTGAAAAGGAACACAGTAGCGGTTGTCTCTTTCTTCTGATTACCAACACAGCGACATACAGTCGACTCTCGTTACAACGGACCCTCATAATCCGGGAAAAAATGTCTGTTTTATCCGAAGTCCGTAATATCCAGACATTGAACGTAATGGGCGGGGGGAGGGGGGGGGGTGTAAAGCCCGTGTGTTTATCATCGCTGACATCGCTCAGCTGAGTGATTTAGTCCTTTTTAGATACCTGCCGCCGAATATAAGCACCATGGCACGGCTACGACCGACAGTGGTAATTTATAACTCTAGCAAATGTTCAACTTTCATCAGAAAATGCAACAGTACTAAGTGCAGGAAGGCCTGATGGCTGGCTGCCGAATCCATGTAAACATTAGTGAGGCTCAGTCCAAAAGCTACTAATCTAACAGCTTGCCGTCACAGAGCCGCTCCTGTTACAAAAAGAACTGGTTTCAGCTGGGGCTCGTTCTAACGGTCGGCATCACAAATTCATTTTTTGCACGGACGCATTTCTGCCTCAGCTAATCCAAGACCGTTGCTAAGCTGAATTAGCACGTGCATTCATCACCACGCACCTCGCGCGTAGAAGCTTATTCATTACAACTTCTCAGTGGAACTCGCCGGTATTTGGGTTGGGAGCTCAGGAACGCCTCACTACCATAGCGTTGGTCGCAATGCCTAACGATGGATTGCAGAGAGAATGACGAACATCCAAGGTAGAAAAAAACGAACAAAGAAAAGTTTTTTATTCACACCTAACTCGAAAAGAACTTCGTTATCAGGGACTGGCGGCCCCCTTACGTCACTTCACGGAGCCTGAAGCGCTTGAGGGTAAAGTTCCACCGACGATTGTTTGCCGGCGATACCTTTGTTGTGCACGATGGAATTGATGGTCTGCTTCGATAGTCCCATAGCTTTGGCAACATCCGCCTGCTTTTCTTCGCGTGCAATTGCACTCATAATTTTCATTTTATCGCTGAGTGAAATTTGTTTCCGTTTTCTGGAGGTGCGGCACAACCATTCCCCGCGGAACATAACGACAAAATGGCGTTTGTTATGCTCTCAGGCTGGCTTGGCTAGAGGCTCGGCTTGGCCAGATGAGCACCAATGTTGCCAGCCGCAGTTTCAAATTTTTGCTTAAAACACCGGCATGGCAAAGTATGTTGTCAGTCCGCGTCGAAACGGCAAAAGTCCGTTGTATGTGCAACTTTGGCAAAAAACTGCCATTAATTTTGTCCGCTGTAGCTGATAGTCCGTTGTAGCGGAGTCCGTTCAAAGCGAAGTTGGCTGCATTGATAAAATACATGGACCAAACCTGGGTCAAGATATGGTCCATTATATCCGAAAGTCTGTTGTACGCGGGTCCGCTCTAATGAGCGTAGACTGTACCACAGTTTTGTGTTAAGGGGGGACACTGGTCTTGGAGGCAGAATATTATGAAAAAAAGTCAGTTTTTGAAAAATGGTACTTCCATGGCTTATGGGCAGTGCTGAAAGTGCTGAACGGTTCTCACATCTAGAGTTGATATTTCAGCCACAGTAACAGTTTCTATCAAAGACAAGCTATATATTTTGACTGTAAAAATGTACTAAGAATGGGCTGTTTTCATGCTAACTACAAGTAGTGCAGCAGTAAGCATCCAGATTATATCCCTGGTGGCCACAAACCACCTAATAAAGATACGGTAATTCTGTGTTTCACTTTACTCAAATTGGGCTTTTTCTGTTTTTCTCTGATTTCTCATAATGAAAATATTGCTGCAGTAGCAAACTTGCAGAGCAATATCCCTGCCTTCAGAGCAGCTAGCACAGCCATTTTTGTTGTGGCATGCAGATTTATCTGTAGAGTACACAATGGTAGTAGTGAATTTTCAAATAACATCACTGAAAATTTTTAATTTCTTATTGAGTTAGAGCATAAGGAAGGTGCGTCTGCAACACTGCTATTCAGACTGCTACAGCCTTGCCAAAGGTAATAAAATAAAACAAAATACTCCTACCATTGTGTAGCTTATAAGTTTTAGCATCTAAACATGTGTCGATGGTAGCTCTCTAATAAGGTTATTTTGTGCCATTGTACTGGTAAACAAAGGAAATTATCTCTAAGACTAATTGACATAGGAGAAACATATTCATATTTTTTAAATCAGCATCAGAAACTCAATCAGTTGTGAATTTCTTTTAGAAATATGCGAAAGAGAAATGCCTGACATATTCAAGAACAGTGTCCCCCCTTAATACAGTACATCCAGGTGCATTTCATTTCTGAACGCATGAAAAATTGGGTGCACATTGGACTCAAGCCAATAGGATAATACCGTTGGCAGCAGTAGTATTGATGATGTTTTCAAATCAGGTTGACAAGAATTCTGCTGGCAGTGCTGGTGCACTAGTTACCGTGCCAGACTTTTCCTTTATATTTGCACTTTCCTGCGCAGCCATTGGAAATAAGGAGGTCAGCAATGAGAAGCCAAAACTTAGAGCTTTCAAACGATATCAAAATGGTGGCGCTCGACAGCAGGAAAGATAACAGACGCCCCCATAAACACCATCGAACCAGTACTATTGTGAGCTCCTGTCTCACCATTTGCTCTTCAATATAGCCCTTTGTTCGGCTTTGAGCAGCACACTAGAATCAGTATAATTAAAGAGGCGGATATAATTAAAGAGGCGGATTAAAGAGGCGGATGAGGTACAAAGGTGTCATTGAGGAGGTTGCATTGGGCCTAAGTCACCATGCGAGCGCACCGGTTCTGGTCAGATGTTGGGATCCACCTGACGCACACTTTCACATTCTCTGGTTATTGAAGTTGGTTGTGCGTCTCCCAGCGCCATAATCAAATTTCATAATGCTGTTTGTTTTCTCTAGATAAGGGTACAGTTGACTCTCGCTAGAACGAAATTGACGGTGTGTGAAACAAATTTCGTTGTCATAAAATCGAAAAAATATAAGTGACCTGAGATGGTAGAACAAAGAAACATTTAGGCCTCAATCTAGCACGCGGTATCGTGGCGGTAGTAGGAGGGTTCGGAAACCGCGAGTACTGAAACCATACCTGCCAAATTTGCAGAAACGGAATCCGGGAGATTTACTCGATTCTACCGCGCCCTCGATTGTAACGCGTACCCGTTTCCCATTACCAAAAAAAAAAGTGAGACATAGATTGTAACGCGCACTCATTTTTCGTGATACAGAAGAAAGTCCTCATTAGTCAACCTTCTCACATTCATAAAACCAAATGTGGTACACGCATAATGAATGCACTCGCATAATAAACGCACCACCTACTTTTAATCCCTGCAGTCCCTTGAATGGCCACGCTGTGGCTTTCCTGTTTCACCTGATCCACGACGTCTCGAAGACGTTCGGTGCGCCGATTCATAACTCCTGAGTCCCGGTAAAACTGCCGCATGTTGCCGGGCATAGCCGCTTACAAGCAGTGTAACATCATTTACTCACAGTGCTGCATTCCTCCGTGCTATCACAGTTCCCTCATGCGTGCTGCCGCGTGTTGCCATGTGTGCTACGCAGGCTGGCCGAGATAAGCCTAAGCATGATCGGGGTGTGGTCTCCGAGATTGCAGCGATACAATCTCAGACGTCTTGCAGCACGCACGACTGAGAGGCTCAGGCTCAGCACAGATATGAGGGATAAATGCAATGATGAGAAAATTCTGTTCTCCCGTTACGGCCACCCGCGAGCACTTTTTGGTGTTTTTGCAGTTGCCGTAGTTCTGTACAAAGTCGAACTCAATAAAACCGCCTCCGCATCGTATGTTCTACGCACGAGTCAAAGCGAGTCAAAGCTGGGGACGAACGCGGCTAAAGCAGAGATGAAACGACCCAGCCGTCTCCGCCGAACAAACTGATTACATCGCACCACGTGGTGTGCGAAGGCTGTTGTCGCTTGCTTCTCAAGCAGAGAGGAAACGCCCGGGCCATCTTTTGTCGGGTGAAGGACCCTAAGGGGTGTCGGTGGGAGGGAGGCGGTCGCACGCGCTATCTCGACAGACATCAGTAGATGGCATCAGTAGACATCGGTAGTTAACCACGCAGTCAACAACGGCCATTTCTCGTGGTGCCAAAACACAATTTCGACTTCATAGACGTATTTTTATCTTCTGAAATGCACCAAAATGTTCAGCATTGTGTTTACTGCACAGCAGATCGTATTTTCGAGCAAGGAATTGCATCGTCAAATTTCGTTGAAGCGAAACAGCACAAGAAAAGTGTTCGTTGTAGCAAGAACATTTATGCATTGACTCCTATGGACTGCTGACGGGGAACTGAGAATTTTTCGTTGTACTGGAAATTTCGTTGAAGTGGCGTTCGTTGTAGCGGGGTTTGACTGTAGTACTTTTTCAAATGCACTTAAAGACATCTTCACATACAATTTGTTGCACATGCTGCTGAGCATACGATAACATTTTCTGCCCATGCGTTAAATGCATAGGGCTCTCATGAGTTTAATGAGTCTAGTGACGATGATGCCGAATGGCTTCTGGCTGGAACAGTCACAAAATGCATAAAGGCCGTATGGACGCTATAGGTTGAAAGCATGCAGCATGCTTCTAATAGCGCTAGTACTACATTCATGCTGTCAAAAATTACACTTATTGCAATGGGGCATGCAGGCCGTGGCATTTATTTGCTGTGAATGCTATGTGTGATGGCCAGTATCATAATTTGCTGGTACCGGCAGCTAGCGCAATCGTTGAATCAGGGCTGCTGAGGCTCTTGTTCGATATCCATGTGAAGGATTCGAGCTTAGTGCAAGAAAGTTAGTAAAAGAACGCTAGGTACGGTGCCTTTTCTTATTCTCTCTCTTGTTCACTGGCACATCTACCTCAGTATTTCATGCTGAGCCTACACACGCACACTTGTAAAGGGATGTTTATGGCAAGTAAAGGGCACTGATAATTCCCTTAACACTTGGCACTAATTAAATATCTCTAGAAGGTGTGCAATCATTGTGGCCTTTGTTAACGAGTGTCACTATGCCGCTTCATTGTGGCTTATTGGCAAGCCCCACTTTTTGTGGCATTTATTATTGGCGATATCATTTAGGCGCATACCCATTTTCACTTATGCACACTGAACACAAGTAGTATGAACCTGGCCCGTAGGAGCGGTGGACGCTCCCACAGCGTCTTCCGCGCAGTTCTACTTGGTCAACAGCTTCAGTCCTTCGACACAACAGCACTATTCAGCATCATTGGATTATTTCAAATGCACAACAAAAAACATCAATAAAAATATTCTCTCGACGTTTCCACTTCATTCCAGAACATTTAATGTGATGCTTTTGATGATGAACTGAGGCAGTGCTCATGGCCGTGCTTTTTGCAGGTTAGTAAAGGTGAGGTGTGCGGTGCCGACAAACAAGCTGCAGTGTGTCTGAATGCTAGTCCTGTGTTTCCGCCCGTTGTGCAAGAGCTGCGCTGAAGGAGGACTGGCCAGTTATGGCCCGCTCCTGTGAAGACCGCGCCTATCCGGGTTGCAGTGCCTCCTGTGGACTCTCTCTCTGGCAGGGTGCATGCGCGTGTCGAAGTCTGTGCTTGTGCAGTGTCTTTCTTATTTTCTTTTACATAGTGCTTCGTTCACCTTGTCTTGTGTTTTGCGAGTTTTAGGATTCCAAAGACATTTTTTGTAGTGTTTTGTAGAAAGGACAGTTTTTAACTTTACTTTTTATTGTTGCACATAACCGTAGCTGAAATTTTTAGTTGTGCATAGGAAGCTTGAGGGTCGCTTACATTGTGCATTGTTGAACAAGTTCATGAACTTTGGAGAGGAAGTGTTGATAGTTGTAAATACGTCTGTGTCTAACACATCCTCGATCATTTTGGCTGAGATGATTATAGGTGACTTAATATAAACGCACAAACAAATGGTGACAGCTGACAGCGAGGTCAAGTCGCTGAAATTCATTCTCCTTCTTACCACTCTAGCCAATGGTTCCAGCCTGCATTTTTAAATCATTGTTTACAAATTTAATTTAATTGTCTGTGGTATACTGCTGGAAGGCACTGCATAAATGGGATGAGCAAGAGCTTACAATGAAGGCATCCTGAAGTTGGTATAGAATGCAAGCAGGTTGCTCATACACACACCTGTACAATAAATGGAAGCCTTTTACCTGTACTTAAGTGTTCTTCGAAATGGAAAGCTAATCCTTCAAGTACAATGGTTGCATAATCCTTGCAGCCGATGGTTATCATACTGGGCTAGCCTGAGCAATATTTGAGCACTGCAGAATCAGAGGAGCTAGTTGTCACTTGAGATCTTAGAGTGCAGCACTTACTCGTGTTGCACGTGTATAGCCGCATCGTGTCCTCACTCTGCCTATCATGATGCTGCCCTGTTGCAGCAAGTTGTTTTTCTGAGCCAAAATAAAAGTCACTCTATCTTGCCACCATCGTTGTGTCACTGGATTGTGTACTGTTTAAGCATTCATGTTTAAGGCACAGTGTAATAAGCAGAAAACTGACTGCCACTAAAACAGCTAGCATAGTAGAAATTCCAAGATATGAATTATCTGATGCCGTTTATGGGATATTGGAGACATGGGGGGGTGGTGGTAACACTGCTGGTGGTGACATCTTTTGATGCTTTGCCTAACAACAACGTATCGGTAATGTTCTTGTGCTATGCAGTTGTAATCATTGAAGAACATTTTAATAACCTTTTTGCTTCAGTGTTTGCATTCATGCAGATTTTTTATGCCAGCAGCACTGCGATAATGAATGCATGATCTCCGCTTGGTTTCATTGTCAAAAGTTGGAGCAACTGGCATAGGTGCAAACCTCTACAGCCTGTATTCTGGGAAGGTGTAATGGTAAGAGACAGAAAGCAAGCAGAATGGATCAAGCAGCAGATACAGGTAACCGATGTGCACTGCTGTCAGTTAAGAGAAAAAGCAGACCTGGGCAGGACATGTAAAGAACACATGACCGATGGACAGTGAAAACAATAGAATGGTACAAAGAGATCGAAAACACAAAAGAGGCAGACTGAAGGTTAGATTTCGCGATAAAATTAAGAAGTTTGCAGGCGTAAAGTGGGATCAACTTGCACAGGATAGGACAAACTGAAAATCATTGGAAGAGGCCTTTGTCCTGCAGCGGACTTTAATTGATGATGATGTGAATATGCACTGCACTTGTGGATTGAAATGCGAAAGTTTAGGGTGAAGGGGGGGTCGCACTTTCGCTTCTATCATCTTCAGTTTGTGTCCCATCAGCATCATGTTGGCTTATGCAGTTGTATGCCAGAGCCTACAACACCTTTTGGGACCAGATTAGTAGCAAGGTGACATGAATATCCCAAGTAAATGCACATACCAGTTGCTATAATCCAATGTTTACAAGTCACATTTCATCTTGTGAGTGCCATACACATATGCATTAGAGCGGACATGTTAGTATTGTAACCTTGTTAGCTTGCCATTGTCACGATTTTCACTACAACGAGAATAACCCAGCTGTCGACGCATCTGTGGGGCCATTGGGGAGATGTTCTGGGTAAGTTTTCTTTTGGTGGTGTACACAGCGTGTCTACCAACCGGAAAAACCGGGAAATCTCAGGGAATATGGTCAGTCTGGAAAATCTCAGGGAAAACTCAGGGATTTTGGGCTTTTCCCAGGGAAAATCAGCTCAAGTACGAAAGTCGCGGTAACGTTGGCTCTAACAATGCACCTTGCGATTGAGTTTATAACGCAACTCGCAGTAATTGAAGGGAAGAGTACCCCCCCCCCTTTTTTTTTTTTTTTTTCATCGCTCTTCGTCGCGCGAATCGGCTGCTTTTTTTTATTATTGGCTTTGCTTGTCGCTTCTTGTTCTATGTAAAGTCCGCTGTATGTGTCTGGACTCGCTACGGCACACACACATCCCGTGTGTGCGCCGAGCGTTGTTATATTGTGCGTTTTCATGCAAGCAGTCTTTTCCACAAATATTGCGGAAACGACTGTGTGGAGGTAGAGGACGCGCGGCTACACGAAGCTGCGCGCCCTCTCCACAGGGAGAAGACGCGGCGCCGATTCTACACGCCACGCGGTGACGCGTGACGCGTCGTGCGGTCAGTAGCAACGCCGCTGGGCAACGCCATTTCGTGGTTTCGGTTTCTCAGCTTGATTGCAACGGAGGCGCGTGAAACTTGATGTTTATCTTCGTCGGCACGGCACCCCTTTCTAGAGGCGGCGGAAGTTGATTTTCATCTTTATTGGCGTAGCTTTCAGCTTGTTTATTATCGACGCTTATGATCCGAGGGTCGCTGGATCGAATCCCGGCCGCGGCGGATGCATCTCGATGGAGGCTAAATGTTTTAGTACCGTGTACTGTACGACGTCAGTTAAGAAACCTCGGGAGGTCAAAATTGACCGAGTTCTCCACTACGGCCTCTCATAATCATAGCTGGTTTTGTGACATAAACCCTTCAAATCAATCAATTATCTACGCTTACGAGGGATTCTTGCTGTTCTTAATTACCGAGTTTATTCTGCCCAAGGCAGCCACACGCTGAGAAGATACCATGTGTGTGCCAACACAGCCTCTGGTTGCTCCAAGATGAGAACAGAGATGCGTTTTATGTGCGCAACTGCGATAAGGCGCTGTGCGTAGACCCGTTTTTCAAGGAATACCACGTTCTAAAATACTATTGAACAATTTGCAGTATTTGCTCGATTTTACCGCGCCCTCGATTGTAACGCGCACCAGTTTCCCCGACAAAGAGAAAGTCAAACATCGATTGTAGTGCACACCTATTTTTCGGGACACGGGAAAAAGGGAGAGCTTAGTAATCAACCTTTTCACATTAATAAAACCAGATGCCGTACTCGCGTAATGAACGCACTCGCATAATAAAAGCACCGCTAACTTTAAACTACTGCAGTAGTTGATCCGCGGCGTCTCGAAGACGTTCGGCGCGCCGATTCATAGCTCCTGCGTCTCGATGAAACTTACGCACGTTGCCGGGCGCAGCCGCGTGCAAGCTCGCAGTGGTGTATTCCTCCGTGCAATCGCAGTTCCCTCACGCCTGCTACCGCATGCTGCCATGCGTGCTGCGAAGCTGGTGCAGCTAAGCCTAAGCATGGTCGGGGCGTGATCTCCGAGATTGCATCGCGGCAATCTCGGACGTCAAGCAGCGCGCACGGCTGAGAGGCTCTGCCTCGGCACGGATACGAGGGAGAAATGCGATGATGAGCCGTTTCGCGCATGGCGATGGGAAACATCTATTCTCCCGTTACGGCCAAAAGGCTATTGAAAGTTCGCGCCGCTGGGCATCTCAGACTTCGGTTGGCCGCAAAATGGCCAAGCTGGCGCGGCGATTATTAAGCATATGTGCGTCGTGGCAACGTTGCGTGGGGGACCGGCGGCGACATAGAAACTACAGAAACTATGCGCGCCAAAGACCGCCGCGCCGCTAGTTTGTTTTTTCGGCAGTAACCGTTCGGCAGCGCCCGAAGCGCGTAGGAGGCGGCCATTTTCCTACGCGCCTCGGTATGGTAACGGCGTCGTTCGTTCGCACTCGTTCGCATATGATTTTTGGACCCGTTTTATAGAAAAAGAAGTGTGCATTAGATTAAAGTAAATACGGTTTAAGTGATGCTGACACGAAAATATAGCTCCTGATTCTTTTTTTAAAAAACAATGTTTTTCAGACCTTACGCATTTCGTACATTCAAAATCCGCAATTTCACAAATTGACCGTCTGGGAAAGCTTATTTCTTTTTGTTTGTTAGGTTTTTTTGGTTTTCTTTATTTGACCGTGAAAGAGCTCAAAATCCTTATTAGTGATGACATTGGGTGACATGGTGCCTACCCGCATCGACATGAAGAAAGTTATGTGCCACTGAGGGAATTTCGCAAAAATACTCGGGGAAAACCTGGAAATCTCAGGGAATCTAGCAATGTCAACTTGGTAGACACCCTGTGTACACGATGCATTTGGTCGCTCTTAGCGACATCTTGTATTGCTCCATCCCATCGGTGTGTCTTGCAGATGCATTTTCGTGTTCTAATAAGTGCTGTCCAAAGAACATAAAAAGTGTTGGACCTGACCAAAAGTTACGCAGCTGCTTAGAAGTCCCACCAGCAAAGACACGAAACACGTTTCGTAACTGCGTAAATGACCCGGCGTCTGTCTAGTTGTGCTGTGTGCCACCTGATGGCGTCACCAACTCTGCCACTAACGTTTACGCTTGACGCCTTCAGTAACCCGTTAACGCGCAGACGGCAAGTCTGTGAACAAGATATGTCCGCTGTACGTACGGTACCAACGCGGGACTGTCCCATGTAAACGTCCTGCCACCTGTCGTACTAGGAAGGCGCGTATGCGATGCCGTTGCTCAGCTCTCACGATGGAGGGCGCCGAACTCGTTTATCTGGCCGCCATCGGACCATCGCGTTCGCCCTGCCTGTTTACGACATGACCGCAAGCTTGCCCTCGTCGGCATCCACGCGCTCTTCTACCGTCGTACTTCGCTATCGCCCAACTCCCTGCAGTCTCTGATAACTCCCTCCCCGTCTCATCCTCCTTGTCCTCGTCGAGATTAACTAGCGATTCGCTAAGGAGATAGACGACCAAGGTGACCTCCGCCAGGGCGCCTCGCTAGGTCGCTCGACTTCGTTCAGTACGCTAACCTGTTTCTTGCGACATCGGCCCTTCGTGGGTTTCCCTTTTTCCTGTCCGAAATCGAGCTTTCTTTTCTTTTTTGTTATTTGCTGTAGAGTCGGCTGAAGAGGTTCATTCCGCGAGTCGTTTATCGTGGCTTGCTGAATTTTGAGATCGGTACCGAGTGCGCGAAAACCTGAGCTGCATTCCGTGCGGTACTGTGTCGATTACTGAGCACAAACCGTCGCATTCTTTTGGGAACGTCCGAATTGGAAATTTCGATTATCGTATTCGCAAATACAATTTTCTTTTTATAATACGAGTATTTTTGAATGTCTAGTATACCCAAATAGCCAAAAAAGTGGTGCGAAGGCGGTGTTAATTTCATTCTTTTTTACATAGTGTAATGCATGAAATGCATAAAACTTTTAATGAGGTGACATCCCTGTCTCGTGACAAGCAAGATGTGACCGTGTGGCCTTGTCTCATTGGCGGTTGTACCAAAACCTATAAGTGTCTCATGTAGGGGTGCGAATAGTAAGACAGACATGTCTGATAGGTCATGTTATTAATAACTTCACAAATGCTAGCCGTTTACATCACGCTTAACGATCATGTAACCACACGTACGTCACACGTGGTTGAGCGTTAACCTTTGCATCCTGTGTCAATCGAGGAATGGTCGAAACATATATATGACGCAAATATAGATGTCGCAATAAGTTCCTAAGCAATAAGAATGACAAAGGAAAATGCCAAAGAATCTTTATGGCATTACGCAATGGCTTTCGACAAGTCGTCTTAGCATGCAATAGCGGACCGTTTATTTATACATTCATTTATTATTATTGTTATTTGCAGCTGATTCGTGGAAGCTCTCAGTTGAGACGACGACGAAGTACCGCCAGTCACGTTCTAAACAAAAAGCACAAATGGTACCGCGAACGTAAAGCCACCGTCGGTACAGGCTAACGTCAGCCGTCAGTAAATTCACATTTAGAAAAACTAAGTGACTTGCGACTTGCGTCCGCCTGTCTTAGCGTATATTATCACAGTAGCGAGTAGAACGTATATTGCAGATGTCTCTGAGATCAGTGGACACTGAAAAATCGCCGGAGTTGACCCCTAACAAGAACGCTCTGCAGCGTCGTCTGGGCCACTTGGACCGAGGCTGCAGGCCGATTTATTTATTTATTTATTTATTCATTTATTTACTTACTTATCCAACACGAAATAAATCCTGCAGATCCCACGCGTGTGGGAATCGGCGTCATACGAAGCAGTCGGCGAGGAGTCGCCTACGGGGAACCGTGTGGCATTCAGCGAAGTGTTATAAATATTAGGAAGGATGTCTTTGTGGCGTGGGCAGGGCTGACCAGGAAACTCAACAGCACCGTGGCGACTCAATGGTAGCTCATAGCGGGACGTAACGTTAGCACTGATGTAAGTGCACAGCACAGATGTCTATTCTAAATTTCCAGTTCCTAACATACGGGTATTAGCCGTACGTGATTGCAGTATCGTTAGTCGTGACGTATATGGCGAGTATATCGAGTTAGATACGTAAAGTTTTAATGTTTGTCATATAATGATAGCCCACTATCCATGTTGCGAGATCAAGCATAGGTGCATCACGGTGCCCCAGGCGATGTCAAATGACGCTCAGTCTGCTCCGTTGCCAATTAAGCGTCCTGTACCGTTACTTCGTGTACCGTTTGTAAGGTCCTTACTGGCAAATAAAATTGATTGATTTCTTGGGTTTTACGTCCCAAAACCAGCTGCGACTATGAGAGACCCCGTAGTGGAGGGCTCCGGAAATTTCGACCACTTGGGGTTCTTTAATGTGCACTGACATCGCACAGTACACGGGCCTCAGCATCTCGCCTCTATCTAAATGACGCGGCCGGGGTTCGATCCCGCAACCCTCGGATCAGCAGCCGAGTACCATAGCCACGAGTACCATAGCCGTAGCCACCGTGACGGGTAAATAAATGAAATAAAAAAATACATGTTGGATAACGCATCACAAGCTCGCCAAACCACACCAGCGATGAATTTCTTTTCTTTAACGCACTTGCTGAACATCATCTTAACACGGGTCACAACATTGACTGGAATTCAGCGACTGTCATCGGCACCGAAAAATCACTGTCATCCCGCCTTCTTTTGGAATCATTGTTAATCCAGTCGACGCATCACACACTTAACCGGACACGTGGAAATCTACCCGATAATTACACCAGATCATTGCGCCATCTACTACGCATATAAAGGCACGGCCCGATTTCTTACGCTTGTATGTGAACAAGAGACCCGTAGTGGTCTCGAAACGTCATAAATTCTTTTTCGTTGCAACTTTGGCGAGTGTTTGCTTATTCGCAAGAAATGTATGCCCCTCGCCAGACGGTGTTCCGTCGAACTGGACTATACCAGCGATGAATGTAGTCCGCGGCTAAAACATGCTCAAGAGGTCCGGCTGACTGGTCGACCAGGTGACGTTGCGTCACTCCCAGAGCACCTCGCCTCGACTGTTTCGTCTGCTGGCACAAACGCTCCCGTTTCGCTGTTTACAGCGGGACAAGGCAGCAGGCTGCGCGCTGCACATTATCTCACGTACGAGTGACGCATCGGCTCAAACCTTCCTGCTTCGTTATATCAACGAGCAGATCGGTGCGTACGTGCGGATGCCTCAAACTGCACTGCCGACTCTGCAACTACACACCGTATCGCACGCACGCCCGATATACTACACCATGTTACTGTCGAGCCGTGTTCCTCGTCGACTGCTCTCGAGACGACAGGGCGTCGTTTTATGTCGCCTCGCCCCGTTCCTCGCGTGCACCAGGACCCAAACGGTATTCGAAGTGTCCCGCGCCGTCTGCACATCAAGAACGCCGCGTGCTTCCAGAGAAGAGGAAGCGAGTCTGCGAACCCGGCTCCTGAGGCGTGCCCTGTTCCCGTCAACGGTGCTTGAATCCAACAGGCTGTTAAGCGGAAGCAAGGTGAGCCTGTCGTCTCATTGTGAGAATCATATGCGAGGGTTACAGCGATTAGAAATTATGTACACGCTTGTGGTCTTTAACAATATCGTTGGGAGAAGCCTTCGTCCACCTTCTTCCTGAAGTGAACTTAATATAGGATGATGAAGATGATGATCGCGCATGCGTGGAGTGCTGGCACAACGGTGCTTCAACAACAGCGAGAAGCAACGAGATCAGCGATACGACGCCCTCTGCTCCACACTGGTTATCTGAACAGGTGACAGTGCAGATAACGCCTACATGGTGTACGTATATCTTTGAGTAAACAGCTTAGTAAATAGAGGTCGCACTTCAGGGTGTGTTTTGTGCGCCTTGGGCATGGTATGGGAGATCTTGTAACTTCTCGCCGATACTGGGCTGTCATTCCCCTCGGTCAACGCTCGCGTGGTCTTGATTGAAAATTGCAGGCGTGTACTATAATATTGTGTACGTGCAATGAACACGGATGCTGTCAGTCGGCAGGGGAATGTCCCTTATTAGTGGCACAACCGCAGGGGCCTGTAAGGCGTGCGGCTTCGCAGACACTGCACGTACATATACACGATTCATTAGACATCCGCGCATGCGCAGTGGCTACAGCTAGGACATGACAGGATAGGACCGCCGTTCAGTGAACGTGGGCGTCCTTTCTCGGCCGTAATAAATGTGTTACGAACTTGGACGCGAGTACTCCATTGCGTCCAGCCAAAAATAAGGAAGCCCGCCCTCTGCACTATACCGCCATCCCAATTACATTTTGCATTGGTTCCCACACCATGCAGTTACGTTGAATAAATCTAATTGGACTATCCGGAAAGGAAGAAAGAAATAAACTGTCTGCTCGCTCGTTGCCAACATTCACGAAGTCGAAAGTATTTATGACCTTGACAGTAAACTTATAACAAACAGGTTATCCAACACTTATAATAGAATGTTGTTATTGTTAAACGATGACGGTATGGCATCTCAACTACTCACCGGCGCCTTCTACGACAGGGAATAGAATGAGTGTATGTGTTCAAAATATGAAGAAAATCAAGAGTGTCGCAGCAGTTCAGGTGAAAAGAAAAAGACACATAATACTTACTGTTAACGAGATACTCTTCAATAATTAATAATTGCTGGGGCTTTACGTGCCGAAACCACGATATGATTATGGAGCACGCTGTAGTGGAAGCCTCTGGAAAGTTTTGCCGCCAGAAGTTCTTTAACCTGCCTTGGCAACGCACAGTAGACGGGCCTCTGGCATTTTCGCCTCCATCGAAAATGTGACCGCCGCGGCCGGGATCGAACCGGCGTCTTTCGGGTGAGCGATACATTTTGAAAGAAGCATCAACTAGTAAAGCCCGATTTAGCGCTTCCATTAAGTGGCGGCTTCATTTATATTTGTTTTCATTATTTAGTGAAAGCTCGCCGTTATATGAAATTTCGTGCCTACGCATGCTGTAAGAAAACTCATTTAAGTGGGCTTCCCCGCATAAAGCGTCGTATAGTGGGGAAGCCAGCTCTGACGAGCTCATTTTAGTGGGCTGCGCGTTTTATTCCTTTTTTTTCCCCCTTTCACTGAATAAAATTTTCGATGGATATATTTACTCACATATAGCTTCCGCAAATTATCCGTGCGTCCTGTGTCATATTTAGTTCAGGGAGCCATATAGTCATGAGCTCGCGTATTCACAACATCGCTTGTCCTTAAAAAGTGAGCGTACCAACAGTGGGCATTCTATTGCATTTGCTCATATCCGCGGCGTCGTGCACTTTCACGCATACAAGGTAATTTGTAAAACAGCGCGCATATATATATATATATATATATATATATATATATATATACACGCACCATGTATATAATCGCTTAGTACTCTCTGGAGAGGCGCCTGTGCGAGCGGGACGGTGGACTCCCTCGTTGACGGCAAGTGCGTGGCAAGCTATCGTCTCGATAGACCGTCTATGTGCACAGTCGTGTTGGTGAGGGAAAAATAGAAACCAGATCAATGAGCTCCGAAGAGAAACTGACCCGCCAAGGTTCTTCGTGGACAGCCGTCTCGACGGCAGTCCCCGGCATAAAAGTCCAAACTTTGTTGCTTAGTAAACTTAAACGACCATGAAAGCCAGTGAACTAGACGCGCACGCAAGAAATGCACGGGACGATGTCGTGTTGGCTAGTTCATTGATTCTGGGGGTTTTACGTCCCAAAACCACGATATGATTATGAAAGACTTCGTAGTGGAGGGCTCCGGAAATTTCCAGTCACCTGGGGTTCAACGTACACTGACATCGCACAATAGATGGGCCTCGACGACATTTCGCCTCCTTGTAACTGCAGCCGCCGCGGCCACGATTCGGTACCGCGACCTTGTGATCTGCAGCCGAGTGCCATAGCCACTCGACCACCGTGGTGGGGCCGAGCTGGATACTCCAAAGTATGGAAGGGGGCGGGGGGATGTGATTATTTAAAGGAAAAGTGCACCTCGTAACTGCCTCTCGCAGGGAGGACACCTCAACAGTAGCGCGCAGGGGAGGGGGCAGGGAGTCGATAAGGTAAGTGGGAGAGGTAAAGAGTGTGGTAGGTAGAATGAATGAATGAATGAATGAATGAATGAATGAAATAAACATTTATTTTCGAGACAGCGTTCTGAGCTTGCAAGCTCAGAGTCACTCTTGGTGGGAGGGTCCCTTATTCCAGGAACCCTCTGGCCGCAATTGCATCCCGAGCTCTGGTGACGAGCCTTCGTTGGTCGTCCAAGCCCCGGGTGGAGATTCTGGCCTCCCACGTCTCGGCGTGTGGTAGGCATAAAAAAAAAAAAAAGAGGGGGTCTCCGACCTCTCATTCTAAAGTCGTTCACGCAGGCCCGCTGCCTCGGTAAACTCCAACAGAGTGTCTTGTTTCTTGTGTATGCATATAGGGTTATTCGTTTGTGGATATAAAGTCCGATTTACCCGATTCTTACACCCCGAACATGTTCATCTATCCGACCGCGACGTACGTGCGTAACACATTCTAGCTTACAGATAGTCCTTTGCGTGACGCAGCAAATCGAGACCGCTCCCACGAGAGCTTGGAGTTCGCTGATTACTTATCGCTATCGTGTAATCCGGCCGTCGCGCACACTCGGCGTCGAGTGAAGCCGGTCGCCGGCGCAAATTTAGCAGCCACGCGCAGATACTGTCTCTGCCGCATTTGTGGACGACGCTGCAGTGTCTGATATAGGCCTGCACTGCAGTGCGCTGCGTTTATTTCGTTCACATGTCGTTATCAATTCCTCCCTGCTTCCTTCGTGCATATATATTGCCTGTCCTTCGAGTTAGATACGCGCTGTGAAACAATATTTGCAACATAGCGACACCATTTATGGGATTTTAACTCAGCACGGGAGCTTGAGAAGTTGAGAGGCGCTGCTGTGATGAAGATTGAAGCAGAGTAGAGAGAGGGAGGGAGGTGGAGCGGAAGGTAGGGAGGTTAGAAGAATTTATTATCTGGCTTGCTACGTTGCACACAGTGTAGAGGGGGAAAGGGGGGGGGGGGCGATTCGCCATTACGACATTGCAAAAGAAGAGAACAGAAAATAAACGCTCCAAGTGCCAATGAAGTGTGTGGAAAGTTAGCGCCAATTGATGCTTCCTACACTTACGTGAATTGATTTTTTATTGAGTGCGCTCATTGTAACTTGAGTTTGAATTGAACTCTAGTCTCAAGAACGACTTGATGCGCATGCAGTTCAAACGCGAAATTTATTCTTTAAGGTATATAAGTCGGATCGAGTTGTGGTAGCGCACTGCCTTTTCCAACCGCGCCACTGCCAACGGCGTTGCTGCCAACGGCGTGCAAGGCGGCCCCGATTCGATGGCAGATTCTTCCCTGCAACCATCTACGTTTGCTTCTGCCTTCATCAATTACAAGAACGCCACAATGGAGGACGAAACGCAAACGAACTTATACTTGTGCACGTTAATGAACCACGAAGATGGTAGAAATAAATGCGGAGTTGCCAAGTGAACCCTCCTTTTCGTTTTTGTTGCGCCGCCATGATGAGGTCGCAGTTTTGGCAACCAGCACCCTGGAATGTCAGTTAATGGCGAAAAGCGGAATACACAAGGTGCATGCATCGCGTAATTTCGTCCTGTTGCTTTTTCTCTTATTTCCTTCTTGTCGACATGCTGCTTTCGACGCGTCCTTGTGGCCTTTTATTTTTTATACATTTACTTATTTTAACTAAACAAGTACAGTTTGACGCTATATCTGTCCCTCGCTATCCTCTCCACACGACGTTTTCTTTTTCATTCAACTCGACAGAAGACAATTGCTTGTATTGTTATCGCACTTAACGCGTCCGTGACGATAGTCACGGGAGCGTCTCGCGCACTCTTCATTGTTTTCGCGTTCCTCTGAGTTCGTTGCACTCTTTCGTGACGATTGTTCCCTTTAAGCGTCACATTTGTCAAGCCGACCCGAGGCTCTCGCTACTAGCTATACGAGCATTTGAGTGGCAACCTGCTGCGCGAGGAGGGTGTACGCAGCAAAGAAAGCTTTGCTAAGGAAACGGAACGGCGCGTCGGCTGCACTCAAGCACGTTGCTCGCGACTGGCGCGGCTGTTCGAGCCAAGATCAGGCGAATTACATTCTGGTCATTGCGTGCGAACGCCAAGATATGGTTTTGTTCGAGTAGCACCTTATCCTGCAGTTATCTCTCACTTACCCATTGGCATTGATCACGCTGTTGGTTTTACATTGCACGAAGTCACGGCGCTCTTTCGCCGTAATCAGCTAAGCTAGTGAGTCCTCTTTAATCATCTATAGAAGCTCCGCGCTCTGTTGTCTTTAGACAAGCGCGCTATCTTGCAAGAAAGCAAGACGTGCAGACAGACATATAGCCGGCCTTTGTGTTGTCTGTTTTCTATAGTTTGTTTCAGGAGTTCCGTGCAGCACTGTGGGAGCTACAGGCCCCTTCTGTCAATCAGGAGGGCAAACACGTGTTAAACGTATCCCTCCGCACCATGACATCTGCCAGTCGCGAACCGTGCAGTGGCAGGAGAGCCTTGGAAAGGGGAGGAGGAGTACGGAGTGAGGCCCCTATTGGCAGGGGTGGCTCGCAGGTTCGTGTTCGAACAATGACATACCGTCTCGCTTCGGAACAATTCGGCGCTCGATGGCCTTGTTGCCTGGGCTCTGCTGCACGGAAATCCTGAAACTGACTACATTTTCTCGTGTCCTCGTCAGCACAACTTTGTTCTACGATGAATATTACCCAATCTATGGCTTAACAACTTTGTGTTGCTCTGGACTTTCTTTTTCTTTCTTTGTCGACTGAAATCGCATGCTTATTCACTGCCGTCTGGTATATCGTATGTATGTACACCATTATATGTAACGTTACCGTGTGTAACGTGCTATCGCTTCCTTCAGCGTTGTCGTGATGAACGTATACTCTACGCGTCTCATTATTGATTCCTGCTGTGTGCTCTTCTTTCTATTAACCCCGCCGTTCCGGCCCGTTCTGACGTGTTCCTCGTGTGTTTCTTTCTCCGATACAAACGAGCTTCTTCTTCCGCAGCCGCGTTTCTTGGCTTCCTCTTAATCGCCTATACTTGTCCGTGTGTTTGGTAAGAAGCTTCCTTTCTTTTTCTTTTTATTGCGTTGCGTGCTATATACGCACCGTTTCATCGACTCTTCTCTCGCTGCAAGGTCTTCTCGTTGAGTCGGTCGAACCTTTCCGTTTCCTAGCTGACATCTCCTCCCGCAGCACCCCGTCGTTCGTTCACTGAAGCGGGTCGGATCCACATAGGTTTCACGCATAGAGTTTCTTACTTGGTTTCACGCAATCGAGTCACGGCAGGGGTCCCCCTGCCGCGGTCGCAGCGCAAAGACGATGACGAGCTTGTCGAAGGCCGCGGCGAAGCCGCGGTTCTCGGACCCCGTAATCTTTGAAAGAAGGAAGAAAGCAATAATAAGGAAAGAAGACGACCGGTTCTGGGGCGGGGGGCATGGGGAGCTCGAGGGGGTCCGATATGTCGCGCGTCCTCTCGACCGATTAGATAACAGGCGTCGGGTGACGTCTGACGCGCTCTTGCCTGGGCTAGCCTTCGGTAACGGAAAACACGCGGTGAACGGAAACATTGTCGGGACTCTTGCATCTTCTTCGGTGTCCCCGCCACGGTGGTCTAGTGGCTATGGTACTCGGCTGCTGATCCAAGGGTCGCGGGATCGACTCTCGGCCGTGGCGGCTGCATTTCGATGGAGGCGAAATGTTGAGGCCCGTGTGCTGTGCGATGTCAGTGCACGTTAAAGAACCCCAGGAGGTCAAAATTTCCGGAGACCTCCACTACGGCGTCTCTCACAATCAGAGCTGGTTTTGGGACGTTAAACCCCACAAATCAATCATCTTCTTCGGTGGCGGGATAATGAGGAGCGGGGATTTTTCGTGCTTCGTCATGCGGCGGGGTTGTATCTTCTGCGAAGGGGATATCCTTGGCTGTTCCGTTGTGTATTGATCAGTTCAGCCTTTTGTAACGCAAGCATTGCTTGAATATTTGGTTTGGTACACGTGTATTGATGGAAATCGTTTATTATTAGAAGAGAGTGTTAAGGCCAAGTTAAGGTTTATAGCGTCGAAACTACTGCGCCGCTGCATCACTGTGATGTCAAGAATACGCGCATGTTAATGAGACGTCACAAAGGGTAGGCTTCCTCGTGGATTTGGTCGCTTCGATACAGGAAGCTTAAAAAAAAAAAGGAAAACTGTGTCGGAAGATGCTAGGTGATGATGATCATGATCATCATCATCATATCAAACCTATGACGCCACAGATGGCTGGTATCGGAAACTTCAAGGTGGCGTCGCTGCTCTCTTTTAACGCGATAGATGATGATGAAGATGATTGTGGTTCGGTGGACGCTATTTTCTGCAGTCCATGTAGGGAGCACGGCTCAGTGCCCATGGGGGGGGGGGGGGGAGAGAGAGAGAGAGAGAGAGAGACTGAAAGAGATAGAAAGGAGAGAAGAGCCGCAGTGGAGGGCCTCCGGAAATCTGGACCACCGGGGTTCTTTAACGTGCACTGACAACGCACAGTACACGGGCCTCTGGCATTTTCGCCTTCGTCGAAAATGCGACCGCCGCGGCCGGGAACGAGCCCGTGTTTTATTTATTTTATTATTTTGGGAGGGGGGGGGGGCGGGGGTAGCAGCCGAGCAGCACATATAACCGCCACAACAATGAGCTATATCCCAGGAAATCACGGCTGAAGAAACAATCATTTCGAACAACCGCCGCACAGCAACCCGGATTAGCTGACCCCGCAAGCCCTCCACCATGGCGCAGGTACTTGGGTGAACAAAATTGAATTTATCAAAGTAAAATCCGTCAGAGAAATTCTGAACTCGACTTAACTAAAGCCTCCACACGCGACAGCTCGAACTGTAATTTGAATGCATAGGAAAGAACGTAATTCTTTCACGAGGAAACGAAATAATTCCAGCATTATTTCTGTAGAGTTGGCGCTAATTTTAATGAATATTCTATGAGACTGCTACGTGGACGGGCCCCTATGGCGCTATCGTTCCACAGTTAAAGGCGCGTTTTTGCCTTATCATAAGCCTTTTCCTCTCATGACCGGTGCTGCTGTTTTCCTATCGTAAAACTACCGTATGATATCTTAATAATACAAAAGCATATGGTTTCAATGACTCTGACTTTTTATTTCTTTGGAAGGGGGGCTGAAGCGACTATAATAAGACATCTTGCATCCGGAAGGATAACGAAGACCTATGGCACTACTTGCATATGGCTTGCTATAATGCAGATATATTGAGGAGAGGTTAAATTCACATGAAGGAAAAAAACAACAACGAATTACAGTTACAACATGTGCAAATGTCAGAGGGGCCACTCATTCTGCTCAGTTCGGCTTTTTCTATTTGCACCTTGCCCCGCCACGGTAGTGGCTATGGCACTCGGCTGCTGATCCGAAGGTCGCGGGATCGAATCCTGGCTGCGGCGGCTGCATTTCGGTGGAGGCGAAATGTTGAGGCCCATGTGCTGTGCGATGTCGGTGCATGTTAAAGAACCCGATGTGGTCGAAATTTCCATGGTCCTTCACTATACGGCGTCTCTCATAATCAGAGCTGGTTTTGGGACGTAAAACCCCCCAAATCATCGTCAGGGTTTGCACCTTTCCGCGACAATTATGTATGTATGTATCTGTATGTTTTTTAGCGTTGTTTTCTAGAAATAGATGAACATATGCATAATGCACTTGTTCACAAAAATGCACCACCGACCTCACCAACTATAGTCTGCAGGCTGGCACAAAAGTACCAGTGAACAGGATAATTTTTGTATTTAAAGCGAGCGAAGCTTCGGTTAATGTTCTGAATGTGATATACTGAAAGGTAACCGCACATACTTCGTCCCGAAAAGTTCTCTGCGCCTGAATCCACAAGACCTGTAGCAAAATAAACCAGCCCGCCGGTCTTGGGCGTGGACCGTAAAATCGGCCCGCTTACTTTTTAAAAAAACCGGCCAGGCAGGTCGAAAAACGGCTATATGTATAGATGCACATAGCGACCCTAGTTGTGTACTGATCACTTGACTGTAGCCAACCGAGTACGTGGTTGTTCAACTCCATACAGTGCATGTCCTTGAAGTCGTATCCTGATCTTACCGCTCTGTGTGAGATCAGGATACCCCCCCCCCCCCCCCCCTTTTACCCGGCGTACTCGTTATACCATGGGTAACACCCCCTAAAATCGAAATTCTGGATAAACCCTTGTTACCACTTAAACGTCCAGAAATTATTCCTTTTACGTCCTTTTACTTGCCAACGTTCCAAAACTGGAACATGCCAAGCCTAATTGTTATTTGCTTAATTAATGCGCAATGCGTCTCAGTCTTTCTTTCTCACGTACTCGCTTATCGTAATTGAAAACGTAGAAATAATTTTCATCATCGGCACCTTTGGTAACACTAAATAAACGAGTGCGAACGGGCATATTTTGGGTTCTATCACTACCAAATAGTTTTTCGTCTTTCACTTCAAGAAAAATTTAAATTTTTGCAATTAACAAAGCAGTACTCAAGTATGGGAACATGGTCGACGGTTACTAGATACTGAATAATAAACAAAAAAAAAAGAAAGAAAAGAGGGAGCTAGAGCTTCTCCTTCTTCCAGCTTTCAAAGTTTTATACGAATATTCCTCTTTCGATACAAAAAATAAAGTGCTTACTCTTTGTAAGTGTGACTTAAGTGTGACTGTTTTTCTTTTTTCCTGCATGGAATGTCAACATTAATGTCATCTTTCTGATCACTGATTCATAGTGCGACGTTGAAAAGGCTCATTCGTAAGCTTTACATGTCTCATTGGAGGATATATGTACTTGAACAACTTCGGCATCGACACGAATGATATAAATTGTGGCACGGCAAATATCACGTGACCTACAGGGAAGGCCGGAAGCGAACCGAAGTATGCCAGCCGTGTATAAGCGATGATTTCTGATTACCAAAGTTATACGCAACGATTGATTTAGATGCGTTAATTATTCTATGGTACTGGAACCCAATACCTTCATAGGAGTCGAACCGGGACCTACTGCAGCTGGGGCTCCAGCCCAAGACCTTCCAGGATTATAACGTGCGACTTCCGACAACTCGAACACAAGACCTTCCTTTGATTAAGGTGGACTAAGATGTGAATTAAGGTGTTAGAGAGATGTCACAGTGCTTCGCCATACGGCGTCTAACCGGCGGGTATATAGATGAAAGGCGCATGTAGAATTTATGAGTCACCCTT
This sequence comes from Hyalomma asiaticum, assembly GCA_013339685.2. Taxonomy (NCBI): domain Eukaryota; kingdom Metazoa; phylum Arthropoda; class Arachnida; order Ixodida; family Ixodidae; genus Hyalomma; species Hyalomma asiaticum. Next base: position 93,220,060 of record CM023486.1, on the reverse strand, counting down.
TATCGTTCCCCTGTTCGGTGTTATTAACAAACCGACGACTCTTAGGCCAGCCTTGTTCTTAAGTGCGGCGCACTCTAGATGCCCGGGTTGTCGGCGTCTACTCGTGTAGTGCTCACGCTGAGAAAACAGTAGCTGAAAACAGGGCCAAAACATGCTAATAACTCTCCGAAACCGGTTCAGATAGATCCAGATAAAGAATGGTTAAAATGCACCAGATTGGTATATTGAAATAAAAGATACACATTAAGAGTAAACAATCGGATAATGAGATAAAGTTAAGCGAAAAAAATTCGAGAACGCCGACGATAAACACACGGGAAACGCGGACGAATCGTTGATCCGCACATGCTTTCACGGCGGTGGACTGGCTCTGATGTTCTTGTCCTTTTCGTTGGTGTGCATTCATTGTATAGCTTCGTTCACGATGATGAAGCGCTCAACTTGGGTTTTTTCTTAGGGAAATCTCTATACAGATCTCTCCCGTAGTAGAGCACGACGAGCTCTGAATCATTTACCTCGTGTTCTTAACACAACCATTGTGTGTTCCTTGAAAAAAAAAAAAAAAGAAAGAAAGAAAGAACTGGGACACCAGTAATAGATTGGCTTTGACATTTTCTTGAATAGATTATAAATCATTACGTCGTGCCTCACTACTCTGCTGAATAGTTCTGTACCTGACCCTCGCGATAGACACTTTCATGAAAGCCAGAACCTACAGCGTTCCCAGCATCCAGATGTATCGGCACAAATTTTCTATGTGCGTAAAAAAGAAGCATTTATTTATTTATTTATTTATTTATTTATTTATTTATTTATTTATTTATTTATTTATTTATTTATTTATTCGCCCATAATGAGTACAGGCATATCTCCTACGCGGCATGGGGCATAGAACCAACGACAGTGCCGATAATTCAACTTGCAAGTGCAGCCTGTTGTCTTGAACTGTATGACCTTCCTGCCTCCCCTTCTATCCTACTTCTTCCTTCCTTCTTCTCGGCTTCCACGTGCCGAAAGGAATATGCGATTATGAAGCACACCATGGTTGTTGCACCGTATTGATTTTGAGGTCCTGGAGTTATTTATAACGTGCACCTATACTCTCAATAGTTCCATGCAGCAGAGCCGAGGCTACGAAGCCATCGAGCGCAGAATTCTTCAGAAGCGTGACGAAGTGCCATTGTTCGGACACGCACCTCCGAGCCGCTATACTGCCAATAGGGGCCCCGCTTCGTCCTTCCCCTCTTCCTTCCAAGGCTGCGGCTGCCACTGCAGCGCCCGCCATTGGCAAATGACAAGCCGCGGAAGGACACGTTTAACATATGTTCCCCCTCCGGATTGACTGAAGAGACTTCTAGCTTCCACAGCGCTGCACGGAACTGGGGCAAAGTGCTCGTGCCCTTTGACCCAGTGGGGCCGCTTGGCTGGGAATCGAACCCGCGTCCGCTAAACTTTACCAGCTAACTAATCTGTCACGGCGTATACGATAAGTTATAGCTTAACCTTGTTAATTAGACCAACGCAAGACGAGACTTGTCGAAAAGTATTTTGCCACTCCCTTCTGCAACGCATACCGCGTACCTCGAATCTACTAGACTTCCAAATAAAGTTGTTCATTCATTCATTCATTCATTCATTCATTCATTCATTCATTCATTCATTCATTCATTCAAATATAATTTACACGGAGGAGGCGAAAACTGGGTATCTAGTACAGGTGAAGGCCCTCAGTTTCCTATGTTTCAAGATCTCCTTGTGAGGTGTGAAATCACGTGACCCCATGGAAGTGCGTACACCCGATCACGTGTGGCTTATAACCGCATACCTCTAGCCCGGGATATGCAGTTATACGCGGAACACGTGATTTTACATTGCCAGCTGCATTTGGTAATGTGTAGCCTAATGTCTAACCTGAATGTAAAACCTAATGTGATTGATTGATTTTGTGGGGCGTCCCAAAACCAGCTCCGATTATGAGAGACGCCGTGGTGGAGGTCTCCGGAAATTTCGACCACCTGTGGTTCTTTAACTTGCACTGACATCGCACAGCACACGGGCCTCAACATTTCGCCTCCATCGAAATGCAGCCGCCGCGACAGGGATAAAACCTAATGTGAAACCTAGTGCAAGACCTTTGTGTAATCTTATGTATAACCTAATGTGTAACCTAAAGCAAAACCTAATGTACAACAACTCAATGGATTAGTAAATTTGCACCAGGCTTTCACCGTTAAGCACGTGTTACAAAGAGTGTAACACCGGTCCGAATGTCCAGCCAGTATTTGTCTTCGCATCCACCGTAAGTTTTCTTACATCTATCTGGAAAAAAATAATAAGAAAGTCGAGCAGTGTGTTCATGGGACATCGAATCGTCACTTGATCGGCGACTGAACGTTGCCATGAACGTGGTCGCCTAGAGGTCCACCTGTCCTTACCGGACACATTGAGTGATACCAAACCTGTCGATGCTTCGCGGTAGACGCTGACAAGCGGCTTTGGATTTGCGCTACACAACAGCTAAGCTATTAGTAATACGGCAGGCAGGCTGCCAGAAAGGAAGGCGGAGAAATATTTGGCACCGTCTACCACCTTCGAAACATTCCTATCAGCTAGCGGTCACAGACTGTGCGGACGAATCAGATATAAAATTAATTAATTAATTATTAACAATTCTGACAAAGTGCACCGCTCTCCTAATATGTCCCCAGTGGAAAGCTTTCGGGGGCGTATACAGATTCTTTTTTCTTTTTGGTAAGAAAAGGGGGTGAGGGAGCGTGCTTGCAACTATAAAGCATTCACACTGTCTGTAGCAGCATCACAGGCAATGACGGAAACAGGGGCAACAAGAGAATCCCAAAAATAAAAGGTAGTATAGCATACAATGCTTTCTTGAGATACCGAAGTTAAGGTCTGTGTAAAAGTGCGGACAGTTTTCTTTTACAGCACCCTAAAAGCTACACAAGTTTCCCGTCTCTGTTTGGTATTTATTTGCTTAGCCTACGAAATACAGCACGAAAATGAAAACATCACGAAATTGGGAAGGTGCAACTGCCTCGACGACGCATAATGGAATTTAATTGCCGCATAACTTCCCACACCCGAAAACTGCCTAGAATGCGCAGGATCCTCGTTTAGTAATGCCATAACATTATCAGCGAGAATTTCACGGAAGTATGGCATTCTGTTTAGGATACAGTATAGCAGATTGATCATAGCTTAAACTCCAGAAACGAAGGATACATTTTAGGGGACTTTCGCATAAGTATCACAATTATTCAAGCAGATATGTGTTTGGTTTGGTTTGGAAATACTTTATTAGCGCAGATATGGGTGCCATGAATTTACTGTTCAGGCAAAATAGTATTGTATGTGTGATTGGGGGAGGGGTGTTTTTGTAGAGAGTGCGTACGTAAGCCGAACGCTTATTACTGCGAGCAAGTGCAACACGATAGCCCCTGAGACATGGGAGGTAATAAAGTCATTCAAGTGCGCTGCGCCCGGGTGAATGTCACCGCCATGCTAGAGCTGCCTGCGGTTATCTTCAGACGGAGACGTGGCGTCCTGAAGGCAGTCGTTATCGTATCAGCAGCACACATGGGACGAGTGCCTGGAAGCGCTATTACCCGACGCAAGAGCCGCGGTAAACGGCGCACTCTCCTGCACGTCGCTTTATAACGACGTGTGCTGTGATCGCCTCATTACGATTCCTGGCGCGCAGCCTGTACTTTTAAAAAAATAAAGAAACAAGAAGGCGGGGAGAAGAGAAAGCATGAAGGCTCGTCCCACGGGAATGAGGAATTCAGAGAGAGAGAGAGAGAGAGAGAACCGAGAGAGCGAGAGAAAGTGATGAGATGTGCGTATTAGCATTCAAGGGTCTGCTGCGTTGGCTGGGTATAAATGACCGGAACCGGTATCGCTTTCGCGGTTCCAGAAAAACAATGATTTCGTAGTTCGTTACAGCGATGTTAAGTCTTTCGACAATTGCTTCCTTGTTTTTTCTCTCTCTCTTTCAGGGGGGAGGTGGGGGGCACCAAAGAGCTACAGTTATGCACATGTTTGCAACAAATTTCAGTCAAACGTAAATGCCTGCTTTGTCGTGTCGTACGACTTTATCGTTCCGCGAACTGTCGCCCTTGCATTTCAGAAGGGTTGGCTGGAAAGAAAGGTGTGTATTTTGTAACGAGGTCAAAATCTCATCGATGAAACATTTTGATGCTTCAGACCACTCAACAAAATATTTTAAATAAAATATCTTATGACTATAATCTGATCATGAGGCGCGTCGTTGGCAAAACTCCGGATAAATTTAACCATCTGAGGTTCTTTGATGATCGTCAAAATAGAGGCACAGAACAGCTCGCATTTCAGCCAGGATTGGCGGCGCAATGTCGCCGCTAAAATGCCTGAGTGTTGCGTCAAGGGAAGCCACAAGGCACGTTGCTTGTTTGTTATGCGCAAGTTCACACGTAACCTCTCCTAACGTGCTTTTTATGCCAAGTACATCTGCGCGCGCCTGTCTGCGAAGCGCAAACAGGTTACGCGCCATTTACGCGCGCAAAGCCGCGCGAACCTCCGTGACGCCAATCTAGGAGCCAATCAACTGCGCGCGTAGGGCTGCCGCGCGTTGACCGTACTCTTACCTTGATGCAGTTACGGTGGCGCCATCGCAGGAGGAGGCGATGGTTGGCTGCCGACTCCCGCGAGAGGGAATGCGGGCACATGTGCGTTTTCACGACTTGCTTGGGCCGATAAGCTCACTTCACTTTGGGACATTCAGGCGTCGGCAACGTCAGTGACCATGTCGGAGAAGACGACGTTTCAGGAGGATGGCCTCACCGCCCAGCAGCTAATTGGACACGGCGACGGGCTTACCTACAAGTACGTCTCGCCTCCGGCATAAACACAGCTTCGGACTGCCGCGCAGCCTTTCCTTCATTCTTCGATTTATTTTTCTTTTTTTTTTTTGCGTGTGACGACTACGCATGTCTTTCTATTTCTTGTATTCCGTACGCTCTGTTTCCTCGTACAGAGCGTCTTAGCACAAACACGTAACTGCATCGTAGTCGAGCCTGCAACAACGACAAGCTCCCGGCCGCTCTGCATCTTCGGCGGAATCCGTGCGTCATCATCGCGCCTGTGGAGCACGAAAAATAGCAAACATCCAAACGCGGTGGGCGTTGCTATGTAACGAGTAAATAAACAAATAATAATAAACAAGGATAGCTGGGGCATTGAGCGAGAGGGGCGGTGCGCGTGCGAAACGTTAACGCGCGGTTGTTTAAAAAACAGGCCGCCGCCGCTATTCGCGTAGTCATCTTGTTTATCTGTTCGGTGCATGCTAACATATTCCCGTTTAGCGGTTGCTCCTTCGCTGCGTGCAGAGGTCTTTGAACCTCTATCGGACCCGGTACAACTTTCTTCTGTCGTTTCGCTGGGTGCCGCGTCAGCAGGCTGCGCGTTTGGCACCCGCACTAGCCGCTCTCCATGTGATGCGCGCAAGCAACTGTGACGTATCCGTCGGCTACCGCCCGTCAAAGTTGTACGCTACAACGCGCGAACGTCCACGAGCGCAACAACTGTCAGCTGATCGCTGTATCTGCATGTGGCTCCTTGTTTTTAACCGCCTGCGTATCGTTCAGCGGAATGATACCGCTAAATGGAACGATACAGCCTTGGCTCTTGCAAGGATCGAGTCGTGTCGTTTCATAAATCACTCGCGAGAAAAAGTTTATTTAAAATGGCTTGGTTCGCATATATGCCATTGGACGACAATAAACGTTGAAATTGTGCCCCACGAAGATTGCGTGTGACCAGGTCTCGTTAAAATCCTACGTACTCTTATGAAAATGCACTCTTGTATTTGTAGGGCTTTTTGGGACTTCAATGTAAGCGTTGTACCTATGTATACATTCGCCTTGTGCTCTGCATGCAAACTGTTGACACATTAAAAAAAAAAAAAAGCAAAGGCTGTATATCATTGATTCCGAATATGGAGCTGATGCGTCGGCTCACCCGTGATATGTCCACCTGCATGTATGCAAAGCTTTCGTTTTTGTTGTTTGACCTGTAGAATTTTGTTATGGCTCGTTACTTTTTGATCAAGTGAGCTTATTTTTTCATGTAGAAAGTCAAGTAGTTCTGAGACAAATTATAAATGGGTTAGCTTGGTGGAAAAGGCAGTACTTATCGATCCATTCATAAAAAAAAAAAAGATATATTGTAAACTTGAACACTTCCTAAATACATAAAATACACTATGAACACATGCACACAAAACGCACTCGTTATTTCGGCGCCTCTTTTGTTTTGTAATTTTCTTTGTATTAAATTAGATCCTCAAGGTAGTATTAAGACATGTCCATTTGCAGTGCAGTACTTCTCTAACTCGGTAGTGTAGGTGCGAATGTATCCCATCTTTCACACAAAGCTCCTTGCTGGCTGGTGAAGAAGTTCATACACTTGCAATGTGAATATCTGCTAAAGCACATCTATTGTACCTACATTATTTTTTTTTTTTTCGGGATTTGTGAGTGTGATGCTACAGTGCATGCTTATATCACATTTCTAAAAATTGGTAACTCATGTACAATGAAGGTGCTGCAAATCTAACACTTTACTTTTCCTAGTGAAGTAATGGCTAAAGTACCACTGAGGACAAAGAGCATTCATCTACATGCTATGAGCTTGTTGTGGTTTCTACGTTTGAATGAAAAACAATTATTCTCAGTGTTTCAACATGCTCTGCAGCTATGGTCAAGGTCAATTTTTGCTGCACTATTTTGATCAGTTCCTTCTTGCAATTTTTGTTTCAGTGACTTCCTCATCCTTCCTGGCTACATTGATTTCAACGCTGACGATGTCGTAAGTCCTGTGTTAGTTTTACTCCTTGAGCCGTTGACGATAGCCTGTGTTGTTGCAACTGCAAAGCAAAAATTCGTGCTTTGCTTCATACCAGTCAGACTATACCACGAAATGTTTCTCAAATAATGCGATTTTAAAAATGTGTAGCTCTAAGATGTTAGTTTTGTTAGAAAAAGTAAAAGTTGCCTTTACCTTCCTCGAATAAACCTCAACATATTCACAACTGTCGTGTATGGAGTTAACTGTTGTCCTGAGTAATGTGATCTTAGCATATATTCTGTATATTATAGGCAGGGAACTTTGTTTTTGTCACAAATACAGAAAATTCTGGTCCCCTAGTCATGTAAGACACTCCGCAAATGGAATAAATGAAAGAAGGCACAGGAACACGGGCGCTCCGCTGTGTTTTACAGCTGCCTGCAGACTGTACTAACAAACCATTGATTAACACTAAATCTCTGCTGCCTAGTATCATGTAGCGTCGAAAGTGCTCGGTACTCATTGTGCTATTCCCTAGTATGTCAATATTTTCTAGTATGCGTGTGTAACAGAACTAAAATATTTAAAAAAGAATGCTCATCACCTTTCCTCTTGCTTTGTTTCAGTGTTACTGTGATTGTGTACAAAGGCATTGCCAAATGTAATTTTTCCAGGGTTGATGTCATTAGAAAAATAACTATTGGAAGATGAAGTGTGACAGTATGATTCAGAAGGTAAACATGTAGCCCGTATCCTTGCTGACATTTACACTAAATTACTGTTGCCTTATTTGTGTGATTCAGTCATCTGCAGAATTAGGTTTGCCGACATTATTGTATATAACTTCTGATACCTGAAGCAAGGTTGGTCCTGCCAAGTCTTCCGCAAAGTAGACATGCTGACATACTTTTGTTTAGCAATAGGAACGTTGGAGATGCAGTTTGTAGACTGGTTTGTTCATGTCTTTGTTAACTTATTCATAGTGTTCTTGAGGGAGAGGAATGACCATTAGGTTCATAGCTTTGTATAAAGAGTCATGTTGATTCCTGAAAGTGTTGGATCTGGTATCATGAAAATATATGTGGGCACCTTGTGTAGGAGAATTCAAAAATGGAAATAGTCTAAAATAATGATTTATTTCTCATGCAGGACCTTACATCCAAGCTCACCAAAAAAATCACCCTTCAAGCCCCCTTGGTATCATCTCCAATGGACACTGTCACAGAATCTGAGATGGCCATTGCAATGGCGGTATGTTTCTGAAGTTTGTTTTGTGTAAGTTTTCTTGTTAACATTGTGCGTCCTGCTTATTACTGAAAAGCTTGTCATGTTCAGCACTGGCATTTATTTTCTGAGTAGTGTGAAAATCTAATATAAAGTTGAGCTTGAATTTAATTTGTGGAGATAGAAAATGGTCTTCATGGGCTGATGATGGATCCTGCAAATATGCAGGAACGACCAATGCATGGTTTTCAATGTGTTAATGTTTTTGCACTTATTTGGGCTAAAATTATACTAATGCCACTAGCCAAAGCAGTTGTTAAAACATCATTCTTTTATATTTGGTTCTTAAGATCCATGTAAGCTAGCCTTACTCAACTTGGAAAACTTTTAGAAAAGGCATTTTGTTTTATAAATGCTTAATATTCTATGCATATATACAATTGCAAGTGCATGAAATCTGTATGAAAACAAACCTTCCTGACAAGCTGAATACTTTGATGAGCTGTATGCGGCTTTGTGTGGATGCAGTTCAAGGTCCTGCATACTCTTATGTAGTGGTCTGCTTTCACACGTCATTTTACGTTAATCCTAAGAGGATCGTACTTTAACTGCAGTGACTTACTGTCTTGTACCTTTAAGTGAATGGCATAGTGCAACTTCACAGTGAGCATCGTGGTGGCAAGCCTGCTGTTAATTTGACGTGTTTGTGCAGCTATGCGGAGGTATTGGCATCATTCATCACAACTGTACTCCAGAGCATCAGGCCAGCGAGGTGAACAAAGTGAAGGTACGCAGGCACTGCCATCATTTCATTCTCTATTGTTCTCCTTGCTCTAACATTATTGGCTCCAACATCACTAGGAACATGGCTCATGCACTGCTATTATCACATCGATCAGTGTCTTGGTGCACCACATAAGAATATACGCTAGGATACATAGACCCTTGTCTCTGACATCATCCATGTAAATCAACTTGAAAAGATGCCAAAGAAAAGTGTTGCACTGACCAACGCTACCATTTTAATGTGGGCATCCTGTTTACTGTTTTGAGATGTCTCAAACACTTCAAATGAGGAATCCGTAGCCATTGCAGTTTTTCTGGCTCGGCTGTACGTTCTCGTTGACCCCATGAAAAACTTATTGAAGCTGCACAGAAGTGAGACAATAGATCAGTTCAGACTGATGAATTATTCTTTAGAGGCTACACTGTCCTAAATTTCACTGTTATCAGTGTATTAATAGACAAGAAAACGAAGGTACAATATTCATTTCCAAGTTTCATGCCGAAGTACTGGTCTTGTCTTCTCAGCACTCGGTATTTCAAGAATGCATATTTATGAATTAGCTCACCTTTACATTTTACTTGATGGGTTTCAGTCTTGTTTCATATTTTGGCCATTCTGGCTCAACAAAATATGCTTAAACCTTGTACACTAAGTCTGCAACCCCTTTACAGGACACTGTTCATTTTTTTTTTCGAGAACTGGGAGTGCAAACGCTACATGTAGAAAGAGGCGAAGACCGTACATGCTGAGCGTGTGTGGTTCTCTGCCTCTTTCAATGTGTAGCTTGTGCGGTGTATGCATATTTATATATGTAGCATCTTAATTTGTGCTTCCCAGTTTCTGAAAAAGTGCAATACACCAACTAGTCCGTTCTGTTCATTTTTACATTTTCATAACTATGTGGGCCTTAGTAGATACCGTCGAAAGCTATGACGTCATTAAGGGTACATGCGAGAACTTCAAGGAGACATCACCGTTTGTATTTACTTTTCGTGTGTTTTGTTGCTTACTAAGCACATTCTTGCAGCAAGAGTGGTGCTTTTGGTACAGTGCAAGGACAGTGTACTAATATGAGCAAAAATAGCTATTCTCTTAAATATCCCTTTCGTGGGGTTCTGTTGTATTGTTGCTTTTACTTGCTCTTTCATGCCAGTTATGTAACAAGGAAAAATGCATCCAACATAACAGATTGCAATTTTAAAAAGCCACTTGTTTATATCTTGTGCATTAGTTTACCAGGTGTTATTGCACTAGAATAGCTACTATTTTTTGCCTAATTTTTGTGACCACTACTTCCACCTTGTTGAAATGACTACCTAATGGTATTTTGTTGATTCTGTGTACCCATTCGTGGATGGTTCTTTTTCCCCCTTCAGACTTAAGTATTTAAATCTCGTCTCGAAAAACACAATTCCTTGCAGAAATACAAGCATGGTTTCATCCATGACCCAGTTGTTCTAAGCCCAAACAACTGCGTGGCAGATGTGTTTGAAGTGAAGAAGAAGCATGGTTTTGCCGGTGTTCCCATCACGGATACCGGGAAACTTGGTGGCAAGCTTGTCGGCATGGTAACCTCCAGGGACGTCGACTTCATCCCTCCTGAACAACACAACAAGCTCCTGTCGGAGGTGGGGGTGCTCTCCTTTACGCACCTGTTGTTATTTGGGGCTGAATGAATGTTGTGCTCTAATGACCCTTGCTGCTTTAAAAACAAAGCGGCACTATTTTGCTGTTGTTGGCTACATTGTTGGCAATGTCAACACTATGGTGGTGGTACGTATTGCTTTGCACTTTGAAAGCAGCGTCTTTAAAATAAGTTCAAGTACTTTTCTTTTACTGTGCATTCCGCTATGCATTATAATGTGTGCCTTATTAGATAACATTGAACTGCAAATTTTACTGTATAGTATTGGCTACCTTTAGCCTAAAATATTGCACATTTGGTTACTTGTAATGTAATGTCTCAAAGGAGGCATGTGCATAGTACACATGTAGGCTCTCATATTAATTTATTATCAGAAACTGGCGTGTTTTGGCCGCTTAGTCTATGGCCATTAAGTGATGTAAAAATATGCAGTCCTCGTTTTACTAATCACTTATGAGCACAGGGTTGCAGTGTATTAGACTTCGTGATAAAGCATCAGAATAGAGGTCGGTATAGCCCCACAATACGTTTCTGGTTGCAGCACAAATTACTGTATCACTGGTGCTATCGGATTTAGGTTAAAAATAAAAGAATGTTAAATGTAGCATTTGCACTTTCATTACTAATTGTTTTCTCAAAGCAGTTCAGTGGTACCTGTGTTCCAAATCTGATAACCTCGACAATGTTAATGTTAGAGCAGTGCTGCTACCTACAGTTCTTTCACATACTACAGCATTCCTTTATTCCTTGTCCACTCAGTGTGCAGAGCTCTGAGCGCAGTGTACTACATCTGAAGCAGCACATTCGGACACATTCAAAGTATGAAGATGTGTGTTTGTTATCACTGATGCAGCTGCCAAATCATCAGGTGATAACGTGTTTGTGAAAGATTCTAAAGGTTTCCAGTTAAGCAGGAAAGGCACACTTGGGTGTTTAATAACAGCGGGAAGCAGATGATTTTCAGTAGATATGCAGAAATTCAAAGGAGTGCACGGATATCTTTTGTTGAATGCTGTTTGCCATATATAGGGGTCCAGTGCCTTTCTACAAAGTTGTGTGCTTGTTAGTGCAGTTGTCGCTTATGGCAAAATTGCAAACTTAAAATTTGTGTTACAGATGCACCTAGATGTTGAACTGCCGAATGCGTATAGTGCTAATGCCAACTTTGTAAAGGATGGCATTGTACATAAACCGTTGCGGCTTTCTTAAGTTATCGCAGGTACTTGTGTGCTTACTCCGTGCTTGACTTCCCTCAGGTGATGACCTCACTAAAGGACCTGGTTGTGGCACCGTCTAAGGTCACCCTGACTGAGGCTAACTCACTGCTTCAGAAGAGCAAGAAAGGTGACCAGAATTTTTACTTTCATCAGTGCTTTGCATAGTCATTTAACAATCTTTCGATATTGTCTTTTCTATCGGGAATTCGATTGTGCTGGCTCTGCAGTCTGCTTGTTGGCATCTGCCATGGTTTTGTTTTAATACCTGGAGTTGTGCTTTGTGTTATCAAGTTAATGCTAAAATTGTTTTTGCAAATGTCCTGCAAAAGGAAGGGACGGGCTTCAAATTTGGTGGTTCTGTGGTGTGTGCGGCTGTTGGAGTTGTCTCTCTCATATTAGTATATTGAATACATTCTCAACTCAAGTATACTGAAATAGTGCATGTCAGCATTAATAACGTTAACCTTGCAACAAAACTTCAGAGGGCATGGGCCTCACAATGAGTATGAATTTCTGCTCTGGCACTGCATGGCAAGTTTAATAACATTTTATGTGGCAAAAGGCTACTACATGTTCAAATGTTTAATTAGAGGCCATGTTCTCTGGCTGAGTGGAAATTCGGCTTATCCGCAAATCTCACATCCTGTAATCTTCTGGTGGGAAGTATACCAGTCGAGAGGCACTGCTGCAAAAGTGCCAGAGTTTTTTGCTGCAATAGAGAATATCAGTGTGTAGTTCTTGTAAGAGGAATTTTGATATTTAGTTTCTGTGGCGTTAACTAACATAAGCTTTCATTTATCGTTTAGCATTTGTACTGTAGATTTTATTTCGGAATGCTGCGCACACATACATCTCCACATACGTTGAATGTTTTTGGTGCAGGCCACCTGCTTTAGTTCGAGGGTTTATCTTACCTATTTGCCAAATTCATTCATCTTATAGCAACGAATTCCGCTTGCTGATGGAGTTGCCGAAAGACTGTCTGTAGCACCGCACCGAGATGCTTGACGGCAAAAGCTGGTGCCCTGCATATAGTATTACGATGTATACTACACATGCTACAATACTTGCACTGTGTATGCAATAGCAGTCGGCCGCGGTTTTGCTAGCACTTCTGTAGATCGCACATAATTCATCTTCGCCTCTCGCTCTCCACAGGCAAGCTTCCCCTGGTGAACGAGCAGGGCGAGCTGGTGTCACTGATTGCTCGCACGGACTTGAAGAAGAGCCGAAGCTACCCACTCGCCTCCAAGGACGAAAACAAGCAGTTGTTGGTTGGTGCGGCAATTGGCACCAGGGAGGCTGACAAGCACCGTCTGGACTTACTGGTCCAAGCTGGCGTGGATGTCGTCGTACTGGTTGGTATACACTCGACAGATGTGTGCATTCATGTGGGGGTGTACCTGGTCGTAGCCTACCCCAATGTTTTCACAGTCAAGTTAGAGAAACCGCATGAGGAAAAGCAATCAGTTTTGTGTTTGGTTCATCTTAGCAGGCAGATAGCTGAAGGACCAGGTATTCAGTCTGGCCTGCCTTTTTACCATTGTAACAATGGCACACTGCAACAAGAAGTATGACTTATGATCTGAAGTTTCTAAGCTAGCTGTGCTGTGCACAAGGCACCAGCTGGAATTCTAGTTATGACCTTCCTCGTCTGTGTGTCAGTCAGCATGGTTCTTCATGTCGGGAGAAGGCGTTGCAGCATTATTCGGTTGCTAAAGGAAGCTAGCAATGTTTCACTAGCAAACAATGCCCAAGTTCGAAGATTGATGTCTGTATTTTTGAAGCAGTTAATTTGTTACCTAGTGGGCTATTTTTGTTCTAACCTTTTTGGTTTCATAGGGGAGAAAGCTTGAAAGCATTAAAGGTCCTTATTGCTTGATGTTTCGGTGTAGGGCTGTTAAGAGAGCAATGCTTGCATTGTAAATGCAGGACTCTTCACAAGGCAACTCCATCTATCAGATCACCATGGTGAAGTACATCAAGAACAAATACCCAAATCTTCAAATCATCGGTGGAAATGGTGAGCCATCCAAGACCTATTGTCGCATTTACCATAAGGCCAGGCTCACATTTTTTGCATTCATTCCTAGTTGGTAGTACACAGTGTAATGAATGTGGGTTGTTTGGGGTCTGGCGCATTGCACATTCTTATCAAAGCACATCAGCTAGATCGGCAGTTCTGTAGTTTGTTGTTGTTGGAGAACCAGAGGCACTTTGTGTTTACCTAGCCTCCTACATCATGAGGCCATTGTGATCATTCCATTGTTTCCTACATTGTGTGTGTGTCAGAATATTTTTGACATGACAAGTGTGTATGATAGATGTGAAGGAAACATGCCTCAAATGTCTTTAATGGTATAGATGACATGATGGTGTGGAGGGTGCTTTTTTGTCTGATATTTCTCGTCTCTTATGAGTCTTTCACAACTTATAGCACGCATATGAAAATATGCATGGCGAGACATGCGTACCTGAGATTAGCCTGTCATCATATGAAGAACATAAATGACAAGATCCCGTTTGGTTCCTTTTCCGAGATCAGAATACACATGATGTGTGTGTCGCAACTTAGACTACATAAATCATTTGATACCATTATGGTTGTGACATATTTTGTGTCTGACATGTATGGCACGACTTGGATGCCAAAAGTTGCATGTCATTGTGCTCATTACTTTACATGAATAAGTGTGAGTAGATACCAAATGAAATGCATGTCATTACATATTTACTCGCACAATACCAGCACAGGAGAGCATGGACTACTGTTGCCTGCCACTGCTTTATCCGGCAGTCTTAATATATCTGCTGTTATTACAATCTAACAAATTAACGTGTACCACTGTGCTCATGCCTAACTCTGTTAATTGCATAAGCAATTACACAGCCTCATAGTTAACTTTATAGCAACAAAAAGAATACGAGAAAGACTATGGATAAGGTGCTGGTCCATCGGCTAGCCCTTCCAACTGACCTGTCAGTGCATTGTTACAACGGCTCCACTTGAATAAATTTGCTACCATTCTGTTTATACGTTGTCTTTCTGTGTTTGTTGCATACAGTGTATTTTGTGGCCTCCTCTATTTTCTTCTGACATTCCTGTTACACTCTGCAGTTGTTACATCTGCTCAGGCAAAGAACCTCATCGACGCTGGAGTCGACGGTCTTCGTGTCGGCATGGGCTCTGGCTCCATTTGCATCACCCAGGAAGGTGAGCATCTCCTATATTGAGGCTCCTGAAAAGAATATTTGCGCTGCTCTTTGAGTGGTTATTATGCATGACGAATGAGGCTGTGTGTGGTCGGTGTCCCATTGTCTTTCGTGTAGTGATGGCGTGTGGAAGGCCACAGGCCACAGCGGTATACAAGGTGGCTGAGTACGCAAGGCGGTTTGGTGTACCTGTGGTAGCGGATGGTGGCGTCAGCTCTGTGGGCCACATCATCAAAGCCTTGGCCCTGGGTGCTTCCACTGGTAAGCTTATAGCACCTACATTTCCATTAACCTTCTGCAAACGTTATAGGGCAAGCACATTTTGCTCCATTTTTCTTGGCTCATTGCTGACAATTTAGCTGTTTATTGAATGGAAAGACATTACTATTCCAGACATCAGACTGTTCCAGGCACTCCGCAAAGTTTTGACTATGTAGTACTGAACATAGCAAGTTCAACTAAGTGCATTATGCTTATAGACCTTTTGCTACATTGTGGTATTCAAAAATTAATGCATGTATTATTTGCATATCTACCATTCAGCTTTTCTTGACAACTTTCAGTGCTTCTTCTAGGCTTTCCTAATATTCCATCAGTTCTTTGCTATGCCACCTAAATGTTTCCCGAGGCTGTTGTTCTCATAAATTGTTACGTGAAGCGGCAGATACTGGTGACAATTTTGACGCCTTCATCAATGACGAAGAGTGAAAAGAAGGCGAATTGAAGTGGGCCCTGTTATAACGTACATTCACTGTTAATGCAAGTGCTGCCCTTCTCAAAGTTGTTCGCCGTGCTCTCTGATCAAATACGATGGCATATTTCATGCAGTCATGATGGGTTCCATGCTGGCGGGCACAACCGAGGCACCGGGCGAATACTTCTTCTCCAACGGAGTGCGTCTCAAGAAGTACCGTGGCATGGGATCGCTTGATGCGATGGACAGTGCCAAGGACAGCGGCAGCCTAAACCGATACCATCAAAGGTTGGTCAGTTATTGCGCCCCGCTCACAGCTGTGAGACCTAAGGAAAGGCGAGGAAGACTGTGCCCTCAAGCTTGTGTAAATGTTTCGAAAAATAAGGGTTGGGTTTTCAAAAAGTGAGCGGATTACAGTGAAACAAGAGCAGCTAATTTGTGCGTGTTTCAAAGTTGAGAGTGCAAACCAGTGAGCGTGACTTCCTTAATTCATTAATATATTGGACTTTAGGTGAGTGAGAGCTTCAACATAATTCCAGTAACATGTGTTCTCGGTAAGAGTCGGAACACTATTTATTCAAAGCTTCACCCGCAGTACCATTTCAGTGCCCCTACCGTGTGTGCCTCTGCTGTCCAAACATAATTTCCGTGAGCGGCTAACATTGAAAGAAGTTCACTGATGCTGTGACATCCATGAGTTAACACACTTGGCTGGGACATCTATGCAAGCTATCTCGACTTTGACAATGGCACCTTTTTCTAGGCAGTTACAGTTCAAATGTCGTTATAACATATTCACTAGGGCACGAAAATTGCTTCATTGTATGTGATAACTTGTTATAAATGTTTGTTATACATTTTTAATGGCAATACTATTATTTAATTTATCGTAACCAATGATTCACTACATCTGCATTCATTGTAGCAAGATTCAACTGCACCTGATAGTTACATTTGCAAACTGTAAGCTGGTGCGTACGCAGATTCCTTTTACAACTCTCCAACATAATGCTCGAACAACATGGTCTCTGAAGAGGGCAAGGGACATAACAAGTGAGGGGCTGCCATCTCAGAATCTTATGAGAACGGAATTGTACCTTTCTCCCTTCAGTGACAGTCCTCATACTGTACTCCAGCATGCCACATTATATCCCACCACGGTGGTCTAGTGGTTATGGCACTTGGCTGTAGATCCGAAGGTCGTGGGATCGAATCCCAGCAGCGCAGCTGCATTTCGATGGAGGAAAAATGTTGAGGCCTGTGTGTGATGTCGGTGTGCGTTAAAGAACACCGACATCACAAAAGAACAAAGTGGTTGAAATTCCCAGACCCCTCCACTACGGTGCCTCTGATAATCATATTGTGGTTTTGGGACATAAAACACCATAAATCAATCAATCAATCAATGCCACTTTGTACTTGTGGTGATGTCCGTCATTGAGTTCTTCCTTAACATGTCAGTTGAGCTGCAATGCATTTGTAGGAGTAGGTCAGCTAATGAATCCTTTGACTCTGCAGTGAACAGGACAAGGTCCGGGTGGCCCAAGGAGTGACGGGCACCATTGTCGACAAAGGATCAATCCACCGCTACGTGCCGTACCTCATCACTGGCATCAGGTTTGGCTGCCAGGACATCGGTGCTCGCAGCCTGGACGTGCTCAAGTGAGTATTCTCTGACCCACAGTGAACAGATAGGCGGAGGGAGCAGTGCCGACATGGGGTACATATTTAACACACTGCTACAACAGAATTTTACTTTGCCCAAGTTTGTTGCGAATGAGTGAGTAGTACACCTCGCCACAGATGCAATCTAGGCAAGGCCACAAGGTTGGTAATTGTGTAGTTTTCTTTTGGCTGCTTTCAAACCATGTCTAAGTACATGATGTGCTTGTTGTTGCCACTATAACTTAAATGCAGGCACGTCACCTCCTAGATATTTCAGCACCCCTTATCCTAGACATCAGTCTATTCTGCGCAATCTACATATGTCATGCCATTGTCATACATCACCCCTAGCAAGGAATAAGTGCTTTTTTTTTTTTTAAGGCAAAATTATCGTTTCATGCGGAGGTGACCTCGAAACATTGGTGGAAGAAAAATGCACTATGAGAAATTTAAAAACCTTGTCAGTTTCACTTGGTGTATATCGAGATTGGCATGGAAGGATACAAATGAATGGCTAACATGGCTGATATGTCATGACGTTCCTAAGAGGCGTTAGCTATAGCTCAGGAGGTATTCAGATGTGGGACCTAGCAACTCTAAACCGTTAACCTTTGGGAGTTGGAAATCATGTGAATGTAATTTGGCATAGGCTGCAAAGTTTAAAATTAAGTCCTAGTGTGACCTGTACCCGCATATCTGGCTCATCTGCATATCCAGTGTAGGTATGAGCCCTATATGATTTATTCTTTAATCACGGCATAACTGAAAAGCACGTCATGTTGCTGACATTTAACAAACGTATTCACACTGGTGTGACACGACTCTGGATGTTTTAGGGCTTATTAGTAGGAGTTGGTAAAATGTTGGGGAGCTTATTAAAAAATAAACATTTTTGCTTTAGAACTTGTGTCAGCTAATGTTGCTTGTGCAGATGTTAAGTTTTCTCTCGTAATTTTATTGCAGGACAAACATGTACTCAGGCGACATCAAGTTTGAGAAGAGATCAGTCTCTGCTCAGGCTGAGGGTGGAGTGCATGGCTTGTACTCGTAAGTATCCTTTCCTTTTCGTGTTGTATTATAATTCTCTATGATGCCAAAAACATAGGAAACATGTGCAGTGACTCCGTTGCCACATACTCAGCATGTGAAATAAGTTGCGTTCTAACGAGCATTGATAATTGAAGCAAGAACAATTCCTTGTTGCTGGTTTAACTAGCATGTTCTTACATTAGTACATTTTATCCTAGTTACTATGGCAAAGGATAGGTTTCAAAACAGTGCCTTTTCATAGTTCACTGTGTATCGATAATGGTATAGTAGGTACCAGTGTTGGCACGTTAACAGATGTGCATTTATAGTGCATGTGTTGGATTTATGAGATAGTTACAAGTCTGCACCCATTTTGTATTCTTGTGCCTTCTTTGTGTTCCTTGCAGTGCACTTCAAAAGTTGGTGTTGCAATAACGGGCACTGGCCTGCTAGTATTACTGAGCACTGTTGCATATTCCTGAACACCAGACACATTAAAACTCTCTCCTGTTTCAAGCTACATATATGATTGCGACAGTAAAAGCTGCCTGTAGCGACAAGTCGTTGCAATGAAACACTGAGCGCAGAGACAAGGTATATGGACTGTTGCCACTGTTAAGCACTCACAAAGGTTTCTTTGGCAGCCGTATATGCATACATGTAAACACATTTTCACAGAAACATACCATATTTACTCGCGTAATTTGCGCACTTTTTTTCACGACATTAGAGCTCCGAAGAGGGGGTGCACAAATTACGCGGAGATTTCGTGAACACGTTTGAAATAACGTGTAATATAACGCAACGAGCGCGGTAACTCTTCTGGATACGATCTCACGTAACACTAGAAAACGCTGGTGTAAGAGAATACAGCTGCTCTATGGACACTTCGCAGTCTGTTCACGTTGAGAGCGCAGGCATGTTGAAGGGTTTACAAGCTGCCCGCTGATGGCTGCCGAGATAGCGCGCCAGCCAACGCTATCACGGTCGCCATGTGATCGCTTGGCAGAGGAGCGACACTACCCCCCCCTCTCACGTCTTTTCATGCTCGTTAAAGACGGGCAGGGCGTTTCCTCCCCGCATCGACGGCGGATGTCCCAATCGGGGTTATGTTATCGTATGCGCCCACCGAGCGACGGAGGATAGGCCGGGCTTATTTGATCTCTGCTTCAGCAGTTTTCGTCTCCTCCACTGGCATGGTTTTATTCTAGCGACCGTACTTTGGACTCCGGGGGCTTCCTTAGAAAAGAATCGGAAAAAGGGACATCGCTCTTGCAGCCCCTTTTGCGAATGACTGCTCTTGCCTGCGCATCGAGGGGCGTGGCCGTGCAGCTGTTCTAAAAGTCTGTCCGTGTGCACGCGCCGGCGAGCTTGCTCGGGCGGGACGGGGAGCGCAAAATATGCGAGGAATTTTTTTTTGTAATGCCGGCTAAATATCAGGGGTGCACAAATTATGCGAGGGCGCGAATTATGCGGGTAAATACGGTAATACGTTGCAAGTTTTACAATGTGACATTGCTGAACAAACTACTTTTTCAGGTTTGAGAAGAAGCTGTACTGAGCCCAGGCCCCTTGGTAAAATGGCAAGTCCTCTGAAGCCGCCCATGCTGACCAACATTCCTGCAGAGTATCAATGCCAACAAAAAAACACAAAGTGGAAGCCATGTCACAGCGAGAAGAAGCTTTCGGACACGAGTGTTTAGAGTAGCGCTACTCAACTTTTTACTGCGGCCAAACTGTGTGGTGCATTGCCCGATTGATGTATTGCAGAAAAAGTAGCTTTCTACGCTGTCTATGTGAAGGAAAATCAAGCCACAATCTCGATTTAGTTTTGTTGTTAATATGTTTGTTAACCGCATTGCGTACATTTTGGTTCACATTCCATAGTGCTGGAGAACAATTTATCTTTTGTTGCTGCCCATGCGCTTTTTTATTGTACTAATAGGCGACGTATGAATTGTGCGAACGGGTGATATTCAGCCTTCGCAAATTTTCTCAAACTTCTTGTGCTTTCTGCAAGAGGTACGTGAAACGAACGACGTCAATTATAGCAGACAGTGAGAAGCATTATGTTCTATTGAAATGTCGATATTTTGCGAGCTATGCCTTGCTTGGATATTTTGTAAAGAGAGCTGTACAGAAAAAGCACTGAATGTGCAGAATGGCACATGGCTTGGTGTTGAGGCAGCTGGGAAGCATCCTGAAGTTCACTACGGCTGTACCTACTGTGTCATTATTTTTTTATATTGCGCCATCCGAATAAAGTTTACATGCAAGTGATAATTTTTCCAAGCAGTTTTATCCCTTTCCAGGTGATTGGTTGACTCTGGGAAGGATTGGCAATGGGAGGGCACAAATGCTGCAATCCACAACATTATGACATGGCTGTGATATTGGGGCAGATGCAGGATTTTTCTAAGAGGGGGGTCAGCTTATAGGAAGTGACACCTAAAGCCTTATTCTGAAGGAGGGGGGGGGCTGTAGTGCTCCATGGTGTGGATTTCAGGTCAACAATAGCAAGAAGTAGCAATAGCAAGACCTGGCCCGATAAATTATCGCAGTATATATACACTGTATGTACACATTACGTCCTTTTCATCAACATAGCTCGCGTGACAACGGTCGCAGTTTTTCAAGCTCGTCGTCTGAGCGATATGCACTACTAGTTGGTTCATCGCTGGACTCGGCGATGAAAACCCACATGGCACTTGGTTCATCGTTCTTAGTCTGTGCATCACGTATGGTTTCGTAAGCATCAACGAAAATTGCTACAAACAGGCTGACCACAACGTAGACGAACAAGATCACGAAACTGTACATGTAGACTTGGGCAAAGTACCATATGATCAGGTCTTTTCCGTCAAACAGCATGGCGAACGTTGCAAAAATGTCATCACCGTTGATGATTGAGAACAAACATTCAGCGGCTGTGGACACTGTCCGGAACTTTATGTGGTGTGGGCCAATGACAACCCATCCACAGACAACGTAGCCGCAAAACAAAAGCATGGTGCACAGCAGGAAGCGAATGACGTTGGGAATTGACTTGCTCAGCGTAAGGATAAGGATGTTGTACACTTTAAAGTAACCTACATAGCGGAGTAGTCCGCACCAGCACAAGAGGCAACCACAGCCCAGCAGTAAGGAACACGCAGTGTACATCAGACTTGGCACTAAACGCTCCTCAATTCGTATCTTGACAGCAGATCCAGCTATCAGCAGCATATCATCCACAATGATCATGATGAACCAGAAGTCAATGAAGTCTATCTTGTCCCTCCATGACAGCTCCTGGTGCAAGTATTCAGTAAAATATGTTGATGTCTTCCGCATGAGTTTACGGCCTCTGTAGAGCGATCGGCCGCACAAGAGTGTCGAGAAGGTGCATGTCACTATGATGAGTGCATTTAGACACTGGCGCAATGTATAAGCCTTGGGTGGTACCATGTTGGCGACGCTTCTGCGGCATTGGGCACAGCTTGGGGTCAGATGCATCGCAATGGCAATTATGCCGTCGTGCTTCGAATTATCATAAACAACAGACAAATGGTACTTGTAGCACTCCGAGAACATTGTCTCGCCCGTCTTCGTCAGGTACAGTGCCTTTAGAGAGAACGAAATACTGGCCTTGATCAGTTCGTCGAAGGAGACTTGTCTACCCAGTAACTTCACCAAGTGGAAGTCTTGCCAACCACCGTCAGACGCGAGCAAGGGAGAGGTGATGTTTGTGCAGTTGGTAACAGTTTCGCTGTCAAAGCTGAGCGTCGAGTTAAATGGCCAGACCCGGCCGTCCTTGTACGTCGTTTCGCAGAATACCGCCGGCTGCAGTGAGCCATCGTGCGAGGCATACTCGAAAGTGCCCACCGGATCAGTAGTTATGGTGCTGTAGCGCATCACGACGTTTCTGACGTGCTCGTAGAACTTGTCTTTCGTTTCCACGGCGTACGGTCCCGCGGGAGGCGGATAGATTAGCACATCGCGCGACGTGTCCCATCCCTTGAGTAAAATATGCTCGAGGGCCATGTAAGTGTTACGATGCTCGCGCTGAAAGGTAGCGCTCTCTGTGCCAAACAAGATCACCTGCACGGTCACCACTACCAGTTTGAATATCTGTAAGGTAAGCTTCCACGGGAAGCGGCCACTGTGGCGCCACTTCTCCAGCGGGTTCATGAAGAATCGCCGCAACTTGAGCCGTATGTAACGCTCCATGGCACGCGGCTGGCGTGCCAGTTCCTCGTGAACACCATCGCGCGCACATGTTTCCGAGGGATCGACGTAGGGCACCACGCTGTCTCGCCTTCCGCTCACGTTGATCGACGAACCGAGGCTGTAGCGTTCCAGGTAGCGGCTCAGCCTCTCCTCGAATCTACCGGAGCTGCTGCGCGAAGTTTGCTCCTCGATGGACGACTCGTGCGGATCGCCCTCCACGGATCGCGCATTCATCGCTTGTCACGGCCTGCGCGCGGCTCCAGCGCTAACACAAAATGGTGCTTCGACCATTATCGCTTTTGCGGGCACTGGCGCCTTTCAAACAATGAAGCGCGTGAGCGATCGAGAGGGCGGCGCCAGCGCGTGATAACTGTTACTCACAGCCAGTTTCCTTCCTCCATGCGTACAGGAGATACCGCGCGCAGTTGGAGTTCTGTACATCGCGCACTTCAGGTCTCTCCGCCGGCCGGGAACAGCTGGAACGCGACTCGCCTGTTGCAAGTTTCCGCTTCGATGTAAAAACCCGTACCGCCGATCGCGCGTCGCAGCCAGCGCGGTGCGCGCCACGTGACGTAAACAACACGTGTCGTGTGTGTGACGCAGCGCGGTAGCGCGCCGCGAGGACAAAGGAATTTCCCGCGCGCTGCTTAGAGGGGCGGATTCATTAGCGTTCTGCTGCAAAATGTTCCTTAATTTGCAGGCGTGAACTTACGCGCATCCAGATCCAGCCGATTTTTGGTTTCTCGAGCAACAGCTCGTTGCTGCTGTCTCAGTTTCATGAGATTTTAAACGTTTGGTTCGAACGTTTCCTTGAGTACTTCACACACATTCGCGGAGTAAGCTAAGAGCCTGTCAGCGCGTCTTGTTTAGTCCTTTCTTTTTAATTTTTGCGTTTTGACGTAAACACAATGAAGGCTATGACGCGTTAATTGTCTCAATACTTATGAGTACCTCTTGTTACTTTGGTGCGAAATGAGCATTACTTTTCGATAATGTTCGTTAATTTTTTTCCTCGAATTTTTACGCGCCATATGGTTCTGTGAAGGCGACCATGCAGCACCATCGGTCACTCGACCACTTATCAACTGTAAGGCACAAACATGTATTATGGCAGCCTTATCTGCCACTGTATTTCAGAACAACTTTCGGCCACTGGAATGTAAAGCCTATCGTACTTACTGCCTAACTCCGAGTTTAAATAATAATTAAATCAATAATATTGATACCAACATTTGTATCGCGATGTTATATTATAACGTTATAAGTCTCGCTTTCAAAGAGAAATTCGTGAGTCAATTTCTAAACCTCAAGTTCAAAACAATTATGAGCACCTACTTATCAAAAGTGCAATGGTGAACTATGGTTACTTATTTTTTTCTTGCCTGACTACGACCTTTGTCTTATTTCTGTGAATATTTTTATCTTCTCTTATGTTTGGTTTTGTATTTTTGTTAATGTGTACCTCTTTCACACAGGGGCGGATGCATGATTTTTCCAGAAGGCCCGGGGGTCAGCCTATGCGAAGTAGATATGATACCTAAAGCGGCATAGCTAGTGTCCGAATGTCCTGACCCCCTCCCCCCGACCTCCTTTTAATTTTTCAATGTATGTTCCCAAGAAGATACACCATCTTGCATCTGAAAGCACGCGCGCCGATTGCTTTGGATGTTGAAACCGTTCGTAGTCAAGCACCATAACCACTATAGAGCACTTGTTTTATTTTTCTTTCTTGTAGTTATAATAAATAATTGAGTGTGTGTGTGTGGGTGTGTGTGTGTGTGTTCAAGCTGGAAAAAAAAAAGGGGGGGGGGGACGTGTTGGGTGTGCAATTTGGCGACCTGACATAAATCTGTGTTTGGAGTAAGAGGAATAGAGAAGAAAAAAAACGCTGTCTATGTTCACCTCCATCACCTTCATCTTCATACATTCATTTGCGCTTGCCATTCGCTGTATAGCTCTTTCTCATATGTGCCTCCGGAAAGGTAATAAATCGAGGTGTGCAGCGACTATACAGTTCTTCTCCAGCTTCCGCGAGACGCGTATTGCTCGGGAAGTGTGAAGTTCCTGGTCGTTTTACTGCCAGTACGTGCGCATCTACATGTATTCTCCAACAATCGGGGCATCGTGGAAACCACACGCCCCCGCAGCTGTGGCGTTCGCTCGGGGTATCTTGTTTCTTGTTCGCTCGTACCCTTCCAGGAGACTGCAACTCGAGATAGCTTTCCGTTGCACTACTCGATCAAAGCCGGCCCTTTTCGCTGTACTGGATGAGTGTCTCACAAGTGTTTCCTCCAGTAACATATGTACTTGCGATACCACATATGTTTAGAGCACGTGCATTGATCACTCAAGCTGTATACGAACTCGAATATCGAACTCGATTGATACTCACAGTTTCGTGTTGTGGAATATCTGTTGCTCTTCCAATGAAAGCAATGCGAAAATTATTAAATGGAGGTAGGTGCGTACTGGCACTGGATATGCGGGCATATGGGCCACACGTAAGAAAGAAAGAAAGAAAGAAAGAAAGAAAGAAAGAAAGAAAGAAAGAAAGAAAGAAAGAAAGAAAGAAAGAAAGAAAGAAAGAAGAAAGAGAAAAATCACCTGTGGCTGATACCCACCTCATCCACGGCGTAAGAAAAATAAGAAAAATAGCTATTCTCATACCATGATATAGTTCAGTCCAAACGTTTATTCTAGTAACGTTGGTTCAGTCAACCAAAAGTGCACCAAACGCTATAGGAGCTAGCGCCATTCAAGACACTTCAGTGGACATTAAGGTCGCCTTTGCTATTTTTTTTTAACTAAATAACCTTTATTAGGGGGGTCGGGTAGCCATAGATATCTTTTTATCAATTTGTGCGATAGCAATTTATTGTTTAATTGAATAACGTCACCAAGTGTGCAGGTCTTATCGGCCGGTGTTCCGCGTACTATCGTCTTTGTTATTCGTCGCATCCCAATATATATATATATATATATATATATATATATATATATATATATATATATATACATATATAAGAGACAATCATTATTCTATTTGTCTTTAAAGCAATGAGTTTAGAATATTTGCGTTTCTCTGCTGAAACGTAGCAGCAGTATAGATTTGAAAATTTTTTCCGCAGATGATGTATCACTTATTTGTACAAAGCGCACAGCGTATCGCGTGCTGATAATTATTCGTGAGCTTTGGACGTGTAAAACTTGCTGCTGTGCGCGTGTTTTGCAGCACGAAAATCAGCTGCGAACATCATGTGCGCAGTGCCCGAGGCCATAGAAGCTGTGAATAACATGCATGGTTACAACGTGTTGACATTATTTCATTGCACAGGTTCACTATACGAGCATGCTAGAAGTGTGTGCAAGGGCGCATTCCTGTTGTTCATCATTTTCTCTTTATCTGACGTCGCAGCTCGACCACGTGTTGCCGCATTTGCCTGCTGTGCGCGCCAGTATACATCGATGACACTGCATTCACGTAATCTCCCAAAATGGTTTTGTTGAATAAAAAAAAAAAAAAATCACCGCCCCCGCCACTCCTTGAACATGGTAGAACAGCGGCGAAGCTGTCTCGTATAGTTGCACGGTCCGAGGTGCTCGTCTCAACCAGCCCGCCCGTTCTTCTACTTTCTTTCTCTCCTTTCTTCTCCTTTCTTTGTATTAGCATGCTTTACCTACTATATACCCTAACAAAGTACTTCGGATTGATGTTGAGTAGTGGTTTATTAACGTGGAGCTCAATGTACCAACTAGCACGCTTATTTATTTATTTATTTATTTATTTATTTATTTATTTATTTATTTATTTATTCTCACGCTATGGAAATGCAGCTGCGGCTGCCGGGATCGAACCCGCAACTTCAAAACGCTCGCACGCACACTCACTCCCCATAGCTGCGCCTGAAGTTTTCTGCAGCTCACACGGTGCGTGCCTTCGGAATCGGCCCAGTCGGGATGGAACTGCGTCGACTGCGTGACGTCGGACACCCGTCGGCAATGGATATATATATATATATATATATATATATATATATATATATATATATATATATATATATATATATATATATATATATATATATATATATATATATAAAGTTATAGAACAGCGTTCACTCTCAAGATTCACCGCCCTTGCACCCCATATATAGGTGCATCCCCGGTGCTTAGCAATTGATTAATCCCGACGATTACACAAAGCTTTTTTTTTTATTTATTGCTTACGCATTTTTGGTTATGCACACGTTTTACTTGGGTTTATTACATGTGTTTATATTTCAAATGCCGCACATTGGGCTGCAAATAATAATAATAATAATCTAGTATCTCGCTGAGGGCAAGGCCTGGTTGGTCTAGTGAAGGAGAAGAAAAAGAAAGGGTGTGGTGCGCAAAAGTCGGCGCATGTGAAATAAGTACGAGCGCATTTCCTTCTGCGAGCACTGACGCCGCACGTTCAGGCAAGTTATTATTATTATTATTATTATTATTATTATTATTATTATTATTATTATTATTATTATTATTATTATTATTATTATTATTATTCCTAAGGCTTGCCTCAAGGAATGATGTTGCATAGGCACCTGAAATACACCAACAAATTAAATTACAGTCACTCTAGTAAAATTCAGTATTATTATACACTGCAAAATGGTTCCTTTCATACTATATCGCATAACACATGATGCTTTGAATTTTTAAGCATTCGCATTTCACCGTTGTCAGCTGTATGCATATGAAAAAGGGAAGGCCGCACTAAGGTGAATCGATCTTTGCTTTTTGCCCGCTAGCACACGCCTGCATTGTAATGGTACAAGCACACGTAGCTGGAACTCGACCTTGGCATTGCACAGCTGCTCACTGTTCCTATATTGCTGCCCTTGAAGCTCCTTGTGATGTTTATTATGCGCTCTGCGCCGTCTGCATAGACTGACCTGTTTGGTTTTGGGACGTAAAACCCCAGAAATCAATAATTAAACCGACCTTTTAACCGACATTAATTAAACTGACATTAATTAAACCGACATCGCACGCAGTTTGGCGCATATACTATACGGAATTATGTATTATGCGGTGAGGAACACCATTATTGCGCGCCCAATCCCTTTCCCTTCCTCTCCTGCGTGTGTGTGTGTGTGTGTGTGTGTGTGTGTGTGTGTGCGCGCGCTCGCTCGCTCGCTCGCTAGCTATAGCTAGCTAAAGTTCCTTTATGTCACGTAACAGTTCCTAGCATTATCGAAATGCTTAAGTGAGTAGATGCTTCTCACATTACCCTTACTACGCACTTGCTCAGAATTGAAATATTAATTAACTATGTATTCATAGTCTTTGTGATTTATGTTCCATCTGTCAATGCGGTGCTGGAAAGCGAAAGCTATGGGTCGTATCAGCACGTCTCAAACATAACAATGCAGGCAAAGCATATCCTGATTGCAAGATATATGTGAATCAAACTTGCGGTAAAAAAACGCGCTCCTCCCCTCTCTTAATTATCGCGCTTGCTTTTGGTCACTGAATGTAATCGAACTTAATTAAGGACTCTATGTGCGCTATATATAACATAGACGACCTTCTGAAAAAATTCTGTATTACCTGAAACAACAAAACCTATGACACACGGGATATATATGTTGTTCCCACCAGACGCTGCGCGTGACAAGCAGCTTACAAAGCCAAATGCGGTATTTCGCGCATTAGCGGTAGGAGCAAGCAGGAATGCTGCGCATAACACGAGCAATTTCGTTTTTCGTGTAGCATGTATAAAAATGGTCTCAAAGCTAGGCCACATTCGAAGCCAGAAATCGATATTCTGTAAAAACGATGATTTCTTTGTCCCCGTTTTCTGAACGCAATAAATTCATTACTCAAGCGCGACATGGTTTTGAAGGCTTCCGCAATAGCATTGTCGCAGGTGTGCTATTTCTTGCGATTGTTTATTTGAATATTTCAAGTGCCTTCAAACGTCTAATATATCTAAAGCGCAATTTCACGTTCTCTTCCGTCAGGTGTTTGTACACCCCCCTAACACCCGCCTCACGCGAATCCCCCACCTCCCTCGCGTTCTGGTAACAGTATGAGTAGAGTGTACTAGATAACACCCCACCAAAATAGAAATTCTGGATAAACCCCTGTCTTCCGCGCAGTAACAGCATGCCTTATAACTACGGCTGTTTATTTCTGTGTCGTATACTTTTTTAAAATCGGGGGTTAAAATTGGACGACATTTTTTTTTTTTTTTAGCTGTAATCGGGGAGAAATCGGCTTTAATTGTTTAGCAAAACCATTACGAAGCCTGGGTTTTCTCGGGTTTAGTTTACAAATGTGCTAAGTATATATGCATTATATTCGTGTTTTTTTATTCTTATCAGTGGTTATCGCAAGCTGCTTAATTCTAACGCGTTAAAACTAGGATTTTGTTTCAAGCTCGTCAATCAGGTTGAGATCAGGGTTTTGTCGCAAATGCCTCGGCGTTGAATAGGAAAATAACAATCCATAACGACTGTAATGAGCGTTAATAACTGCTATAGGAAATGAAATGCATACATTTTTCACTAAGAGGCGACATCCTTCTTTATACTTGTTAACATAGAGATACCATTTGCATGATCAACATATGTCGGTCTCCATTCTAGATTTGCTCGATCTTTGAGCAGACCACAGCTGACCGAAAGATCTCTCGATCATCAAAGCTTGCATTAATTATGTTGGGTGGTTGGTTTAAAGCCGTGTAGCGAGTGATGCACGCAGAGTGTGAAATGAACTAATATGGCACTGAACTTCGTTGTCCCGAAGCACTGCATATACCCCCCCCCCCCCCCCGCGTGCAACCTTTATATATTTATTTATTTATTTATTTATTTATTTATTTATTTATTTATTTCAAAGTACCTTACAGGCCCCATTGGGGGCATTGGGTAAGGGGGGTATTACACAAAGTATACGTATATAAACATACCAAACACACACACACACACACACACACACACACACACACACACACACACACACACACACACATATACATATATATATATATATATATATATATATATATATATATATATATATATATATATATATATATATATATATATATATATATGCATTTTTGCTCCTGTGAAATCCCTGCTCTCATTTCAGTTAGGAAGTACCGTAGCGGTCAGTAACTCTTTTCTTTCTTTCTTTCTTTTTGTTTTCGTACCGTATACTGATGAAATATATGGTGCGCGTAATCAAGGACTGCCGTTATCTCGCCGCTTAAAGTGTACAGGGTTAAAATCGCTGTCAAGCGGCCGATATATGTAATAGGTTGATATCACCTGTACACTCCGTTGCTCACCTCTCTTGCGTCAAGTGGGTAGGGATGGCCGATTAAATTTTTTAATCGATTAATCGTTAATCGTTCGTCGATTTAGCCTTTCAGCGATTAATTGCTTTTGCTGTGAAGTTTTAATCGATTAATCGATTAATCGGCATGTTTTATAAGTGCTCGAAAAATGATACCTTGTTTGAGAGGCGTTGCTTAATTGTGTTTGATATCTACACAAGTATTTATCCTGCGCGCTTGAGATCACATGTGCGCGTTAGCGGCTGCGTGAAAATTCGAACTTTCGCCCACTGAACACATGAGCCCGTCGTCTTTGGATGTGGTCAAGGAACGGTACAAGATTCCGTGGGTGGCCATGATCCACGAACGATTTGGCAGAAGTTGTATTTCCTCGAAGTCTGCCTACTAGAGCAAAGCGAAATCGGAAGCGCTTTCGGCGTCCACACTGGAATTGGAAAGTCGCACCGGCAACATGCAGTGTGGCCGAGGGTGAGGAAATGCCGAGAAATGTAAAAAAAGAAAGAAACGAGGAGGAGAGAAAAGTTAAAGACGCTCGCTCTTGTACGGAAGGCAACATTTCTCGGTTTGTCCGTTAGATATTGTGCAAGCCCTCGATAATACTATGACCACGAACTGACGTGATATCTTCCTTCAGGTCACTCATGCGAGATTGTACAGCAACATACCGGTCTCAAACAGGCCATCAGTGCAGGCATCTGCGGGAAATAGAGTGACACGAGTTTTTCCTCCCAGTTAGAATAAACGGCAGCTGTGCCAGTATACTGCACGGGTTTCACCTTGCCGCCGACTTACCTCGGCGCTAGGCGCACCATTTCAATCGCGCCTACAGCTCGAACTGTGAGCGCTGTCTAATGCATCAGAGATTAGAACACGCAGTACTTCGCGACTGTCCTCCATTCGTGTCACAGCAGTATCTAGATGGCGGCCTCTAGGATGGCTGACATGGGAGTGCAAGCAACAGATGAAAGCTGTATTTCACCCAAAATAGGCGACCATACAGAATTATGAAATGCTACAAGGTCATTTTTTCAATAGAAATGGACTGGATACTAGACCTTCGGTATACCAATGCGCAAAGTTGAGGATTATGAAAAGCGACTATGAAACTTAAATGCAGCTAAAATGGCTTCTTTCTATTATGTGCCTATTAGACCTTTTTCATAATCCTCGAGTGCGTTTTCCTGCACAGCATATTCGCCCAACTAATGGCGGCCCCTGTCACGTTTCAGCTGGAGGCGAGGTCCCAGTTACACGTGCTGGGGTTTGACTATTACGAGTGTTTATGTCAAGAGAGCCCAGTCGACATTTTCCGCGTCATAGCGCGCTGTTTTGCAAAAGTGAATAGCTGCCATAAGTTGGGCTAACTACATTGCAGGGAAGCTAGCATTACAGTTATCGAAGGGTACAGGCGTTAAGGCGGGCGGTTGGGCTAGTTGGTATCAAGCATAATAAAATATTATTCTAGCGTCCATGTACCCTTTGCACACGCTGTCATGTCCTATTATGCATATACGGATCACTCATTCTTATGGCCATCATCATGTTTCATCACTCTTTTTTCCCTGTTGCGTTCTCTCCAAATGGGAGTAGAAGGCCCGGAGCGTACTAGATCAGGCCCCTCTCTCTACCTTCCAATACATTATCTCTCTTTCGTTCACTGGTGATAAATAATGTTTAATTCGCTAAGGGGTAAAATGCAACGGCAATAAGAATTGAACCAGTCAAGAAATAAGCAGCGCATATTACAATGTGGCACAAGAGGCAAGTAAAATCTGGGGGTTAAATAAAACGGTGTAGGCGACGGAGATCGGGTCGAGTTCATTTCTATCTCTATGGGGTGTGGCCGACTGCGGCTCCGGGCTCCTTCTACATGCGTGGCAATTGCGTCTCAGCGTCTCAGCGTCTCAGTGCGTCTCAGCGTCTCAACATCTGCGTCTCAGCGTCGCGCGCCTCGCAGTCATGCGCTCCGGCCAAAGGGCGGTGTTGGTGCTCGGGGGGGGGGGGGGTGCCGTAATCGATTAATCGAATAGCTTTAATTGATTAATTCGATTAATTGAAATGGGAAAAGTGATGACGATTAATCGATTAACGGTGTGCATTTAATCGATTAATCGATTAATCGTTCATCGATTTTACCATCCCTACAAGTGGGTGGGTATATAGTATAACAAAGGAACAATAGGGCGACGACGCATACAATCATACACGTGGAATATTGTATTTGAGAAGTGCTCAGGAAACCGAAAACTGGGCTTCTCTTTCTTGCTTTTGCTTCTATTGTGTTTTCACTGCGCCCGCGTCACGCGCGTAGCACGTAACTCTTTGCGTTTGCTCCAACCGTCAGAAAGGTTGGAAACGGCACGAGAACAAAGGAATACTATAATGTGAAATACTGCAGCTGTTTAGACTGGTAAATTGGGTATTCCTTGGGAAACCTATTGTCGTTAATATCGTCGTTTTGTGTTCAGTCTATGAAGATCAAGTTATCATTTTTTTGTTGTAATTTCGCGCCGGAACTTGCTATACGTCACGAACTCCAGTCATTCTTTTCGTAATCTGGCCGCATTGGTTCAACAAAATTGTCTGAAACATGCCAAGTCCCTGGACTCTTTAAAACGCAATGTGTATCATTTTCACTGATAAACAATTTTATAGGCCTTAGAAGATGATGACGCAATTTATGACGTCACACGTATTAGTGCGGGAATCTCTGAGCGACGTCACCTTCTGTGTTTTCTTTCTGCGCGTTGTCTGGCTTGAATATATATATATATATATATATATATATATATAAATCCATTAAATAGGACACCAAAGTGAATTTCTCTCTCTCTCTCTCTCTCTCTCTCTCTCTATATATATATATATATATATATATATATATAGAGAGAGAGAGAGAGAGAGAGAGAGAGATGAGTAGTATACTCTCGGGATCGGCAACAACAATGGGGGAAGCGTTTATTCAACGTTTCAGCCGGAGACCGGCCTTCATTCCTACTACTCATCTCTGTCTTCACGCCTTCGGCCTATTCACCACCATGACCGCTATATATATATATATATATATATATATATATATATATATATATATATATATATATATATATATATAGAGAGAGAGAGAGAGAGAGAGAGAGAAATTCACTTTGGTGTCCTATTTAATGGATTTACTGCGAATTGGCGAATTGGCAAGCAACGAAGCAGTCATGTGTACGAGCCAGGTAAGAGCAATATATACCGCTTAATTGAAGACGGCAGCGCTTATGTGTACTTTTAGCCATGCTGCGCGGATGTACAAGTCAGTTATTGCAAGAAGTAGTGTAAATATAGACACACCTCAACTTGACAAACGCGAGATACCATGAAATCTGAATGGATATACGAAATTTACGACTGAACAGTCGCCTTCAGAGAGGCTAATGCGTGGAACTTCTCTCGGCGAAAATGAGTTCGATCGTCAGACACAGAAAAATTTGGGACAAGTTTAGGTCACATGTGACAGAGTGACAGGGCTGTTTTGAGGTGGCGATTCTTACCGATACCACAAAGAGAACAAAGCATGCTCAAGTGGCTGATGTGGGTAAAATATCGGGCTTTTGTACTCAAAACAAGAAAGCACTGACACAGTGTTGTTCAAAACGCATAGTTTCCGTGTCCGCTGTACGCTACATTCAGCGGTTGTACCGACTGCAGGGCACAAAAACTATACATGTACACTGCTCAGTATCAGCTCATATCGCCGGCGCGTATCTCGAACAAGTCTATATAGTCGCAATCCGGGAATGGAACAACTGTGTCTACCTGTTGACACGGGTGTGTGACGGAAATGGAAAGCCTGTGTTGGAGCAACTCTTGCCAGGAGAGAAAATTATGCAAATGGGAGCTTCGTAATGCCTTTCGCTATATTAATCACTCAATTTGGCGCAAATTGCTTTGCAATAATCTTAAGGAATATCTATGCTCCGAAATATGCGCTTCGGGTTCGCCAGTTTTACCATTCCCAATGTCTATAGTATGACTATTAATGAATCGAACATTAATTGCGTGATGCATGGCGTGAAACACCGCATCACGTGAAAACGACATGTCGGTTGTTACAGTTCTAGGCAGCACATGACTACCTTTGAATTGAGTGTATTTTTTCGCTGTTGTATATTCCCCCCATTTCAGTTTTTCCTTTTTCAACTTTCAGTGCTTTCATTTCATTCACATCAATCTGAACTAATACATATTTATACTTTGTCAAGGTGTTAGCGCACTTTCATCTTTTGTGTACTATTCACTCTAAACACCTGTATTCAGCTGTCTAGAGCCGAGGGGCTAGCTAGGATCATAAAGAAGGAGGGAGGGGGTGGGGGGTTGTGAGCGACGCTACTTCACGCATGTAGTGGCTATATGTTACAAGGAAGTATCTGGACAGTCCGCAAGAACAGCAGTGGCTCAGGATACTCACTCTGAAATATTAGAATACATGCACTAAATAAGTGAAAGTGTTGATTGGTATTTTTGTCAAACGGTGTAATATGCGTCTTTATAAGGCTAATAAATAACGCTTGAATGATTGCAAGGAATTATTTCCTGATATTATCTTGTTACATATCTTGATATTGCACCACCCGAAAGTGTCCTAATATTGAACTGTACATATAAGCAATTATATTCGTGTATTCGCGATGTCCGCCCAATTCCTTGGTTGGAAATCAGCCTTGCAGGGAAGCCGACTTGCATGCTTTTGAAAATTGCCAGTTACCGGAGAAACTTCGAACTTACCATCCTCTACGAGAAGGCCAAACTGGCCCAAACATACAAACCACAACGCCGTGGTTAGTGTCCTTTCTTCGTCCCGTCTTTTAGCGCTGTTTTCCACAGGAAGTTATGTACCAACCAGTCCATATGCGTACCCTTCTGCTATACAAAAGTAGCTTTGAAGAGCACACATGTTTGTGGAGAAACGTGACGTATGCCACCTATAACAGTCATAAACAGACAGGTTTAGAATAGGATACGTAGACTGATCTTGTTGGGTTGGCGAGAGATTGCGTGCACAATGTTTTGAGTGCCATATTATGACATTCTCTATTTTTGTGTGGCAGAAAGACGCCCCAAATACTCGATTTTGTCATAGACCTCTAGAGCGTGGTTCACGAAAGACATCTGCCCCGTCCCCTCCTCCTCCGGAACACGGGGGAGAGAAAAGTGTCGGTGAGGGACTGACTGCACGCCCGGTTTTGTCAGGGAACGATGGAATTTTCTGCGCAGCATAAGACCGGATAATATATAACATACATAAATTGGGGTTTTGCGAACGATGTAAATGGGCACGTTCTCTCTCTGCCTTTACAAAGGGCCACATAAAAGCAATGAGCATTTCTTTGTCGTGGTGTGAAAGTGAAGGTGTGAAAATGAAGCCCAAAAGCGCCAATGGGTGTTGCGAGGGTGTATTCTTATGAATCTGACTGGTGTAAGCGGTGTATGGGCGTCACTCCATGGCTATGGGAGTTTCAGCGAAAGGTGTGGTGGTAAGGTGTAGGGAAAACTCCTTCAGTAGTACCCTGTGACAGCACAACGATTTGTCCTTTACTTACCTTCGCTGAAGCGCTGTCGCGCGGCGTCTTTGACACTATTGAATACACGATGACTGACATTTAAGATTTGTTTAGGTTTAGTTTAAGTTTAGGACTGCACTCGTTTATGTAGTTACATCTCACAAAGTCGGTCATCCCGGCCAGGCGTTCGCGTCAATGATATCCGGCAATCGCACCAGGTCGAGCGAATGAAATCTGTTACGCTATCCGCAATTCCAAAGAACTTGAAAAGAAGGCACGAGAGAGGGAGAGAGAGAGAGATACTATGTAGACCGAGAACAAAGCTTTCGGTACTTGATTTTGTGGCAAGGTGTGAGTGTAACACAGCTATAAAGGTGGGCCCTCCAGTCGCAAACAATAAAATACCACCAAAGCGCTACCAAAGGAGATAAGGATAGCAATAATAAACTTCGCGTAAAAATAAACTTATTTTTCTTTTCAACTTGCCAGGACGTAACATGAGAACACGTATGCGATAGCAATTAGAGTTACTGTATATGCTCCCTACGGAAGTTCCCCAGGGGGAACATATACGCCATCTCGATACGCCATCTGGCCTCACAATCGCCAAGTCTGTAGTGTCCCCTTTTATACATTTTCACATTTTCTTGTGCCCCGTATCAGTCTCACGGTCTATATCAGTGTCACAAATGTACACGGAATTCATGCAATTAGCTGTGTTTGCGACCTGGCGGTCGCCGTGCTGCCTTCTCATTCCCGACTAGCGTGCGCTCCTGCTATTCAATAATTTTCTTTCTTTCTCAACTTTAATCCTCCACCCCGATCACCCATACTCTCTGACGGGTGCAAACAAAGTGTTTTCTCTCTCTCTCCATCCCGTCCCCTATATAGGACGGTTGAGGTGTCCTCCTCGACAAGCAATAGTTACTATCCTGCGTTTTTCTCTCCTTTTCAATGGCAAGAATCTCTCTTGCTAAACTCGAAATGGAGCATAAAAAGAAAAAGCAAAATAAATATTGCAAGGCAATTCACAAGCACATAAAAAAATAGCAGGTAATTTTGGTTATCCAGAGCAAAACTTAGCTTTTCCGCACTGTGGACGTCATGTAAATGCCAAGGAGTCCGAGAAACCACATAGGAGAAGCTCCTGAGGACAACACTGCTGAACAGGGCATTTTTGTATCCAGGATTCTTGTACGAACCAGAGTGCAGATTTGTTAGAGACAATTTCTGTCTCTACTCTTACAACAAATATTGGATATAACTAAATAATTCATGGCCCCATGTTAGTCCATTATAACGACCTTCGACTAACTTGAATATTTCACATAGAATGAAATACCTCATGAATCATTCAGTTGAATGAACTGTCCCGTGTCAAGAGCTTGTTCTTGAATTTTATGCTGCAAAGCACAGGAATAGGCCAGTGCTACTCAAAAGCCATGGTCACGAGTGGCATTGGCTAACATTCTCCAGGTGTAAGTTATTGATACACGTACTGCAAAAGTACACAAGAAAGTTTATGCAAGGGTAGGAATATTGTCCATCTTCTAGAGCAACAAATGGATCATGGGTTCAATGCCCACTGCTGGCATAGGCGCCTTCTCTTTCAACGAAAGTGCACCTTGTTTTGCAATGCATTCTATTGCAAGGATTCTCGCAATACCTTTTCTAACTATTCAGAGTAAGTCTACTGCCACCAAAATAAAATACAAATAAAATTTGGCCAAGGAATTTGGGAATGATGTTTTTGAAATAAAATTAAGTTGTGGTGCAGTGTACTGAAATACTACAGACACATTAGCAATAGATAACAAAGGAAAGGGAAAGATAAACAGGGCATGGATTCAAGAATGGAAGCAGCAGTCCTGTCCGTATAACATGAACATTTAAAGGTGAACATTTGACAGAGATCTGTCTGGTTGGGACGAAATTAAAGGTGAAAAACAGGGGGACACCAACCAAATTGTAATCATTTAAAAGTAAAATTTACTTCTAAACATTAAAAAATGGCACATTCAGGCGACACCTGCAAACGTGAACCGGTCTGCAGGTGCAATGCCAAGTGTCTATTTTAGCGGACTCCGGCACCTGATTCAACGTTAGCATGACCCCCCTCGGCTTGAAGAACCGAAAAAAAGAGAAAGGGAGAAAGGAAGGAAGAGAGAAGAAAGAAGGCCTTATAAGCACTGCTGCTGTCTGGTGCCCTCCAGTCACCCCTGAAGAAGGGTCCGAGTGGGACCCGAAACGTCGGGTTTTTTTTAATGTTTAGAAGTAAATTTTACTTTTAAATGATTACAATTTGGTTGGTGTCCCCCTGTTTTTCACCTTTAACCTGAACATTATCATGAAGATTGCAGATAGCTACATTCAGCATCTCCACCACTTACTAATGATGCTAACGAACACTAGAATGTCTAGGAAGTGTGAGGAAGCTTACAGTTCACAAATCGGAGCTTGAAATGATACTAAACATGTCAGATCTTCATAAACTATAGAAACAAGAATATCATAACCTCTTGGCTTCAGTCATTCTGCTTGTGCATATCTTTGGGAATATTCTGAATTACAACACGATAGAAAATGACACCAATACACACATTTTTGCCTGTGGTTTATTCAGCAGATTCCAAATCTGGTGGAAGCCACCCATCATTGTGTGCCATGGAAAGTTGCCTAGACAGTGTGATCTCAGCTGTATATGCAGGCCTGTAGTGTACCAGCATTTACAGATTGGCTGGAGAGAAAAAACTGCCAACATACTTATATTTATTCTGCATGTGTATACTTAGTCAAACGTATCCATAAGCTTCAGTAGTAAAACAAATTGCAACATACATTAAAAAAAAAAATACGGCAACAAATATACAGATAAGGCACCACTGCAGCTAATCAATCTGCAGGTGGGAAAATTGAAGCCGTGACCTTGCCTCTGCTATACATATTTGCATGAGAAGCATTATGATTTTCATAAAGGAAAAGCAATGCAAAGTTCATTAAAACAAAAGTGATGAAATGCCCTCAACAAGTAACAGTAACACAGTTGCTAGGAGCATTATGACTTCATCAGAGACACATTGCAAGCTGCAAAACAATGCACAGACAACAAAATTGTTATCCTTATTCATCAAGTATCTACATATCTAGCTAATGTGATTTGCATGTGGCCGAATTTATGAAGACAGCAGCTGCCACATCATAGTGCGATGTCAACAAGTATGAATCAAATGACGAATAATAACAGAAATCATTACTTATGTCACTTAGTCTCATGTGTTGATAGTACTAATTACAAGTAGTAGCTGCTCACAGCAGCACCAACAGCTACTAGTAAAATGTCAATAGAACACTATTCTGTCAATGGTACCATATCATAAACCATAACTACTGTACAAGGTCAACCTAGAGATTCAATCCTAAGCTCTAAGGCATAGCATTAACAGTCATAGTGAGCCACGAACAGATCCTTCTAGCTCATTCCTTTAAATAAAAATAACAGTGGCTTTGCGGGGCCATGGTGTAACAGCCAAGAAGCATCATATGGCAGTGTAACCTCTTCTGCGAAAGCACGAAAAGAAGTCTGCTATGATGTTTGCCGTGCTTCGCTTAGGAGACTGGTCATCCTCCAAGTATGCTGTGCTGGTGGCCGTGTCACTGCATTCAGAGATGAACTTTTGCAGCTCTCCAGGCTGTGCACCATGCTCGTGTATTTCACGGATTGTCTCGTATGAGTCCATGATCACCGACAGGAACAAGCTGAGAACACAGTAGATGAAAAGAATCAGGAACAGGTATAGGTAAAATCTACAAAACCACCAGATGATGCCGTCAGACTCCGACAAGATGGCAAATGTGGCAAACATGTCGTCTCCATTCATGAGGGCAAAGAGACACTCCGAGGTCATGCTGAGCGAACGAAACTTGATATGGTGGGGTCCTAGGACGACCCAGCCACAGAAACAGAAACCACAGTAAAGAAGCAGCGCGCAGAGCAGGAAGCGCAAAATGTTGGGGAATGCCCGACGCATTGTCAGTATGAGGATGTTGTACTTTTTGAAGAAGCCCAGGTAACGCAGTACTCCAGCCCAAACAAGAAGGTTTCCAGTTCCAAGAAGTGCAGAGCACAGGTTGTATTGCTGGCCATCCAACATGCGCTGCTCCAGCTGTATCTTCAAGCAGGAGCCCAGGATGATAAGAACATCGTTTATGGCAATCATTACGTACCAGAAGTCTACAAACTCCAACTCGTCTGACAGGGTAAGCTTCTTTTTGTAGTACTTTGCAAAGAACTTCACTGTTTTTCTTCGCAGGATTTGTCCACGCACAAGAGACCTGACACACAGCGCCAGTGAAGAAGCACAGATAACAATTACGATTATATTGACAGCCTGGAGGCAAGCATACGCAATCTTATTAGAATCTGTGTACAGAACATTGGTGGTGCAGTCCAGTTTTCTTGAATGTACGCGAAGCGATATCAAGAGCTGGCCATCGTGGGCTTCGTTGTCATAGGATATAGTGATATTGTACCTGTAGCAGTCTGGCAAATCAAACTTGCTGAGGCTCTTAAGGTACACTGTCTTAAGTGTAAACTCTAAGTCGACGTTTATGAGGCGCTCGAAGATAAGGGAGAAATTGTGCTCCCTGAGGTAACTCTCTGTGCTGAAGTTGTGCCAAACAGGGCTTCCCGCTTCAGGCCCTTCCATGGCTAGGCAACGCCGCACTGGGTAATTGTCAAAAATGAGGGTATCGTTAAACGGCCACACGTAGCCCTTGCGGTAGTAGGTCTTGCAGAACACGAGGGGGACCAGAGCACCAGTCGGAGAGTCGTAGCCGAACGAGCCGATCGCAGCCGTCGTGACGTTGGAGTACTTTCGCACGACGTGGTCAGCGTGCCTGTAAAACTCTGCCTTCGTGTACACTGCATACGGCCCAGCAGCCGGCGGATAGTTCGCGATTTCGCGCACACTGTCCCAGTCGAAGAGAAAAATGTGATGTAGGGCTACAGTCGTGTCCCTATGCTGCTGCTGGTACGAGTAACTGTTCGTGCCGAACAACACAAGCTGTAGGGTGACTAGTGCAATCTTCGCTACCTGCAACACTAACTTCCAAGGAATGCGTTTTTTCGCCTGGAACTTTTCTATAGGGTTCATGAAAAAGAAGCGCAGCTTTCTGCGCATACGGTCGCGGACGTTCGGATGGAGATCCGAACCCGGATCGTCGTTCGCTTCCCAGGAACTGGTGTCGCCTTGCGTAGCCTCGTCCGCGGAATCGTACGCAGCAGTAGCCTCTAGACTACTTGAAACATGCTGCTGGATGGTTGTATTTCCAGGCCTACGCACGTACACTTCGCTGTCGTAGCGATCGCACGAGCCGCGGGACGCAGATGAACCTTGCTGCGCTCCCTTATCCATGTTCACGTAACAATGGCAACCGTCACTTCCATACACTAAAGCATTATTTGACTTGCCGCTACATATGCCCATGAACTAATCGCACCTGCGAATCGGCGCAGATCGTCTACACGGCTGCCAAGGCATGCTTGGTTGCAGGATTGAAGGCGTGGTCGCGTGGTTGCAGGGGGTTCTCACAAGCACGCGCACGAGCTTTACTGCTGGCTTGACCACGGCTGTATGTGCCATGTATGTGCACAGGATGTCACGTGTCGCATTTGTTGCGGTCACGTTTTGATTCTGACAGCACTTCCGGTCAAGTGACCGTTGTTTCTGGTTGTCTCCGCTGTTTCTAAGCGGCGCTAAGGAGGCTAGCGCAGCCGGCGCAGCGTCGGCAGGTGTCGCATGCGCTGAAAAGATGGGAACATGGCGGCTACGCTCTCCGACGATGAGTTTCAACGTTTGCAGGTAATGGTGCATTTTATTACCATAATGCAGTTGCTGTGTTTGATACTCCGTGCTTGCAGTCGTGATGTTAAGCACCGCGAGGTAACGATTGTGTAAATTGCTGGTATTAGTTGTGCTTCGCCAGAAGCGTCTTCTTCGCGCACTGTTTTGGTAGTTCTCGCATTTGCATCCCTGTTGCTGCTAGTTCCGAAAGCAGTGCCGTATCTAACGTACCGTAGCAACAGGACTCTTAAAAAGCGTAATGTTCGCTTTGACAGTACGTGTACTTGCTGCTGTGTTTTGTTTTGTACTAATTTAATCTCCCCAAACTGTGCATGAAACCAGACCCAGTTGCTCGATCTGCGGAGTAGGAACTACAACTTGGACGAACACTGCAAGCGCCAGAACCAAGGCAAGTGCTTCGTCGTCACTTGATTGCAGAATAGACCACGGAAACCTGTGCCTCTTGCAAGAGCTTTCCAAGCTTTTCCTTTCTGCGTTAACACAAGTGTTGCTGAGGGCGGATGGTGTCCTTGAAGGGTATAGTAAACATGTCCAGCATGCGTAGTTGCGCCAGAACTCAGTTTCGTGACGCAACGCTAGAATTATTCGGTTATAGCATCGCGCTGTCGTAGGGTTTGATGCGATGTTCTCTCTTCCTGGAACGCTGTGTCGGTATTTCTGATGGCTTCTGTCGGAGCTATCAAGCTGCCTTGCCTTTTGCTGTCATAGCTGGATGGCCCGCCACTTGCCTATGCGATTGCTGTGGTGGACTTGCCGCGCGCTGAATCATGCGCTTTATTTATTGCATTTTTTTCATGTGCGCTTCGTTCCATATTACATCACGCTTAGAAGCGATGGTAAAGAACGAATGAAAAAAAGAAGTTTCTTTGAAAATATAGGCAAATTAAGAGCGACGTGTCCTGTTAAATCACATGAGCGGTCCCGTGACAGCAGGGGATCCATCAGTGCTTGCTGTTGTCATAGGGTCTCCTTCGCAAGAGTTGATCAAGCGCGTTGCTCTGGTTTTAAGAAATTGTGTAAACCGCTAGTCATTGGATTGTGCTAGTGTGTCTACAATGGCCAAGCCCAAGCAGCTAGCGGCCGATGTACAGTCATTGTAGATGAGAACGTTGAAAGGTGCGTGCATCTACGTGGAATGGGAGTGAAAGACAGAGCTGGTGGAAGACTGTATCAGTACTTAATCCCGCAGCTATCGCCCCCGTACAAAACAAAGCCTAACTTGTTAAAGTATACTCTATTGCATCAGCACATGAATGAGCTGCGCAAGTTGGTGTTGATTCATATTGAAGAAAAAACAGCATAAAAGATGACACCAAAGAGCAAAGAAACAGCAGTCACGGCCGCTGACTCTCAACTAACAGTTTATTTCAAATGGAATGGCAATATTGCACCAATATAGTAACTTGCAAATAAGGGAAATTCACATATCACTACTGGGTGACAAGTACATCAGCAAACTTTGCATAGCTTTGTCAGAAGCGGAGCTGTTGT
Organism: Hyalomma asiaticum; assembly: GCA_013339685.2. Lineage (NCBI taxonomy): Eukaryota > Metazoa > Arthropoda > Arachnida > Ixodida > Ixodidae > Hyalomma > Hyalomma asiaticum. Next base: position 93,177,285 of record CM023486.1, on the reverse strand, counting down.
ACCAGCTTCGGTGTTTGTTGATTGGTTTTGACCATTCAGGCATGTGCTGATGGTGGTTTTGTCTTTCTTGCTCATTATGGCATTGTACATGTGGGTACTTTTGTTACCTTTCTATGTGCTATTCTATTTATTCTCTTTCATGTGGAATAAATTGTTAGTTGCGAGTCAGCGCCTGTGGTTGTCATTTCCTTGCTGTTCATTGTCATCTTTTGTGCTGCTTTCTTCAATATACTGTGTTAGTTCCAGTTACTCTTTCATGGCACTGATGTCAGAGTGGGGGCAATGGATTGAAGATGCACAAAATAACAACCTGAGCACTCTCTGTCCAAATCAAACTGCTTTTACACAGCTGCAGAACCATTCACATGTTTAAGATGTACTTTATATTTTTTATCTTGCAGAACTTGTAGCCCTCAGACAGAGTCTCGATGAGCACAAGAAGGAGCTGTCAAAGGCTAATTCGGTAGGTACTACACTGTGCTGCTACTGGCATATTTGTTCGATTTGGGAGAGCAACACAAGAAAGTGCGTAATTGTTGTCCACAAAGGCAATAGTTATACCATGGTGCTTATTTGTTTGGGGTATCTTCACCTCATAACAAAAAGGACAAGCATTATTGATTGAATGTGTGTACTCACTAAACATAAGTAAAGTGTGCTGTACAGACACAGAACAACAAGGTATAAACAAAGCTCTAGCCATCACCATTGCACTCTTCATTCGGTGATGGGTGTCTCTCCTGCTCATGTTTCTTGTTGTCACAGGTATTAACACAGTTGCATGTTACAAGGTGTTCTGATACTGAAATGTTCAGTATTTTGCCAGTCTAGCTGCTGTGTTATTTTAGTACAGTTTCTGTAAGACGGTGCACATGACTTGGCTGTGCTATATTTTAAAATTGCAAGATATCTTCTGTGCAAGAGTAGCGGTACTGTTTTCATGGCAGCAGTCGTGTCTCTTTCTTGGCCAGACATTTGCTGGAATAAAAGTTTTTATATCACACTACTATAGGGCCGAAATTCAGGTGTGGTTGTGTGCTTGGTGCCCAATGCCCTCCTACTTTTCCATCGGAGCCAGAACATGGATCCGTTGTGTTACCATTGAGCACTTAATGCTGGCCTATCCTGGTAACGTAGGTGGAGCATCTGAGCCAAATGTTGAACTATGAAGGAATTGAATTGCTGTGTCCCAGCCCTCCAATGCATTTTAGCAATGGCTTTTTCCTGGTGCTCTTTTGGTGCTCTTTATGCACAGCATGCACATATGAAATGTGATAAATTAAGAACAAAGTAGTTTGCAAATACTAATTGCTCAACACTTTGCAGTAATCTCAAGCAATGACATTGGCACAAATGCTTGTGGTCACACAATTCAGTGATATTGAAGTAACACACTGAAACGGTGCATTTTTTACTTTCTATGCCATTTCGACTAGCAGTTAACATTTTAAAATGTTGCCATTGTTTAAAAAAAAGAAAAGACATCCATGTGGACATCTGGTCACAATCTTCCTTGGCAGACCACATGGTCTGTCTTGTCTGGAATTGTGCTCTAGGTTACTGCTACAGCCAAGTCTGTAATGAGGCGCTTCAAAGTACTCTCCTGTACAGGTCACTTTATTGTGAAAGTCAGCCTCTGTCACTTGTAATATGGCCAGTTCATAAGGAATCCCTTGTTATACCAAGGAATGCCTCGTTATGCTAGGCATGCAGAGTCATTCGTATGTGTAAATGTGCACTGTTATTATAATGAAGTAAAAAATAATTATTTCTTCTGAACAATGCCATTTGACGAATCTGTGCACACACTGTAATGAATTTGACATTAATTGTGAGATTCCACTGACAATGGCATATTGGTGACATTCACATTCTGCATGCAGGCTCTCAGTCGTAGTAAGAAAGCCAAGGAGGTGGAAAAGCTGATTGTGGACAATGAAGTGCTTCAGCGCAAACTGCAAAGCCAAGAGGATGAGTTCAGGCTGCAGAACCAGACACTTATGCAGGAGCTGTCCGCTGTGAGTTGGGCAGTTTGCAGCTTACGGGCATTGTGTGGTGAAACTTGGGGCTAGTACCATGTTTTCATTTGTATTAGCACCCAATAAAGACACCATAGTTACTGCTACCTCAGAGTTGCCTGTAGTGCATTGTTTTATGTCTTTGTCCAGTTGCAGTGTGCACTAAAAATGAGTGGCTGATTAGGGTTAGTGCTCTGCACGACACCTGGTGTCAATTTGTGTATGTGGTATGTTGCTTCTTCACTGTAGTCTCCTTTAGGTTGTTGTATCCTTGATTATCAAGTACTTTTATTATTATGGCCAAAAGTGGCCTTATTTCATTGCTTTCTTTAGCATCATGTTATGAATCCTGTTTTATTTTTAAACACATCTGCTATGGACATTAAGCAAGTTAATTCATGCTTTTTGTATAGAAATTTCACTTACCTCTCTCTCTCATATATATATATATATATATATATATATATATATATAAACGAAAGGGGAGGGGGTCAAGGGCTCGCTTTATTTGTTAGAAACAAGTTAATGAAACAACAAACATTGAAGCCTAGGAAAGCATAGGGGAAGTTATTCCAATTAGTAATTATGATATTGTAATTTTTGGGGTAAGTAGAAAGGAATTAAAGTGGACGAAAAGGCAGGTTTGTCTTTTGCAGCTTGTCAACGTAACTAGGAGCCTCCTTATGTGGCATCACACTGCACCTGTATTGTTTTGGGATGTTTTGCTAATCAATAAATTCTTCAGGTTTTTTTCCTCTTCCTTCTAGAAACATAATTTCTCCTGCTGATGGTCACCAGTCAGTCAAGTAAATTGATCACATGCAGCCCCTTTATTGATGTTTTGAGGTAGCGTAATCACATTCAAGCAATCAATCAGGTTCTTCCCATAAAGAACATAGCTGCTCATGTGTTCATGCACATTGTCACCAACGAGTCATGTGAATCGATCATCTTTAACTTCTTCATTGGATCCACTTGAGGTGGTAAAAAGTAAATGAGTAAGTCAAACAGTCTGGCTACTTCTGCAAAAAACAGCTGCTTGTGCATACACACAAACGGTCGTAAAGTAGTCATGTAAATTGATGTCGTGTACGGCCTCCCAATTGGTGTGCTTTTATATAGCATTACGAAATGAATGATTGAGTGAATCAGTAAGTCAAGTTTTTAACCATAAAGAAACAGCACTGTTCATGCATCTACGCAGACGGTCACCGCAAATGAAGCGCTGGAGAGGAAGCTGGAAGAGCTGCAGGGTGTGCGGCCGCCCAAGAGAAGTCCCGAGCCATGTGACCAAAAGTCCCTCGATGAGATACGCCGACTTCAAGCTGAAAATCTGGCCCTTCAAAAATCACTCGCAGGTGAAAGGGCCTCGATGTCTAATACTGTATCATTTTACAGTGTTAACAAGAAAATGCACAAGATGCAAATTTTCATACCTTATAGGCAACCTGTGACATTCCTTGTTTGTCCTGTGTTACTTTTGGAGAAGACATATTCTTGTAGAAAGGATGCTGGCATTGTCCCTGCAATGCTTGCTGTTTTGATGTAGATTAAATTGCAGTCCCCATGATATAGGTGTCTCGTTACATCGGCTTGTCTTGTTCCTGTAGTTACTGTGGCTGCTGCTTGCAAGCACAGCCAGCACGAGGCACTGTGTTATAAGGCCAACTGACGTATCAAATTATAATATTTAGAACTGTTTCTCAACCTTCACTCTTGGTCATTATTTTACATTCAAGCAAGTGTGCTATTGATTTCATAAACCTTCAGGGAATGTGTGTCTGTACTCCTTTATATGATGCTTATGTACACATGAGTTTCAAAGCTTCTACTACTTTTTGCCACTTTTAAAATTGCAGCATTATTTGGAGGAGTTGGTGACTGCATATTGAGATCTGGTGTTCCAGCACACGTAACATGATGTCTTACAGCATTGTGAAGTTTGTAATATTGTCTTTGTAAAGCTTTTCAACAGTAATGCTCTCTTTTGACTTGAACACGAGATGGTATAATATAAAGCCTGTGTGCTCCTTGTTATTATCTGAAGTAAGGTGCGCTGGCTAGTGTAAATTTTGTAGGAAGGGGGGCAACAGTGAGCTGTTTCTTCTGCAGCCTTTCAATCAATTCAGTGACTGCAACTCGGTGGTTTGATATTTACATTGAATACCATTTCATGCAGACTGTAATATTGGTTCAATTTGTTTGTCTTGCACTGAAAAGCCACTTGAATTTGTACATTTACTCTTTTCCAGAACTTCAAGGAAGCACGTGAGTGTTGTGCACTTTCTTTCTGTCGGCCTCCGCAAGCTTTCAGGTGGCTGTATACATCGTCATTGCGTATTTCAGAAATGGGCTCTTGCCTGCGCTTGATCACCCACTCATGGTCGACGGTGAAGATGGCCTCTCTGAAGAAGTCGACCAGAGAGCGTTGGGTAGGTGTCCTTCCTTGTGTCTTACCTTAGGTATTTTTCTGATTGTTGTGAATGATAACCGAGTGTAAAGGGGGAAGTGGTTTTACCCTTCTTTACCAATATTAATGAGACCGTACAGTCTTTATCAGCTTTCTTTGCAGATTCCAAATACTCAGCTACATTTTCAGTATGTCAATTAGTTACAAGGTTAATTAGAATTAATTAGTGTTGTTTCCAGCTGCAGTGCAGCAGAAACTACTTATCACAGTCTTGCTTTAGCCACATACCTCGATACTGCAAAGCACAAGCTTCACAGTCGTAGGAATACTTCATTGATATCACAGCTATTAACGATTATGCAGCACATTAAAGCTTTCTGTTCAAAATCAGTTGTCTAATCAATGGCCAGTAGAAAATTATCTAAGCTGAAATACAAAAATCTGCTCCTACCACTGAGAGCACTTTTCATGTAGCTCAGTATTGCAACAAGAAATACAACTTTAGGTGCTCCGGTTACTGAGAAACTGCTTCCGAATGGTTGCAAAGAGTGAAAAATTAAGGTTTTGCAAAAAATGCAGTAAAACAAAGAAGGTTTGTAATTATTCAGATGTAAAAAAAAAGTTCTGAAGCATTCACATCATTCATGAGGAGGATAACATTATCTGAACAAGCGGCGTTGTTTGTACCGTATTTACTCGCATAATGATCGCACTTTCTTTTCAAAAACATTGACGCAAATTTCGGGGTGCGATCATTACGCGGCGTAAATTTTCCACGAAATAATATCTTGAGCACCGAGAATGCAAACAAGTCACATATCAGAATTCTTGCGATAGCTATCATGAACATAACTAAAAATAAAAGTAGAGTAAAGCTTGCCTTTGTAATAAACACACACATTACGCAGGAACTACATGTATTGCATATTACCCTTTAATTTTTTCATTCAATGACCCCCTAACTGTCATTCAGAGTCTGAAGCGTCACTGGCATCAGTATCGTCACCGCTCGATTCCCTGTCGGAACCGCGAGTGTCATCGAAGTCCCACAGAAGGTTATCCTCTGTTCCGTCGAGCTCGTTAGATTTAGATATGCCTGTCTTTTTGAAGCTGTTGGCGTAGTGGAAACTACAGCATTTGTCTTTACTGCTATCCTAATACGGCGCGTTTCCACCAAGAGTGGGCAAAAATTAGGCATCTGCTTGGTGCGTGCAGTTCACTTGGTGAGTCTTGAAGAGTTATTTACGTAACGTTCGACAGATGGTGAGCATGATGATCGTCAGCTAGACTTGGCACACGACATATCGCTGTGGCAAGTTCGGGGTACGATCATTACGACAAAATTTAGGGGTGCGGTCATTACGCGAGTGCGATCATCATGCGAGTAAACATGGTAAATCATAGAAATGCCACTTTCAAAGAATAGATTTTTTTGTTAATTTTTGGTCTCATAACACCCATGTGATTCACCTAGAAGTGATGACACTTGGGAACACCCTGTGGCTATTTTTACACGATTGAAGTCCTGTTTCTAAATCTATGTGCAGAATCAAATGCAATCTGTGTCAGCTGTAGGCTGAAAATAAAGATTAATGTGGTACCATGTGTGAGGATTCCATCCTGGTTTATCTAATAGCGGTCATACATGCTGCAGTAGATGTACACCGACTGCTTTGCAAGCACTACATAAAATGCACTGTATAAATGCATTCCTGAGCATTGCAGCATGCTGGAGAAAAATTCCACCTTGTCAGTAATAAGTGTAAACCATTGTCTCCAAAATGCTATAACGAAATGAATTATATATCTCAGGAAAACAGGATGTTCACAAGCTTACCTTGTTCTTTATGCAGTGGTTCGTTTTTAAGAGTTCCACCCAATTGAGTTGCCTTTGCAGGCAAGTTTTCAGGCTTGTCAGGCATCATTGAGCAGCAAAAGTGGTGCTCATGGCATTGCAGAAGGGAAATATATACAAGCGAACTGACTTGTCTCTATGGTGTAGCTGCAGGTATTCCTGTAATTGCACTTTTGATTGCACACTGCCAATATCTTACCTCCTTTCCACGGCTTATTTACCTTCCGTAACTGCTGCCGACAGTGAGTAGTGCGTCTGAGTACTTTATTGTTTCTCCATCTTTCTTTTCAGATGCCAAACTTCGGCTTAACATTGAGATAGAAGAGAAGAACATGCTTAGGAAACAATTGTCCGAAGTAGAGGTGGGGCCACTTCATTGTGCTTCCTGTCTAATTTGCATGTCTTGGCTGAATGAGTTGATTTGAACATTGATGTAGTGGCATCTTTTTCTTTCTCACACTTTTCTTGTCTTGTCTTTGGTTCTGCCTCAGGAAAAATTAAAGGAAGTGACTGAGAAAATGGAAGATGAGAATGAAAAATTGATGGAGAAATTGAAACGGAAGCATGAAAGGTAAATGCTAATCATCTGCTACAGTGCTTACCACTACGTTTGCATTGCAAGTATACTTATGAATGTTGTATGCTAGTACGAACTCTTTGGTGCTTAAATTTAAGTGCACCTTGACTAGCTGGTAGTCAGCTATTAAACATATGATTCCTGCCAGTTGCTGGCAGTGACTTCTTTATGGTAAATTGTTGTGATGGCTAAGATATCTTGGTTAAATTTGGTGCAGTACAGTTGTTTGAATGTTGTTTTTTCAGCATGTTCAAGGTGTTAAGTTCTATAGAAAACCCAGTACTGTATTTAGAGCACAACATTAAATTGAAATGGGAGGTGCTTTCTTAGATTGCTAAACAATCTAGAGGAAAGGAAAACCCAGTTGTACACTTTCGCAACACATTGAGCTTGTTTTCGTGAATGTCATTTCATGCCTTAGGAAGATGTGGGGTCTTATTGGATGTCTTGTCCTTGGGGACCTTATAAGCAAAGTGTACCCTGTAAAACCTGAGACATGCATTTTATTTTTCTCTCTCCTTAGCTTTCTTCAGATCCAGCAAGAAAAAGACAAAGTATTTGCAGACAGCAAGTGAGTGTCTTGGCACAGCGCTTGAGTTTGCCTGTACATCTTATTTGCAAGGTGCTGACAGAAATGCTTCCCGGTCTAACAGGAAGGCTTTGGAGACGATGCAGGTGGCCAAGGATAGCGAGATCAAACAGTTGAAGGAGATGACTCAGCGCTTGCAGAGCCAGTTGAGCAGTGCCCTAGTCTCCCAACAGGATCACCAGACTGTTAGCACGACGACTATTCAACAGCTCGAGGAGACTATCACTGAGCTTGAGACAAAAGTTAGTGGTTGATGTATGGTGTCTTTTACTTTTTTGTTTGTTTTAGAGTGATACACACAAACTTTTCCACCTCATGGTTTTGATGATGCCATTTATCAAAACAGTGTGCATCAATGCTGTGGTGCCTCTTGTGAGTCCACCATGTGACCAATAGGGGCCAGCCAGCCAGGCGGTTTTCTTGGCCGCTTCGATTTTTCACTTCTTTTTTGCAGTTGAACAATGCGTCCCCGGAACGCCTGCAACAAGCCCTTGCCGAGAAGGCCTCCTTGGAGATGCTCCTTCGGGAATCCACCGAGAAGTGCCAGCAGGCTGAGGCACAAGTTGAGAACCTCCTTAAAATGAACGAGGTAATCTGTTTGAGATTGCTCATTGTAGCTGGAGACCTTCAGGTCTGACTTTTTATAGTCAGCAGAAGATCACAAATGTTCATAGCCACATTGGTATGCAAATTTTTAAACTTATAACTGCTAGAGAGACCAGTCAGTGGAGAAACAGTTGTGCTTCCTGGTTTTAGCAATGAACTTTCTGAAGTATAAGAATGCTTTTGCCACTTTCTTGGCATTCATTATTATGGCTGTCACCTTTAATGTTTCTCTTTTTTCTAAAGACCAGCCTTTCTAGCTCGTGCTGATGACATTTATTAGAGGGGACATGACCCTTGCAGCTGCTGTGTGAATGCAGCTTTACTTACAAGTGCTGCTGTGGTGATCACTGAGACGTCAGTTATAATTCTACAATAATTTAATATCTCCATTTTAGAAAATTATGTGCATAAGCATACCTGCCAACTTTTCCAATTTGGCCAGGAGACTTTCAATTTCTGACCAGTCTTCCTGATTGTGCAAGCACAGCCACAAATCTCCCAATAAACAGCCCTAACCCCACTGTGAATGGTTTTCTTCATGTTAACTGTGTTGCTGTACAATGGTGTTATGCGGCATAGCATACTGAGTATGGGTAAGGACCACCAGCTTTCTTAGGACATTGTACACGTTCCACGTGCACGTGTAACTGCATATGCATGGTAAAAATAAAAGTACCGATGTAACCACTGATGGCTAAAAGCATTACCCGTAATCATTTGGAGCTGGCTGTGGCGTACAAGAACAATAAAATTGATCGCATGATAGATTTTTTCTTGCATTTCCCCCTTGCCCTCACACTAGAAATCTTTCAAATTTTTAGGACCTCATGTTGGTAGCTCTGTGCAGCGGTTGTCTGCGCAGCCCTTTTGCTTCAATTCCCGAGTGACAATGCCTGTGCCATTGCTTTGACATACTTACTTAATGTTTGTACTTGTTCCTTGACGGGAATATCATGTTAAATTTTACTCTTCCAGGAGATGAGTTCTAAGATCACTGCCATGCAAAATACCATTGATGGTTTGGAGGATGCATCGCGGAGCAGTGCCATGGCAGCCTCAGAGGCTAACAAGGTAAAGCAGTAGCTTAGAAAGTGTTATTTGTTTTCCCCTTTTTGTAAATGATAAATGTCACATATATATTGTAAGCATGTTCTTTCCCTTTTGCACTATGTGCGATGCAGTAGCAAAATCCTTTTCATAGAAGAAAGTGTCTATTGACATAATAAAGCAGATCAGTTAAGCCGTTTTATATGGGAAGCCACTCTTGCTTTGCCTCCAAATGCAATAGTAGAGTTGAAGCAATGCAAATGCATGGGACTGGTGAGGAAGGTTCAAGGCTTCTTGCCTTTTGCTCTGTTTGACCACCGTGGCACAGCTAGTTTGACCATGTCAACTCCATTTCCTTGGACAAGCCTAATACTTACTTTCTTAACACCAGCACTTTGTACCTGATTCTCAAGTGCTTGGTGCTAGCTTTGCATGGTACTTTCCTAGTGCACACTTCTACTTAAGGCTGAGTGCTTGGCGCGTGGTGGGCTCACAGTACATCCTAATAGCGAGATGTAAGAGAGGGGAATGATGGCCTAGTTTTAGAATATGTGATGGACGTTGGTGCTGCCATTGCAGCTGGTGGCTAGCTTGATGTTTGGCTGGGAATGGGGTGGCACGTGTGATGTACAGGTGGCTGAGAAACGCAAGGCTCTTGTGGAGGAGATGGGGGCTCACCTGCTTGAAGAAGAGGCCAAGCACCAGAAGGCCATGCAGGAACTGGAGCTGCAATTCCAGGAGAAACTTAACCATCTCAACGATGCCTTGCTGGAAGAACAGGTAGATCAGTTGGCAAAACATTGTTCTTCGAGTTGTTCATCTTAATGCAGCATGGAACGCACAGTTTGTCTATAAAACGTAGACAAAGATATCAAAAGAATATTCTTATGTATGTGGACATCCTAACGGTTGTTGATGTACTCACAGCATATGGTCGCTTGTGATCGTGGTGTAGACATTGCTGTTTCACATGGGAGGGGGGTGGAAGAGAGCGAAAGTAGAGCAGTTTTACTTCTCGATTATTTACAGTAATTTGAAGTCTTATGTGAAATGATGCCCTGTACGCATACATGCAGGTCATACAAAGCATGCATGACCATAAAGCATTGTAATATGATTCAAGGGGACGACTTGGGCAAGTTGGTGTTTACTTAACGTTTCTAGTACAGCAGCTCTAAAGCTTTAAAGGAAAGACAGGAGAGGCAGAGGAAACAAAGATTGCACTGGCCTTGTTTAGCAGCGCAGCCTTTGTTTTGTCTACCTCTTCTGTGTCATTCCTTGTGGCTGTTAGCGCTACTACTAGAAATGTCAAACACAAAGCCTGTAATTGCGATTATATCTTGGAACTGTGTGTTATTCTAGGAACGCTCAGCAAAGGCAGCCGAGAATGAAGCAGCCCTGGCGATGTACAAACGGCTGCTGCCTTCACTCAAGGAAGAAGTGGTGCAACTGCGGGCTGAGGCACAAGCGCGAGTGGACGAATTGCAAGCAGCCATCGAGACGTCTCGTCAAGAGTTGGAAGACTGTCGTGCACGCCTCTCCCAGGATTATGGCAAGCTCAAGGCACAGCTGGACGATGCGATCAAAGTGAGAATTTGCCCAGTCATACTGCCCCGTACTGTTGTAGTAGTTGTAGCCTGAGACAGCAAAGTGGTACATGTCAGAAAAAAATGCCGCCTGTTGCAAACATTGGTGCTTTGTTTATGAAAGTTATGATGTACATATCAACCACATTTCAACAGAAATGTGTTTTGCGATCAAGCCGGAAAGGGTCTTCAGTGGATTTAATGGCCCATCAATAGGCCTAAATGCGGATACTACCTGGCAGGGGGACAGTAATTAAGTGCATGTGTGTTTCCCATCATTGTTAATATGCAGGTGTGCGGTCTCAGGCAGCTTGGCTTGCCTGCTGTTATGTAACCAAACCTAATGTACTGGTCAATACGCATAAAGTATCTACATTGCCTCATGTTGCTTTCACTTAGCTATGTAACACTTGTGATGTCATAATACATATTTTGCACCACCTGCAAGCAAAATTTCTTTTTCTTTTTGCCGTACTGCATTGTGTTGTGACAGCTCTATAGACAATAACACATTATAACCATGTTTTACCTGTTGAGGTTGGAATGCACACAATCCCATAAAAAGTGACTCATTGAGCTTTGCTGCACCAAAGAGTGAGCTTCTTAAAGTGTCACCCTAGAAAAAAAGTGGCTCTTTGGAAGTTCTTTGGGGTTCCTTAGAGTGGTTCATTTAAAGTGTAGTACAGCTTCTGCAGTTGTAAAAGACATTGAGCTTTTCAAAAATGTTTGTCTTTGTGATGTTATTGATGTAGATGGCTTAAACCAGTGGCTGTGCACACATCATCTTGTGAGGCTGTCAGATGATAGCCTCACAAAATTCATGCATCATAATGATGCATGATTTTTGTATTGTTATCCGTAATGCCTTGTCAGAATGTAAAGAAATGAAAATAAACATAAAAACAGGGTTTTCCATTGAAGCAATAGTGACAGGTAAATCTGTCAATGTGGAAGCACACGGAATACAGAAAGTGCATAGAACACAAATGTTTACAGTGACTGAAAGCTGAGCTAACTGGTAGAGATTTATTCCGGAAAAAGATTAGGTATGCAGAGAGGAGCAGCAAGTAAAAGCATGTAGCACATGTACTGTTTGTTCCCTTTCTAAAGCCACTGCAGTGGTATAGTAGTTATGGTGGTTGTCTGCTGACCATGGGTTCTATCCCGGTTTTTATTATACTGTTATTTGTGACCAGTTGCTGCATGTCGTTGGCTTTCACAAGAGCTGTTTGTTCATTGTGGTGTTTTCAGGACCTTACCATCCAGCTGGAGATCTCCAACAGCCAGAAGTGTGAGTTTGAGGAAGAAGTGAAGAGACTGAAACAGGAAATAAAGGACAACGTGGAGGAGCGCAAAATTCAGGACAAGAAAGGCTTGTCAATGGTTAGTGCGTTGCTGACATTTTCCCGTTGTTGCTTACTTATCTTTGTTGCTTTTATGTCAGGTGAAGGAGTTGAAGAGGCAGCTTCAAACAGAGCGGAAGAGAGCTGACAAGCTGCAAGAGAGGCTGCAGGAAATACTCAATGATTCCAGCCTTGGACGATCTGGTGAGTTTGGTGTGAACTTCTGTTAAAGAAAGCACCGTTGGCAAACATTAAGCTGAGTTCAAGTTCCTTTATTTTACCACATACATGGAATTTCACGTAAGTGGTTGGGACGAGGGAAAAAAAGTTGCATTAAGAACAGCTTGACTAGCCTCACGTAAATTTGTCTAGCAGCCACTTGTCATTGCTTTCTGTGTGCGGTAATGTGACTTTGTTGTGTTTGATTTTGCCACTGAAGGTTTCACTGCTGTCCCTTAATTTGAATTGCCTGTGCCAGAAAAAACTGATAAGTTGACCTAAACCTCATGTTACCTCCTTCTCTACTGCTCTCTGTGTGCTTCAGCCGGTGGTGGTATCACTCGAGAGGCACCATATTACATTACCGATGCTGTCACTCAGACATTTCATTTTTGCCATTGTTCTCGCTTGCAAAAGTTCGGCTTTTGTTAGAAATGACAAATTGATTGTTAAGGAATGTGCCTGAATAATGGAATGTCTTTTTTTTTTAATGTTGGCCTGGCAGCTGTGGATAGGAGTTAAACCTGTACCACAGCCTAAACCTCACAGTGCTTCGAAGATCAGGAGCCATGGAATTGATCCATCTGTCTGGGAGCCTTTGCAAAACATCATCTTGTTTTTTCTCTGTGTGTTCAGATGACCTGTTCCAGCCCATCAGCTGTGAAGAGCGACAGCGAGGCGACTCGAGCAGCATTGGCTCCTGGAGCTATGTGTCTGCCAACAATGAGAACTCAAAGGACAGCACCAACAACAACAGCAATGGAGCATTGTCGGTGAATGGAGAGCAGGTTGGTTAGGCTGCCAAAGGAAGCTTCTGTACCATTGCATTTGTTATGATAAAGTAGGCCACTACACTTATATGGTTGTTCCTTAGTCACGGCTGTATTATATAGCGGTTTTAGAAAGGAAGACAAATGAATGCTACTTTCTGCCACCTAGTTTGAAGCACAGCTCAGCACTGTAGCTGAATTGTGTCTTGCCCGTGTGACTCGTGGCAAAACCAAGATCATGAGGTTGGAAGGAAAGCTTCTACAGTTCTTTCAAAGTTTCTGTATAGTGTGGTTGTAATGGCAGACCAGCTTGTAGCAGGATAACTAAAACACATTTTACTTATGCACAAGCATGCACTCAGTGGCTTTGTTTCTTTGAAAAGCAGCTGTAGGTAGCTTGAAGCCTGAATTTCCTGTATTTCTCATGAGCAGTGGATTCGGCATCCTTAACCAGCTTTCCACGCAGCATTTTTAAAAAATTGTCCATTGTATAAAAACACATTCCAATGAAAGTAGCTTCTTTAGAGCTTCGACTAGCTAGAAAAGTTTCTTGGCTTCGAAACACTAAGGATAGCTACATTAAGAGCTCCTCCGTTCATGTCACTGAGATAGCAACACAGGTTTAGCTAAGCACAAATGTGTGTGTCACCAGAGTGTGGCTGTGCTTAGTACATACAATAGCGAAGAGGCACTGACAGTGAAATGAGGTAAGGCCAGAAAATAAAGGTAAGTTGAACAGAAAAAGGTGCCTTACTTGCTACTCCAAAAATTATTAAGGCAAAAATTGTTAAGAAAGGGAGGCATGGATATAAAAATAGCAAAATGCAACTTGTGGATTGGAAGCCATGCACATCAGTCTGAGGTGGCACATATCACTCTTTGTGCTGTACTGTAGCTAGCAAGCTGATGCCTCAGCAGCTTTTACCACACATGGCTGTGTTTGCACCCCTCTGCCTTACCAGGCTCCCCCTCCTCCGAACAAGGCATCCCCTGGCCTGCTGGAGCAGGAGAACAATGACCTGGTGAGCCGGCTGGCAGCCCTGCAGGAGGAAAAGTGGATCTTGGAGGAGAAGGTTTGTGCATGCTCACACTCCTGACCCAGTGTCCTGGGGGGTTTGGCTTTGAGAATGGCAGCTTATCATTTGCATGCATTGTGTCGGTAACACAAGGACAGAAACAAGGAGCCTTGAGATCTTCAGGCTGACACAATAAGTAATGAATGAAAAATGTTGGGTGTAATGCTAAAAAAATCACTAAGTGGGTGGCCCGCGAGGCTTTGTCGTGTGGCATGGCAGTATTGCTGCTGGTTCCATACCATCACACTCGAGAAGCATGGCACTGTCGCTCTAAACGCTCCCCATTATGCTGCAGAAGGTTTTTGTGAAACCTCGCATTCACACGGGCGAAACAACAGGCAGTGTCATCACTGTTGCCTTGTCACTTGCGCTTGGCGTCCCATCGTCTCTCCTCGTAAGCCTGTTGTTCCTTAGGTATACCACAGCCACTCAGTGACCACGACAGTGTCAGAGCAAGAATGACCATTGCAGGCGTTCATGTGATTTGCTGCGAAAGTAGAGATTGCAATGCACGCAGAACGAGTGCCTGTATGTGATGTGGTAGAAGACTTTGAGGAGCACATTGGTGCGCCTGCAAGAACATGCCATTGCTGGGAGTGTCAAGGGAAAAGAAGGAAGAGAGTCATGTGATAGGAAAGTCACTGCTCTTGCTGACCAACTGAGAGGGGTGTGCACGAAAGGAGAACAAATTGGCACTTTGCATGTATATTGCTATGGTGACACACATGTCCGTTTTCTAAGACACTTTGTGCATTGTATTACTGGTTGTCAGTGGATCTTTTCTGTGTGATTAAGGAATTAAGATTAAGGATAACATTCGCAGGGAACAGCTGTTGAAAGGTTTTCACCTCGACGTATAGTTCCCTTTAATAAACATATTTACAACATCTGAGAAACAGTAATTTGTTTCTTAAATATTGCTTTTCACGGGTCGCTTGAATGACTTTAGAGACCTTTCTATTTTTCTTTTTCAGCTAAACCACCTTGAAGTAAGCAATTCCTCCATGGCTGACGACCTGGTAAACAAGACAGCAATCATCCAGTATTACTGTATGGATAGCAAATATGGTAAGAGTTGACTTTCCTTGGGAATAACATGCTGTGACTATGCAGCAATAGCTTTGGAGTGTAGCTGCATGTATACATCTACGGAAGTGTGTAGTCTAGACTAGGCTCAACATCATTTTCTCCTCTAGTTTTGGTGGTGTGAACATTCGGCTTCTTAAAGAATCTCATCGTGGTTCTGATAAAAGTTGTCAGGAAAGCTGTAGTCTCTTGATTAGATGTACAGATTGCCTGTGTTTTTGTTTTGCCACTTCTTGTTTTAGAGATTTTTTGTGACCCCTGTGTACCCCTGTGTACTGCACATGTAGTGTGCCCAGTATGTGCTGGTATGTTGAATTTTATGCTGTGGTGTGTCTTGCTTGTGAAATGCGTCCATGTGCCACTGTCCGTCAGGAATTCCATAAAATGTGCATGTCATTAATTTTGCTGTGTAGTTTGGCGCCATAAATACACGTTAGGGCCCAGCATAAATATTATGATGTTGAAACACAGCCGAAAATATAGCTGAAGTTAGGCATAGGAAATCAGTTAGATTGAGTTATCTAAGGTACCTTGAAGCTTGCCAGTATATTTTCTGTAGTTTTGAAGTCCTGGAATGTCATTTCATGGGGGGCAAGAAATAAACAGTTGAAAGCATGTCATCATTCTTTTGGCCACTTTCGACACTACAGCACGTTTCTATCCATGGCTTGTCATTTTTTAGAGCCGTGCTCAGGAGGCCACCACCCGTCGTCGACAGAGAAGCTGACCGTTAAGCGGCTAGTTGACTTCATCAAGGACAAAGGGGACGAGAACCTTAAGGAAATCAACCGCCGCATGCAGCGAATGCTTGAGGAGACACTCACCAAAAACATGCACTTGCAGAAGGTGGGCGTGTAACACGTTATCACTTGGCACCGGGTCTAGTGTAATGTACTGGGTCACCGCGTTAATTTGGGGAAATCTTGCATAAAATGTGGTTGATAGTTGAGTCTGATCAGGGACAACTCCTGTTTTATACACCTACAATTGGTATGCAGCCTCATGGTCTACTGTGAAACATGCTTTAGATTTATGTGGTAGCTCGTCCCAGTTGCAGTGTATGCAGTGTATCTTGGAACAGCGTTGGTTATGTTTTGTGTGCATCAAAAGTACTCTTAGCTTTGCTCGGGGGCTGATCTTAGGTAGACATTTCGATTTCTTGATACAGTCTGTTATCATGTCCACAATGTCAGCGGGCCATGCATAACTACATCCTTTTCTGTAATTTTCTTCATGTTATGTAAGTAAAATGCCAGGCTTAAGCCAGATTCTCATGGAACACACTTCCCTGATGAAGCTTGTGCATGAGAAAGCGAAGCAAGATGCACTGTTGCATTTTCACTGCACCGTTCCCTCATGCAATGATCCAGTGGTGAACGCTGGTGCACTGCTGTCAGCGGCTGTTTTTAGACTGCTTTTTGTCATTTCATTCGACATATGAACCCTTACGTTACTTTCTTTTGTGTGTTCACTGTCTGGTTTAACGCTTCTTGCATGTTCACTTATTCTTTCGGAAAGGGCAAACACAGGAAAATGGTTCCTCGCATTTTTGTTAGTGTTTGTACACTCGAGTTGCAGCTATTCAGTGTACTTACTTGCCTTGCACAAATATACATTTGTTGGTTTGAAGCAAAGAGAATGGTAATAAGTATTCATTAAAATTAAAGTATATAGTTATTATAGTGGGATTTGCTTGAAAATTTGTTACAAGTGCCTGCTGTTGACAAATAGAAACTCTGTTTCATTTCCGAAAAAGGAACGGTTCACTTTATTTGGAGTCACTTTATTTTGAAAGTGTTATTCAGATGATGGCATCCGCAATGGTATCTCTCATGATCATATTGTTTTGGGATGTTAAGTCCTAGAAATCAATCAGATAATAGCATGTCATAACTTCTTGCAAATTATTTTTACTGCTCTCTTGTAATTGAGCGGTGTGGTTTATGCACAGTAAATTATGCCGAGTCTTAAAAGTCATCATGGTGTCTGCTGAAAAGCTTTAAAATAAAATAAATTGAAGGTGCCGTTAATATGCAAGGTTCCCCCTGAATTGGGGCTTTATGGCCGAGATAATGCACCTGAAAGGGTGGCTTCACATCTGCATGATTCATACTGCCATGAAACCACCTTTTCAGCCAGGCTTGTACAGGATTACGCATATATTTGCTGCGAAAAATTCGGAAATATCCAATGCTTAAGTTCGAGCTACAGCAAATATTCGATATCATAATGTTCGATCAAACATTCACGACATTTATATGTTGCCCAATTTTGCCGAATTCTAATAATTTTGCATGGGCATAATATCTTAGGCAATTACATACGTGTGAAACATTTGATGCAAGAGATTTGAGATAAACCTTGTTTGTTTCACATTTTCTCTCCCATTGCAGGACTTGGAGGTGATTTCTCAAGAGCTGCACAAGCTGAGGCAAGCTGGCGACTTGTCGCAGGCTGCTCTCTGAGCTATTCAAGCCCCTGTTTTGAAGGCTGTTGTAATCAGAACAGTGAACTTATACATAGTGTGAATGGTTTTTTTTGTATATAGGCTTTGTAAACAATGTCAGCTTTGATATTTGATGCAGGAATAGAATCCCTCTTACTTTATTATTTTTTTTTCTTGATAGGATAAAGAGGGCTGAGTAATATTGGGAGAACTGGGCAAAGCTGCTTTAGCATTTACTCGGTGTAGCATGTGCAGTTGACAGTGACAGTACATACTGCACATTTCAGAGCTGCTTGTTTGTCGCTGACAGTGCGATTGCTGTGCTTGTTTTTTAAATTAAAGGCGAGGTGTCTGCATACAAGCTTATGCTTCATCTGAGCACCTACAATGCTTCCATGATAGGAATATTGTGTGCAGTCTGCCGCAAAGGTTCATGGGACATAGGTTGCATGACAGGCGTGAATTTCTGTCATTGTATGGCGAGGCACTACTGGTATATTGGGTCACCGTGTATGCTACAAACATTGTGCCAGATTGAGAATTGAAAGTGAAGATGTGCGGGAATTCAATGTTCTTACAAATGTTGTGTCTGAACTTCATGGTTCGCTGTATGTCTATTTGTCTTAAGTGTGTCTCCTGTTAGGAACTTACTGAATAACTTTAATATATCGCAATGCAAGTTTTTGTAGCCTGTATCAGTGAGATTGTTGTGTTTTGGTTCACATACTTGCCTGAATTGTACTTTGCAAGTCAAAGCTGAAGAAAAAGTGCTAGGTTTTTCCGATAAGTGCTGCATTATAGTCATTATTTTGTGTACGTGCTTTTGCAACTGTAATGCATATGTTCTTGCACAGTGCACCGTTTAATTACTGAATGATGCCACACAGCCTGACCTTGTTTTTGATGGTATCAGCTTATCTCTGGCTTTCTGCACATAAAATGACTAGCATCTTTAGGTACTTGACATATGTCACGTGCTAGTAGTGGTTAAATTTGCTGTATTGTCTTCCATGCAAAGGACCGCCGTTGTCTTGCCTTTATTACCACATTGCTCTTATTTCTATTCTCACTCTTTTGCTTGGCATGGGCTATGCACGTGTAAAGCTTTAGTTCACACCATGACAGCCCAACTAAGTCTAGGTGTCTGCAAATTTGACAGTGTAGCTGGAGCATCACTGTACTAGTAGTACTGGTGTTCCCAGTGAACCGTGACTGAGTACTGCTTGGCTCTTTTTCGGGTGCTCTTGCCCCCAACGTGGAAAGCCGGGGTTCAGTTCCATTCCTGGCCCACCTCCAAATTTCCTTTCAGGAAAACTAGTTTACTTTGTTTACAGAAGCTTTCGTGAGAAATTTGGAGCCAATCTGAACATTCATTAACCTGTTTTTATTCTTTGCACTCATTGGTGCCACCATTTTTTGCTCGCAGTTAATGCTGCCAACCCATTTCCTATACCACAGGCTACTTAAAGGGGTCGTGAAAAGAATACGGAGATGCCTGGTTGTGATTTTCACTGCTTCAATATGCATTCAGTAGGCCAATTCCGATATATTTTGGCGAAATATTCAGTGCACATTTATAATGCCCATTTGAAACCCCAGCGTTCTTGCGCTCCCAAAACAACTATGCGACACTACGGGCCGGCATGGTAGTATTCAGTGACGTTTTGGTAGGATAGTATTAAGTGTAAAGGTGTAGTGAACTCGTGTTTGCTCTAAAAGAATCGATTTACTTGAAAGCTAGAAAGTAAGAAAATACTTAAAAACTGTGCGGCGCCACGATTCGGAAGCAAGGCTGCAGCGCAGTCTATTTTCCCATGATTTCCGAGGCGCACCAATCTCGGAGAGCTGGTGGCGACTAAGGTGACGTCAACTGCAGAGTTGAGAGGAATGCACGCAGTGAAACCGAAACTGTGTTTCTTATCGTTCTAAATCCACACGATGCAACGGAACAATGCATATTGTTGATCGGAGGGGGAGGATCCCGAATGCGCACTTAGTACAAAATCTTCAGAAAACGTTTCTTAACCCCTTTAAGTCTACCCCATTCAAGAAAATTTAATAGATCCCGAATGCGCACTTAGTACAACACCTCCGGAAAACGTTTCACAACTCCTTTAAGTCTACCCTGTTAAAAAAAATGTAATGTTTTTATATCTACTTGTTGTATTGGGGTTCAACTCTATATCATATTGAATGTGAGAAACAAATGACAATCTTATTTGAAGGAATCCAAATTTTCCTGTGTTATTACAATTATATCTTAATGTGCAAGTTACATATTCCCTTTCTTGTTTGATGGCTGATAGAAAGATGTTGGAGGGCGCCAAGCATCGGCACACGGAAATGTTCTTTGACAGTATTTTTAACTGCACATTGGGCTTGATGCTGTATATTGTTGATCCTGTAACATTGCGGTTCCGCAGTGCTGTTGAATGTTTATCCTGTTGCTCAGCTTGATTGAGCAAGTGAGCCTACTTTATTGAAAGGCTGTATTTCAGGAATGTTTCCAGTGTTTTCTTTAGCTAGATTCAACCTCTGAGGTTTGTGAAACAAGCATGACAAAAGGGTCTCTATTTCTCAATGTGAAGAGTGTAAGCAAGCTTCACAGTCATACCTTTAATAGTAATTGCAACCATCAGTACACACTGTTTCTTCCAATGCACATTTTGTACAGCATGTTTTATTCTTTTTTTTGCTTGTTGCAATCTCATTTGAGGTATAACAAGCTGCTACATTTTGTACATACGATTATCTTGCACAGTTGCCCACGACCTGAAACCTGTAAACGATAGCGTTGTATTGTGCAATATTTGGTGCACTCGTCGTATCGGGGGAAGTGTATGTTTGTACACACTGCCTAGCAAGTGCAACAGCCAACGCTTTTCTTTCTGTAAATATGTGGCTGTGCTCCAGCCTCTTGCAACATTTTCGGTGCTGGTCACAGTTGTCTAGAGTGTGCAGTCTGTACGCGCGTAGATTGTGTACAAGGAGAAAAAAATAAAAATAATGTATTTCAAATGATGTGCCTCATTATTGCAGGAAGCTGCAGTCTTGTTTTCTGATCATTTATCTTAATAGTTGGGTTGTACAAGTGTTTAAAAATTTTCAATATTGTGTAGACTATCAAACCAATTCAATTCGGCTTTTGGACCCAATAGCGGGTGTCTGTAAACTCAGACACTTTTCCAGTAGTTCATGAATATTTATTAACTGCACGAAGATAAATATAGAATTCATGTATAACTATGACAAATTTTGTCTCTTGCAACGTATATAAACATAAAGCATGCGAGCTTATGTGAAGTGCAGCAGGCTGCTCCACTCTGTGCAAATGATAATTTGCACTAGAACTATTCGACGGATATAGACGGTCTGATTAATTCTTCAAGATGCTGCGTTTGTGATTTTACTGCTAAAGCTGTGAGTATAAGGACGTAAGCAACTATTTGCAATAACTGTAGGCACACCTGTTCAGTATTCAAGAATAATTTCAAATGCATTCTATTCGAGTTACTAGGCCACTGTTCAATTTGTTTCGATTCAGTCTAAAAGATCAGCGCTCCCGAACACCTAGCAAATAGCTGACCTTATGAAGATTACGAGTGGTTGTGCAGCAAATGCATGAAGTTTGTACAGTTAACCAAGGCAGCATGACATTCAATGTCTTTAACCAGATGTACTGTGCGGAGCACAAACTTTGCATGAATGAGTTTGAAGTGAATTGTATTGAATTTTTTAATGTCAAGAGCAGCACATGGGCGGGGGTGTCTGGAGTAAAATATGTACCGAAGGCAGCTTCTGACTAGCCTCCATTGCAGTCGTCTACAAAAGAGCAACAAAAGCAGTGGCTTGCAAAATAATAGATACTACATGATATAAAAAATCAGACAGATCCATTGTTGCAATTGTAACTTAGTTATTACGAAGCTTTTACAAGGTTCAAGTTCAGTAGTGATTCATAAAAAATATATATGCCCAAGTTGAAAAGGCATATAATTAGGCTGTAGTGGTACAGTTGGGTAAATGACACATACATAATAAGCAACCAGTAGCGATTAACGACATTACTGTGACATCTGTAGCAGCATCTTTTTTTCCTGTGTTGGCACCAATGCCTGTAAACCAATCTTAAATATTTCTAACGTTGCATAGCATGTTGTCGCCATACTTAGTGCAACCGTTTTGCTATGTGTTTCACATTTATTAAACGCGAAACCTTTCTCGATGAGCAAAGCCACGTATATGGCCAACACCATGTACTTGCCTGCATCATAGCTAAGGGCCCTAGCTTTCCGCCATTACACAAAAAATTGCGGAGTTCACGGTTCTTCGCGGAAATGCGAAAAAAAAAATCAAAAGCCTCACTTTCGCAAACAACGTAGGAACGCCGTTTCCCCCACTCACTGGCACAGGTTTCGGGCATGCAAATAAGAGTCGGCGCAGCTGTCTTCCGCGTGTAAAACAACTAGGAAATGCGCGAATATCTGAAGCATCGGATATGAATAGAATATTTTTTCTTATTTAAAGCACAATCGATTCAAAAAATGCATATTCGGGTGTCCTCGCACATTCTAATGTGGATGCTCCCGGCAAGAGCGTCGAATATTCAGATGATTTGTGCTAATTATTTTCTCAGTGGTACATCAGTAATATGAGGCTCGTGTGAATATTTGAACGAATATTACAGTGTTCCAATTCTCTTCAAGGCGAACTTAAGTGCCAAAATTTTGAAGTATTCAAAGCGAACAAGACGTCTTTCTACATGTAACTTCGCCTGTAAAAGTGGTTTCACTGCAGTATGGGTGTTTATGCCGTGAAACAACCTTTTTAGAAATCTGCATTGCCGTGAAGACGCGCTTTATGGGGGAAATGAGCATATTACCAGTACCCGATTAAATTTTCTTAATGCCTTAAAGCGAATTACATAGGTTTACATCGAAGCTGACATAAATCATCAAACGCGAAAAGTAGCCGGAGTGCCGGCGCCGGCAATAATGGTGCTGAAAATCGGATGAGGTCGCCTTGTTCTGGCGGTATATGCCAAAATTGGCATATGGCAAGGCATGGACGAATGCTTGACTAACTCGCGTGATAGATGTAACGACATCAATAACATTACATTCTCGTCTATTACGTGACGATTAACGCTTAAATTAATGTTTCGCATTAAGAAAATCTGAAGGAGAGCGCTAAGAACTTCCCTTTGTGGGTCCAGTACACTTTTCCATGGAGTGAATATACTCCCATATCTGGGAAAGATATTCATTCTATTTGGAGTTGCTGTAAAGGTTTGGGGACTGCGAGAGCTGAGGATACTCTGAACATATCAGCGGTCTTCGGTCTAAAGTTCATTGCTTTTTTGTTTTAGTAGCTGCATGCACAAACTGATCTGAGCTTGAAAATTTTTGCATAAGCTATGCACTGAAGTTTTTAACGCTAACTATATTCAGCGTGGTAGCGCGCGGATTCACGGGAGGCACCCGGATGTCCTATTTGGACGCAATATTAAAAGCAGGACTCTGACCATTGGCTTGCCTTCACTATAATGCAAAATATTTACCAACGGAATACGTAATAGGATAAGAGACACACTCAACTTCGATCAACCTGGAGAGCCAGTTGGGTTCATTAAAGGGTGCTCTGATATGAATCGTACTCATTGCGATCAACCAAATATTTGAGACATTTGCTGGCCATTCGACTCGGCAGATATGCCATCAGTTTTGGAAGCATTGCTCCTTCCATAAATGTTTGAAGAATACATGAGCACCATATGGCCAGCATCTGCAAGGATTGCACTGGTACCCTACCGCTCAAGAAAAGCTGGAAGATTCTGATCGCGGGAAGGGTCAGGCGATGAGGTACGAACCACCCACAGTTATTCACTGCACGTTCAGAAGGAATATTCAAACAACTAGACTAGGAAGAAAATAGGGCTAAGGACTAACGGAGAATACGTCATCTTGCGGTTTTGCGGACGGCATTGCGCTCTTCAGCAATGATGGCGATGAATTAAAAAAGAAAGAATGATATAAGATCTAAAGGCTGATAGGTTAGGCTGCTTAGGCTGATAAATTATTCTTCGGTAAAGCCATTGTGAATAGTTCCTCCATATTGTGTTCAACACTAGAAGAGAAGATGAACGTCAACTTCAATCTTTGATTTTTCACCCCGAAACGTGGAGCAAACGACGTCGCAAACACCAGCTTCTTCTGCTTCTTCTTCTTTTCGTTCATACACTTGCGACAAGATTCAATAAAATTTCCTGAAACACGCTATATAAGGCATCAAACTTCCTTAGAACACCAATGTGTACAGCTTCATCGATAAATAGCGGTGCAGGGCTTAGCGGACGCCATCAAAATCCATGACGTCACGCGAATTAGTGCGCGAAACTCGGGGTGGCGTCGCCGCCTGCATTTTCTTTCTGCACGTTATCTGGTTACCAAGCGCATACAGACAGACAGACAGACTCCGAACTTTATTAAGGTTCTGAGGAATTTTTTTTTTCGCTTTATAGTATCCCTTAAATGAGAGTGACCAACACTTCATTCGTTATTGACGGGTAGCACTTCGTCATCTTAAAACACAAGGCACTGATGTGCGTTTTGTCATCCCAAAATTACGCGCCTTTATAGGCAAATACCGTTGCTGCATTTAGTGCCTACGTAATTAGTGCGTTGAGGTCCCGATTGCTGTCGGCCTGCATGCGATGTCGTGACTCAGAGCGTGTGCACGAGCCCAATTGCTCAAACGTGGCGGCCGTCACCCCAAAGCGGGTTTCCTCGATGTTGTGTTTGTGTGAAACTGGCAAGTGAGATCCGCTCTCGACCGTCCGCCCCGGGACTGCTTCACATTCTTGCTGTTAATTTGTACGTACGTTCGACGATTCATGCATCATATGATGTTAGGCTCCACCTCTACACTGAAACCTGTGCACGAGGTGCGCTACACATGCTTTATAGGAAGTCGCAGCAAATCACCAAGACGAAGTTGCGTGTTTCGCAAACGAAGTAATTGACATGGGGACGGCAGCGCATACCTGCTGCTTCAGGCTGTTTCTATTATAGTATATTTATACATGGCTGGCGGAGTCACTGAACTATGTTGTCTAATTAATTAATTAATTAATTAATTTCCGCGAGCTAGCACGTTGCCCCAAATGATTAATTATTCGCCCGCCGCTCCAAACGATACGTTCGCGCAATGCCTCGGAAAAACATATACGATTTCCATGCTGGCTAAAATAACGCATGACAGCATCTCGATCCAGTACCCGCCATAGCGTCCGATTACACTGTGCGTGGTGACCGCCGCATGGAAGTCTGGGTCGTACGCGTATACAGCACACTTTGCGATCACCAGCATAGCTGGTGTTGCATAGCGGCTGAGAATACATGTTTGGTGGCGACCACGAAATAATGGCAAGTTCATAACCCGCCATCGTTATACTCGAAGACTGGCCTGCTAATCTCCAAATACCTTTTCTTTTTTGTTGTTGTTGCTGGGTACACTGCTCTTTATAAGACAGCTCGTTTTCTTGTTCTGAGAGCTTGTACGAGTGCCAAGTTGCCAAGATTCTGTGTGGCCCGAAAAACAACCTCAAAAGAACACACACAAAAAAAGGGAGGGAGAAATGAACCTCTACAGTTGCTTTTTCGTAGAGAAACTGGTGTTTGGAAGTGGGAAGCATCATAACAAAGTACTTTGCGCACCGCACACGCTCCACTATCTACGAGGTGCACGGGCACGAAGTGTACTTATTGTTTTCGACTTTGGGGCCAAAGCGCTAACTGCTCAAGATTCAGACATTTGCATAATTACGGCTAAGTGCGTTCATTAAAACCTAACGGTGGCAAACAAACCTTTATGACTGTAAAGAAGGCCCAAAAAAAAAAAAAAATGTTGTGGCTCGCTCGCGCTCACACACGTATACCTGTGTGAGCACTCGGAGGCGCAAAATATAAGTTCGCGTGCTGCCGCTACTGTGGCCGTTGACTTTTGGCTCGCCGCGTCTCCATGCGCTCCGGCTCCGCTAAACGAGGGCCGCAGCTGACAGTTCTTTGCTTTGCTTGGGGAGTTAACAAATAAACAGTGCCCTTTAACGCGAAGCGCATCGTATATACACACGGGCGCGTGCAAAATGCAAATATACAGCGGCCACGCTGGTTCCCTCGTTATGCCCGCATACGAGACTCCTCGCAGTAGCGCGGCGCTTTCTGTATACGGAGCGGCTGCGCCGCGAATTCAATACCATACCGAAAGGTTAATGACCAATTTGGGCGTAAAACATATTCAACTTTTTTTTTTACAAAGAAAAAAAGCGCACTGCTATCCTGTTGTGGGTAGTGTGGAATATCTTTGGTCACGACCATTCTTCAACATTGTTAATGACGTTATTGACATTTAACCGGACGTTATAATTGCTTCCCTGTATGCGATGCGCCAGTTATAATTAACATGTTTATCGTAATTGAAGACTCATAGACCGGGAAGTAATAACCGAAAACACAATCTTAGACAATCTTAGCTGGCTGATTGTTAAATTCTGCCTTATTATTGCCACCAGGTGCTTATTATTGCCACCAAGTGCAAACCTATATAGCCGAGTATTGCACAAGAAGGGCCTCACTGTAAAAAAAACCCGCATTTCCCCGAAGGGGAGTATGAAGAAGTGCGAAGCACGGGCTGATGCTATGAGGGGGCGCGCGCGACTAAACTGCAGAGCCGAGCGAAGGAGACGGCAGCGAGAGAGCACGCGCCAGCCGACCCACGGAGGTCTGGCCGTTTTTAAGTGCAAAGCACTTTTACTGATGATGATGATGATGATTAAGTGTAATTAATGATTTAAAGTGTTGTTGTCATGATGCATTTGTACACACACACACACATTTATATATGAAGTAGGGTGAGTGCAAACCTAACGGGGGGAGAGGCACACCAGCTGCATGGCGCCGTGACGTCACGGCGCGGAGAGGGTGCGAGGAGCCGGCGCGGCGCGCGCAGCCACGGCGCGGAGGCGCCAGCTGCACAACGCGCCGTGACGTCACGGCGCGGAGAGCGGTGCGGAGCCGGCGCGGGGCGTGCGCAGCCACGGAGCGGAGGGCGGAGCGCGCGCAGTCACGTGGGGCGTGACGTCGCTGCGCCGTTGCTACAGACGCTCCTCTCCGCTCCTCGCGCCGTTGCTAGGGGAGAGGAGGAGGAGCGCGGATGCCGGCGGAGTTTTCGGGGTCGCTTAAGAAGTGCATTCGCACTTAAAATTATTCTGGAAAATATTGTAATGCTTTTGATGAGGGGCAGTCTTTATGCCATGCGAGCAGAGAGTTACCCGCCGCGGCGGCCTAGTGGCTATGTGGCACTCGGCTGCTGATCCGAAGGTCGCGGGATCGAATCCCGCCCGTGGACCCCTCTCCAGCCAATAGTGCCGCGGACCCCCTCCTGTCAAAAGACCCCCCTCCCACAGCCAATGATGCCGCTCTGTCAACGTGACGTCTCGGTAGACCCTCTCCGCGCCGCGCTCTGATTTATCTCCTGAGCGCGGCGCGCAGAGGGTCTACCACGCCGTCACCTTGACGCAGCGGCACCATTGGCTGGAGGGGGGTCCTTCGTCAGGTAGAAACAGCTTTTTTCTTGACCTGTATCCGAGTATACCGCCTTTTTCGATACATCTCTACGACCCCCGGGGTCGCTTCCTTAAATGTGCTCTTTGTTGCGATATCGCTTCAGCTATAGGCCATTCTCTCTACTGCAAACCAACGTTCTTTCCCTACTACAAACGCATGGACAGTTACCCATGCGTTTTCTTTCATGTTCCTTAGTCTCTCTGTGAACCTAATCATGCTCTGAGCTTATCTCACCCCAAAGCCTGTGCAACCCATATCGCCATTTACAGCCTTCTTAATCGTTCCAGTGAGCGCATAATGCGGAGCGTCCCACGTACTTTTCATTCACGTCCATGGATGGATGGATGCTATGAGCTTCCCCTTTGTAACGGGGCGGTGACATGTGCGCCACCAGGCTCGTAAGAAGATTTAAGAACTTTTTTTTTCCTCTTTTAATTTTCCTCATGCCTTTTAAATTTACTTCAATCAAATCGATCATGCCATATCAAAAACGGAATTTCATATCCCATTTCCCTGCCCCTTATGGCAGAAATTCCATATTTTTCCCTATAATTATTTTTGTCCGTTCTCTCTAGTTTTCTGCCACCAGTATTCTAACCGTCTCTTACTTATTTCAATCGCGGCTATGTTCAGCTTCCCGTTGTTCGCCCTAAAACCCAAGGCTTCATGTAGGGTGGTGCCCAAACGTACACCTGGGTGGATATTTCCGCATTCAATCAGAACAGAACATGCTCTGTCGTTTCCCTATCTTCCTCACAGCATGTGCATTTTTCTTCTTCTTTACTGAATTTCGCTTTATAAACACGCGTTCTAAGGCAGCCCGATCTCGCTTCAAACAATAAAGCGCTTCCTCTTGAATTATCATAAAATGCCTCCCTCTTTATTTCGTTTTTGCCCTCTCGGTAGTTATTCAGAGTCGGTTTTTTTTCCATCGCTGTCCTCCAGTAAATTTTCTCCGCCTCTCTGACTTTTCCCTTTACGCTCTTTGTTGTCAGTTCTCTTAGAGCCGTATATTTACTGGTGAGCCTCCTAGTTCTCTTTCTCCACTGCGTGTCAACGCTCTTTCTATATAAATAGCGGAACACCTTCACTGCCCACCTAACCTCTTTCATATTCCTTAGCCTTTCTTCAAACCTTATTTTGCTCTGCGCTTCCCTTGCCTCAAAACTCGCCCATCCCATATCGCCCTTTACAGCCTCGTTTGTAGTTTTCCCGTGAGCACCCAAGCACCCAGATATCGCACCCCCAGCGCACTCTCGCGGCGAGCGTCGCGTAAGCCGGTGTTCCTGCCTCTCAACGGTACCCGTTCTAGTACACTACGCATATAACTCTTGCACTTCTCCTGTCACGTTACTCTTTACGTCACACCTCTCCGTCATATCTCTAGTGCCTCGATTCGCTCCGCCATGTACATGCGATATTTTATCTCTCTCTAGACATACCTATATCGCCTAACGGCCGAGGTTTGATATACGTACAGTAGAAAGCCGCTACAACAAACGCCTTCGCTGCGAATTACCGTTATGACGATGACATCATGATCATCTCTTTTCACGCGCATTTTAAGCTGTTAATTTGCGTTGTTAGCGCCGCAACAGAGATTGAGCTTACAAACGCACATGTGCCCCGCCACGGTGGTCTAGTGGCTATGGTACTCGGCTGCTGATCCAAGGGTCGCGGGATCGAATCCCGGCTGCGGCGGCTGCATTTCGAGGGAGGCGAAATTTTGAGGCCCGTGTGCTGTGCGATATCAGTGCACGTTAAAGAACCCCAGGTGGTCAAAATTTCCGGAGCCCTCCACTACGGCGTCTCTCATAATCAAAGCTGATTTTGGGACGTTAAACCCCACAAAACAACAACAAATGTACATGTAGCCAAACAATCGCCGCCCGCGCGGTATTGGTAGAGGGCGACCACCCCACTTAACGCGCTGGATGCACGGTTCTCTGTACCTGCCTATCCTGGAGTTTACCTATATATGTCTTCCCGGATTCGCGCCTTTTAGAACGAAGTCGGGCCAAAGTTGTTTCTCATAGCATCCCATGGTCGTTCATTCCGTGACCACAAGCGAACAGCGAATATTTTACTGAGGTACAGTGTATGTTAGTTCACGCTAGCTGGAGAGAAGCGAGTGATGGCAATTCAAAAGGCATTAGCAACATTCGACTCGCCGTAGCTGATACTTTCAGCGCTACCGGGAGCTCTGACCGAGCACGTGGGCATATTCCAGAACACGATATGCAGCGCTGGTTATGTTACTGTGAAGTAGAGGGAGTATACATAGAAAAAAACAAACTTGAAAGTAAACGTCCCAGTATGATCACAATAATGGTTTATTTGTTTTATCACTCTCTCCTAGCTCGTTTAACAAGTAAGGTTCAATCCTTGCAAAGGAAACAACCGTTTTAGCGAACAACGTTGCGAGTCATTGACATTTCTTTGCAAACACTCTTGTCTGTAATATACTGACGCACTATTGCCTTGTGCGAGGTCATATCGTGCAAGTGTTGGGATGGGTCCACCTTCGCCTGGTGATTGCATGACAACGACAATTGACTAATGCACAAAGGCACGTCGCTAAGTCACCCAAAATACGTGTTCGCACTTACTCGAACTGTTCACGACTCCACGACTCGGATCTATCTATCTATCTATCTATCTATCTATCTATCTATCTATCTATCTATCTATCTATCTATCTATCTATCTATCTATCTATCTATCTATCTATCTATCTAATTGAGACTATTGGACTTGTTATCTAATCTTTCTCAAGCGGAACCGCCAATAACGACTATAGCGGTACCGTTCCCTTTGCGTCGCGATGCGAGGGACGTCCGCTCCGCGTGCATCGGAGCGCGACTGCGTGGCTCTGACGGAAGGAAGGCTCTTGGCCCCTTCGCTTCAGCTCCGCGTAGACCCGTAATTGGACGGAAGCCGAGAGAAGAATTTTTTGACGGGAGCTAGGCGGCCGGCTTGTTACGTATGCAAAAAGCGCGCCGCACGACGAGCTACCCTCGCATTGTGAGCGCTGTGCCGCGTTATAACGCCACTATGCATCGGGAGCTTGCGCGACGCCGTCTTCGCGCTGCGTAACATTTTTCGCGCTCATTTTCGTGGCTGGGTATTAAGCCAGTTCCCACCGCCATTTATTTATGCTGTTTTTATATATATGTCTTTATACACTTTATGTTGTTTTTATACCAAGGACGCGGGGCTGGGAACGGGAAGAATGCAATTATAAACGTCAAGAGAATTCCGCTACTCGGAAGGGTCTTGACGCGCCCTTTTTCGTAGAAAATAAGCCCTACCCCCCTACCCCCTCCCACCGTCTCCTTCTTCTTGTCTGGCGGTCGCCAGGCACGCGATGCGTAGGATACTGGTACGACTAGCCAGCCATTTATATAGAAATGAGTATAGATAAAATGAATTGTTGAATGAAGAGAGTTTCATTCATGCGAGAGAGCCGAGTTTTACAGAGTGATGGTCTCATTCATAGGGTGAAGTATTCATTTGTCCAGCGGTATTATATGTAAGTAACTTCGGCTAAGTTTGTGTTATGTATGTCGAAATAGTGTATTTCTGAACTGTGCGCGGCCACCAGCTGCAGCAAGCATAGCGCTAACTGCGTTGCGCTGCTGGGTGCCGTAGGTCCTGGGTTTGATATCTGCAACGGAATCCTGATGAGAGCACTCTGAAAACACATTGGTGTACAGTACGTTGGGATCATGTTAAATATTGTACAGTATTTTTTTTCCCTCCTCGAGCACCTGAAAAATAAGCCACGACACCCATGTTTCTAAATGAAAAGAAAGTGAAATATAAACGGAGATTTTAGAAGAATGTCCCCCGAGCAGGTATGTTATTGTTATGTGTTATTGCTATGCTCTCCAGATACGTGTGTTATAATTAGTTTTCAAAGTGTCCTAATGCCAGTAAATTATTTTCGCATGTTCACTTATTTCTTTACTGCTTCAGATGTTCTTCCATACGTATGAACAGTCGCTAACCTCTGTAAATGCATAATGTTATAATTACTTTTACAAGTATTATAGTGTTAGTATAAATATTTGTGCTTGTATACTTCTTTATTGATAAGTGACATGCCTTTTTTACATTATTACTTTTCAGTGAATCCCAACTAGCCTTAGGCTAGGGATTCAGATGCGTTTCTTCAGATATTGTATTTTTGTCTTATGTCAATGTCAATAAATTCAAATTCAAATTCAACATGCAGAATTTCTATTCTGGGAGGGTGGAGTGTTACTCATGGTGTAAACAGAACGCAGGGGTGCATGCATACCAAGTCATTGGTTATCTGCACAATCTTTTTTTTTGGATGGGGGGAGGGGGAGGGTGTGTTGAGAGTGTGTGTGCATAAATCCCTGCCCCCGAGCCCAAGAAAAAGAAATAAGTGAAACCTACACAGGTTACATTTTATGTGTGCGTGTACGAAAACAAACAGACAAACAAGCAAACAAACAAACAATGATTAACCTGGTCTGGCATTTCTAGTAAAACGGGTAAATATATATTGTTACAGGGAAAACAGACACTTGCAGGACTATATACAGGTGTATTTATAATTTACTAGTGCAAGCAGCGCTGCCAAGGTGAACAGCTTGCACCGGTCTGTCCCGTCGTTCTCTTGTTCTTCATCATGGAGATCTAAGCGCCTTCGGTTCACTTCTTTATCTGCTGCTGTTACGCAGCATTATTGAGAGCCTTTGAATTCTTTATCTGCATGCATAGTGTACACGAGCTCTTTGCTACGTATAGTTGTACTCATATAGTTCTCTACAATTACCTCTAAGGAAGACTGGCGCTGCGACGTTGTTGTGCGTATGGGAATGCTAGGACGTGTGGGATTCGGTCTGGCATCGTTCACGAACATTCCAGACACCTCGAAGCTGGGGTATGGCTGGAAGCATTCCGTTTAAAATAATGGCCAATTTCGTATACTGAAGCCACACGTCATGTGCTGGTACATTTGTTCTCGGTATTGCATAGAAACAGCTCATTTTATTTTTGAGAACTTCTTTAATACTTCTTTTCCGGCGAGTCTTTAAATATGTGAGTACCATGTCATGCTTGGCCGAGGTGGGGGCTCCAGACGGGGGATGCTATCTTGGACACTGTCAAATTCCGCCATCTTGCCAGCTATGATTGTCCAGAAGGCTGCTACGAGCTCCCTTATTGGTTCAAAATGCCGCCATTAGAGAATATGACAAAATAGCGGAATTTAACGTTTTCCTGGATAGCACCCTGGGATAGGAAAACGTTGGCAGATGAGGAACACCTCTCAAATACGGCATGCTTGCCGAAAGATGGTGTAGAAAAAAATGCTCCCATGGCGTGATCTGCCGTCCTTTTTGAACCAACGACGCGTGCGTACAGGAAGGGGAGAGACAACACAACACACATGCTCGGTAGCACTTCATCGAATCGAACCGCTTAGCCCGGCTTTGGCGCAGGTTGATAAGAGATGCGCAGTGCGCGCTGCCGCCACCAGCGCAATCAGACGACCACAAGAACGAAGGCATGCACACACAGGCGCTGTGTGTGCGACGTGTCTGCTTTCTTGCGGTGGTCTGTTCGCTCTGGAACTCATATATCTCAAGGTTGAGAACTTCTGCTTGGACGTGCCGCTTTATGAAACGTCATTAGTATTGTAAGGCTGCTAAACTTGGAAGACAGACGTCGAGCTGAGCGTTTACACGAGAGTCTGCTGTTTCTTATTCTTGCCGGTTTATCATGGACAACGGGTGAGTCAATGTTTCTTGTAGAGTTTAATACAGGTTAACTTATTACTGTCGTGGGCGTAATTATTGTTATCTTTTTTAAACAGTGAGGCTGTTTAAGCCAGCCGTGATTTGTGCGTCCGTGTCATGAAAAACCAGCCGCGCCGTAGCTATGGCAACCAGCAACACCACAGCTGCTGTAACCCCTGGCATTGCCACGCCTCGCGACCGTGACATTATGAAGAAGATGGTGTTGATGGTGATGATTACGAAGGAGAAGGTGATGATGATGAAGACCCGGACCAGCCAAGTACCCATAGTTTCTCCGCTGGCGGAAGCTGTGCTGTGTGTGTGTGTGTGATAGATAGATAGATAGATAGATAGATAGATAGATAGATAGATAGATAGATAGATAGATAGATAGATAGATAGATAGATAGATAGATAGATAGGAACCTTCATCCTGGCAGCCGTAGCCACTTTTGAGACCAAGCCTCTCTGAACACCAGCAAACAATAGCCTCGCAGTTGAGTAGGGTAGCTTGCTGGGCGTGTTGGTACAGATTCATGGGATTCTTGTTCCCGCGTCTTTGCCCGCTGGAGTTTTTACGCCATGAATAGACCCGCAGACACGTATACGTTCATTGTCGTGATGGCACAGCGCTCGTTAAGAAACTCGCACAGGCGTTGGCGCCACACTTGCCTATAGGAACTGCTGTGATGAACTGTGTGGTTGCAGAATATGCCACTGCAATGCCTTAGCGACTAAACTCTGGGACGCTTGCACAATCCCCATACACGGCGGTATGCAGCTCTTCGGTGGCGGCCAAGTACAAAAACGTCCATGTGAACTTATTTAAGTGCATGTTGAAGGATGTCAGATGGTAACAATTAATCCAGAGCCTTCGATCACGGCCTGCCTCCATGTTGTTCTGTCTCCTAAAATTCAAGAACTTAACTGTCTAGGTTGTACTATATAGTGCGAAATCAGGCCTATTTCTCAGTTTTTTCTTTAGAAAATAAGAGAGAGAGAGAGAGAGAGAGACGGCGACACGTAAAACATTTTTCACCAGGCCATTGGAACAAGAGACTGTGTAGTTCATGCGCGATTGCTGGCTTCTGAAAACTGCCACTCTTGCTTATATGGTTCACTAGTACAGATTCCCTACCCTCATTAGTACTGCAACGTCTATGCCAATTTGGTGCCTTGCAGGCGACGCGTGCTACCCGAATCTTCAAGACACCGTCCGCTGCTCCGGATGAAAGGCCAACTCACGTCTCATCGACGGTGCACGGTACTGAGCTACGCGAGCGACTGCTCATGCGCAAGAAACACAAAGGCTTCGGATTCCACGTAGGCGCTTTGGAACTAAAGCCGTAACGGTCGCGTTGGCACACGACGGCACGTTGACCAACTGGAATCTCTTCGAAGACGTCTTCTACGTGGTGAGTACATTTCGCACTCTTTATACATTTCTTCAGCGACTCGATCTCTTTATCGCTTTTAAGCTCCGTCCATTCTTTTCGCATCTCTTTCTCCCCTTTAAATGTGGATCTTGAAAACTGGATAAAATCCGCTTATCCACGGTCGTATGACGCTGGTCTTGTGAGACATTCAGAGACCGCAACACGGTATTCATTCGCAGAGATACGATTCAAACCGCTCCCCCTGTAGCCGCCACCTGCGTAACGGAGGTCCCCTCCTTTCAAGCGTTTCGCTTATCGGTATAACGGCAGGTCGTTTCTTCCGCTGCCCCGGGAATTAGACGCTAAACTTACGCTCGTACGAAAGAAAAAAAAAAGCGATAAAGAAAGACCAGAAAAGAAAAAAAAACAAAGAAAAGAAAGGGAGAGCAGTCCTTGTTCAATAACGTTTTTTTTTCTTTTCCCACTCCCCTTCCCCTTTCTATCCATTGCGTCACAGTTTTGAGCGTTATATGTCTTCTTTAGGCGCGAGCGTGCGTCGCCTCTTGTTTATCGGAGTCGTTCGGACCGGCTTGTTTGGCCTAAGGCTCTTCTTGCCTCTTCTTACTCGACTAGCTCGACACTTCTTTCTATTTTCTTTTTGTGTCGCCTTCCCGCCGCTCTTTCCCTCCACACGTGTATGCCGTGGATTAGCTTCGTTCTCCAAAGACTTTGCCTGATCGAACGACGCATTTTAAGAAAACGAGAAAGAGACCGCCGTCGCTGCATGCACCATCTACTCCCCCCGCCCCCCTCTTTTTTTTCTCTTCGCCCCCCCCGCCCCCCTTTCTTGCTTTATTTTTTGCGTGTCGGCTCCAATCGCTGGATAACGCAGTGTTTTAAAGGAACGCACGGAAACATAAGCGGAAGAAGTAAACGGCGCGTTAAAGTTGTCGGCGAGCAGGCGACGACTTTTGTGTTTGCTGGGATCTCGCGCAGAACGGCTGCGCACGTCTTCTCTTGATAGGAGAAATACAGGAAAGACAGATAGAAAGGAATGAAGAAAGGTGTAAAGAAAAGAATAAAGGAAACAAAGAAAAAAGAAAGAAACCAATCCCCCTCCTCACGTTCACGTTTTAACTCCGAGCTCCTTCTTCCCCGGGGTCTTCTATACCCTCCCCCTTATATATATATATATATATATATATATATATATATATATATATATATATATATATATATATATATATATATATATATATATATATATATATATATATATATATATATATATATATATGGCAGGAGAATGCCAACCCGCAAGAAGAGTAAGGGGCCGCTTTTAAACCCTTTCTCCATTTTTCGTTCACAATGCGTTCGGCGCCATTCGCCGCATCGGTTTTGGTTTGAACGACGTGCGCCCGCTATCGTTCTCGTGTTTGCCTAACGTGTATAACGGTCCCTGTATTGGGGAGAGCGGTAATCTCGCCAAAGGCGTGAGTTACAAAAAGAAAGAAAACAAAAAACACGAAAGAAGGACGTGTGCATTATGAAATATTGAAGAGGAAAGCGCCCTATAGGGTAAAATTTAAATGTGCTGCTTTGTTTGTGTATTTTTATTTTACTTCGCGTACTCGTATATGTTTTCTATACGCCGCTTCCCAATATAGTATGATGGTCTTTGCCGAGGAGATGGACGTAGCTAAAAATAAGAAATTAATAAGATTTATGTCAGAAGCTCATGATAACTATCGCTCTCTTCCGCTCTGTTTCACCCCTTTATCCTTTCCGCCAGTGCGGGGTAGCAAACAGAATGCTGCGTTTTCTTATCTCTCTCTCTTTGTTCGTTTTGTGTGCTGCTAATTAGCAGAAGTGACGATGCAACATTAGATTAACCAAAATAGCGCTGCGAAAAGGGAACACTCGAAAGGAAAACATACGCTATTACTAAATTGCCACGTTTTCTGCAAAACTAGGAACGGTGTCCCCCGACCAGCTGTCATGTGACGAGAACTTAATCCAAGGATTAACATAAATTAATATGAACAAAACCACCGTTATCACGTAAGAGAGGACTGATTTGCAAGATCATGATGACATTTCGCTCACGAATTCAGGCGCTGAGCCTGTGAGTGTCGTAGCACCTACCTTCGATTAAAAAAAAGGGTTATTATTTTCACCCCGTTTTTAGTGGAACGCTGAAGATGCGACCAATGTATTCACTTAAGAAGCAAACTTTATAGGTGTGGAATACAGAGTAAGAAAAAGGATGCAATGTTCTGATAGCCGAATACCGGACTGGGTCTGTTCAGGCTGAAGGCAAAGAAATAGAGATAGAGAAAAAAAAAAAAAGACGTTGGCACAGTTCACTCCTAATACATCGTAATGGCGCAGCCGTCTGGGCCCCAGTAACACCCTTTGCGCCATTTGTGCATCTTGAAGTGGCGCTCATAACTAATGTAGATGAATTCTCGAATGACGTATGGCGTTCGCATTGCAATGCGTGAATTTTTCACATCCACCGCCCACGCAATATAACCCTTCAAACTTTGTGCAAGACAAATCGGCCCGTTGACGCAAGTCGGCAGGGGCGGCTCCTCCTCCAATAAAAGCGAGGGCAATCCAATTCGACCTCGACAGACTTCGCCTATATAGCTGGAGCTCTCTTCCAGGCATCCCGAACAAAAAAAAAAAAAAAGCTAGAGGCTGGCATGGCAGCGACAATATAGTCTCCAACACTCTCCTTATTCGGTATACTATGCCAAAGAGAGCTATGTGTTTTGTTGAACGCTTCACAAAAGGCTCGGGAAAATGCCGGACCGAGCGGAATCAAAAGTAACTGTAGAACTGTAGAACGAAACAGGAGGAAGGGGACGTACAGTAGGTGCGTGTGTGAACGGAGAATGGGAAAGGTAAATAATCTTCCAAGATGGGGCGCCGAGCACTCGGAAAACTTCTTCCGGGTCGGAGTGGACCGCTACCGCCGCCTCTGGGTCGCGGCTCTCAAGTGATGGTGGCCTCCTCTTTTGTCCAGCTCGTGACAATCGCTCTCCGCTGTCCTCTGGCCACTTTCGCACTTCCGAGAGCCAAAAAAAAAAAAAAAAGAGAGGCGCAGAGCAGACTCTCCTCGAGTGAAAGGTAAGAAGGAGAAGAAAAAAAAAACGGCGTAGTGAAATATAAAGCAAACGCGGTAATAATAATGAAAGCCTGACTCGCATCTTCACCGCAGCGTTTGCAAGCGTTTTATTCTCTTTTTGGTAATGCCTCCAACTAGTTTACGTCAAGCTAAGTAAAAAGCTATGGAGAAGACGAGAGAGAGAGCAGTGGAAAGGAAAAAAAGGAAAGTGGTTGTCGGGACAGACAGACAGACAGACAGGACAGACAGGCAGGCAGGCAGACAGACAGCAGCAGGCAGACAGACAGACAGACAGACAGACAGACAGACAGATAACAAAAGCGAAATGAAAGAATGTTGGTGAGGATTGGGACGTTCTGCGGGACCAGAAAAGATAAAACTCATGACAGACGTAATGATGCGAGACTCGAAGATCATCATCATCATCAACAGCAACAGCATAGGAAGAAATGCAAATGCAGTATGAACGTGATGTAGTGAAGACAGCATGAAAGAGAGCGAAGACGGAAACGGGCTTGGTACGAAAGGAACGAACTTGGAAAATGGAAGTGAAGTCAGTAGTTAAAAAAAAACAGAAAAAAGGTGTCTATTTAAAAAAAAACGGACGCAGCGTTGTCAATTACGTTGTTGTTACGTGGCATTAACTTGCATTTCTGCAGCCAGATGGCGCCTAAGGGAGTGTGAAAAAGAAAGAAGCGACATGGGCACACAGCGACCTTCGGTCCACCCAGCGAAGGTTGGGCTTCCTTGTGCGCTTCAAAGTCGTGCAGCAAGAGCACGCTTTACAGGATTATCTGGTGTAGTGTGTGCGCGTGTGTTGGAAAGGGGCAGGGGAACGTGTAGAACTCCAGCGGCCGACCGCTGACTGACTTTAAGAAGGGAACAAACTAAAATTAAATGGACGCTAATACACAGTGTGTGGCGCGTACAGGGCGCGATAGTTAGAGGCCAGCAGACTGACCTCACCAAGCCTTCAACGAGCACTCGTTGTTCATAACATTGAGGCAATTTCAAGCAAGTGACTGAGTTGAATTGCATTGACGGTTTCAACTTTTCACTGCTTTGAGTGCCACGAGGCGATCAGGAAGAAAATGTTTAAAAAGTGGGAAAGCAATCTATGGTAAAGTTACTCTAGCCGACGTTGGCAAACTATGTATGTATGTATGTATGTATGTATGTATGTATGTATGTATGTATGTATGTATGTATGTATGTATGTATGTATGTATGTATGTATGTATGTATGTATGTATGTATGTATGTATGTATGTATGTATGTATGTATGTATGTATGAACCAAAGTACCAGTGTATACATTCGTGTATGGACATCAGGGCGCCTTAATATGACTTCATATTAGCATTGAATGAAACGGCTCTGTAACTTACCTATAAAAACTATTCTCAATTTATGTTCTGTAGCGTACACGTTGAACTGATCACCACCGACATTAACTATATCTGGTAATTACCTCGTTTTCCTCGTCTACCTTGTTTTTACCAGTCCCTCCCTGCAGTCGCGGAACAGCAGGCCATAGAGACAGCCTTCTCAGGCCAACCTCCCCGCCTTTTGTATAATTAAACACTTTCTTTTTCTCTCACTCGCTGCCAAACCGAAGTGACAGTGGGCGCTCCATACCGACCTCCGGAAGCCCCACGACGACTCAATTATACAGCGAGCTAAGCTGTTCCGAGAGTTGTTCGAACGACGCTCTCGAACCATTCCCAGTTGCACGCGGAAATCCCATCGGCCGGCATAAGTTCCAGCACGTCCTTCGTTCGCGATCTTCCGTCACTGTTTTCAAGCCTACTCCCCCTCCCCCCCCCCCTTTTTCCCCCCTTCTCTCTTTGGCCACGGTGCTGCTGCGGCCCTTCTTTCTAAGGCAGTTGCGAGTCAGCGCGCGGCGAACCTTAAGATAACATCGCGCGGAGAAGGGCAACGTCGTGGTGCGCACGGAGAATAACAAATCTGACTCCTCCGACATCGACTCGTGGTCGTACACCGCGCATTCGATTCCGTGCGTGACCGATGAGAAATGGAAGTGGCGCGGTTGAAAGAGCGGCAGCTCGCTTATTCTTCTGGAGCAAGAAAAGAAAGAAAGAAAGGAAATAGGCGGGGCAAACCCGCGGTGGTGGGACGATCGAATGGGGGTACCGAAAGATTCGCGGAGGAAACGGAACCCGCCGGCGGCCCCGGCAGTCTAACGGCGGAGACCAAGACAGTGGGAGGGTTGAAAGAGAGAAAAGGGGGGGGGGGGGAGAGGGGCGGTTACGTATCAGACAAAGCGCTGTGTGCGAAAAAGACAGCGCGCATGTCGGGAGCAATAAATGTCCGGCTTCGTGCTGCGGCCCGCCAACTGGCGAACGCCAAAATATTGCCGCGCGCGCCGGAATACGTCCCCCCCTCCCTGCGCCGTGCGGCGGCCTCCTTGGAAAGGTTTTTCTTTCTTTCTTTCTTTCTTTCTTTCTTTCTTTCTTTCTTTCTTTCTTTCTTTCTTTCTTTCTTTCTTTCATCGCTCTCCACAGTTTGTCTTTCTTTCTTTCTTTCTTTCTCCTCCATTTCATCACTCTCCACAGTTTGTTTCTCGGATCAACGCGCCCGGCACTCTTCGCGATGCAAAGACCACGGCGGCGGCGCGATTTTCCCTGCCGTCGTTTCAATGAATATCTCTCGGCTTGCTACGGGAACGCACAGGGTCGAGGTAAAGCTTCTAGGGTTTTATGGGCGCTCAGTTGTCACAGAGCACGCGCGCTGGCTCCTTTCGACGCATCTTGCCCAAGAACCCTCGCGCCTGAAACGTAAGGCACTTCAGACATAAACTCGGGCCGCTCGATCGCTTGCTCCGGCGCATTGTACATATAGAGAGGCGCGCAGTATGCGAGCGACTGTTTTACGTAATCTCGAGAGAAAGGCTGCGACAAGTAAGGAGAAAATGCGAAATGCGTTACGTGCTTTCCTCGGCGAACAACATACGCCACTAGCGCCTTCCCCATCGGCTGTCTTAAAGAAGAACAAAACATATAAACATTGTTCTGCGTCGGCGACATCTGACGCGCGCTTCCTACCCAGGCTATGACGACTTCTTTGGACGCCTGTCGCCGGCGCAGCAGGTGGAGCTAATGTTCTCGTCGCTTGTTTCAACGGTACACTTGAAATCGAGAGAGCTTGTGAAATAACGTTTGTGCATTACGTAGAGAACGAATGTATCTACTGATATGATATCAGTTCATTGACTCGTGCCGATATTACAATGTTAAAAGAAAGAAAGGGGGAAAGCAAATAGCGGGCTAAAGGCAGGGAGGTGGACGAGAACGTGAAAATAATTTAGCAGCAGTTTTCTACAGGGTAATTGTCATAATGTCCGCAAGTACCTGTTGAATTACATTATGGTGGCTGTGGTGCTCGGCGGCTTAACCGAAGGGCGCGCGTTCGATCCCGACCGTGGTGTTCACGTGTTCACGGCGGACGAAAAAATGCTAGATGCTCGTGCGTTCTACGTTTTTATTGGACGTTAGGGAACGCCAAGTTGTTGTTTGTCCTCTTTCTTGGTCCATTGTCTACTTGCGCCACATCGAAGGTGAATGTGTACTAACTTGCCCAATGTTCTTTATTACTTACCCCAAGTAGTGAAATTTTCCTGGCCGTGCCTCATAATTATATTGAAGTTTTTGGAGCTTTAAACTGAGACCCCAGACATCATCATCATCATCACCGTCATTATTATTATTATTATTATTATTATTATTATTATTATTATTATTATTATTATTATTATTATTATTATTATTATTGCATTGCTTAATTAAAGCATGACAAGTACAGCCAATATTAGCCGCCATTTAACAAAGACTAGCGGTCGCCTGTCACTGTTTGAGCCAATTACAGCCTACAGCCT
The DNA here is from genome assembly GCA_013339685.2 of Hyalomma asiaticum. Lineage (NCBI taxonomy): Eukaryota > Metazoa > Arthropoda > Arachnida > Ixodida > Ixodidae > Hyalomma > Hyalomma asiaticum. Next base: position 93,135,859 of record CM023486.1, on the reverse strand, counting down.
GATTTTATGGCTGCTTGCTGGCGCAACCATAATGGCCCCCTTTCTTTCTACACTGACTCTATGGTGTTATACGGTGGCTTCCTGGCTTCCTAACTGTTGTGCCAGCTCCAGACAGAGACAGACAGACAGACAGACAGACAGACAGACAGACAGACAGACAGACAGATAGATAGATAGATAGATAGATAGATAGATAGATAGATAGATAGATAGATAGATAGATAGATAGATAGATAGATAGATAGATAGATGTTGCCACTACTTCGTGCTCCTTATGGAGTCACGTTTTCAAGATCTTCCGGCACCTTCTCCCCCTACTTTCTCCTCATGAGCAAGTATTATGGTGGCAGTGATGTCGACTATGACGATATCCGGCCGATTTAAGCTGCCGCACTTGTTTACCATATTTGCGGCCGAGTTTAACTACCGTAATATGCGTGTTGGCCAGCTGTTGGATAAATTTTGATAGCCATCTTTATTATAAGAGCAACAGTGACTCTGCTCTCATTTCTTCTGTCGCGTTTAACTCGGTCCGTGGCCGACTGTAGTGGCGTTACGCCACTGAGTGGTCGGCATTTCTACGGGGAAGTCGCTGCCAGAGAAACAAACAGAGAACGTGAAAGAGGGAGACCGAGGGAAGTGGATGGACTTCCTGGCCAATTTGGAAAGGTGTACCCGCCGCCCGGCAAAGCAATATTTGGCGGACAGACCAGCGCGCACTTACCGGAACCCGGGCGGCGTGTTTGTTCGGGACGCTGGAGTGGTGTTGCAGGGCTCTTCTTCCCAAGGAGTCCGCTCCTTGCCGCCTCGGTCAACTGGCGAAATTGGCCGACAGCGCGCATTGTCTGACGCGAAGAGTCCGTGTCCCAACTTTGATTCAATCGTGTGATTCCTCTACAAAGTGAGTCTATATTTGGAGCGTAGTAGCTTTCTTTATCCGGCGTCTTGTATGCAGCACCATGCTTCGGTTGCAATTTCTTCCGCGGATTAAAGATCTATCTATCTATCTATCTATCTATCTATCTATCTATCTATCTATCTATCTATCTATCTATCTATCTATCTATCTATCTATCTATCTATCTATCTATCTATCTATCTATCTATCTATCTATCTATCTATCTATCTATCTATCTATCTGCTCGTATATCCGAAAATATGTGTGACACGGCTGTATGGCGTAATATGACATATGACACGTGTATTATGTGACAAACCTCGTGACATGACATACAGCTCACCGTGAATGCATTTTGCATAATACGAGCTAACTGTCGGCTGGTGTAATGTTGTCGAGTGTTGCTAAATGTTGGCTTGCATTGGACAATGTTGGCTGGGTGACGGCTAATGTATAGCTAATATGTGTTAACATTTGGTAACTGTTAATTAGTTACAGTTAATTGTGCGCTTTAATGCAAAGACATGCGTATGCACTACTATACGTCTCCCTAGGTCCGTTGATTGCTTGCACACCACGTCCATTCCCATCAGGAAGCGCACATTTTGCATTGGGTTACGAACCGAAGTCGCGTATCACTGTCAGCTAAGCTCTACGGCTGGTCTGAGTGCTCGTGTGACTCCAAATTGGCTGCGGAAGGAACAAGGAGTGCCTGTGACGTCGGCAGGCTTGCGTGTAACTTGTAACTCGTTCTCAAAACGCGGGTATCTCGAAAGAAAAGGAACGCAACCTTTTGTTCCTAAGAATAAATTTCGAAGACTCTATTCTTCTTCTTCGTCGTCGTCGTCGTCGTCGTCGTCGTCGTTGTTGTTGTTGTTGTTGTTGTTGTTGTTGTTGTTGTTGCCGCGCTCGTCTTCGCTTGCCGTGTTTTAACCTGGTTAGAGGTCCTTCAAGAGTATATTGTACCTTACCACGCATCATTGATTAATCTTGCTTAAACTAACTGCTTTCTTCAATACACGTTACAATGTGCGTAGAAGCTTTGCGAAACGGGGTTCGCATCTATAGTGGCGGCATTATAATAGCACGGACCTCTTAGAAGCAGCGGACGGTTTTATGTCGCCCGGTTCTCAAAGAACTCCGCCGCCTCTTGTCGCGGTGTGTCGCGTGTTTCCTATAACGCTTTACTTTCATGACCGCGGTCGCGGCGTAGCTTCTCTTATTCTTTTTTCCCCCCTTCTTACTCTTTCCAATTTCCCACGTCCTCTTTAAAGAAAGGAAACATCACAGAGCACACGGTCCTTTGTTGCTTTATCTTTTCTCGAGAAGGAAAATGTGCCCGCGCTTTCTTCATCCCCTCCCGGCAGCACCGCCGGTGGTGCCGCGCGCATTGTACGTGCGCGCTCCTTTTCGTTCACTTAGACATCGGGCAAGGTTTATTATATCTCGGGGACAGCGGGTCGATTTATGCGAAAGCGTTCTCGGCCGTAACTGCCGCTCGTATATATATGTAGGTGCGCGAGCGGAGCGGCAAGGGGGCGAACTGCGGGAAACCGATAAACGGCGTCGTGCGAAGAACCGGGGCCGCATCGGGAGGTAACGACGACGCCGAAAAACTGCGCGGGCTGCCCTGGACGCTGTCGTCACCGCCGAAGTTGGCCGACGACACTGTCTAGTCGGTACATAATCCTTCACGATGAAAACTCGGCGTGAACAGTCAGGACAAACTGCACGGAGGAGACAAACCGGAACAAAAGCTCAGGGGAAGATGGAGGCCTGAATTTATGAAGATACAGTTTAAGACGATGAAGAACAGGTCGCTTAAGTCAAAGCTTTCTTAAGTTGTCTTCGTCACGACGGCAACTGTTGTGTTGTTGCCCTTGACGAAGGCAAGTCCACTTATCGAAATTTTGGCTCCAGCGACGTTCCCTGTTCTTCATCGTTTTCAGCGATCTCTTCATCACAAAGGAGACAGCACACACGTTCGCACTGCACTAACAACCGCTTTATTCATCACCTGCCGAAGAATATATGTGACGCAGGCCGCATAACTGCGAATGGGATCGCTTCACATGACATATGGAAATCAAAGTCACAACAAATTCCGATTTTTTGTTTACCATTAACAGGAAGTAATACTCATGTGAGTGCAAGAAGTATCACCGCTAGAAAAATCGGCCCTTTCCTTTATGTGCAAATGTCCCCGTACCAGGCGCGCACATAAATTCATGCTTCTTCCGAGAGTCAGCGTCTCATCAGTGTCTCGAACAGGACGGGAAACATCGTGTTGCGCTGTCTTACAGACCACGATTCCGAAAGAGAAGACAGACAGACAGACAGACAGACAGACAGACAGACAGACAGACAGACAGACAGATAGACAGATAGACAGACAGATAGATAGATAGATAGATAGATAGATAGATAGATAGATAGATAGATAGATAGATAGATAGATAGATAGATAGATAGATAGATAGATAATTTCTGGGGTAGTACCTGCCAAAACCAACATTATCAGACGTTTAACGAACATTATTCGGTGTAGTGCATTGTACTTAGTGCTCTTTGCGAGTGATGTAAGCATCAGACAGAAGAATTCAGAGAAGCTCGCACTTCTTTACACTACAGCGAATTTCATCAATACTTTCCGGTTTTAAGTTATAGTATTTTATGCCAAACATCACGCCATATTATGTCAAACATTGGGCCCCTTTTCTCCAATTGCAGCCAGAGAAATGGTGCCTTTGATGTTGGCAGAAAAATGGCGTCCAAGAAAATCACTGTCTGCTGCCTAGAAATGCTTCGCAACTAACAGCAACAGTGTGAACATTTAGTTGCTACCGTTCTATAGAGCGGTGTTTGGCGGCGAAAGTTCTGATGGCGGTCATTAAGAAAGGCGGCGCTTTGCCTAGCCTGTACTATAGGCCGACCGCTTACAAAATGAAAGGTCGAAGGTTTGACCTTTAGGTTTGGCTTCCCGCTTCTCTTCCTCTTTGAAAGCATAATAACGTCTCGACGCGTCCACGTACATGCAGTGGTTGTGGGTAGTTAGTTCATGATGTGTGTTTTTTGCTGTTTTTTTTTGTGAAATATATGAGCAGAAAGCGGGATACACCTTAGTAAAGATGATTCGAAAATGGGCATGGTAATGCGGGTATGTGCTTGGGAAGGACAGTGCGAAAAGCTAGTTGGTCTATCATCGTTGATAACAAAATCAGTTAACGAAAATTAAGACACGGACATCAAGAAGCGTCAGTCTGTCGTTTCTTCGTGCCCCAATAATATTCGCGCATTTGATTGATTTCTGGGGTTTCACTTCCCAAAACTACGCTATAACTATGAGAGACACCATAGTGGAGGGCTTGGGAAATGTCGACCGCCCGGGGTTCTTTAACGTGCACTGACATCGCACAGCACACGGGCCTCAACATTTCGCCTCCATCGAAATGCAGTCGCCGCGGCCGGGATCGACCATCGGATGAGCAGCCGAGTGCCATAGTCACTCGACCACTGTGGCGGGGCAATATTTTCTCGATAATTTTGTTAGTAATTATGTAACATTTTCCTTGTTCTGGACAGGCCTCAGTTTTTTTTTTTAAGAAATGGTGCGTCAGAAGGGTCTGTAACTGACACGCACCGACTACAATCTCTGCAGTAAGAGCCTATTGTACGGTGTGTTAATCAGAGGATCGTGCTTATATGTATCTTACAGGCTTTATGGGAGACATTAGTAATGCGTCGAAGACAATGCGTGCAGCGGTGAAGCAAAAGGAGCGGTGAGTCGTTGCATAACTTTTAGAGCTCTCGCGTATGGCGATTGGAACTGCGCCAAGGCGGCGCACAAGGAAAAACACGAAAGAATAAAAGCTTAATTATAGAGCTTTTGGCGGTGGTGGTTCACTTTGTGGCTTAGAACGCTAATACTGTGCCGTCGTGGTCGGCAAGTAGCTCTTTTAGTCGTCAAGGCTGACCGGAGGTGCTCCATGCGTGTAGTAAAGTGATGAGATGAAGAGAGTCGGTGGCGCATGTCTTGCGGACTGTAAAAAGAAATTGCGTGCCAACCACGACGGTACGGTTTACATTGTGTCCGTATACAGTAAACCAGCATGGTTAAAACTCTCTAGTAACGTAGAACTGGCTGATTCTGGCCCACTACATCGCATGTGTTTCTTTCACACCGCGTGTTCTTAGTAAAAACTAACCTGCCCACAGGTGGTCCCACTTGATTTTGATCGAGGCAGGTTCGAGATCACGGAGAGACGCGCCAGGAGGAAGAAGAGTGTAGGAGAGGGTGCGTGCTCAGGTTGTCGGAGGTAGCAACCGACAATGATGATGATAACGACGAAGCATTGTGATCCGGAAGGCGCGTCAGTAGGTCCGATCGTTCTGTGTGGTCGCAGTGATGGTCAGCTCTTAAGAGCTAAAGAGACGAATCAGCGTAGTAAAAAGCGGTAAAGATTTCCACCCTCACACGACGGTCTGTAGAAAACACTAAAACAAACCGAACGACCGACCCACCAGTGCTGTTGACTTTTGCGATTTTACGTGCCAAAATCGTCTGCTGGACACAGGCCGTGCCAAGGGACACCGGAATAATATTTACCACGGGTGTTCCTTACCACGTTCCCAAATCTTAGTAGGTATAGATGTTATTGCTTTCGTTCCCTAACGAAATGTGGCATGCAGGCACGTATGGGAATCAAATCTGCGCCCTCGTTGATTAGCGGTGCAGTGCTACGAGCGCCACACCACTACAGAAAGGTTATTAAGCAGAAGGCAAAGCGGCCACGAATACGTGAGCGCCGTTAGAAAAAAGAAAAACAGCACTCCTTCTTTCGACAAAATGGGGCAAAGCGAAGCTTGGTGTGCGCGTGCCTGGCTTACTACTTCTTTCTTTCTTTTTCTTTCTTTCTTTCTTTCTTTCTTTCTTTCTTTCTTTCTTTCTTTCTTTCTTTCTTTCTTTCTTTCTTTCTTTCTTTCTTTCTTTCTTTCTTTCTTTCTTTCTTTCTTTCTCGGTACTGTTTCCTTGTTGCTCTTTGAAAGTCGTAGGCATGGTTGTAGAAAATGGAAGGCAATCATGTGGCTCAGACATGTTCCCAGCTCGCAAGCATGGGTGTAGTCTAGTGGTGAAGTCCCCACCGCCTTCGGGCGGTGGGGACCCGGGTTCAGACCCCACCACCGGTAACAAGTTTTTCCACTCCAGGGCAATAGTTTCTGCCGCCACTTCACAGAGGGCGCAAGGGGTTCCAATTTTCTGGGATCAAAGGGTTTCGGCGTGACTAAGCGGGCTACTACTACGCCGACACAGGCTAAGCAATACCAGCTTTGCTTGAAAAACAACGCAAAATAACGCGTTCCTGTGAATCACCTAACGACGTTGTTCAGTTCGTTAAGGAAAATTTTTCAACCTTAAATAAATAATGATGAGCACGATGTCGCTTTGGATGAATATTAGGCCATCCACACCGGCTCCTGAACGCGCTGATTTAGCCCTCAAAGATTGCGTCACTTCACTCGCACCGGTGTGCGGATACAGAACTTTCGTTTTTTGTCGGATAGAGATGCCACGCGTTCGTCGGGCCTGAAGCCGGCCTCGGGCCACGGCAACCAGCGAAACGACCGCGCGCTGTTCGATTTGACGTGGCCGCATTTAGGCTTCGATTGTCCTCGGAATATTTTTACCCGCGGTGACACGGGGACCAGCTTGGACGTAAGCGTCCAAACCGCCTTCCCACGCACTGTGGCTGTTTGCAGCAGCGAAGCCCCTGGCCTAGAACCTCTCTCTCTCTCTCTCTTGCTGTCTTCGTTTCTTTTCTATGCGGAAAGAAGTCCCGTTGTGGCTTCTGATGGAAAGCTCTCAGAAAAGACGAGCCACTACTGAGGCCGAAAAAAACAAAAAAACAACAAACCGTACTGTACACCCAACCGAACAAAACAGGTAGGGGCGTGCGGGAATGACGCGGTTGGAAGCCAGGCCTAGTTGCGGTTTTGTCGTTAAAGGTTGCGGCGTACCGCTGCGGTGATTCCGAGATGGATACCAAAGGACACGAAAAAAAAAAAAAATGACCGAGGAAAATCTGCACTTTCATTCTAGATGTATATACTGAAGTTCCGGGTAATCAGGCCTAACAAGCTTTGCGGGATTGTGCTGAAGCAAAACTGCTATAGCCCATAGTGCTGCTTTAGAAATAAAACGTGAAATGATTCGTTCGTACGCAATCGATATAATTACTCTTGCTGAGGCAAAAGGCATATACATTTCATTCGGGAGTGACCTTGGAAGAGTTGGCAACGGCCTTGTGGAAGACCCGGTGTCAACGCAGATGGAACGAAATATGTCACGTGGCTATAGGAAGTCCGAAAGCTCTCCATAGCGTGGCTAGAGATCTTCAAGACGTACCTAACGATTTCAAAATAATTAGGACGCTAATCAATTAATGAAAGGAGAAATTAGCATCCACCCGTTTTGTAGCACAAGGCTGCAAGAAAATCCATACGGATTTCTCAGCAGTGGATCTTGTGGATGCTAATTTTCCCTTTCATAAACATTACTCCACCTTGCGGGTTTCCGCAGAACTCATTACGTAATTAATTAATCTATTTAAGGCCACCGCTCCGTGCGCGTATATACACTGCACGTGATCGGGAATTCCGAAGCAGGTTGGCCAAAGCGCCTTTATCTGTCGAAGCAATAGACTATTACCTTGACGTCTTCTTAGACAGCCGCATAAGGGAGCCGTGAAAATTTTTTGATGTGTTATTTCTATTATGTTGCTAGATTTTGTATTAACATGGAGGACATGAGGGAAAAAGAAGCAGAGCACATGTGGCTTGTTTATTCTGGAGTCCATGCGGAGCAAATCCAGACAGAGGCCCAGACGTTCCTAAATGCCCACACCACGCCATATTCTGAAAGGACGCCCAACCGCGACGGCTGTCTTCAGAAGAACGCCACGTATAACATGACGTCATTGCCTTCATTACCAGCACGAGCTCTGTATTTCGTTGAATAGGTTGCGTCGCACAACAAGCGCGCACAATGCAAACTCAATGGACTGAGGCATAACGCCACAATTGACTCCGGCAGGTTACCTTAAACCAGCATGACGGCTTGTTTACCGCATGCCCATGGATTGATCTAAAAGCGAACGTAACATGTAAAGTACATGTGAATGGTGGAGACATGTGCGGACTCACATGGCTATTGACAGCATGCCAGTTTTGGTATCCACCGTTCTATGTTGACTGAATGTAGCATCACGTGTCATACGGGAGGCCACTTGACACATGGCAAACGTTTCCGTAGTGACCGCGACGTCACTTTGGCAATACTGTGCTCAAGCTACTTGCTATATGTAATCTCTGTCTGGCTACTTATTTCGTAACCGTGAAAAAAAAAGAAGTTAGCGCAGTTCGAACTAGCTGCGCAAGGATAGCACAGCTTATGGGCCCTTGGCTCTTCTTCTTCCGGTCACATGTCTTTGTGACGTTGTGTCACGTGATGTAGCATTATGTCGAGGCCACACAAGGTTATGCTGGTAGATGTAGCGTCGCTTGGTCGCTAGGAAAGGTCATTTCAAGGTCACATTTCGCGACACGACAAATTGCGAAAAGCTTAAACGGCTTTGCTATCAAAAGCGGTCGATCATCGTAGAGGATGTTTCGGTAACCACTTCTTCCACCTTCGTTCACGTTTATTGATAGTTCTTCCAACCTGAGCTCTTAGAAGTAGCCGCGCTCACGTAACTTAATTCCCTGATCCATTCATTTCAGGTCATGGTAAAAATTTTGTACAGCGCCATGTTTTCAAGCAAGCACCGTCACATATTTCGGGCCCATTAAAGATACACACGATTCCCGCTTATTCCAACAAATATTAAACATAAAATTTTGCAGTTGAACAGTAACTGTCGCAGCTGTAGTTAATGATTGGACTCTTCTAAATGGACGCGTAACAAGTGTATAATCATTACACGTTGCTATGTGATGACTAATATTTTAAGTAACAAATTTGCGCTTAAATTTTTGGGAGCGCTGTTGTTAGGCCACTGCTCTTCGAATGCTCGTGTGGATGGTACGGCTGCTAAATCCGGTGTGGCAATGAATTATAATAAAAGGAATATGAAATATGCAAATTCCACCCTGATAGGAAGACTGAACAAACGCGTACTAAACCTAACTTGAAATACGCTTGTGCTTTTCGTGACCTGTCTCAAATATGCTCGATAAATAGAGTAAAAAAAATAACACCACGCTTCTTTTTCGGCATGTACAAACAGAAGTAAAGTTGCATAAAATTAAAGAAAAGGAGAAAGTGCAACAGAGAGTCACTTTCATCTTGTCTAAAATTTATTGTGGTTAAAGCATTTTTGCTTCATTTTTAATAGCAGAACTGGAACTAATAGTGGAAATTCACCTAAAATAACTGAATTAAACATATCGACGTTCCGATCACACATGCAAACTTAGGCAACAACTGGCCAAGGCTAACCTAAGTACAACGTATATTTTTTTTTCATAGAGCCTATCGCTCGGTTGATGCGAGTGTCTTTCGAGCATGTGTTCAGCGTAAAATAAACTGTGTTCTATCAAAGATCATAATCCTCCTGCTGTAACTCTTTCCCACTGAGCGGGGAAATGTCGGAATGCGGAATAAATGTAAGGCATTTTCCCGATTCGCTTTAGCGAGTAATCGTACGTGGCCTGAGCAGCCCGCCCCACATTTGTTCGCTTTCGTTGAAAACGGATAGCGAGAAGTTACAGTCTGTGCTTATCCTTCCTCTTTAGAGCTGATACATGTGTAGTGAAGTTAGACATTGCGTACTGCAAAGTGCACGCAATCTTGCGTCTACTTCGTAATTGAATATGGCTAGCGAGCTGCTTCCGAATGACAACGAGAATGGTATGTAAGTAACCTTCTTAAATTCACTGATATCAAATTGACGTGACAGGGCTTTGTTGCATACATGACACTGTTTTGCAATACACGTTTTTAACTTCTTTAACGGATCAACAATTTCGTGCACATACTTGCAAAGTGCAGTCTTAAGCTCTAAGTGTCAATGCATTGCTTTTTTGTAATGTCTCCCGGTCTAAAGAAAAATATGTATGAAGAGAAACGAAATTTATGGAGTCCCGATTTCCTTCGGGGAAAATGAATTCACTACCAAAACCAAAATGTTTTTGCGTTCTAATAATTGGAATCAGAATTTTCAATGAGTTTGTACCCGTTGCTTTTGTCACTTGATATCTCAGAATACAAAGCTTTGACAGAAAAGTGTGCATTCGTAAGGAAGAAAATCGCACGCCGGCTTTGATGTGTCTTCGGCTGCGACAGCTCGCAACTGCAAGAAACTGAGTGAGCAAAATGTGGCTCGGATAAGTTTCCTGCTTGTAGGCTCTAATCATGCTGTGAATGACGTCAAATAATAAGTAAATAAAGACACACAGTCTGGCGTGTCCTATGCAAAGCAAGTATTCGCTAGCTCGTCGGATAAAATGCTGCTTTTCCTTCCCGTTAGCGGAAGATTTCCAAGCGATTCAACGGGAGCGTCTTCCGTTCTGCGAAGCGCGCTTCTCTGCAGATAATAACGTTCTGCGGCGAAGCACAACTTACAGCAACCGACTTTGAAGGGGGTAGAAAAAGGAACGTTGCCTGTGGACGGCGAGGATGGATCTGGTGTAAACGATTCGCTTGACATGCAACCAAAATCCTTTCAAGATAAGAAAGAGGGGGGGGGGGGGGGTGGTAACTCGTAAACTTTTCTTTTACTGCACGCAAAATATCTCGAACAGCATTATGCACAAAGTGCGCTCATGCGTGGTGCCGAACGTAGTTATCATTTTGATCCGGCTGACTGAGCTGAGGTCACCCGAGCAAGTCCGAAACGCCAGCCGACGAAGTTTCGCTATGCACGCATCTTTCGGGCGCCAAAGTAGATTGAAAAGGAGCAAAGTTAAACGTGAGGGGCTCTGCAAATAAATACCGGCCTACAGGAAAAGTGCCACCTCGGAACCTAGGCACCGCGGAAGCGCTTGAAGCAAATAAAGCAACTAGAAAATTACTGTATTACTTCTTTTAGGCAGGGGCGTTAGGACCGGCTGCTAAGCAAGCTATACACAGTCAGCCGTTCTCAGGGGCGCCGCCATCGAAACGCGCCCCGCTGGTTGGCTGGATACCTTGTTGACGTCATCGCGGGTTGTCATGGCGACCGCCTGGGGTCTCCCGCTGCGGAGTCTCAGCCAGCGGCGACTGCGCGAATCTCTTTTTTGCTGTTCGTTTCGCTCCGTTGATCTTTCTTTTCTCTTTTGCATTAAGCGTGTTTCGTTTGCTGTCGTCTTGAAGCGTATTTGCACTCGTATTCTTCCTCTTCTTCGTGCTCGCTGGCTTTGCGTTGCTGACCTTCGCTTTCTTTTTTCGAGTGTTACTTTCTTGGGCGGCGGGAAGCGCTCTTTTGCTTCGAGGCTGAGCCGCTTGCTCTAACCCGGTCAGTCGGTTCGTTTGTTGGCTGGCCCGACTCACCGCGCGATCATCGTCAGCGTGCGAGAAAACACGCGTTGTGTTTCCTCGCACATTTTCACCGCATTATTTCTCGCTCTCTTTCGTTCATCCCTCTCTGTACGTCTCTCTCCTTCTTTGGACGCGAAATGTGGTCGCGGAGTGGACCTACCGAGTGTGGTACCCCCAAGGCGATTCATTTCCCCTTTCCGTTCTATTGTTTTTCTCTCTCTTTTTTTTCTTCGCTAATCTCTCCTCCGGATTCATCGTACCGTTCGGCGTTTACCGCACCGACGTCGCTGTCTCTCTCATGGCTGTGCAATTCTCACAGAGCTTGTGAAATCTTAATGCATGCGCGCTGCAACAGCTTCAGAGGAGCTGAGATTTTAAAACCGTGAGCACTCATGGCGCTGTCGATTAGTTGTCTGTTGGTGCATGGTAGACGGCTGAGTTTCTGAAAATTATGATAGATTCTTTTCAAGTAATGAATTAAATTTTAAAAAACCTCGCATATCCAGTGCAATGTTGAAATGTAAACGGCCCAAAGCTGGTTTCTGTTAACGAGACAGCAGATATAATGGATGATGACCACGAGGCTGCCTGTTGCTTTATGGTTCTCCATGCCATGACAGTGATCGTGATGTACGATGTCCGACTGTGAAATAATGTTGACGAGAGAAGTGTATAGAAAGGGGCATACGACAGATGTGTAAATTTCGTTAAAATTTTTTGTAGGCCTTTTTGGATACTTTCCATGCATGGGTACGTATGCAGCTGCTTACTTGGAAAGGCAGTACTTGCAAAGTGAACGAAGCGGAAAGGAAGTATTGCTCTGGAAGTAGTCATGCGCGCTAAGGTCCAGGAAGTCTGAATTTTATCCGAAATTGAGATTTAGGCTCAAATAGCTTTTCTTTTGCATTGAAGCGCGAACCAATGTAAAATCAATCAATCAATCAATCAATCAATCAATCAATCAATCAATCAATCAATCAATCAATCAATCAATCAATCAATCAATCAATCAATCAATCAATCAACTTTACTGTTTCCAAACGAAACTGTGTACGGAATCCAGCTGCTAGACGTCCGGCAGTTTCGGTAACACAGTAAACCATCCAGTAACAAACGAATGAGACAAGAGCGTAAAAAACAATGTGACCTATCCATTGCTTTTACGAACCTGCTTTCGTTGGGAGCTGCGCTTCTAGCTCAAACGAGCAAGCTTCAGCGCTGCTTGCCTCATCAGGTGCTGTTTAATGAACGCATTACGTTATATGTTCAACCTTATTTCTTGCCCCTTTACATCAGGAGGCGCACATAGACTCCGTGAACTTTTTATAGATGTCTGTACATGCCCTAACGCGATTTGAGATTTTGTTTACTCTAGTTTTGTCATTCAGTTCTCTTACTTCCGTATGAAACCAAAAATCCGCAAGCGCTGTGGCCGGGAAAGCACTCCCTTAATATACCGCAATGTTTATTAAGAAATCCGCAACGAAAAGACTAGGTACTGCTGTTATATTTTCGGCACATACGCAATTCAAAACAAAACAGGGGCCAAGCCTTTCACTTTAAGCACCCGAGATCCGCGCAAAATAAAAAGAAAGAAAAAAGAAAGATGGAGGCTCATCTGGCTTCCTTTTGTTGTTGACGACCTCAGCGACCAAAAGAAGGAAGCAAGGCAACAAAATAAATTTGAAAAAGAAGGACTCGATCAATATAAGAGGTTGACTTGAAAGAAGAAAACGCATTTCGAGAACGAGCGGTGGTTTAGGACGGTGGCGGGGGCTAGAAAAAAATTGAGAGAAGGAAAGAATGGACGCGAAGAATAATTTGGAAGCGGGAGAATTGAGGCTCGTCCGCACCTGTGCCGTTGCCGAACAAGAGGGTCAGGTAAATAAAGAACGCTCGCAAAAAAGAAGAAAAGCGGAGACGTGGGGGGGTGGAGGTGATGCTGGCGAGCACGACGCGCGTGGCGTGCGGCGAAGCCAACGGAGCTAAAGAAAGGGGAGATGCTGGGTAGACGAACCATTTGCGCCGATTGAATTGCTCTCGCTGATGAGAGCACGAAAGAGGGAGGCTGCACAATTCTCTCGAGCGAACACACCAAAGTGCTTTCCCCCGTGCGTCGTCTAGCTAGCCATCCTCCCTCGCCGAGAACTGCACTGATTTCGAGCTCAGCGCTCCACCACCACCGCCGCCGCCGCCTCTGGGGCCACGTCGTAGCTCTCAGGTGTGGCGTGGTCGTTTCGGTGGCGATGTGCTGGCATACACACGTTCGATGGAAATCCGTTTCACGAGAGCCTCCTGTTCTGCGTTGTTTTCGCGAGTGGAAGGGGATTTCTTGGGCGCGATGCGTTAGAACCTCGTTTATGAGAGAGGGATAAGTGTAAGAGAGAGAGAGGGGGGGGGAAGAGAGGGATGGATAGAATGAAAACGGGTACAAGCAAAGTTTTCGGAGGAGTGCTTATACGTGCCAACTCTTGTAGGCAGCGTGTTAGGTGATTTCAGCTGCGCGCTGAGGGGGTGATACAGCGTATATAACTTTTATTCTTGAAAAAGGAAGTCACATGTTTCAAGCGTAACTCCCACGAAACAACCATGCCTGTAAAACTGTAGAGAAAACATAAACAAAAATATAAGCGAACTGGAAAAGGATGAACGAAAATAAAAAATGAATACGCAAACGCACCAGTTCTCTAGTTTCCCGCTTTGACCAGATTTGGATTGGCTTTCGCAGGCTCCCTTCGTTGTCCCTGGAGGACCCACGATTGTCAAGCGCCAGCGCCTACGCACTTCTTGGAATGCTGCGCGCTCTATAGACGCCTGCAATCAGAGAGCGCGGCCAGCTGGATTGGATGCTACTATCTGTGTTGTTAGTCTGGGCGTTGCCGAGATTTGATTTGAAAACTCCCTTCTGGCTTGGCCTTGACCTGCAGGGGAAGGCACCGCACTGCAGCTCTCCGCGGAGCAGCTGGCGCGAAGTGGGGCTCACGAGTAGTGTCTTCAAGGCCAGACTCAGCGCTTATGTGAATAACGAGCGCGCGGAGGATGCAGCCGCCGCAGCCCTGATGAAGAGGTAGCCCTGATGAAGAGCCCTGATGAAGCGATATGATATAACTTATGGGGTTTTTCGCGCCAAAACCATGATATCATTATGAGGCATGCACCGTATAGTGGAGGGCTCTGGAGAAGTTTGACCACCTCGGGTTCTTTAGCGTGCGCCAAAATTTGAGTATACGTGTTTCCTCTTTTTTTTTCTTTAGCAGCGAAACTGCTGTAGCTAGACAGAGTTTGTACTATCACCAAATTGTATGTGCTGTCAAGAAATATGACCTTGAAATGACCTTGCCTAACAACCAAGCGATGCTACATCTACCAGCATAACCTTGTATAGCCTTGACATCATACTATATCGCGTAGTATGGCGTCACAACGACACGTGACCGGAAGAAGGTGATGATGACACTGATGAAGCAGATGATGACGATGATGAAGATGCTGAAGATGATAATGATGAAGAGGATCATTATGATGAACAAGATGATGACGAATATGACGAGGAAGAAGAAGATGATGAGGAGGATGATGTAGATGATGGTGAAGGTGATAATGAAGAAGAAGATGATGATGATCGGCCAGCTCCGCTGTCATATGGCCTTGCGCGACTTAGCGGAAGCTGTGTACAATCTTCTTTTGCATTTCGCCCAATGCGGTCGCCGTGGCAGAGATTCGATCCCGCGACCTCGTACTTAGCAAGCCAACACCATAGCCGCTAAGCCACTACAGGCCGGCAACTACAAAGCAATTGAAAGATAAAAAAAAGCGTAATGTGGACCGTTAGGTAACGAATACATTCGGTTTCTCTTGCATGTTTGGTATCCGGATCAGTAAAAACGGCATGGTATGCTGACGTGGGCAAGGAAGAGAATGACGTTGCTGTGACGGCTAAATATATGGCCATGACGGTATACGGTGATGTCATGAATGCGCTAATACACAGGCACACCCAGGACAGACCCATGGGCGGAGAACGAACTGTGTTTGTGTGCCGACATTTGTAATTCCCAAAGAACGCTGTAATCTGAACGGGGTAGACAACGCGAGCGATTACGCAAGAGACCTAACAAACGCGCTATTCTCATAATGTTATGTAATGTTATGTATTGGTTGTCTTGCGGATCTGTCGTGCATTATCGCTCGAGCTGTTGCAAGCACATATCTCCTTAATTGTTTAACTTAAGCCAACTGTTCCCGCTTAAAATCTGAGGTTTTGCTTGGAGCCATTAGTGAATCCTCATGCCTGCCGATACAAGGGGACTAATAGAAATGGCATATACGCGCGAAGTATTTATCCGCTATTGTTGCAAAAGAAACAAAAAGAAAAAAAGTTAACATTTGCGAAGCCTACTAAGGTGAAAGTGAGATTGCGTCATTGCGTTAAAAACGCGCGTCGTTAAAACGGGGAGCTTTAAGCAGCAGTGCTAACTAACGGCGGTATGCTCTGATGCTTCTACTTTTCTGAATCCCGCTTCCTTCTTTGAGCCAGACATCTAAGGAACCGCGCTCCGTCAGAGGACGATTAAAAACGAGGTCGTTGACCTACATGAGCCAAGTCGCTTACATATTCCAGATGTACTTTTTTTTTGCTTTTAAATGGAACAAAATTCCAATTTAAGAGATGCAGAGTTAGATAATTCATTATATATAATAATTGCAGGGTTTTACTTACCAAAACCAAGCCGTGAATATAAGGCACGCCATGATGGAGGGCTTCACAAGTTTTGACGACGTGGGGTTCTTCAACGCTCTCCTAAATCTAGGCACAAGGGCCCCTACCAATCTGCCTTCATCAAAATGGGACCCGCGTCTTTCAGGTCAGCAGGTAAGCACCGTCAACAGTTGCACTATCTAGACCGCCAGTTTGCTCATTATAAAGGAGACATTTAGATTAAGTCACGACAGCTGGTACATGGAGCAATGACATTACAGATATTAATAAACTATTAATTAATATCGCAGCAGTGAATACCACAGTAATGAATGCCACATCAATAAATAACATTTAGACAAGTCACGGCAGCTGGTACATTGAGCATCGTACGATGACCTTGCGGATATTATTGAATTAATTGAGGCCACAGCAATTAATGCTTCATACTATAATCACCCTCACAATTGTTAGTTTCGTTTAAGAGATCCCCAGCCATGCTATGACACGTTTATGGGCTTCGTATGAGACCTTGGAGCTCGAGCAGGAATTTTATAACGTTTCGATGCCTCACCTTTTTTTTTTTCACATTTCGCAGGGGCACTCTTTTCAAGGTCACCTTCCAATGAGAAGCATAAGCTTTTCGCCTTTCTCTCTCTCTCTCTCTATATATATATATATATATATATATATATATATATATATATATATATATATATATATATACGCTTTCACGACAATGCTCTTATAGCAAAACATAGGATGTAGGAAACATAGGCAACGTCCAAAAGATTCGCAGCCACAAAGAAGGAATGCCTAACTTCTCTGAGAACTCTCAAATGTACTCTAGCTTTCCTTATTATTGTTTTCCCTCCACTGGGTTTAAGAGGCGAGTGGCCTGACAAACAGAGTGCGCGGCAGCTGACGCTGCATGGCACTGCAGTCGGTTCTTTGTTTCCGGCGGATGTTAGCTCGCCGCCCTTAGCAGCGCGCAGTCCTCGGAGCCGCTGGCGTGCGACCATTTATTTGTACTGCGCGGAGAGGCTCGAATGTGCGGCCGCTGTTTTGAGCTTACGCTTTGACACGCATGGGCGGCCACTGGTCAGCGGCACGGTTGGTCGAAAGGCTGCTATTTATTCTCGCTCGATAAATTCGATACTTACCAGCGTTTATCTGCAGTAACACGAAGCCCCGCACGTATGACGAACTCTTGACGTCACACAATATGATAAAGGAGCGAGCGTACAAGCGTACTTGTGGAAAAGAATAGCGAACGAAGAAAAAGGCGCGCTGAGCAGCGTAGTAGGCAGTACGAAATCTCACATTTAGGACAAGCAAAGCAACTTTCCATTGGTTATATTTCTCAAAGGGGTCGTGTATGTACACTCTGACAAATTGCAACGAGACGCTCGCTTTTGTCTTCGAGGACCTCCCAAGCAATCGCGACGTGATGACCGGTGACATGACCGGAATCCATACCTCAAGCTCGCAAGCTGGCCTCTGCAGACCTTGATGACTGACTGCGGTGTCAGCGCGCACTTACGTACGGGGCGACACTGTTAATTTTACTTATTTTCTTTCTTTGTATCCTTTTCTTCCTGCCCCCTGTGAGAGAACAAAACAGGTGGGAGCTTGGTTAGCTTCCCAGCCTTTCCTGCTCCTTGTTTTTCTCTCACTTTCAAGGGATACCTGCAACACATTTTTGAGCTTTATTAAACGGCATTTCCTACTGGACTCCACATCACTCCGGCCGTTAACACATGACTACGAATCGTCAATATCTTCTGTATACGTTCGAGTCTGGCATGTACGGTTTAAAGGTCGTTTGTCTAAGCACTTGTTGATCTCTGGTACTATATTATTACGTCTAATCAGTACCAAGTGCCCCGTGATTCCGCTGCAATTGTGAGCGGTTAAAAGACCTCGTGGCTAAATGCTCATCGTTGTGCTTTCCTTTTCTATTTTATTGTTTCCTCGTTAAGCTTAAGTTCATTTTAAAACGAAATGCAGTTGCTAAAGGCTTTACCTATAGCTGTGTACAGATTACATAGCCCGAAGAAGTCCGTAGGCAGGTAACGTGTTCTATAAGTAGTCCGCAGACATTTCACAGAGCGTCTAATATACGTAACACGTGAATCCTGTAAAAGCACTGAGCCGCATTTACCAGAAAGGAGTCCTCACGTGGTTGCACAAGACAAGGAACGATCCGCCTTGTCGTAAGGGTCGCTTGTGAAAAGTGATGTCAGAACCATTTTGTGCGCCGAAAGGAGTGGCGCCGTGCGCAGGACAACAGGAAGGTTCCGGAGCGGAAGTCTCCCGCATCGAAGCCGTCAAGTCGTCACGCGCTGTGTCGTCCATCAATTCTCAACCGGCGCTTGTTCTTGCTCTAGATTTGTATCTTCGCACTTCAACACGGAAGCGTTCTTGCTCATTCGGCACCACGTCCGAAAGTCATTCTCAAGTTATCGGTTCATTATTGCCAGCGGAAGCCACTTTGCGTAAGTGTAGGTAGAGCATGGCCTTGAAAATGTTGAAGCTGCCACGAGATCCGGTGCTGCTGCATTCTCAACTTACAAAAGCTTGCGTGTTTTTTTTTTTCTGTATTACAACACGTATCACAACTGCAGTTAAAATTCACTGCGAAGAAAACTGGTGTTTCGCCAGTGATCAGCAGGCTATGATAATTTTCTTTCCTTTCATATATGTATGAGCCAAATAAAAGTTCTTTTTCTGTCTGTCTGTCTGTCTGTCTGTCTGTCTGTCTGTCTGCACGAATGATGTGGCATTCGATGAAGCAGTTGCGAAACGACCCAACAACTTTTCAGACTAAATCAGTAGTATTCAACCATTGTAAAATTAGCTCGGCATTTTCTTTTCCAGTGCTTGTGGACGACGAACGGCCAGGGTGTAGTCATTGAGTCATTGTGAAGACCTTGTCAGTATACGCGAACCTTGACCCACAGTAAACATTTATTGTAGCCACATTTATTGCAGTCACGCATTAATGTCGTCATCGTCGCGTCACAGTTAACACCGCACTTGTCTTAGGCAGCTATAGCCACGGGGACTACGTCCGCAGGTTTTTTTTTTTTTCCTTCCATAATGTCTATTTTCTACCGAGTGTCAGAATACAGTTCGCGCACAAATAAAAACATTAACTGCCATTGCCTGATTAAATCTTACCCTCACTCAAGCCGAAATGAAACCGCATGCCTACGTAATAACGATGGTGAAAATATCAACGTTGCTATATGTGCCTCACGTTTTATTTTTATTTTTGAAAAATATCGACAAGACCATCACATAACACAAGCAGTATCGTTTTATTTCGCTACGGCGCTTGCAGAAAACGTATTCAGGGAACAGCGCCGTGGCATGCGTCATCGGCAAAACAGCCTTGCGTAACGGATCCCTCTGCGCAAGGAAAACGGCTTTACTACGGAGGATTTTAATTCCCACGTGTGTCAGGGGGAAAACGTTTATTTCTTTATTGATTTGTCGCACAGCAACGGAAACTCGTTGATGGAAATTACTCAGGATGTGCCGCCAGAAAGGACACAGAAAAAGAACACATCAAAGCAACCAGGCGCGTCTATTCAAGACGGCAACAGAGAGAAAGGGCGGATTAAGTTTCCCAAGAAAAGACCATATTCCATAAAGCAAAAAAATATATAAGAAGCATATGGTTTTTACTTCATTCTTAATCGTAGGCGTCTGGGCGTGATGTGATGTTATGACCCAAAAGTTGATGGCTCTTACCCACTCTGGGGAAGTGGCCATGAATCGTTAGATTTGAATGCGTGTGTCGTCTTTTTCTTCTTCTTCAGTATTTCAGCTACTTTATTTTCTATTGCACACATGCACTTTTATTATTTATCTGTTTTTTTACTACTTACCATCGTTTCTATCTATCTATCTATCTATCTATCTATCTATCTATCTATCTATCTATCTATCTATCTATCTATCTATCTATCTATCTATCTATCTATCTATCTATCTATCTATCTATCTATCTATCTATCTGATGGAGCAAATGGAATACCCTTAGTTTTTCCTCTTCCTTGTATTGCAAATCACAGACTAGCCCGCCCTGTCACTGCTTTCGGCAGCTACGTGACATTCATGAAAATAACGCTGACAGGACGTGTGGTCGGCCGCAGGCGTCCCACGAGTTTAGCCAATCGACGCTCGCTAAAAGCGGTGCACGGAAAATAATCGATCGAGACACACGAACGTTCGGGATGGTTTCCGCCAAATTTGTGTAGGTGGCTTATTGCAAGGCTTTCTTTCTTTCTTTCTTTCTTTCTTTCTTTCTTTCTTTCTTTCTTTCTTTCTTTCTTTCTTTCTTTCTTTCTTTCTTTCTTTCTGCAGGAGCCGTCGTGCATCGATGGGCGAATGCGACCAACGGACTTGTTTAGAATTATGTGAGAACAAAAAGAAAGGAGTTGTCACTGGTGCCACTTCAGGCAGCTAGCGTAATATATCTTTCATGTGTGTGCTTCCAGTATCACGCTCCGGGGCAAACGACGACATATAGGCCCACCCCTTGTGCTACGTGTTATAGATAACAGACCCTCTCTTCTGCATTTAACAGATAAGCACACGGTGTGCTATGGAGATGTGCTCGCGAATACGGCGAAATTATCGTTCATTACAGCAAAAGAAGAGTGTCCATAAAACGCCCACGCATTATTGCGCCTCTCGCCTTGGTTCCCTTACTCTTTCTTCTCTCTCGCATCCCTAAATCAATTCCACAATGAATGTTGAAACAACCCCATCTATTTTTTTTTCCTTCGTACAGTTCAGCCACTGCTTAGACCGACGGGAGCGCAGACGCTTTCAGTGCTTCTTGGGTGCGCAGCGGCAGGAACAAGCTGACTTCTATCTCGTCGCCGAGGCCAGCGTGACGCTTTTACCTCGGGGCTTGGCGATAAGGTATGGGCTCCGAGGCCACCGGTCGTCGCCGGCTCATTGCATCGCACTTTCGAGAGCGTCCAGGCGGCACGGGACCTTCTTCGCGGGAGCAGCGAGATCGAGAGCCAGCAGCTGTTCCTGGCGCACCGGCGCGGTGTGCGATCGCCGCGGGGCGCTGCGGTCGTCGTCGCCGTGGAACGCCAGAGCGCGCTGCCGGCGGCGTGGCGCGTCGCTGCGCGGAGGAGGGAGGGGGAGCGCATGCGCCGGCGTCGCAGCAGTCGCCAGTAGCGGCGGCAAGATGGAGGCCCGGTGCCCCTGCTGCAGCGGCAGCGGCGGAGGCGCATCGCTGCTGCGCTGAAGAGGCGCCGGCGGCGGCGGCATGGCGTCGGTGGCGGCCTGGCTGCCGTTCGCCCGCGCGGCCGCCATCGGCTGGGTGCCCATCGCCAACAACCCGCTGCCGGCGCCGCCGGTGACGCGCGAGCGGCGGCGGCGCGAGGACGAGAAGTTCACCATCAACGTGAGCGGGCGCCGATTCGAGACGTGGCGCAACACGGTGGAGAAGTTTCCCGACACGCTGCTCGGCTCCAACGAGCGCGAGTTCTTCTTCGACGAGGAGGCGCGCGAGTACTTCTTCGACCGCGATCCGGACATATTCCGGCACATACTCAACTACTACCGCACCGGGAAGCTGCACTACCCGAAGCACGAGTGCCTGATGGCCTACGACGAGGAGCTGGCCTTCTTCGGCATCGTGCCGGACGTGATCGGCGACTGCTGCTACGAGGACTACAGGGACAGAAAGCGAGAGAACGCCGAGCGGATGCTGGACGACAAGCTGTCCGAAGGGAACGAGAACGCGCAACTGGCGCACTCCACCATCAGGCAACGCATGTGGCGTGCCTTCGAGAACCCGCACACGGGCACGGCGGCCCTGGTGTTCTACTACGTCACGGGCTTCTTCATCGCCGTCTCGGTGATGGCGAACGTTGTGGAGACGATTCCCTGCGTACACGACTCTCGAGCCGGCGAGAGCCGCTCGTGCGGCGAGAGCTACAAGGTGGCCTTCTTCTGCCTGGACACGGCCTGCGTGATGATCTTCACCGCCGAGTACCTGCTGCGGCTGTACGCAGCCCCGAACCGTTGCAAATTCATGCGCTCCGTAATGAGCATCATCGACGTGGTGGCTATCATGCCCTACTACATCGGTCTCGGCATCAAGGACAACGACGACGTGTCCGGCGCGTTCGTCACCCTGCGGGTGTTCCGCGTGTTCCGCATCTTCAAGTTCTCGCGACACTCGCAGGGCCTGCGCATCTTGGGCTACACGCTCAAGAGCTGCGCATCTGAGCTGGGCTTCCTCGTCTTCTCGCTCGCCATGGCCATCATCATCTTCGCGACGGTCATGTTCTACGCCGAGAAGAACGTCAAGAGCACCACCTTCACCAGTATACCGGCCGCCTTCTGGTACACCATCGTCACCATGACCACCCTAGGGTAAGTCCCCCATTGACCACCGACCCGCAGATCTGCTACCTCGGAGATTGGTGATGCTTCTTGGTACGCATCCGTGCTATGCGGGCGGCACGCTCTGCAGGAGATGTATTGACGTCTCGCGGCTATCGCTCGGTCGCGTTATTGTCTATCCAACCGGCCATTTGCACGACTCGCATCTTCCACGAAGCTACCGGCAAGCGAAACGTACAGTTATTGTTAATCTTCGCTGTGTACTTTATTCTTCCCGCCTAATTTGAATAACGCACGCAACGTATTCCACTGCAAGAATTAAGTCTGCTTCGTGTGGCACTAGGCATATATTTTAACAATTGTGGAAATCAGCATCCGCTCGTATTACGTAGTGCATTAATGCACTTTATTTTGTAACAGTAGCGGCAAGAGGATTGCTGAAGTAAATGCAGAAACATTCCGCATTTAGAGCTAAATTGTAAGGAAAGCGTTATTGCAGAGAATGTCACGTGGAAGAGATATTCACCTCACCCAACGCACTGCACATTTCCTACTCCTCAAGGTCAAGTCATGCCGGCTTTTCGCGACAAAGCGCGTTAGGCCTTTCGTCATTGGCTTTCGCGACAACCGCCGGTGCAGTTCGCCCAGTGTTAGTGGTGTTACAGAACCGCTGCTTTTGGCGCATAATATGCGTCCACGACACACAAGATGCATATTTTAGGGGGGCTACCTTGAGCTTGAATTACGCATACATTCACAGAGTTGATTGATCGTTAAGTTATTTTTTACTGCTTTTCAAGACTTCTGTTTTGTTACAGCTTTCGAGGCATGTTGTGTCGTTGTACTGTGTTGAATTGACTTTCCGTGGCCTTACGGGCTGTTTTTTTTTTTTTTTTAGTAAAGACCAACATATTTTTCAAGACGAATTGATGGATTCAGGTAAAACGTTCCGAGTACTGACGTTTTTGAATTTAAAAAGAAAAGGAGAAGTGTTGCTAACATGACTGCAGTGTTTTTGTGAACACCGCGCGGCAGCCTATAAACACACTGCACAGTTTAGATTCACCAGTCACTCGTATTTTTTTTTTTTGACATTACGTGAATTAATTACGACGGCCATGTTCTATGCATTGGTACGAATAATAATTACGCATTTTAATATCGTAAAGGTGACTCGTTGCGGCAACTTACTTATCCTCCCCCCCCCCCCTTTTATTTTCTTTTGTTTTTGCTGAACAACACATCTGGTTTTTTATTAGCGTTTCTTATTATGAACGCGGACGGTCTACTGTGCAAGTAATGTAAGAAAATAGTATTCTTCTAATCATAAATAACATGCCTTTCTATTTAGTACTTAGAAACGTCTTGTAATCAAATAGCTGAAATATAAAACATGTGCTTTTCATGTTCCTTTCTGTTTCGTTCACCAATAGGTTGCATAAAGGATAGACAAATTATGACCACCTTGTGGTTGAACTGCAGAGGAAAATGATTACACCATGCACTGCAACGTGCAATATTATTGTATGATATATAGCGATATTTTCAGTGACACCGTTACTTTTGCGTATTGCCATCCCAACTTCACGGCACACCTACTCGGCCGTTCAACTGTAGAGCTCAAGTAATTCAGATGCTGTTTTTGAAAATATATTTTCCCCTCTCTAGAAAGTATATGACGAATGTGCAATCTGCTGAGCAATTTCTGTTAAAGTAGTGTGAAAAGTGTGCGGGATTGCTGCAGAGCGTGGTCAATATCTTGGGTGCGATGCGATCTTTGACACTCTGATTCATACTGACCCTAGAGATTATGACAGGCTATGACAACCGGCTTAAGTGCAAACTTGCATAAGATGTCATTGAGGTCTTATTTAGTAGGCAGTTAGTACACGATTTATTTCATGCACTTCGGTATTGCAGGATGACGCCAAAAACCAGATTGCTGTCTTGCAGACCCTCATTTTTTTAGAACAAAATACAATGAAAGACGAATGTGTATTGGAAATGCTAAAGGAAATGTATATAACTTCACTAAATTATGTAGAGGGAGGTACACTTGTAGCGCAGGCGGAAAGTTTTCACGTGAATTGCAACTATTTTATGCTCTTTAAATAATTATTGTTCAGTAACCTCGACGATACACTGCAGTTATTTCGTGGTGAGTCCTGTGCGCTGAACGTGAAGTGAGAGAAAGTAAGAAAAGGCAGCGAGGTTTACCTGACGACGCACATTTGATTTGCTACCCCAAGCAGGGGTAGGAGAATTTAGGCAAGAAGAGAAAGAAAATTGTACTCAGTTCTCAAGCTCAACGATATCAAAAGGCACACTTAATCATTCAACCAGGATAACTAAATCTCGTGTCAAGTAGCGCATGCATATCTTTTCTTCCCTGACATACACACTACATTCGTACATTGCATTACAGTACATTACACAGTACATTACATTACAGTACATTACACAGTACACTCGAAAGCGTAGGAGGGAGTTATGCTGGACTTAATTTGCCCCACTGGTTTTGTTGAGAGTGACAGCGCTGCTGAAACGTCGCCTGTGCAGA
The DNA here is from genome assembly GCA_013339685.2 of Hyalomma asiaticum. NCBI lineage: Eukaryota > Metazoa > Arthropoda > Arachnida > Ixodida > Ixodidae > Hyalomma > Hyalomma asiaticum. Next base: position 93,110,807 of record CM023486.1, on the reverse strand, counting down.
CACGTTGTACTTTGCTGGTACATATTTGTGTGCTAACACGCGGATATTTCCTGTGCGCTTCTTGGTGTTTACTGAATGCTTGCTTTCCTTTTTTCACTCCTTGAACAAACTAATCCCGGATGAAGCGAGCTTCGTTCAAGTACCTATACCAGAGATCCCTAGAGTTTCTGTGACGTGTACGTAATCCAATGGCGTCTGAGGCGATCACTGGGTTTCAGAATTGGTTCATCTGTCCCTATTTTACGAGTGGTACATGCCAGAACAGCGCCATTGAATATATATGGATAGAGGTTCACGACGGCCATGCATGGTTTGCTAGATGATGACATGGGAGCAACGGAAACTCATTGATGGGCATTATTCAGGATGATCAGCAAGAAAGGACACAAAAAAGCACACCTAAAGAAAATATAAGGATTGCCACCGCTCTTGGGCGAGAAACCATGTACAGTCCGGTCCCCTGTTAAAGGGAACACTCGAATTTGCTCCTGTCCTACTGCTGGCGCTTTAATTGCAAGCGAATGCGCAAATAATTCTTGTTGATGGTACAGATGTGTAGAAAGCTGTCAGAACTGCCAAACACAACTTGTGTCCCGAAAACATACGCGACAGAAGCTTTGCAAGGAAACGAAAAGCGGACACGTCCTGCGCGCAAGTGTTCCCTTTAACTGTGGACAACTCCGTACTTTTTATGTAGCTTTTTAAACACTCTTCACGTTGCGTATTTGCGCAAACCCTCATTCAAACAAATAACTGTTTATGTAAGTAAGCAAACTAAAATGGTGGAGGCCCTCGCTTCCATACGAAAATATATTGCACGAAATGCTTCATGAATGTTACTTCAAAAATATTTCTTCGTGAAGTAACCAAACAAAGTTCCGCATAGGGTTCAGAGTTGCACGCGTGGGCGCTGGTACGAGAACGAATGAATCCGAATGCCACGAGCTCTGCGTACGGTTGAACACCACTGAGTCTAGCGCGCGCATAAGCCCCAGGCAAGACTGTCGCTGAGGCATTTTAGGAGTCTAGCTGATATCACGGACGGGTTCATCACTACCCGCGTAAACGAGAAAATTCGCTGACCTGTCATTGCCCACATCTCAGCTGTTCGTCTCTCGAAAGCCACGGAACGCGCTACCAGTGCGCGACGAGCGCCCCTTAATTTGCCTCAAACCCGAAGTTCCTAACGTCATCGAGTCGTAGGTCCCACAAAACTCCGCGTTTCCACTGCGTTTTCCCGCGTGGCAATTGTCTGTTATCAGCGCTAATTGTGGACGTTGAGCAATAACTACTGCGGTTCCTTGGACGAAGCGCACGTGATGCTATTTCCAATTTAGCGTCTAAATGCTGTGCATGAGCGCCATGAGAAAGGTCAAAGAAAGATGTGACAAAGACGGTCACCAAAAATAAGTTAAGCTATGCGCTCCGTGGAACTGCGGCATTTCCTGCCGCGGCCGGCAGGTTACTCAGAAGTCAAAGTACCGATTGTGGATGCGCGCCTGTCCATAATTTTTTTAGTTATTCATTACTGCATCTTACGTTTTTACGTTTTTTTATATTGTGATGAGTGTTCATGAGCTCGGACTTCCATTCGTTTTTTTTTTTTTTGTTCCAAGTCTCGTGCAAAAGCGAGTCAGCACGTCATGTGATCTCCTTGTATTTATTCATGTATCTTTGTGCATAATTTTCGCCACCCATAGAACCTTGCATCTTATGTAACAAAGTAGTGCCAAGTACTTTTCTCCACCTGATCTCTCAGCAATATTTGCCAGCTTGGCAACGCTGAAACACTGTTCAGGCTGTTGAAATACTGTTCGCCTTGTTGAATCCTAGCATCGTGTAGTGCATCATCTAGCATTAAATACACCTCGGTTTTGAGTTCAGCGCTTTATCCTGTGGTACCCCTCTTTTTGTCCGTGCATAGCCAATGCGCTGCTTTGACGAAATGAACGTAAACCGACTCGCCCGATTTATCATCTTGATCCAGTGAGCTGAAGTTATGTTCAACAACACAAACCTTCGGACAAAGCTACGAAATTCCCTTCGAAACGAGGATCTAATATACGAGAATCCAACGTAATGCTTCGGCGACCTAATGCACGCTATATAGCTCGTGAGGCACGAATTCACATAAGTGAGGTATATTGCTGGTGTAAATGTAACTCGGACAAATCAGAGGCGAAGAGTCGCTTACTAGAAGGAGTTGGACATCGCTTGTACTTGTTAACGTTGTGACCTTTGGTTGAGCTATATTAAGTGTTTTCTCTTTGACGCCATTAATGCGAACGCATGCTTAAAGAGGGCGCTGCTGTAGAGTTCACCTGTCTTTGCCAAGCAACGCGTGGCGGTGACGAAATTGCGCACTAAATTAGTAAAAATTTGGCACAGGCAAGTAAGACTCCTTACCTGCTGAAATTCGAAAGCACTTGCAGGCAGTAATATGGCTACGACGCGTGGAATGCAATCAAGAACTCGTTAAGCGTGTGTTTCGTCGGTCACGCCGAACAGCCGCCTTGAACGAGCTCGTAACGCGCTCGTTTACCACATCGGAGAAGGGGATAGATAGATAGATAGATAGATAGATAGATAGATAGATAGATAGATAGATAGATAGATAGAGAGAGAGACAGAGAGAGAGAGAGAGAGAGAGAGAGAGAGAGAGAGAGAGAGAGAGAGAGAGAGAGAGCCTTATACACATACTAAAGCGCGCAATTTTGTCTTTTGAAAACCACGAATAGCCTGTCTTCGCGGAGAAACACCTCTGAGAAATTCGACAACAATCCGAGTTTCCTTTCACACGACGCCATGTGGTCAAGTAACCGAGGAATCGTCACTTGATCGTATGCAGTGTTTCTGATGACGTCATCAATACGTTACGTGACTGCGTCACCATTTGGTCACATGACTAATGGTATAATTCGTATTTACGCCGTACGGTGGGCGCTGGATTCCTTTTGGCTCACAAGCCAAGTTTTGTGTTTCGTAATAATAAGAGCTGTCTACACCTATGAAAGTGAATTACGTTCCTTGGCTTACACTCAGTGTATGCAAAAATCTGTTGAGCATTAGACTCTTTCCATTCCGTAACATGAACTGCTCGTCACTCGTGACGGTGCAGTGACGTTCTCAAGGGACGCACCCGGCAGCTAGAGAGAGGGAGAGAGCCGAGTGGGCTTTCGACCGGAATGTTGTGTGTGTGTGTACACTCGATGGCGCTGCTCTATAGTCAGCGTTCCCGGATGAGAGGTAAAAAAGAAAACAGAGACAAATTCTCGAAAGCGGCAGGAGTGAATATGAAAAAAAGGTGACAGTAAAAGAGAAAAAGAAACAAACAGCGGTGTCAGCTTTCTTTTAGTGGGCACAGCAGCGCTTTCTTGCCCGTCGGAGATGAAGGCAGCAGCCGAGGCTCTCGGGAGAGAAAACGATCCGCTTTTGCCGCCAGGCCGTATACGCTCGCCCCGAGAAGCCGTCTGGGTGCCGCTGTCGTCTTTTGTTTCGGCCATCCTTTATTCATTTATTCGCGCCAGAGGTCCACGGCGCGGTCGTTGTTAATGTGTTGGGCCGCCTCCCGCTGTGGTTCATTCCTTCCTCCTGTATTCTTTTCATACTTATCTTCTTTTGCTTATGTGGCGCTTCGCGGGACCCCTCATATCTTCTTCAACACTTCTCCTCACACGCTCTCTCCTACTCTCCTACTTTATTCCCTCCCCCCCCCCCTTTTTTTTTCCGCTTACGTGCACAGGGACACACGACAGTGGGGCAAGCCTCTCTCTCTCTCTTTTCCTTTTTTTCCCGCGACTCTTTAACCGCGCACTAACTCCGCAGACCACTGGCCGTTGTTTCGCGTGGAAGCTTCGGGTGAGTCTAGCGCCTCGCAGTCTACCAGCCCTCCTCTCTCTCTACTCTTACTGTCCTTGCCCGCTGCCGTTGATCTCACACTCTGTATTTACTGCCGTTCTTTCGCCCCGTTTCTGTCCTTTTTTCTTGTTTCTCACACTTCCCTGGCACTTCTCCTTCTTTCTGTTTTTTATCTCGCTACGGTACATGTCCTCACGGGCTCCATTTTCTCTATACGAGACGGGTGACCCGCGGCAACCTCGACGCTGCATCTTCTTCTGGGCCGTGCTCTGTCAGCAACGCCGCGATGATTCTCTCCTCTTCCCCTTTTCCCTTCGCCGTTCCCGTCTCCTCTTTCCCCACTGGCTCTTTCACGCCAGACTGGTCCCCATTTGGCCTTCTTCCATCCCTTCGTTCTCCCTATTTGCTTCTTTCTTCGACTGCGACGTGCCTCGTGATTCAGCGAAAAATGCGATGCCACGCTCTGGTTTGCTTCCCTATTTTTCCGGTCTTGTCTCTATGCCCGCGGAATGTAGGTACACTGAGGGCGTGATTCTTCTTCTTCTTCCCCTCTTACACGTTCCTGAGACGAGAGCCGTCTAAAAGTGGGCCGTTGATGGAAAGAAAGAGAGAGAGAGAGCTGCAACGCCCCGGGCGAGGAAGGCCTCCGTTGATGTGAGCGGCGTGGGGCACTGTGCCGCTGTGAGCGTCGTGACGTACGATCGATTCGTGAATGACGTGTTCTGAGAGCGTGTTCTTTTTCCTCCGCGTACATGGTACAGGGGATGGCAGGATGATGCCGCCATTTGTAGAGATTTCGTGCACCTTTCTACGGTGGTATATTTTGTGAAAATGCCAAGCTTGAATTGCTGCGTCACTCCTCGCGTCACCGCTATTACACTTGCGGTGAAGACCTTCGTCGTCAGGAGACTTTCTTACATATTTACCCTCACCATAAGATGAGGGTCCAAAATTGCTTTTTTCTATATGGATTGTGGTTGATTTTGCCAGACGTATAAGTGTACAGGTGTCATATGCACGCGATTTCAACTCAAGTCTGACGAAAGAGGAAGCGCCTAGGACAACTTGCGTACAGATTGGATTAATTATACCAATTACATCTCGATCAACAATTTTTGATGCTTTTAACAGTGTCAATTTAGGGTCATATTCCTAAGGAAGCGCGCAGTGGGGCAGTAATACTGCCATGCAACTTCCGCTTAAGCAGAATGAGAATTCAGTACGCTCGCTACACTACAGAGTAGGGAGAGGAGGAAATATAGAAATGGAGATAGATAGATAGATAGATAGATAGATAGATAGATAGATAGATAGATAGATAGATAGATAGATAGATAGATAGATAGATCTGCAGTAAGGTACGGATAGTTTTCGCGCCATTGGCGTATGCAGCCAGTGCTCAAGAGTCTTCGCCTCGGAAAACCTTCAGCCAGAGAATTGAACACACGCTATAGAACATGGATAGGGCATATAAAGATCTTGGTGGCGCTAGCTGTCACACCGACTCAAAGGGGACGCTGTCCATCTACCCATCTTAGCCGCTCTGTGTGGGACGAGCACGGCTTCGAGAGAGCAATGGAGATTTGCCGAGTTATTGCTATAAATATGTACATAGTCGACGCACCCTTCATGCAGAAGGAGGAGGCCGAAACAGGCAGTACTACATGTGGTTGGTGCTGTGCGTAGGTCTAAGTTCAAAACCGAAGGTGTTGTGAAATCTACACATTTCCTTATTTTATTTTTTTTACTTCTTTTGTGCTAGCGTTCTGCACGTGTACCAGCTGCTGAAACATTCATGACCGCGTAGTTCGAGAGGAGGCGGTCGACAGCATTGAAAGCCATTAAACTTCACCCTTACAGCTTTAATGAGAACAGATGTCTCGATGCAAGTTTGAGGTCAGAGTTGGGGACTGCGGTTTAAAGAAAGTGTAGAACGGCATTGCGTCCGCATGCGGGCCATTTGGGCTTCACCTATATTCTCGGAAAGGACGATTAGCAAGTCACGAGCCAATACGTTCGTTTCCTTCCTGAGCCATTACGACCCTCGTCTCGGATCGAACTCTCAGCGTTGATTTGCATTTTGCATTAGAAACCGCTGGTGAAAAGTAAAAATCAAGGGTGCAAGTTCGCCAGTTTTGATTCCCTGGAGACTTAGATGCGGTGTGTATCGACCGAATTGCCGGTATGTCGACTGATGCGAAATTAGAGATAGCGCCTCCATAATTTCGAGCATAGCGTCTCCGGCGATAAAAAGGTTTAATGCAAGACGGGAGATAAAGTACATGTAGGTGAGCTTGTGACCTCGATAAGACATTTGTCTAGGACTGATGCTGCAGTAATATATATATATATATATATATATATATATATATATATATATATATATATATATATATATATATATATAATGCAGGAAATAGTGAAAACAAAATTACACTGTGCATCAGTGACTGGACGGAACATGTCGCCTCTGACGTCAAGGGACACTAAGGTTAAACCAACAATAAGCCAACGAATCCTTGAAATAGCAAACGATAACTTTAATATACTATCCACAAAACGAACAGTTGGCTATATATATATATATAAACGAACTCTAAAGAAAAGTCCATTAGCATACGTGAGTACTGACTCACTATTAATTGGAAATACACTATGAGCGCTTCATCCGAATAGTTCGTTCCACTGGACGTGTTATATGCTAATGCGACGACTCGTTCCTGAACAAGAAGTCCAGTTAACCGAGGTGATCGGATGCTTATACATCAAAGCGATTTATTGGTGTCCTCTTTACAGCGATGAGAGTGAGAGTGAGAGAGAGAGAGAGGGGGGGAGGGAGGGAGGGAGGGAGGGGGCGAATTTATTTACAGAAAGGCGGAGAGGTCGGCCTGAGCTATAGATCACTTTTGTTTGCTGCTTCACACTGGTCAAGGCAGAAGGGAAATAAAAAAAAAGTGATCAATGACGATGAAAAGAGGAGGTGTGTATGCACAGGTTCATAACATTTTTACAGCGATAAAGTCACGCGTCTAGTGCAGCGGCTTGAAGGAAGGCTACGGCTACTCCTATGATTACATGTTCAGTGTTGACGTCAGGCCGAGTACCTAACTACAGCTCGTCAGAGAGAGGTCCTGCTTGTGTTGCAGCTGTAGAAGTGGAGCTATTCCTGGCCCACTTTGTAAGCTGAAGAATGGAACCGCACAACAAGCCGCTATTCTCTGCGACTCCAAGCCGAACATTTAACAGCGGTAAATTAGTTCCGCTGAAAGTCATTAGCACGGCTGAAGAATGCTGCAAAAGATGAGTTAAGGTAACGTTCCATTGGATATCTTCACACACTGGTGTCAACGGCAACGAAAACGTTGATACCGCAGCCAACAATGTACTTTCAAGGTAATCGGTAGTAAAACGCTCCCGCGAATCATCAGAAAAGAGACAATTTGTGGCCATTTTCACTCCTTATGGAATTCGCTGCGTCAGCCCTGTGATAGGAGAAGACTTAGCCGAGCAAGTCGATGATTGGTTCGAAAACGTCGATATGATAATGAGGCAAGCCGTAGTGGAGGGCCCGGGAAACGTGTTGAATGTGCACATTCAGTAGTCGTTTAAGCGAGCTTCTCTCTTGCTAAGTTCGCAGTGAGCGTGCATGTGTGAGATTTGTTCAATTTAAGAAAGTGATGCAGTAGCTTATAAAGGGTGACGCAAAAAAAGAAAAGTCTAAAACTAAGAAAGACACGCAATATCATTGAATATATAAATATTTTTTGTAGTGGTTAGTTTTCACTCAATTTTTGCGTTATCAAGCAACACTGTCACAAACGGCTTTCCTCTAGTCGTACTTTGGTTATCACACCGTCGCAGATCGAATGGAAGCCTCCACCTGTGGTCGAGTGAGATGGAATGGCTCGATCAGGTTGCGTTTCATGCCGCCCGCCAGCGACTCAGATTAGCCGTTTCTACAGCTAGCTATATGCAGTTTTCGCTGACTGCTACCGGAAGTCGCAGTCACAACCACGCCCACGCTGAGGATGACTTCCGTAACCGTTTAACCACTGATCCACGATGATGCCTGAGCCTAGCCAATTGACGTTGCAAGTTACCACGAAGTCGCGTAGCGTGTACGCTACTTACTGACGGCACCAGTCGTACTCATATGCTCTTTCTGATCGGCGCGATAAAGGAGTCGAATCCACACCCACGCTTGTTCTGCGGTTTGCAATCACCGTATTACTAACACTGAGCCACAGTCACGATCAAGCATAGCCGCATAAAAATATAAGCGGCCCCGAAGCCGCGCATCCGAGTACCCAATCGCGCCGCCAAAGGCATTACGCAGGACGTGACGTCAGGGCCGGATAAGAAGAGAAAGAACGCTAGCTGGGCGTGTATGGCGCGTCCTGGGTGTAATATTTATTGGCGCGGCACGGCCTACCGTGCGACCCGGGTAGTCGTTTCGTTCTTACTTCGCAGGCGGCCATGTTTCGCAAGGCGTGTTCGTTATATGCAACCGCCGGCTGCACGCAGCTGTGCAAATGGGTCGACGAGCCAGCGTGGAGCTCTACTTTCGCCGATAGGGCCGTTTTTCTTTGTTTCTTTTAATTTCGCACCGTTTTTAAGTCAGCTCGTTAGCGCCGGCCGTTAATTAGACTCCCGGGTCCCTCAGGATCCGCCACCTAGTCTCGCTTTGTCTTTTGTTCCCTGCACTCGCTATCTGTCAACGCTTCGTATGCCACCCCACAATGTCGTAAGATCATCACGCTTTTGCTGTGCTTCGCTTTCTCTCGGGAACAGCCTTGTGAGACACCTTCACCGCAGGTTAAAGCATGCGGATTTTATTGCTAGAGTGGAAGGAAACATCGCGGTAATCCCTTGGACGTTTCGGTTAACGCCGGCAAAATAAATTGCGTTTTGTGCCAGTCCTCAGGTGTCGCGTTGCGTAACAGTTTTTTTTTTAAATGCCAAGCATTTCTTGGCGAACTTTATAGCTAATTTGACCGTATGTATTAACCGTATCTTTGACCGTACCTACTGCGCACACGCTAAGCAAGGGCAGCGGTAACCTTCACTCCATTATATGTTCGCTACCTAATAAAAGTGATAAGAGGACCTTACGAATAAGCGATGATTGTCATTCTTGCTTTCATTGTGAACAAGGCTACCGTGTGTGAGTCGGAGCGTGTTTTTACAAAGACGTATTTTCTTTTATATTATTATTATTACACGACCAGGCGGTACTCCATTCCATCCAACTCTCATATCCAGGAAAAAAGTTCACGGGAAGACACTACTTGACAACAATGAAATTTAGACAAGATATTATGGTACTCATACATTTGTACCCCGCCAAAACGTTGTCCTTTATCATCAGGTGGTGTCTCAATACTCAACCCTTCATCATTATCTAGTGACCGTACTTAATCCTTCATTGTGCACTCAGGCGCGTCTTTCTTTCTTTCTTTCTTTCTTTCTTTCTTTCTTTCTTTCTTTCTTTCTTTCTTTCTTTCTTTCTTTCTTTCTTTCTTTCTTTCTTTCTTTCTTTCTTTCGAGAAAGCGTGAGCCTCGTTTCCCACGGAACCCACAGAGCCTTATGCTGGCTGCGGGAAGTTATATTATCGTGCGTTGGAACAGGTCCAAGCGAAAAGTGGCGTCCCCGGCCTTCCATAAATATGTGCGACTGGTGTCTCACCTGTCTCGGGGAGCGTGAGCTGCGGGCTACGAGAGGGCGGTGAAACGATGCTTGCCCTGTGTGGCACGGCTCGAGATAACTGTCTCGAAGAAAAGTGCGAGCTAACGAACCTTCAGCGTGACAGCTAATGAATGGCACAATTACAGCCTTACCGATCGGTCGTATATATAAATGTTCTGGCGTGACGCAGACGGTCCCGCGCACGCGCTTTGTGACAGCTCGTTAACTGCTGAACCAGAAACAACGTTTCCTATACGAAACGCGACCTCGAGCACGCAGTAATTTAACATATGCAAAAACCAAAAGTCCTCGCTGCGACGCTTTTATTGTCGAGTGCATTAAGTTAGATGCCCGCATGCAGTTATGCGTACAATTAAGAAGATGGCAGCCAAATCTACGAGCCTTGCCTATGTTAAATGTTTAGCTAGCGTACAGGTTTTGTTAGAAGGTAATTGTTCCTTATCGCACAACATGGTTGTATTTTCCCAATTTGTCTTCAGTTATCTAGTGCTGACGAGTAGGAGCACGCGCTATTGTACACAAGAAGCACAAGGAGAATTTATCAGCCATTGAGTAGCGTAGTGGCGATCATTTCGAGGTTCGTTAGTGCTCAACGCACAAATTTGAAGTGTTGGCGTAGGTTATTGACTAAAGATATGTGTCAGCGAGCATGCGTACCGACAGAGACCAATATCACACCGCGTAACGTCGAGCTTCGAAATTTCAGGGCTCCTTTGACCTATTGACGCTTACTCCACTGCTGAAACTGCGAAACAGTTGCACATTTGTCGGCTGTGGGTGATAGGCTGCTTCGAGAGTAGCCGTAACGAATATTACCATGGTTGCCTGAATTTTTAGACGGCAGTTTTCGATTCTACCAACGTGAGTTGACGCTTTCGTTCTTACCCATATTACCCAACACGCCTTACTACAGTTGATAATGCTCCGGGACTGAGAGAATCCAAGTAATAGCGGTTGGTGGTCGAGGTAGTACGACCAAAGGGTGCATGTAACGGGATAAACGAAAACTTCAAAAGTGAACAGCAGGAAACAGTTGATAGGCCCGTATGCACGGAAATATCTTACATTACAATCGTTGAAATATTTATAGCGTATTCTTGTGCTGGATATAGTATCATCGAAAGTAACTAGCCGACCAATAGAGAAAACAAAAAAGAAAAAAAGCACTAAGCAACTCTTGTGAAAACCGCTGGGAATTCGGCTTCTCGCATTAGCATATTGTTTCCTGTTGCTTCATCTTACGTATCAATATTTTTATTTTTCTTATCGCACTGGCATGCATTCTTTAAGCTTTAACGAAGCTGCATGAATTCTTCTCAAGGAATTCACGCATAACCTTCACGTTTTCCACGAGTGGAAATGCGACCTCTAAGTTCTGCTCCCAATTCCCTGTAGTACCGCCTCGTTCTTTTCTTTTTCTCTTTTCCAACTCGACGTCAGGGCCAGGGTTTCCTCCCGAGGTTCATTCGCCGCATGGAAGGCGTCCAGCGGGGAGCCCCCACCCTCACTGCCGATGCAAAGCAGCGCCGGCCGAGAGCTGGCACCAAGTTTCGGGGGTTAGGCGGTGGTGGCAAGAAGTGGAGGCTGAGGAGGAGGAAGAAGGGAGGCGTGCTTTTAAAGCGGCCGGCTCAGCGCTGCTAAAGTTAGGCCCCGCGGCACTAAAATTAGCGGCGCGACATCGCCTCGCGGTCTCATCGACGGCGCATCTCGCGGCTCGGTCGCGTATATTTAGCGATCGCGCGTCGAGAGCGAGCAGACGCTCATGACACGGAAACGAGCCGAGATGTGGCCGTGCGCGCTGCTAACGCCTCTGGAACGATGACGAACACTGTGCATGCCCCGGACTGCGGGGCGAGCACAGCGTCTGGTGTATGCGCGCGTGCGTGTGTGTGTGTGGTGTTAGCGAAGAGCGGAGAGTGTGAGGGCACAGTTTGTTTCCTCGGAGCCCAGGGAAAACAAGCATATAGAGGGAGTGTGGAAGAGAGGCAGGATGCTGAGGGGGGGGGGGGGCAATGACGACGCGGTTGGCAGTAAGGGCGTGATTAGCATGGATGAAACCGTCCAGTGCCCGCGCGGAACGTGTGTTGGTTGCGTCACGACGAAGCCTCGGCGTGCGTTACCTGAGCCGGCCGTAACCTGTGAGGTGAGCTGCGATTTAGAGATACGGTGCCAACGTTTTCGTGAGATCTGCCTTTTTTTTTTATCTTTGAGATTTGCTCTTTTTTTTTGTTTCTGTGAAGTTTCTCAGGCGACGGGAGAGGAGAGAGTTGTGTGAGATAACGTTCGCTGCTTCGCTGGGCGTTGAATGGGTGGCTCTGTTGTCGCTCGAGGTGTTCTGCTATACCTTGCGCAAGGTCGTGGGTTTGGCTTCCGGCCCTGAAAACGACAATCCGTCGAGGGAAGAAAAGAAGCGCGACAAATGCTTCTGTACACAGGAAATGGCATGACGGTTTAATGAGAAGCCCGCGCGTCTACCAATTAACCTGCGTAATTCTTACTTTGGAGTGTCGAACTGCGAACACGTGAATACCGTAAGCTGAAGCAATTATCCCACAAAAATACTGAGTGTGTTTTTAGGCTTGAGTCAGCGTTCCTCGTGGGTTCTGTTGAGAGGGCTCTCCAAACATTCATTCAAGTACGAAATCTCTGTACCTTCAGAACGTGACTGTTAATTGGTGACACCATATTTTAAGACAACTAGATGAGAAGGACTGCAAAATCGCTGCGGCAAAACACGCGAAATGGTACACGGCGTACGCCTAGCGCCACAAAAACGGCGGTGATGAGGTGATCTCTGTGTCTCCGACCTGTGTCTTTCTATCTCTGCCTTTGGCTGCCCTGACGAAGACAAGTCCAGTTGTCGAAACGCTGGCTCTAGTGAAGTAGTTGTTCTGATGAAGACATGTTCACATGTCGAAAGTTGGCTCTGGTGGAGTAGTTATCCTCAAGACAAGTTGACTTCTCGGAAAGGTTGGATCTTGCAGAGACGTTCGCATGAGGAAGAAAATTTCACTTGTCGGAACGTTGACGTTGGCGGTGTTGATTTCCTGAACAGGACAAGTTCACTTGTCGGAACGTAGGCTCTTGCGGAGACGTTCTCTTGAGGAAGACAAGTTCACTTGTCGAAACGTTCGCTCCCGAGGAGATGTTCTCTTGAGGAAGACAAGTTCACTTGTCGAAACGTTGACTTTGGCGGAGTTGATGTCCTGAAGGAGACAAGTTCACTTGTCGGAACGTTGGCCCTTGCGGAGACGTTCTCTTGAGAAAGACAATTCACTTGTCGAAACGTACGCTCCCGAGGAGGCGTTCTCTTGAGGAAGACAAGTTCACTTGTCGAAACGTTCGCTCCCGAGGAGATGTTCTCTTGAGGAAGACAAGTTCACTTGACGAAACGTTCGCTGCCGAGGAAACGTTCTCCTGAGGAAGACAAGTTCACTTGTCGAAACGTTCACTCCCGAGATGTTCTCTTGAGGAAGACAAGTTCACTTGTCGAAACGTTCGCTGCCGAGGAAACGTTCTCTTGAGGAAGACAAGTTCACTTGTCGAAACATTCGCTCCCGAGGAGATGTTCTCCTGAGGAAGACAAGTTCACTTGTCGAAACGTTCACTCCCGAGATGTTCTCTTGAGGAAGACAAGTTCACTTGTCGAAACATTCGCTGCCGAGGAAACGTCCTCTTGAGGAAGACAAGTTCACTTGTCGAAACGTTCGCTCCCGAGGAGATGTTCTCCTGAGGAAGACAAGTTCACTTGTCGAAACATTGGCTCTGGCGGAGTTGCTGTCCTGAAGAAGACAAGTTCACATGTCGAAACGTTAGCTCTAGTGGAGTAGTTGTCCTGAAGACAAGTTGACTTTTCGGAAGCTTGGTTCTTGCGGAGACGTTCTCTTGAGGAAGACAAGTTCACTTGTCGAAGCGTTGGCTGTGTTGGAGTAGCTGTCCTGGAGAAGACAAGCTGACTCCTCTTAATGCTGGTTCTAGCGACACTGCCCGTTTTTCATGGCTTTCAACGATCTGGTCATCATTTGCCTGTTCATAAACTACCTTTGTCATTTGGGATGCACACTGCAATGAAGTGAAACTAACTCGCTCAATTTTTTTCCCGCTGTCTAGAACGCAAGACATACGAGCATGCACTCAGGTGGACCAAGTTCAGTGGTTGCAGTTCTTAATATGTTCCCGTTGGCCAAGAATGGCTTTGCGCCGCCGATTCCGCGTTTTGGTCCTTCACTCTCCATCGACCGCCGTGCCACCCTCCTCTTCATGGAACAACATTTAATCGCGTTTCTAAGGCGAAAAAACGTCGTCTCATGACGGACGCTGATGCAGTAGAACGGCTACGGGACCGGACACCTGAAGGCAGCGCGGATTTCGCATAACTGCGGCTGCTACATAAGGGACCGTCACGCATGGACTAGAGACGCATTCGCAACCGGTATGCTAGCTAGACACACGGTTACACCGTAGAGTAAATTCAAACAATGACGTTTTGTTGTCCATTGCATGAAGCATTGGTGTACGCGTATCGCACTAAGCTTTACTACGCGAGGCTTTTCTGCTTGTGGCACGGAAATGTTGCTTTGTGTACGACACGTACACACATTGCTTACAGTTACTGCTTTGTCTGGTCATTGGGTCACGTCAAGCTAGGCATGTAATTTTTAACCCAGTATGACCATCCAGCATGCGTACCGTCAAATGAAACTGATTTGATCTGATTTATTTGAAATTGCCGCTTTGGTGACTTCCAAACGGCATGGGCATCTGTTGGCAAGATCATCGAACCTGCGATGGCAACCTTAAGAAGCATGGCGTAAGAAGTTGGCCACCTGGGTTCTCACACGCGTCTCACACGCGGGAGGCGTCTTACCTTGCAGTTTTGGGGTAAAGGGTAATTCAAGTTACGCTGGGTGCATCGCGACAGCAGCCCTCTCAACACTCCAGACCAGACCATCCAGCTCGTCTTTCCCTTTCAAATGTGAACCAACTCACCAAGGAGAACGCTTTATTGAACTATACTTCTTATCCGTTCATTGCCACGCAAACTGCAGTTCTTTCACGAGGTCAATAACGCTTTAAGGCAGCTACATACACATAGCGGCATATAAATGTAGTATCTAGCTTTCGCCGTTCACGCACGTTATATACAAGCCTACAAGAACGCAGTAGCCGGCGTTCCTTCCACGATTCCTATTCGCGCCGTCTATAATCAAGTTCGTCGCGAGAAATCTTGCGCGACAGTCTTCAAGCGCTCGCTCACTTCGTCGTCATCGTCTTTGCCGCCGCCATCAAGCGTGACGGCAGCGGCGGCAGTGACTGTCCGCCGACGGGGGACGGGGTACGGGGGGGAGCTTTGTCGAAACTCTTCGGCGCACAAAGTGCCCGCTTATCACAGCCCCGCGGCGCGGCGGCGAGGATCCCTTAATTGCCCGCCTTTCAGGACGGCCGGCCGGCCGGCCGGACGGCGGCGGCTCCACCAACGCCTACAGTCGAGCCTCTCGCGAAGCACGGAGAACCCGCCAACAGGGGCTCCCAAACTTCTCGACGAAACTCTGGTGGCCCCGCGCGGTACGTCGTCAATCAAATTACACGTCAGCGCCTGAGAGAAGCGACGCCGCCCCGATGCTCCTGCGGTGTGTATAAGGGGCACGCCGAGCGGTCACATATTGGCCACGAAGGAAAAAAAAAAAAAAGAAGGAAAGAACAAAGTTTGTCCGAGAGTAACAAGTTCTATTGACAAGTATACGAAGAACTTGACCCTGGGAGCAATATTAAAAGGAAGTTGCGTTGTCGCTTCTTCTTCTTCTTCTTCTTTTTTCGAGGGTTGTTGGGAAGAGGTCCAGCGCCGGCCACGGTTTTTCTTGCACGCTTCGTGGGACTTGCGCGCGGTCTCTTCGGTTGCCTTGAATGACTTTCCGAAGGTCAGAGCCTTTCAGGCGACGCCATATTTCCCGCACTAAAACTGTCGACGCGTTTCCGTTGTCTTTACGCGCGTCGGGTGAACGAGCCAGCCTTGTGCGGCCGGTCTTTGGGAGCTTCTTGGGTCGCGAGGGAGCAGAAAGCCGTGGAAAATAGAACGGAAACGGGCCGTGTGGGCCGGCTGTTAGTACTAGGCATCCGCAACTGCCATTGTTTGCCGGTCAGTTCCCGCCGACGTACGCGGACGTAGACAAAAGACGTAAAAGTTTTTTTTCGTCCCGGTGGAGGCAGCCGAATATATGTTTTCGAAGAAAACATCGGAGGTAACAGAACAGAGTGGTGTCAGACAGACAGACAGACAGACAGACAGACAGACAGATAGATAGATAGATAGATAGATAGATAGATAGATAGATAGATAGATAGATAGATAGATAGATAGATAGATAGATAGATAGATAGATAGATAGATAGATATGGAAAGACGGACGAACGGGCGGATGGACTGACTGATGGACGAACTGTAACTGTGGATGAATGGATGTCGTGTCACACAGTCCCTTGGCTTGTGCTGCCATGCGGAACTGAGGTTTCTGTCTGCGTGCAAATTTGCTCTTCTGCATTGGCATGGTTTTTGCAGAGTTTTTACAGGAGTGGGAACCTTTAGAGCCCAGGGATAGGAAATACAGGAATTTTACACTACAAAGGTAGGCACAGTTTATACATGAATGACTGGACATAGGTGAGCAGCTAATAACTCATAAAGTAAACATAGATGACTTACATAGGTTACACACATATGTAGTTGAACGTCAAACAAGCAGTTTTCTTTTCACTTTTAAATTAAAAAAAAAAGCCGTTTTCGTCGTGCTTCCGTCCTTCTTTCGTTCGTTTCTTTTATCGAGCACTGGTTGCACCACCAGCTGTGGCAATTACGTGACAATGACGTTCTACTGCTCAACTAAAGCTTCAAATTGGGCTGCTTCAAGAACTAGTGTATTCAGAGGTTATTTTTACCGCTGTGTTCGGTGAACTGTTCGACGAGTGGCGTCCGCCGCATGATGCTCGCTTGAGTGTTCGTGGACATTTCATGTACTGCCCGTGTGACGTTCAGAGCGATGCCAAAAGCGCATGTCTCAAGCTCGAAAGCCGACGCGGACAGACCTCAGCGACTGTCGGCGGTATCAATGGGCAGACACTCTTGGGTCGGGCAGAACTCTCCTATCGTCTTCGTACCCATAATCCCTCGTTCACCTGCATATGGTGCAACACGCCGGAAACACACCTGGTTATCCTCTCTGCCTTCCCTTTCTTTATTTCTCTCTCTCTCTTTCTTAAGGCACGTAGGGACAAAGACAAATGGGGAAAGATAATGTTTTGTTGTTTCGTGGGGTTTTACGTCCCAAAACCAGTTCTGATTATGAAAGACGCCGTAGTGGAGGGCTCCGGAAATTTCGACCACCTGGGGTTCTTTAACGTGCACTGACATCGCACAGTACACGGCCCTCAACATTTCGCCTCCACCGAAATGCAGCCGCCGCGGCCGGGATTCGATCCCGCGACCCTCGGATCAGCAGCCGAGTACCTTAGCCACTAGACCACCGTGGCGGGGCTAGGGAAAGAGGAGCATATGAGCAAATGCCTATTGCGCGAATACCAATAAAGCTTAAAAGGGCAGAAAGCTGTGCGAGTCGGTAAGAGTTCATTATGTAAAAGTGTCATTGCTTCGGTTGTGCTAAGTAAGCATTTCGTCTTTAGCATTATGGCTATAGGTTGTAGCTTTTTAATATACTCTTTATGTTTTCTTGCATTGCCAGCTTCTTGTGATTGTATTTTCATTGTATTACCCCTCATGCATGGGCCTGCATATTGGCCTGCGGTATCAATAAATAAATAATAATAATTAATAAAGAAAAGGCGCGCAAAACACGGACACAATGGAGGAGTCAAGGAAGCCAGGGAAGATGAGCGTTGTCCACTTCTCTTCCCTTGTGTCCTTGTTTTGCACGCCTTCTTCACACACTTACGCAGAATTCCACTATTCAGAA
This sequence comes from Hyalomma asiaticum, assembly GCA_013339685.2. Taxonomy (NCBI): domain Eukaryota; kingdom Metazoa; phylum Arthropoda; class Arachnida; order Ixodida; family Ixodidae; genus Hyalomma; species Hyalomma asiaticum. Next base: position 93,093,278 of record CM023486.1, on the reverse strand, counting down.
CAAGGTCGCAGGTTGGGTTCTCCACTGCAGTGACAGAGCGCTCTTTCGAGCGCAGAACGCAAAAAAGGACTAATTCCTGCATGCGGACAAAGTTAGCTTTACAGTAGCGTCACGACCGAAATTCGGTGCCCATTTCCCCTTCCCTGTGGGATTTGAGGTTGCATTGTGTCACACACGTGCACACACTTGCGAATATCTAATCAGCGCTGGTAGATTGTGGTACTTGCCTAAATGTTATGCGCTGCAGGTGTTCATAGCTTAGACAAGTGATCTACGATGCATGCACGTAGTAGCAAGCAAAGTTCGCACGCGAGAATGTTTGAAGTGGCACCGAGACCCATCTGTCAATTATCAGCGTAGCAACAACAACTGCTTACGGTGGGAGAACGATATAAAAAGGCATTACGAACAACTTATTTCAGGCAAAAGTAGGAAAACTGACGTCTCCAGATGCATACAAGACAGCTTACGCAGATATCCGTTTCTCTGAATCTTGAATGGTGCTTTTTCAGAAGATCCATCACGATGCTCCGGAAAAAGAAAATGGAAAGAGTCTTCTTCTCTCGTTCGTTTGTTTTGAACAGACCTAATATTATGCTATGCAATTGTTTTTAAAAGCAACTGGTACATTCGTGAGCAATGCAAAGTGGAGCACTGATATACCCTTCGCGATGCCATAGTGGTTGTATGCAGCTCCGAAGAACTACAGCCTTCGTAACAGTAAGTGCTTAAGCCGAAAATCCTCTCTTGCAAATTAATGCGTCAGTATGCAGAACACGAGTAATCATCCCCCAAACACGAATTCAGTGTTCTTTTTAACATTGCTCCCGTCTGCACGTAGGTGTGCTTACACAGATATTTAACTTGAAGAATGCGATGCGAAACTGCAAGCGCACTGTGATTTTTAAGTGAGCTGCACTTTCTACGTGTCATACGCTGTGCTTCAGTGCACGCTGCTTAAATGCGAAGAAAATGTCGCTCAAGTCCACTGCCATTAGGAATGTGTTCTGCTTAGTTTCCTTTATTTGTGTGTGTGTGTGTGTGTGCGTGTGTGTGCGTGTGTGTGTGTGTGTGTGTGTGTGTGTGTGTGCACGCATGAAGAGCACTACAACTTTCAAAGGATATGAGGGATCCTACACTACGTACGACGTTCTCGAAGCCCCCATGTTCTTGCTTTCGGACGTTAACCTTCGCAATTTCATTCGAATTTTCTTACTCAGCTTTCGACCGACTCCTTTAGGGTCTTCGCTTTTCCCTTTCTGTGTGGCGTCAGAGCTCAGTTCGTTACCGAGGATACTGGAATACTACTGCTAATAATAAAAAAAAAGAGGTCTCCGTTCTTACTCTGCGTGGCTAACGAACGATGGGTTAACGAACGTTCGGCCATCGCTCTGCAGGGGTTATAGCATGCACCTTGGCTGATATCTTTCTCTCTCCAATACATAGAGACCGTAAGGAAGCCAACGCAGTGAGGGCACTCCTTCTTCGTAGTTTAATTTCTCTTCAATTTTTCTTTTTGCTTCTTCCTTTCTCTGTTCGCGTATCCGGCACGTTCGTGCGATGCACGGTTCGTCAACTTGTTGAGCCGTACCAGAAAAAAGAGCGGGAACGTGAAGCACTCTGCGTCGCCGCTCGCGCTTTTGCAGAATAAGAGGCCCGGGAAACTGGGAGGACGTGCGTCGACGCGACCCCTCGCGCACACACGCACGCACGCAAGTACGTCACGCGGAAGCACGCGCGCGCACGAACGCACGAACGCCGAGGGAGGGTGGAAGTAAAGGAAGCGGCGAGCCTTGCAGTGACCGGGTTTCTCTTCGATTTTTTGTCCCTAAGTACAGCCGCGCGGTCTAAAAATAGAAGGCACGCCTGTGACCTTTTTTCCCCGGGCTGCCCCGCAGTCGTCGTTTGTTCTTCCTTCTTCGTCCGATAGGATCGCGGTAGTGGTAGTTGGAAGAAGGGGAGGCAAAAAAAAAAAAAAAGGGGGGGGGGGGGGGCTATGCGAAAGGCGATGAACGCGCACAGGCCTGCACGCATCGTCGACTTCATCCTAAGAAAAGGAAGACGGCTATATAGTGGTAAAGAATGCTTCCGATAGTCTTGAATCTTTGAGGGGCGTTCTTTCTTCCGAGCGCCGCTTTCCCCGTCTGATCGGGCCTTTCTCGCGAGCGTCAGTCGAGCGCCTATGGGAAGTTGCGTTTGAGTTGCAGGTAGATGCACTGGCGTTTTCTCGTTCCCTGTGGTTTTATTCCTAGTTGTGTTCATTTAGCCTGATCTATATTGCATATAAGTAGACTTACTTATGCTGAAGCATTGCAGTTGCTTGAAATTTTCTTGCTTTGAGTAATATGTCTGCCCATAACAGGCGTAAGAGTTGTCAAATTAGCGTTCAAAGAAGAAACGCATTCAAATGAGGTAGCGCTTTACACATTGCAATTTCAAGATGCATAGCTCCGTTTGAAAAGCTACATGTACGGTGCATCCATGATAATTCTACGCCAGAGATCGCTTAACTGTGAATACGAAACATTATAGACAAATCTCGTTTCCGTTCTTTTTTTTCTTTTGCAACAACAACAACAACAACAACAACAACAACAACAACAACAACAACAACAACAACAACAACAACAACAAATCTCGAATGCGTCTTTGTAATGGCTCCACTGTTAAGCAGGCTTGTTCTGCGGCAAAACATAAATTTACGTTGCAATGAAGGGAAATCATAATTGGAGAAAGTACTTAGTCTAAACAGGGCATGATTTAGTTCGCTTTAATAATAGTTTCTGGGGTTCCACGTCCAAAAACCGCGATATGATTATGAGGGACGCCGTAGTGGAGGGCTCCGGAAATTTCGACCGCCTGGGGTTCGTCAACGCGCACTGCCACCGCGCAGTACACGGGCCTCAACATTTCGCCTCCATCGCAAATGCGGCTGCCGAGGCCGAGATTTAACCCCGCGACCTTCCGGTCAATAGTCAAGTGCCATATCCACTAGACCATCGCGGCTGGTCGATCTAGTACATTTCAGCAAAGAGGAATTTACATGACAGCAAAGGGCCAAAGCGGACATAGAAGCTTGACCTGGGCTAGACCTGGGTTGAAAGTTCGTGAAGCTGCCGCTTGCTGGTGTTCCATGAGATCGGATGTCTGCTGTTGCGGACAGCTGGTATCGCATGCTAGCCCACCCGGGCACGTTCCGTCCTTGGCTACCGCAACCCACTCAGCGCCCTAATTTAAGCTTCTACCCCCTGAATAAAAGCGGGAACGTTCCCTGGGGATACTGAGCTGCATGTGTTATTCCTTCTCTCACGCGAAACAACATTACCGCAATGCAAATGCGCACTGCAGCGAAGCATACTAAGCAACCCCTATGAAACGCATTCAGCACTGCGCTAGAAGAGCTAATTGGTTATGCATCGCTGCTGATTACAGCGTGCTACCGAGACGTACACACATGAACGCAAGGAAAACAAGTGTACGAAGAGGACGATCTCGGTTGTCCTGTTTGCGTGCGTGTCTTTCTTGCACTTTTGTGCCGGGCCTCGCGAGCCAATCAGGATCCCCAAACTATATACGCTGTTGAGTGCAGGCTTCTAACATCGCATGAAAAGAAGTATTTGGAGGAAACTCAATCATTGGACTGTGATTGAACGAAGACCTTATGTTTCCGCAACAACTGCTACCCAACATTACCCAAGTGCAGCGAATTTTGGCCAACATTAGCCAAGATTAGCCACCAACAGCAGCCAGAACCGATCAATAGAGGTGCCTAACGTGCACCCGCGCTAGCCGAAACTGGCAAGCGCTGGTAGTGTACGAGCAGTTACAATAGTATAATTTCGATATTTGCTATCGTATGTGATCACGTGCCATTTCAGAAAGTAGAAGGAATGCGTCCAGGAAAGCAACGCTCTCTTCACAAAATTAGAGCTCGCCATTCCACTCTGTGAAAGTGGGCGACCAGGGAAACTGCATACTGTCACACAGCAGTGTCGTGCGAAACTCACCCCAGCGCACGCTGTTAATGGCTCTTCGCTTGCGCTCGGTTTCTCGAACAATGAGCTCCACCCTCGCGCCATCGTAGTTCACCCTGGCGTGGCAGCAACCGTGGCAACGCGGATGCGAATACGCGGACACTACTTTTGTCCCACGCTAGAGCCATAAACAGCTACAGGCTCTAAAATAACAGGACCGTGGTAACCCGCCGTTGTAGGCTAGCGGCCGTGGGCTGCAAAGTTTGAGGACACGGGTTGTGCTTAAGCATGCAGGTTCAATTCCTTGCACCGCTGAACGTGCTTACAATTCGAGGACACCCGTGTGCTTAGATTATAAGCGCATCCGTAGGCCGCCAGAATTATTCTAGAGTCCCCTACTACGGCTCACTTCATCATCATGTCGTGCTTTCGGTGCGTAAAGCAGCAGTATTTATATTTAGAGAGTCGTGCTAGACCTAGCAGGTGCGAAGTCGGAGACCGTTGTTTGCGAACACGTTCAATCTCGTTCGGTTTTCCCCGTACGCCATTGGCCTGAGCTGCGTTGACCTCGTAGCCGCGGACCCCGTTTCTACGTGAACACGTACGTAACCTCTTCAATCTCGGGATTCTTTTTTATTTTTGTAAAAAAAAAGGTCTTACTAATTGGAGGGCGAAAACATTACGTTTTGTTGTACTGTATTTATTGTCCACAAGAAGGTGACAAGAGATGCTCGTCAATTTCTGGGATGTTCACCGCTTGCCAATTCGCCGTTCTCGCCCTCCTGTTCTATGGGCCCCCCTGTCACGAAATAGCGCCCACTTAAACAAAGGAGGCCCCGCCACGGTGGTCTAGTGGTTATGGCACTCGGCTGCAGATCCGAAGGTCGCGGGATCGAATCCCGGCCGCGGCGGCTGCATTTCGATGGAGGCGAAATGTTGAGGCCCGTGTGCTGTGCGATGTCAGTGCACGTTAAAGAACCCCAGGTGGTCGAAATTTCCGGAGACCTCCACTACGGCGTCCCTCATAATCAGAGCTGGTTTTGGGACGTTAAACCCCACAAATCAATCAATTAAACAAAGGATAGAGAGTAATCTTGAAAGCCAGCGCTGCATTCAGTCACGGCATATCTGCAGCGCGCATAACGAGACGCGCACCTTCATACTCGTAACGTTGCAGCTAGCGAACGCGTTCAGTTCCGAACAAAGATATCTTATCACGTCCCAGATCGCGTTCCACACCCTCGTATCTGAATCTCATTTGCTGTCAATCATTAACCCCTGGGCAATGCTGCGGACCCGCCATATCACCTTAGTAAATGTGGAAAGGGGTGGCTGGGAAGTGGGCGGAGAGAAACGAAAGGTAAGGAGATTAACCAGTCGTGCGTCCGCTTTCCCACCCTGCACTGGGAGAAAGTAAACAAAAGAAGCAGAGAAAGTGCTGCCAATGCAACACCGGGCGGTTCTCCATTACGCCTCAAATCGACCACTTAGCAAAGTCAATCGTAGAAACAATGATGCTCGTACCGCTTTGCGACATGACGTATGACAGCGCGCACTTGGACAAAGGCGCCGACAAACGATGTCTTCATTTTTCGCGCCCTTCTTCGTCCTTTGTTTACGTCGTACGAGCTGTCACACATAACGGACCAATACAAAACGAGTCGTGTATCTCACCTCGTGAGCCTGCTGCCCGTATTACGGCACTTCAACGTAGGCATCTTGAGGCAGCAGTAACTGAGTCGACAGGCAAATGTGAGGCACGTTGCGCGAGAACAAGCAACCTAAAGTCAGCGTTGCTCCCACACGTTTCCCTGGAACGACGAACAAATGACACTCAGCACGTGTTCGAGCGCCCGGATTATCCAGCTCTCGCTTCCTCGTTAGTGCGTGATTAGGGAGCTCAGAGATGGGCGCGAAGCCGAAGAAATTTCGCACGTCTAACGAGCGCGCTACCACCGCCGCCGTTGTGTAGAAACAAGCTGGCTTCGCGTTCTACGCTGCCTGCCTGCACGGAGACGTTGTTTCTAAAGTTTCCTCACCGGTGCACGGGCGGCGATGAAGGCACGCTTTAGGCGTGGGATAGCAACGCTCCGCACCGGGTTTGTTTCGGCACGTGGACTTTGTTAACGGGGATTTTTCACGTCCTTATCTAAGTCCCTTAACCGAAAGCGTCCGGGAATTCGTTCTCAGAAGTGTGACAACGATGATTATACGTTGCTGCTTCTTTTAATTCAGGACAAAAAAAAAAAAAAAAAAAAGAAGCTGAACGCTTAGAACCGTGCCCGTGGAATCCTAAAACGAGTGATAAAGCACGACAGACTTATCCCGCAATACGACTTTGTTATTTTGTTGCTATGCCGAGCTGGAGACTTTAAAAGGAAACGAATTTGCGCTAATGCGGATGCTTGGGCTTGTTGGCACGACGATCTGGAAAGTTTTGAACAGCGTAGCAGGCACAGGAGTGTAGTAAAAAGTAGGGCACAGACAAGGCGCTATAGATATCCTTCTTTTATTAGGGCTTCGTGCGTGGTGCATATCGTAGCATGTTTAGAATTTGGGCCATTTTGTGACTTGTGGATCGCGGTAGAGTACGGCTTACGCTAGTTATTTTCTGCGCACTTGATGATGTGAGCAAAGGGTCCAAGTAGCAGTGAATCGGTATGACGGACGTCGTAGAAAAAACAGCGCGAACACGGGGACGAAGAAAAAAGGAATACACACCACACCACGGTGCGCATGATAGACGGTTTTAGTTACACGTACGTAGAGACTTTGCGTACGTGGAGCTCTTAATTGCGAGCACTGCGCATGCGCAGGATGTAGCGGCCGCGCGCTGGCCTGACGCACGTATGTAACATTCGACTTCTTGCGTTCATTTCCTGCGCACGCAGACAGCTTAGCGCGAGGTTCCCGCGAGATCACGGAATTGGCGACAGTATTCCGAGCGCGCGCAGCCAGGCGATATGAATTGGAGTGTTCCTATTTCCAGATAGATGGAGCTACATGGTGCTTCTTGGCCTTCGTCGCGTACGTGTAGCTAAAAGCGTTTCATATGGCGTGCACGTAAAGTACGTGGACCTTTTAAGTTTGCGTGCGTGAAATTTCCTGCGTACGTACATGAACTAAAGCTGTCTAATATACACAACCGTCGTAACGAAAGTGCACCGCAGTATCGCACGTCTCTGTCATTCGGTGGCCTTTGCTAAGTTTCGGTTTTATTTCCTGTTACCGCTCAAATTTGCGAAATAATTCATTCCCGTAAACATCTTCTTGATTTAATTAAACACAAACCAAAGTTATGATGGAAGACGAAAAAGAAAGAGCAAGTGTGCCGTCTTGAAAAGCGTTTCCATCATTTCAGCGTGGCAAACGAATAATGATGAAGCGTTTCCCTGCTTGCCATCTGACTGGTAGAAGTTTAATGCAGTAGCCCTTGATTGATTATGTGTACGCCGGCCGGGAAAGAGCGTTGGCCAAGGTGCTTGTTCTGCGGCGGTAGATTCAGACAACGAAGAAAAAAATTGGTTCGTATTTCTCTTACCCAAAGGCCGTTGGAAGACGGCCAAGGCTGTTATCAATAAACGGCTCCAAGGATATGCTACTACTAAAATGTTTAAAGCTCACGTTTAGATCCCTTTTTGTTAGCATATTTTACATGCGATCAGTCGTTTGGGTAGCCAGGAGAGTTCTTCCACGTGCATCAAATAATCGGTAACCTATTTTTAAACATTGATTATTGCACCTACACGTACCGAATACAACTGGACCATCAGCGACCTGGCGACAACTACGTGCGGTGTCGTCTTGACGTGTGACTGTTTGCAACGTAGGCAGCTATTGCCGTCCAGGCTTGTCTGTACAAGCGTTCATTTGATCCTGACTATAAGTTCAGCGATCGCACAGGATAGCCACACAAGTCAACATTTTCCCCAAAACAAACATATGTCTGGCATGAACCCCACTTCGGCGTATGGCCGAAGCTTATGAACACACTTGGATCATAATCGGTACCTTATTTAATGTTCACGTAAATTTGGCCGCGAAAGAACACACCAGAAGAGAAGAAGGAGGCAGGGCACTCCCAAGCACCCAACCTCAACGGGGAGGTCCACCGCGCCGCTATAGAGAAGGCTTCCGCACCCGTGAACTAGGACCCCCGAACGAGGGCGCTGACACGAGGGATGCAGGTGACAAGAATAGAACGGCGAGATTCTGCGCTATCACCAAATTCTACCATAAATCAAGGCGCGAATTCCCGCCACATAGCCACAAACTGGACAGGTGCGAGGCCGTTGACTCCAGGCAGCCACAGACCACAGCTTTCCCAACCCTTCGCACTTTAAATATATGTAGCCGGACGGTTACCCATACGACGCGTGCAGATTACGTAAGAGAGCTCAGGCGGCTCGAAAGCACATGCTATGGGAATGTGAAAACCGTAGCGCTGAAAATGGAGGCTCCTCAGAAGGAATCAGAGTGCGGCGGAAGACCGCGCGCTGGCCAGCTCCGATTTACAAGGACAACTTTGAGCCATCCAGCAAGCCCGGGAGGCGGCAGGTAGACAAGGTCGTCAAATCCTCGTTGCGCGACCTATGCCCATGCTACTACCTGTCGGATTCTAAAGTAAGTCGAGTAGTGAGAGAAACAGACACAACGCCCTTTCTGAAGGTCGGCTGTTCTCTCACTGCTCTTCGTCTTCGTCCCTGTCCCTGTGCTCCTATAGCGTGAGCGCCCAGGCCACGGTGAAGCTCTTTGTCGTTACAGTCGTTTCAATAACTCCAACTAAAACTCACGCGACGCAACCACACACCAATTCGCGTGTTTGCGATTGCGTTTGTCCGAAACACACATAGGCGCACTCAACACTCTGGTGCCGCGCTCTTGCGAAACGTTTAGCCTCGAGCTGCGAACGAGTCCAGAGAAGGTCATTACTAGAGGTGAGGTGGAGTGTGCTGTCATTGCTCCAACACGATCGTCACGTGGCCAGTTGCTTGTGTTCCGCCGGGCTAACAAAGTACGTGAACGCAGTACCCTCACTATAGGCTGAAACCAGCATCGGTCACTCATACTGGATTCGAACCCACGTACTTTAGTATCCACTTCAGGATAGGAATCAGCGGTAGGGAAGGCGAGCGGGAAGCCCTGCTAGAGCTTCACATCTGGTCCCGTCGCTTTACTGCCGGTCATTTTATGCTCAACATCCCTCGGCCTACCATCCTCCTTTTGTTCCATTTTTCCCTGACTGCAGACGGCGCCTGCGACAAGAGGAACACAAAAGTGCGAACGAAGATAAATCTTCTTTGTTTTTATTTTTTCGTTTCCTTTCTCGGACGGATGCCGTGCGTGCCCACTGAAAAACAGGTCCCCGCAGCTTCGCAGTCTTTCCCCCAATTTTTTTTGTTAGTTCCTTTTCGCGCTTGCGTGTCCCTTGTTCCTTAACGCGTGATCTGTCACGTGTGATAAAGCGACACAGTCCGCTGAGCACGAAGTGATTTTTAAAATCAAACCACCTCTCACGTTGCGGCATTTGTCATTTTTACTGCCTCGCCTCCCGGACGCAGTGCGTCGCTAAAAACGGACCTCCCGGCGTGAGAAATAGGAACTGAAATAAAAAAATAGGGAAGGGGAAAAAAACCCAAATAAACTGAAGCAAAGGGAGAAAGAACCCTTGCACTCCTAAACAAGCTGCGGCAGCGGTACCAACCGGCGCTGTGCAAAAACAACAACAACAACAACAAAAAAAACATTAAAACCATGACGGCGGTTCTTCCCCCTCTTCTCTATATTCTCTTCTCCTCCTTCACTTCCTTCACCTCCGCAGGACCTCCACCACCGCCGCTTCGCGTCGTTCGGGGCGGCGAGATGGAAAGTGAGCCCTTAAAAACGGGGTCGTTCTAAGCGACGCTCCTCGGCGAACGCGCGATAAGTATGCACCGCATTCCTCGTAACGCGACGCGCTGTGATTCACGATCCACGTTCTGGCAGCTTGCCACCAGAAAACAAAGAAATAGAAAAAGAAAAAGGCTTGAAGCCTCGCAACGAGGATAGGAACTGAGGGCCGCCGCCCGCATCTGTCTCCCTTGTTTTGCACGGCTGCCTCTCCGAAAAAAAAAAAAAAAAAAAAGACCGGCTTCGCAGGCGTCCAGGGGAGAAGGCCGAGAGAAAAAAAATTAATGCGAAAAATAAAGGAACACACACGCACACTTCCCTTTTATACTCCAACCCTTTCGAGCACATTTAATTGGAGCTTGTCACGCTCCGATGAAGCACTACGAATGCGCGCGCGCGCGGTCGCCATTGACGCTTTTACTTTTTGAGTTTTTGTCGTTATAAAGCTCCTTGCGGTCTCAAAAAAATTAAACGAACTGAATCGTTTTACGGACGAGGGTCACGATAGGAGGACAGTATAAAGTACTCTCGAAGTGTGGAGTGTGAAGAAATAAAATAAAATTATAACGCTATACCGTTATCGTACGCGTCTTTCCTTTGGTTAATTGATTGGGTAATGCAATAAAAAATGAAATAATAATAAAAATGCGAAGAAAGGACCTTCTATTCTCTGGTGCGACAGAGAACCACGGACGCGGAACGCGTGAAGACGACTAGCGCGAGCGGAAGTCAAGCGCGTCGCTGTTTCTCACTGAGCGCAAACATTATAATATAGGGCAGAAAAGCAGCCGCGGTGTACGCAGCGCCAAAATGGTGTGATCGCAATTATAAATTAGCGTCGCCGCTATGGAGGCAACGGCGCATGCGCCACTCTTTGATTTAATGTGGCCTCCGCGAAGATGAATGCCCCTGCCAGCTTCGTATATATCGACTCTGTTCTCGGAGGCTCGGCAGCGGCTACAACAAAGGCTAGTCTTCAGTGTCGCCGCTGTGTACTACATTACATGGTTATGGTGCTCAGTTGCTGATGCGTAAGAGGCGGGCTCAGTCTTGATTGTTTCATTTCTGGGGTTTTACGTCCCAAAACCAGCTATGGTTATGAGGGACGCTGTAGTGGAGTAAATAAAGGCCATAGATATTTTTTCTTTCGTTTTTTTTAAGTAGCGAAAAGCTTTGATGTGCCGCTGGCGCATATGGTTGGTCGGCGTTGCATTTGGCAGCCATGTTCTTCCTAAAGCTGTTACCTGAATGCTGCAGCGAGAGAACGTCAAAGAAAGTTGCGCGTTTCAGTAGGCGTTTCCTTGCATATGGCACGTCCGCTATCATATTTGATAGGAAAGCGTATGTTGACGGCCGGACGCTATCTGCGCGCGCGTGCTCCGCTCCACGTGTTTAGGAAGAACATGGCTGCCGACGCGGGCTTTGAGAGAGAGGGTGCCGGCAAGGGAGGTAGTTGTCGTTACTTAAGAACGGAAAAAAGATCTAGGGACTTTATAGTGAAGGGCTCCGGAAATTTGAACCACCTGAGCTTCAAACGTACACTGACATCAGCACAGTACACGGGCCTCAACATTTCGCCTCCATCGAAATGTAGCCGCCGCGGCCTGGGATTCGATCCTGCCACCCTCGGATCGGCAGGCGGGTACCATAGCCACTAGACCACAGTGGCAGGGCGGCGGGTTCAGCTTTGGGGTCCCCTGACTGCGGCGGTTGAATCTTCGATGGAGGTGAAGTTGCCAGCGGTTCGTGCACTCTAGCACTGAGCTGCTGATCCGAAGGTCGCGAGATCGAATCCCAGCCGCGGTGGCTGCACTTTGACGGAGGCGAAATGTTGAGGCACGTGTACTGTGCGAGTCAGTGCTCGTTAAAGAACACCAGGTGGTCGAAATTTCCGGACTCCTCCAATACGGCGTCTTTCATGATCACATCGTGGTTTTCGGACGCGAAACACCGGAAATCAATCAAATCATCGTGTACCCCGTAATGTCAGTGCACGTTAAAGAACGGCAGGTGATCGAAGTTTCCGTAGCCCTCCACCACACGGCATGCCTATGGTGGTTTTCGCACGTAACATCCCAGCAATTCTTCCCAGCAAAGCCAATAACCACTCAACATGGCGCTTTCGTACACCGCATGCGGTTACGAGTACGACAAAACGTCCTTCATTCACATAGACAGAACACATGCATGCGACGTGTACACAACAGCTGTTTCACAGGTTCACGCAAGTAGTCACAAACGGCACGGTATGCATATGTACACGTGTGTATATTCAGAAGCAGAAGCATGAACGAGGCGTGAGTACGTGCGCTGTGTGAAGTTACATATCATCGCTGCCGGTGACAACCGAAGTGTCAGCCTGCCAAAACCAAGCAGGCTGAAGGACAAGCTTCACATATCTAACAGAGACAATCGTAAATAGAGAAGCCCGATACTGAAGAAATTCCTACCGGTGAGAAAGATTATCTGACCCGACAGGGCATGTGTTTAGAACAGATGGCAAACGAATCAGAGCACATCGTGCACTATTATGGAAGAGCTCTGTAGAGGTATCCCTGTGAAGATGTGAGGCTGCAATATAGTGTTTGTCATGTACAAGAAACTCTCAATAAGTGTGAAAGAAGACGCCGAATTAACATAGTCGCGTTTGCGCTAAGGCACCTGCACACGTACAATACGGTTAATAGTCTCAGAGATATACTTTCCTGGCCCTGGATAGAAAATTTGATTGTCCTAGAAAATTTTGTGATACCTTAAAGTCAACTCTCAGGAAAACTTGATAGTTCTCACAGAAACAGTGAACTTTTCATTCTTAATGTTCTCAGCATTTATTCTAACGGAAAGAAAATGCTCTCATTGTGAATGGAAATATAGCTGTAGCAAAAACTCCCTTGCACAGCGGCAGTCGCATTTTCGATGGAGGCGAAAATGCCAGAGGCCCGTGTGCTGTGCGATGTCAGTGCACGATAAAGAACCCCAGGTGGTCTAAATTTCCGGAGCCCTCCACTACGGCCTTTCTCCCTCTCTATCTCTTTCAGTCTCTTTTCCCTACTACCACGGACGCTTTGCCGTGCTTCTGACATGAGCTGCAGAAATTAGCGTTCTTTCTTTACCGAACAATCATCATCATCATCATCGTCGTCGTCGTCGTCGTCGTCGTCGTCGTCGTCGTCGTCATCGTCATCATCCTTGCACACGTGAATTGCAGGGGCGTCTCGTTTCTGTGCTGGGAGCTTATGCTCTATAGGTTGTAAGCGACCACATACACCGTTCTCAACATAACTATCGGGGTGATTGATATATGCATTACCTTTTATTATTGAAGCGTTGTCGGTATGAAAGACGCCCACCTCGGGTAGAACGCTTTTTTTGCAGCTCTAATGCAATTTAAGATTATCGCAAGTATCAAGTAATAAACGGCCGAATGATGTAGTATTAACCGTAGGCACTACAAAGGATATGCAATATTAAAGTTGCATCCTAAATCGTCGTTTGCGATTTCATATCATGTAATCGCTGGAATCGTCTCTTTCGCGCGCGTATTTCTTCAACCGTGGTTATTTCTTTTTTTGTTCTTTGGGACAGCTGCACGCAGCTCTGCCATAGTACAGTGCGTAGCACTGTAAATCGTTGAACATTTTTTCTATATGTTCTTGCATAGCATGGCACGTGCTTAATTGAATTAGTTCCACGTTAACCTTTCATGTGAACACCGGTGTCCCGACACGAAATCTGTTTTCAAGCTGGAGTTAATTCGAAAGGTGCTCCGTGGGAGCTTCAAACATCCTTACGGGGGCACATTAACATGTTGAGACCAATAGCAGTGCGCTGGGTGGGTTGGCCTCTCTGAACCGCTACACGGAAACCAGGGAAGTCTAGAATTATATAAAACCCTTACAAACATTGGAGCGTGGTTCTAGACGCTTGTCTGTCATTAACATGATCGAGCGGAGGTTAAGAAGTTTAGTTACGTAGCGGTAACGACTAGTTGAAATAATTAAAGGCGCGATTACACGCTACAGCACCACAAAAGTGGCCGTAGCTCCGCTGTAAATAAAAATAGACACCGTTCGTCATTCAAGTAGACACTATGGACGTGGTTAGAAACACTCTGGCGGAGCAACTGTCGGCCAGTTCTGCCAGGCTAACATTGCCTGTAGAAACACCACTACCACTAACACTACCAGCAGCAGCAGCAGCAGCAGCAGCAGCAGCAGCAGCAGCAGCAGCAGCAGCAGCAGCAGCAGCAGCAGCAGCAGCAGCAGCAGCAGCAGCAGCAGCAGCAGCAGCAGCATTTAATAGATTCTACGCTTGTACTTTTAGTTTCACAACCGGTTGGACTCGAACCCGCGACCTCCCCAAGGTATAAGTGGGGGAGGAGTCACTGAGTCCGAGAAAACTTGCATAGCTTCCCTTTAAAGCAAGCTCGGAGACCGCCGTTTTGAGCGTACGACCTCGAAGTTCACAGAAATCGGAGCGGCTGATTTACAGCGAAGTTGTTTCTGGACGTCGACGCAACCGGAGGCATACGCTTGAGCCTCATTAAAGAGAACATTAAGAACAACTACACTTTCTGCACTTCTCATCTTCTCTCGTAAGGCACCGTTTATTCGCTAGCCGCGACTCATTAAAGAAACTTTACCGCTCAAGTTCCTGTTGCATTTTTTTTCGGCTCCGTCGTTTGTCTGAAACGGCTGTACCCTCTCTCATTCCTGGTGCGAACTAATTCAATTAAGAGCACGTTTAATCCCACGAAACGTACATTTCTTTTTTTCCCACTGCCTCGTGCAATGTCGACGCAATACAATATGCATCAGCGTAGGTGTGTCGGAAATGCGACGATGCCATCGCCGCAGTGTCGCGTGGGTCACTGCGGCGGCAAGCCAGCTGTGACCACTTGACCCAGTGGCGAATTGGGATCAAGGCCGCGTCCCCGCGGTGGGGCCCCCGGGATGCGAAAAGACGCCACCGCCCCCTGCCATCGATCCAAAAACGCCGAGTGCCCGCTGGAAGAACAGAAAGGGGTCGCGAGGGAGAGAAAGGTGTCACCAAACGTTTCCGAAATGCGTTCACCTCAACGGAGATGTTCCATTTCTTCGTTCCTTTTTTTTTCCCCTTCTTCCCGGCGTGCTCCAATCTCGCGCTGGCTTGTTTTTTGACTTCCTACTTTCTCCTCGCTGAGCGCAGCTTTCGGAGTCGACTCGAGTCTTCGTACCCCCTCCATCCCCCTTTCCCATTCTTCCCGTTTTCCCAACTTCCTCCTCTTTTGCGGGTCGTATTGTGAAGAACCTGGAGGCGTCCTCAATGCTGCTGCGGTCGTCTTGACCCACTCGTTCTGTCATGTTCGCCGCTGCGCCCGTCGGAAGAGGAACGGTCTTCCGCCTTGTCACCCCGAAGGCTCGGTGCACCGTGCGTGCGTGTGTGCGTGCGTGTAGCGCTCGGGTTGTTGCGACGACGACGACGACCTTTCCAACCTTTCTTTCCCTCCTCAGTCTCTGGATCAGGGCCGGATTTTGTGGGATAAGGCCTTGTCGGCACGACAGGCGATGGAACTGTAGAGCAAGCGCGCAGTGTATCTGCATTTTCTCTATGTTTCGACGTCGTTGGCTATACGTATTCTGTATAGGTGACGTGTGTGACTTTCTGTGTTGGGCTGCTGAAGGCGCTTGCCTTTGTGGCGCGTCGGTTGCCTGTCCCTTTTTCCCTAAACTGTTGGCAGGCATTTTGTACCCCACTCGGTTACAGTCGTCGGCCTGCTGCTTACTACCTTGTGTATCTGTATTTCCTTGAACAACAACAACAACAACAACAACAACAACAACAACAACAACAACAACAACAACAACAACAACAACAACAACAACAACAACAACAATAATAATAATAATAATAATAATAATAATAATAATAATAATAATAATAATAACGCGCTCGTTGCATCCATGCTGCAATGTGCGAAATGCAGCATGGATGAAAAACGGGCTGGCTTGGCTTATTCTGTTCATCCACTTACCGGTTTCTTGAGTGGCCGCATTAATACAGAGTAGAGTCCCTGAGCAGAGCTCGCTCTATGATAGACGGTGTAAGGTGTATGACAAAGATAATTAAGAGATGCCCGTATCCATTTCGAGCAGCTAAGCGCCTTTAACATTTACTCTAGTATGTATTCCGATTGCTGTTCTTTTCTTTTTGTTCCGTTACCACCTGAATGCCAAAGACGTCGCCCAGAATCTAACCAGCGATTTCGTGCTCAACGGCTCAAAGCTGCACCCTGGGTACCCCAGGACCCATTTCCATACTCTGAACTTCCGGACCCGACAAGACATGCGGTTCTAGGTTTGATACTTGCGATCGTCAGCGCTGGCATAAGTACCTTTTTTTTTCTTTCGGAGTTTATGCGGTAACAACCGGCATAACTTGTCGTTGAAGGGTTGGGCCAGGAAACCTACACCACCCGTGTTCTTGCTGGGCTTTTGCAGTGACGCCAAGCGGCATATGCGCACAATACTGCGGCTAGCTTTGTCAAAGAGGCGTGGATGTCATTGCCAGAGAGAGAGAGAACGAGAGAGAGAGAGAGAAAGGGGGGAAAGCTGTTCGTTGAAAAGTAAAGTGGTTAGCCATCGTATGTCCACCTAATTGCTACACTAGCGGGAGTGAGGTAGAAAGGAAAAAGGTCTTAGTAAGATGTGGGCGGAAGAGTGGGTAAGGAAAGGTATGGCCCCTCTTTATAAAAAAAAAATTACGCTATTATATGTTCATTTAAGAGAATATCCCAGACAATAATTATGCGAGGCACATTAAAGGAACCGAATGATCAATGGCGATAAACTTGTACAAAAGAAAGTCATTGTCAATTCCTCCCCAGTTCTTCAAACAGCGAAGTAGGCATCGAAAGGAGGGATTGTTGACAATCAATTCAAAGTGTATTAAAGAAACAGTCAACCGAACACATGAGCCTTCGAACGGCATGTGTTGCACTGGACTTCTTCCTAGATATTTCGAATCTCTCGGTGTATTCGACTAACCCTGATTCTTCCATCGGGAAAGACGCAGCCAGAAATTAGCTGCCTGCAGTGCCCGCCAACTGTGCCATACGTATGGTGAGAGAAGTCCGCAATGAATGCGCAACGGTACATCCCAGCGTTTTGCGTGTTCCCGTTTCCCTACACCGCTATATACTGCTGTATGTCGCTCCCACAGACCTGAAACACGAGTGAAAGAATCCTGCCCGCTAACTACTTCATGACAGCTTTCACGCGCTTTCTTTCTTTCTTTCTTTCTTTCTTTCTTCTTTCTTTCTTTCTTTCTTTCTTTTATCGACGGAAGCAAGTTCTTATCCGGTACATGCGGCGTGTGTTTATTCTCTTACCGCATCGTCACCATGGCAGCACCGCTTCGGCCACCATGAACTGCCGTGCCGTGACTGAAAGTCCACTAATCGTGTTTACAAATAAGCGAAAGATGAAAGACAGATATACGAAACCCGATGCGCGCTAATGACACTTTGCGCAGCCGCATTTACGTCATTCAGTTATTGCTACAGTCACGTGACGCGCTCGAATCGCGCTGCGCCGTAATAGCGTGCACTGAAGTGCACGCTCGGAGAGTACAGTGCGCTATAGCTCGGGGCAAAATAGGAGCCCACAGCAGTCGCTTCTCTATGCATGAACGCTCCAGCCTGCTGATTCCCACAACGCCTTATGCAGCTGACGCTGGCGTTAATTAATCCGCACACAGCGTTCGCCGGCTTTTAAGAAAAGGACGCGCGGCAGCCAATTTCACTTCGCGTCATAGGGTTGGAGGGATTAGTAAAGGAAAGAAGAAAGGAAAGGGGTGGGGGGGGGCAGGCTTTAGGAAAAAATAGAACCAGCACTTACTTGAACAGTACAAGCCTTATCACACTCATTAAAGTAAAACCGATGCACCAGCCGTGGCGCAAGTTTGCTCTAAAGAAGCCAGGACAGAGAGGCTCGAGTACTGGTAAAAAGGCGCTGTACTACGTTCGTCCGGTGAGTGTCCTTGACAGTTAGGTTACAGACCTCTAAAGCGCGCTCAAAGCTCGCCGTGGGGTCTCTTGTCGTGTGATAGTCTGGTTCTGATGTAGTGGGCAGTTGGATTGGAGATACAGAAGCGGAACACCAGAGAGAGAGAGAGAGAGAGAGAGAGAGAGAGAGAGAGAGAGAGAGAGAGAGAGAGAGAGAGAAATGTTGTGCGGAAGGCAGGGAGGCTAACCGGAAAGAAAAATATCCAGTTTGCTGCCCTGCACTGGGGAAGGGTAGACAGAAAGGTAAGGAAGAAAAAAAAAGAGAGAAAGAGACAAAAATATGGCAGTATCAGAGTTGTTCAATGAGGCCCGTTGCTCGCAGAAACTCGAGCAACGCCTTTGTGGCTTTCTGCTGAGAGATCGCTCCGGCATTCCCATATTGTTTGCTCAGACGGCGGTCGATCATAGAGGCGCGCCAGTTCTGCGGCGAGGGACTGTCGCTGGGAGCAGTACCTAGAGGACAATCACAGAGGATGTGAGCAATCGTTTCCTCGCTGCCGCAGTGATCACAGGCACCACTGTCTGCCATTTCATTGCGACAGTCAAAGCTTCTAGTAAATGACACCCCCAACCACAAACGATAGGACACGGTCGTTTCGTAGCGGGTTGGTCCAGGTGCAACTCGAAGTTAGAGTGATGGGACGAGGCGGTGAAGGCGGGTGTGCATAAAACCAGGAGCATTCCACATCTATACAGCTATATCACGCGCAAGCGAACAAACCTTTGTTGCTGCTTGCGTTCTTGATAGTGGGATTCATCGCTGCACTTCAACTTCGTGAGCAGATCGGTCTACTCCACGCCTCCTGCAGGCGAGGAAATGGTGAAACGTCGAGGGAGATCACACAGCTGCAAGTTTCCTTTTTGTCACTGTGCGCTGGTGTGAAAAACGATGATACGTTAGAAATGAGGTAGGATAACCATGAAGGAAAAAATATCAGAAGGGAAATTGAAAAGTACAGTACCCGCTCACCCAGACTTATGGATCGGATTGCAAGGGAACAGAACAATGCTTTTCAACGGTCTAGACATATACTATTTGTGGTCTTATGTCCCTGACTCCTTCCCAACCCAGTTTCCTTTCTTCTGCTTGCCGTCCTCGCCTTTGCCCTCCTCCTCCACATCATCATCATCATCATCATCATCATCATCAACGCCCCTACCGCCGTCATCATCCCGTGAGCGCTCACCTATTTCGTAACTGCAACAGAGCATCAGCTGTCAGCATGGCGCACAACATGATCGCGGGACTATTCATTCAAGCCTGCCTAAGCTAAACCATCGGCTCAACCTCGTGCGTTCTCTCAGAGCCCCATTGCCCCGCCACGGTGGCCTATAGTGGCTATGGCACTCGTCTGCTGATCCGAGGGTTGTTGGATCGAATCCCAGCCGCGGCGGCTGCATTTCGATGGAGGCGAAAGGTTGAGGCCCGTGTACTGTGCGATGTCAGCGCACGTTAAAGAACCCCACGTGTTCAAAATTTCCAGAGCCCTCCACTACGGCGTCTCTCATAATGGCAGCTGGTTTTGGGACGTAAAACCCAAAAATTAATCTTTCTGAGCCACATGTACCATCCCTGCATGTACTGGATGTACTGGCCGGGCACCTTAAGCACCGCTCGGACACTTGATCGCTGCAAGTTCCGCGCGTGCGGACACAGGCTCCGCTTATTGCTTCAAGGCTACCACCTTATCACTCTGCTATCTTGTCATTCCTCATATTTCATTCCTGTGGCGCTGAGTATAGTGACGCCTTATGTAGCTGCAATAAATGACTCCCACTTTTCGTTGCCCAACAATGACCGCGCTTCCTCCGGCTCGCCACTGTCTGAAGCAGAGAAGGGGAGTGCCGCAACAGCCGCCGAAGAATCAAGCGCCACTGCACTCGGGTGACGGCCAAAGGCTGAGGTCGATATTTCGTCCCTTTCTCCCGGTGGCTTGCTTGCCCCACCGTTCTTCTCGCCGTCAGTGCGTTCCCAATTTCTCTGTTTGTTTGCGCGGAGACATTCGGGCCGTTCGCCCGGTAGCACGTGTTCCACGTCTGTGCGGCACCGGTCGGACTCCCGTATCTCGTCCATTGTTCGCTGTGCTTTCCTTGTCTGTGCAGCTGTGCTTGCCAGCACTGCGTGTGTGTGTTCGTGCGTGGGCCCGGCGGTGTGGTCTTATTTATAGGACGGCAGCCCGCGACTCCCGATGGCCTGCGTGTGTTTCCAGTTCGCCCTCCCTCCGGCTCCTCGATACCAGGGCCTGGTCGGCATCGAATGAGACTGATCCGAGACCTGGGAGAGAGGGAGAGAGAGAGAGAAAGAGGAGGCAAGCTTCTAAAGGAGACCAACGACAGTGGTGTACCTTTTCCACTGTGCCAAGCGCCCTGACACCCCCTCCCCCCCCCCCTTTTTTTTTTTCATTCCCGTGGGGGCCCTTCCCATTCTGTCTGTTATCTGTCAATTTCGCGTGATTTGCGGTGTGTATACCAGTCATGAAACCGTGGTAAAGCAAATTGAACCTTTCGTCGCCTGTGATACAAATAAGGATCAAGATAACCACGATTTGCACTTTAGTTAAGCCGTGCTGGGGAATACGGCCTAAATTTTAACCAGCGGAGGTGCTCTTAAAGCGTACCGAAGGACAACTACATTGATGCTTGTTGGAAACTAGGGGTCCTAATGGACACCCTAATGGAAACCATCAGCACATGAATTTACTCATGCAATGCATATGGCCGCCCCCACCAGGCTTAAATTCGCGTAGCGAAAAAGATAATAAGAGAAAAGCTAGCGTGCAACGGGGGGTCAGGATATGCCGCCTCATCATCTATCTTTCTGCGGAACCGTAGGGAAAAAAAAGAAGAAAAAATCTTTCTTTGACGTCGAAGACGTACGGGTCCGCTGTTTCCTGGGAAAAAGGGGGCCAGCGCATAATTTCCGGACCTTCTGCAGCAGTGTTTGTCCTGTTTGGTTCTTGGTAGAGTGTCCGGTAGTCCTCCGCGACCCTCCGGGGCAATAGAAATTACCGCCTGCCTGTCGCGCGCACTTCATTATTTTCTATTAGGCTTGCTTTATAATTTTTGTTCACATAGGCTTGAAAGCGGCCCACGTAACGTCAGCTTCTATGTTGTCGTTTTTCTGCCATTAAGCATAGCTGACTCGCAGCATCTTCATCCTGAGTATGCGCAGTTGTATGTTACTGCGGGCGCCTTCGTAGAAGACTCTGGAATGATCTTCAGGACGTGGATTCTTTAACATCTGATTACTTTTGTATTTTTGCACTCACCTAAATGCGGTCGCAGTATGAGGAATTGAAAGTGCGACTTTTTTTCAGCAAAGCAATAATTTTCTTTCTTTCTTTCTTTCTTTCTTTCTTTCTTTCTTTCTTTCTTTTCTTTCTTTCTTTCTTTCTTTCTTTCTTTCTTTCTTTCTTTCTTTCTTTCTTTCTTTCTTTCTTTCTTTCTTTCTTTCTTTCTTTCTTTCTCTGGACTAAAATAATTCAATGCTGCATATATATTATACCTTGATGCAAAGCGCACGTTGCTACATACTATATTCACCACACACCACACACACACACACAAGAAAGAAAGAAAGAAAGAAAGAAAGAAAGAAAGAGAAAGAAAGAAAGAAAGAAAGAAAGAAAGAAAGAAACTTAAAAATGATACGACGTATCATCGCTTTATCAAGCCCATTCCTCAGCCAAGAATTCTTTTTTTGATTAGGGACAGAGAGATTTACCGAGCCTC
This sequence comes from Hyalomma asiaticum, assembly GCA_013339685.2. Taxonomy (NCBI): domain Eukaryota; kingdom Metazoa; phylum Arthropoda; class Arachnida; order Ixodida; family Ixodidae; genus Hyalomma; species Hyalomma asiaticum. Next base: position 93,071,639 of record CM023486.1, on the reverse strand, counting down.
GACACACACACATCATGAAAAACGCGATTCTCCCTCATCGTCGCCCTCCCGCTAGGCAGTCCTTACAGTAGCTCCTCAGGATTCAGTAAAGTTCACTGTCTGTCTGTCCTTCATCATCAATTCCACTCCCCCCTCCAAAAAAAAATTGTGGTTTTTGAATGAACATGTTCTTGTTCGACTCTGTATTGCCACACATTAGGAGTGAACACACCTATTGGAAAAGTCAGTCTCGCAACAATTTTATCATTCTGATGAATTTTAGCATTCAGCATAGGCTTTCTTGCCAGATGCGACTGAATGGCACGTTTCGTCTATGCAACATACGTGTGTTCGCACTGTGTGCCGCACAATATTGTATGTATAGTTGAGTCGCAGTGGCATTATAGTTTAGTGCTGTGGTTTTCAGGGCCAATCGGTACATATTGACAGTGCGACGGTATTCCGGCAAGGGTGCAACACGAATACGAGAAAAAATAGACGCACAGGATACAGGCTGGACTTTTACGACTGAAGTTTCTTAAAAGCGCATGCTCTAGTAGATCCCATTGCACATGATCGGCGGGCTTACAACTGAAGTTCGTTAGAAATTTTTTCTAGTAGATCTCCGCCACGCATGAGCATTCAGTTCCCCAACAGGGCTCCTTTCTAATCAACTTCGTTGTAAGCCGGGCCCGTGCGCCGAACGTTTCTCTTAACTTGTGTTCGCATCGTTATATTGCTGGAATGTTCAGAGTATCGTGCGACTTCCGCTCGGCATGCCGATGAATATAACAGCGACAATTTTCTCGTAGATGGATGGGTACGGCGTCCTTGCGTCCCTCAAGCTTCTAACATGTACTACATTTCTCACGCAGATCTTTCTTTGCTCTCGACTATTCGGCCGAAGGTCGCGGGATCGAATCCCGGTCGCAGCGGCTCCATTTCGACGGATGGCAAAATGCCGAGACCCATGTACTGTGCGATGTCAGTGCACGTTGAAGAACCTCATGTTGCTCGAAATTTCCGGAGTCCTCCACTATAAGGCGTCTCTCATAATCGTATCGCATGGATTTTGGGGCGTAAAACCGCAGAAATCAATCGATATCATACGTTGAAGGTGCTTCTCGTTCAGTGAGGGTTATGCGGCTGCAACAATAACGCGGCTACTGTGCGAGTGTACGCGGTACCATTCACCTTCTATACCCGCCAGCATGTAAACGCGGGCCCCGAGCGAACACGCGACCGTGCTCCGGTCCATGGCGCAGTGCTTGCATCTCGCCAGCTTTGTTTGACGTCCGGTCGGGCCCGTGCTTGCCCAACCCGCGAGGGCGCGCCTTTCTGTTTTTACCTGCTTGGCAGTTACCCCTGCGTTGTGTAACCAAACTGATTTACGTGGCCTTTCTAGATTTACCGGCGGTGTTTTTCGCTGCTGCTCTGCGTTCAGCCCTCCACTCTTCTTTTGGTGCGACGTGCAATACAAAGTTGCTTAAGGTCGCCCTAGCGGTATGCTTACATGTGACTGTAAGCTCTGCTGTTCGGACATGACTCTGCAAACTGACTGACTGACTGACTGACTGACTGACTGACTGACTGACTGACTGACTGCCTGAATGAATGAATGAATGAATGAATGAATGAATGAATGAATGAATGAGGGAGTTGGTCTGTCAGCGAAGCAAGTGACAAGTCACATTTACACCTTGTGTTCTTTGTGTGCTTCTTCATTGCAATATTTAATGAGTGACTGAATTTGCATGTTGCTCAGGGGTACATTTTTACCCGAACCGTAGCCACTTCATTATTTGTTATTAGTCTCTTCATTGTGTGTTTAGTCGCGTCCTTGCTGAGTGACAAGTAAGTCAGTAGGTGATTTGGCGAATCACATTTATTTGTTTTGTTTATTCGTTTACAGACACTGCGGCCCTTATTATAGGACTACAACAGCGGCGTGAGGCATAATATATAAGGCATGTAAAATACACAGATATATAAATACATGTTAAGGCAGCATTCGATATCGGTCGCAAATTCTTTCTCAAGCAGCGGATCATACAAGCCAGAGCATTCCAGTGGTCAGTAGTCCTGGAAAAAATATGTGCTTGAAAGTGTTAGTGCGAGCGAAAAAAAAGAAACGTTAAGTGAACCTTATCACAACATGTTGTGACTATAGATGGACTGTGCACGTGGCAGCTACTACACGCGATGTTTAATGTAGCACGTCATTACTGACGCGCCATTTCATCTAACACGTAGCACCTTGCCCCCGGCACCTTTCCCCGCAACTGTAGTAGTGGTTATGGCTCAAAAATGAAATAACCATGACACAGTTCGCAACCACACACAGCAAACGCCAGACTGATCTAGCGAACGGAACATACTGTGAGAAAAAAACCAGAGGGAAATTTAGTTTTTTTTTTTTTTCGAAAGGTCTGCTCAGCGGGGGCTTCTGCGATCGTGACTGTTATGGACAGTGCACGTTTCGCCTAGCAGTCCCTGTAATCCTTGCGACAAAAGAACGTCGCTTCCGCCGCTGTACGCAGAGACGTTCACACAATACATGTGCATATCCTCTTCGTCTCTCTCTCTTTTTTTTTTTTCGAGAAACCAATGACGACTTATATCTGAGCCCTACGTTTTGTATTCTTTCCAAGCACGCGAAACGTATTCACCCTGCGTGTATAGGGACGTTCGTTCTAGAGCGTCCATTAATACGCCTGCCCGCGAGCCCAGCCCTTGAACGCGTGTGTCGCCGAGCACACCCTGGGTGTCAGCTCTTTTATAAATGAAGGCACTCAAAAATGGCCCAAATGCTTGGGATTGTTTCGATCGATGACGCAAGGATATACCGTCCAGGACGCTCCGTCGCCCTAACCTTAAAGTCATTTTTTACTGCTTGTCAAGATAAGCAGTTTCTGCAACGCTTTCTTAATAGCAGGTGGAAGGGGGAAGGTGCGGCGGAAAAGTGAAAAAAATAAGTAATTCTTTCATTGTCGGTTTACTTGTTTCCACTGAATCCTTGGCTGAATGCATGTACTGACGCGATTGCGTACTTTCTAGCTGTACGAATGTGCGTAATGGTCTCGTCTAGGCAAAATGCATATGCGATGGACATCTACGTGACCTCAGCTGCTTCACGTAGCTTGGCTATGTAAACTGTTAGCATACTTTCACGCTTAGGGTATCGCGCATCTCTATTAATTCACCAATGGGGCTGTCTCACTTACGGGCATGCCCGATCGCATGATAGCGCAGAACCAAAACCGCCTCGCACCGGACACCGTCTGTTGTTACTCGCCGTTGTAGCTTAGCGACTAATGTGTTGGCTTGCTAAGCTTGAGGTCGCGGGATCGAATCCCAACCGCACCTGCCGAATTTCGAGAAAATAGCTGTATACTCAGATAACTCCACTCTTTCGAAATGAATCGGTAGCCCTCCACTTCGTGGTGCCTCATAATCATATCATGGTTGTGGTACGTTAAAATTCAAGTATTATTATTACCGTTTTTTTTTGCTGGAGGCGTTGACGCATGTTCGGTCAGCTCCTGAGCTTTAAGGGAATGCATCTGCGGTCGTAAATTAGAGCTTTGTTTTTGTGATGGGACGTGAGTTACAGTGTTGTAGAAGCCATAGATAATCAAAAGAAAAGCAGAACACAAAGAAATACGAAATCAAATTAAGCGTCGTCTTGAGCGTCATCATTTGTATATCGCGAGCCGAATTTGTGAGTAGCAAATTAGTGCAGAGAACGTCAAGTCGCAAGTCTCACGCGTTGACTTGACGCCATTGTGCGCATCGACTACAGATTACTTCCCGTCTGTGGATACACAGGCGTCTTCGGACACATGTGAAGGTGCACCGATGCACGTAACTTACCTTCGAAAATATACATATGCCCGGGGTTATCTACGAGACAAGCATTGTTAAATTAAAGATCGGCTGTAACATCATGCAGTTTCAAAATAAATCTATTACCTACTCTGACCTCATAGAGAGAAACAGGCAGATTAAGCGGAAGAGAAAGTTCTAGTTTGCTACCCTATACGAAAAGGTGCAAAATGGGAAAGGCATGCGGAAAGGAGAGTGTGAACAGGATAGCAGGCGCGTGAAAAGCAATCAGTGTAGGTCTGGAATGGAACAATTATAGTCCCTGTAATATAGTACGCCGCTGTCTCGTAAAAGCTTCGCAAATACTTTAAACTACTTAAGGTGCGACAACTGCTTATATAGGTTCCGTATTCGAACACTGCTCCAAAAGCGCCACATCTTTGAGACAGGCCAGCACGGTCATGAACGGCTGCATTGGCGAACTGCAGCAATAACAGCGGTCAAGAACAATCTGATTTCTAGTTCCCTTTCTGCTTCGAAAGACTTCGCATTTGTAAACATACTGTACTGCACATTTGTCGATAGTATCACTGGTATGATCAAATCATTTATCTTTTCACGTTTGTAACAAGCCATTCGGTACGAAGAAACGCACATGAAAAAAAGGATCAACACTCCGAAATACGACTAAGACGAGCCTTTCAAAGTGTCCCCGGAATCGTGACTCTGATTCTTCCACACACAAAATGTGTCTCTGGGGGGTACACGAAAACAAAACAACGCTGGATACTAAAACCCTACAGCCTGAGCTCAAAGTCTCTCGACACGCTTCACATGTGCTGTCAACCCGAAGCCTGCCCCCCACGTTATCACAAACACAATCTCTGCGTTCCGATTCACGGTCCAAGGAACCGGGCCTGCTTGCGCAAAAGGCGCCGATTTATGCCTTCGCTGAACACGGAGCTTGACCCACCCCGCCCCCCATTCCTTTCGCGTATTCCGGCAGCCACACCGCAACCCAAACATCGATTGGCGCCTTTCGACAGCGATGAATATTTCGTCCGCCGTCCTAGACGGATCATCTTCGGTAATACACTTGTCTCTTCCCCTCCTCCACCGCTGCTTCACCTCTCTCCTCACGTTCAGAGGTGACGTCCACTTTCCCGAATGAACTCGCCTGTATGTATACGTACACACCCGTCGGCAGCTGCTCCAAGAGGCACCGAAACGCGCGGTGGCCGATCGTCCATCACAGCTGTCAGCCCGATTCGGTGGAGCTGCCGAAGCATGGACGACAGCCTGATCGGATGGCCCGTGTTTCCTGTGCGCTGCACGAAATTGGGGCCACCGCTGCCGGCCCTATACGCCGGCGCCGTCCGCGTCACGGCGTAGCCGCAGACAGTTGGGAAGAAGCGCGCTTTGAATGACGCGAGATCCTAGAAACGCGCGTAATGCGAAGGAACGTGCAGGCAACAAGACGAGGAATGCCCCTACGCGCGCATTGGCAATGAATGAAAAGCACGCGAAAGAAACACCCGGGCCGAGGCGTGACTAAGACGTTTCCCTTGTTCCGATAAACAACGGGCCGCAGATGCCTCGGGGCGTTAGAAGACGGTATGGGGAAAAAGAAAGAAACAAAACGAAAGGAACGAAAAGATAGAGGGAGGAGTGAGGCAGTGAACAAGAAGCCAACTGAAGTATAAACAGTTCCCGTCAGCAGGCGCTGCATCCAGACATTTATTCTTTCGGAGGAGACGGGGGCGCGGTGAACGGCGAAGTCCCCGCTCGCTCATCCGCAATCTATCCGTTTGTTTCTCGTCCCCGTGACGGCAGCGCGTTCGGGAGAAGGCAGGAGTGACACGGAGCGCCGGTACGTTGCCCCGATGGAAGGGTCTCGACTCGTGTTGTCACCACAGAAAGCTAGAGAGATAAGGCAAGCAAAAATCGATAGATAATACAGTGATTGCAGTAAGGTTGAGTGAGCGCTATGTGGACGTTACAAAGACAGCGAATGACAAGCAATTAGCCGTAATTAGTCAATAATTAACCAAGGAAAGTAAGTGCTGGGGATGGGTAACTAAGTAGGGTTGCTAACTAAAGGACGCTAGTAATCGGTATTAGTTGCACTTGTTCAGAGATTATCATCGACATTATCACCGATGCCATGTTCATCATCACAGACCATCATACTCACCGTCACAGACGCTCATTATCGCAGACCTGATATTCAGATGACATGCACAAGTTTTATGAAACTGTGTACGAAGTCTGTAGATCTTAATAATCCGAGGCAAACAAAGTGTCCTCGGGAGAGATGTGTGGTTATAACGTTACGTTCTCGCCCTGGTGAACATAAACAACCATGAATATTCGAAAGTGCGCGCATTTCACTGTCAAGAAAAACGAGCAACCGAAGATAATTAAGCAAATGCCATTTATAACTTCCCGTTACCCTGCGTCACCCTCCATTTTTGTAGCTGCAAGTTCGCTGCCTTTCTAATTATATTATGTGCCAACGCCGCCCCAAAACCCGATGAGCGTATACTATCCGAGCTGCTAGTCTCAGAATGAAATACAGCGCTCGAACGTCACTGGCCTGTTAGAAAGACTCTAATGCACCCGCTCCTCCGCCCCCCCCCCTTCTCCCCCCCCCCCCCTTTTCCTTTTTCTTTTTGTCTCCGCTCTTATATCCCTCTTTATTTCCCTTTTTTCATCTCCTACTGCGAGGTATCAAACCGGAAGTCCATTACTGGTTAACTTTCCTGCCTTTCCTTCTTATTTCTCTCTCTCTCGCACACACACAGACACACACACACACACTCCTCGGCCTCAAGACAACAACAGAACGTTAATTGGCTTTGCACCTATACAATTGTCCCTGGTCGCAATTTAGTACAGAGGCAGTAAATGTGCGACGACAACACGCCAGCTAGATCACTCTCGGTGCCTTTCTGCGTCAGTCTGTCTTAGGATACATGCTTGTCTTGGACAATGAACCGGCGAGCTCTACAGCATGCTGTTGGAATTTTTGTATTTGTCTAGCACAGTATTTGCTTCCGGCTTCCTAACATGTAACCGAATGTGCACTCTTCATCCTAATGAAACAGGGCGTCTACTGTTATGTTCACTTGAGCAATGCTCGTGTAATGGTGTTTCAGAAAACAGATCATTGTTCTTTTTTCGTCTTTAGTCTTTAGGAAGACATGGACCACATACACGTGCTACATGGAACCTACACAGGAGGCCATTACAGTGTAATTGAAACTTCGACGCCTTTTGTTTTATTACGGTGTCGATCGCACCAGTTTAGAGATAAAGCACTCGGATTCTTCTTTGACCTCAACCAGGCATTTATTTCGAATATTAAACAGCTGCTTTAAAAAGTAGGTCGGCATTTTCGAGGGCAACCTGTGTATAACGAGGTTGCGGTGCATTAGCAGCAGTACTGAGTCAAGTTCACTAAGGTGTCGTTTACTGCGCTCGTTATTCGACTTATGTCACACACATAAAGAACAGACGCATACACGAGAAAGAAATTTGAGAATAATTCATCATGCTCCAGCAATATGTCATAAACCGATCGACGAGTTGTGACTCTATAAGCTCCGTCCTGCTTCATCGCATAACGGAAAGGCTCTTTTGATTCCACAGATTTAACGCCATGCTTATTCTTATCGCATCTTTGACAGTGACTCGGAACAAGTCTACAATAGCGGGTTGATCAATACGACAGGGAGCTAACGCACCCCTTTCCAAGCGGTCCGCACGCCCCGTTGATTCGTATCCGCGCGTCCAATGAGACCTTCATGGCTGGGCAACAATAATACTGTCAACGGCCTTACCAAATGGCTTCGCAAATTGCAACTTCGCGGCTCTCTTCGATCCGCCGAGTTGCCCGGACTGATGATCCCACATCTCCGGCAAAAAACTTCGCACTCATCGCTTGTTTCGATCTGGCCAACCCCGGAAAAAAGAAAAAAAGAAAGGCGCTTTCTTCACGCTTCAAGGGTCGACGCCGCGCAGTCCGCGTCGTCGCGCGTCCGAATGTGGGCAGCTCATTTGTCACGGCAACGCGCAGTAACAACGGGCGTCGTCACACAGGAGACGTCACGCGAGTAGGAGGAAGGCGGTGGGGGAGGGGGAGGTCTATCCTGTGGCCGAGTATTGTTGCGGAGAGTGCGCTTGACCGCATCCTCCTTGCGCCGCGGACGGACGGTCCGTTTTTCTCTCAAACGCGGCAGCCAAGAAGGCGTCGGTCGTCGTGGCCCAAAAACAAAGAGGGCGAAGGGGTGACGATCTACTAGAGCTCGGCGTAGATTCTTTCACGTAAAGGCGGAGATCTGGTGTGTCTCCACCAAACCGCGCCACGACCCGCCGCCGCCAAGATCCGCTCAATCGCGGTCGAATGCGACGACCCCTTTAGCGTTCTTAAGTCGAGACACTACCGTAGGGTATCGGGGTATGAAGAAGCATATAGGTTGTGAGAATGCATCGACGCAGGAGTCACAACCGTCAACGTCGGACTGGCGCCTTCTCGGGCGCCGAAGCGACGCCCCATTACTGGACGCTGCAACGCGGCAGTCCGCCTGCCCACGAATAACTGGCGCTCCCGCATTGTGCCTTCGGCCGTCCTGCTGGTCGATGACTCATTGACGCGCCCGTTCTAATCAATGGATTCACTCTTCATCGAGCGGAAGTCGCGCTAACGCCAGCACAACTTGCTTCCTCGTGCCGGCCATCACCACTTCCTCTCCTTCCTTCTCAGCCGCTTCGTATACGCTGAGACTTTTGTTTATTTCTTTTGTTTTCTTTTTTTCCCCTCTCGCGACTCGCGGACGAGAGCAGCCGGGTGTCGCCAACCGAAAGAAAAGGCGTCGAGCAGTGCCTAATGACTGCGCCGCATCTACCGTGCCCGCTTTTGGGGAGGAACCCCCCCCCCCCTCCCCTTGCTTCCCGTCCTCCATCCCCGACTCTGGAACGGGGGCAACGTTAGCGCTGAATCGCGAAGAATTCGCCGACCGCCTTTCTTTTTGCCCCTGCTTCCTTGCGGAGCTCGGATGCAGTCAAACGTGTATAGTGATGTGGTTGCCGCTTCGCGGGCTTTTCGATCTCGCTGTTTAAGCATGATATTGCTCGCCGGAAGCTCGATGACCTTGCGGTAGATGCTCGCCACTAATGGCCGAGATTAGGTGTTCTTGCGATTTTGATAAGCGCGCTCGTACTTCGAGGCGGTTAAACATTTCGTGCGAGCCGCGAGAGAAGTTGCTTATCGCGAGGCGAGTGCTAATACTTGGCGGCAGAAAATGTCAGAAGCGCAGTACCGATGTTAGCTGCCGGATTTTCTAAAGGGAAGACGGGGAACATGTTCGGTACACCCTCAGGTGAAATGAAAGCACGCCGTCATTGACGTCGCCACTGGTGTATTTAAATGTAAAATGATAGTTGTAACACTAAGGGCGGAATGGATCAGAGAACGAACAGGAGCAGACGACATCCTCGTTACCGTCAAGGAAAGGAAATGGACCTGGGCAGGTCACGCAATGCGGAGGAATGATAACGGGTGGACGGTCATAACAACGGGATGGGTATACCAAGGGACGGAAAACGCTTCAGCGACAGTGTATAAGATGGAGAGATGAAATTAAGAAGTCCCTAGGAGTAAAATGCAACCGACTCGCGCAGGACAGGGCAAATTGGAGACTTCTGGGAGGGGCCTTCGTCCTGCAGTGGACGTAGAGATGATGATAATGGCCGCGATGGTGATATCTAAGCTGTGGGAAATTTTGACATCGCCGCCTGCAATTTCTTCGTATATGTTCTTTATCTAGTTTATCTAGTTGTTTTATCTAGTTTCTCGTGGCTTGAGCGCTAGGCGACTTTCCAAAACATTTGCTTTGACGTTATTGCCATTCTTTGTGTTTTCCCTAACGGCGAACTAGTAACGTTTTAACGGTCCCTTTATCATACATCAAAATAACTTATCAGCAGTAAATGTGTGCTAATTAGTAATGAGAAAAAAGAGTAAAATGGTGCAGATCATCTGAGATTGAATTGCCAAAGCTTGTGCGCGCAGCACCAATTGCACCGAACACATGCAATTGACTTCCTTGTAATCGCTATTCCTTATAAGCACGACAGTTGACACGTAACTAACATGACGGATACTTAACGATTTCGCGTTCTTGAGACTCAAGGCAAATACGAGTCCGACAGCAGCTCTTGTCCTTGCGGCAGGCCATAAATCGCTCTTATGAATGTGTTCTCGAAGTCCTGTTTGTTTAAAATGAGAGCTAGGATGACGTCCCTGCAACATGGCCGAACTTGACTACCCGAACTATGACGCTGCCATGCAGTTTCGCAACACTACATTCGACCAACAATACTGCTATGTACTTTGTGAGGCATCGGAATCCGGTCCTGTATGTGTTGGTTACATCATCGGTCCAAATGCTAGAAATGTTGCTAAAGGACGGCTATGTGTTCCAAGTTAGGTTAAGAGTGTAGTAAAGGACGTTAGCATGCTAGACACGCAAAAGGTAGGCGATTACCTGTAAGACTGCTTAATCCTTAGGATGTGAAGGAACGGCCCGTAGTCAGCCAACTAGGCATACGTTCAACATACTGAAACGTTCCATATGACCATACGAATAATTTCGTACGTGTCCGTAAGGACCAAATGGAAGATAAGAAAAACACGTGACAAACCTATGGAAACTATAGGGACATCATATGGAGACATATGAAAAACTTGGAATAAAGAACGAAACATTTCAATTGGGCAGTCAGCCAGAGCCAAATACCCGTCGTGGACTCGGGGAAGCGTGCTGGCATGGCATCTGAAAGGCCCCGGGTTCGATACCCGCTGAGACCGCGAAATTGTCTTTTAAGCACCCTCTACTGCATTCATGGGGATATCACAGGAAGTTCACACAAGTCGGAGCTCTCTTTACGCCAACACGGCATTACGCTATGACGTCAGCACGGCGTCGTTATACGCGATGACGTCAACACGACGCCATCTGATACCATCGGCGCTCACGCGCAGCACTTCTGGCACTATTGGTGTTCACGCGGTGCAGCGGAGGGCGGACGCCGAACACCTGATTTTTCGACTCACAAGCCTTGTAATGCCGAGGCAGAAAGTTAGGTTACCTTGGTAACGAGAATACTCAGGCATCATTACTAACGCAGAAAGAACGGCACTATATAAGAAACTGCACAGGTCCACGCTAAACTTCCGCTATACTATAAAACCCGTTATATGAGCCATGTCTTGTTACACTCTCGATCATGTCTTATAATGTCCATGTAACACTTCTTTTCATTATTAACGAGCACTATACGCACACTCGGTATTAGCCCGGAGAAAATCGGGGTCTGGCGTATAGGAAGAGGCAGTGACGTTCGAGCGGCTCCGCCGAAGGCGAGCCCTGATCCAGGCCGGCAGGCAGTACTGCCTTTGATCGATATCCACCGCCGGTACAGCGGCTGAAGCACCCCCCTTCCATCTTTCCATCCTCCTCTTCCGTCGCAAGCATCGCAGCCTCACAGCGGCTCCAGCAGTGCATTGTCGAGCGGTGCCGACTGGGCTCTTGTTCGATTGCGCGTTCTCCTGCTGTGTGTAGCTCCCTCTAATCCCCAGACGCAGTACGACAGGGCTTCCCGGGCAGTTGACGGGACCGTTCTCCAGTTGCAGAGCAACAGTGGAGTGAGATTTGGTCTACGTCTGTCGATAGGAGGAGTGACAGATAAAGAAAAAAAAAAAGGTACAACAGTGTGCAAAAGTCCTTTTCCATCAGGCTGAGGACGCCATGTCCTGCGCCTTCGTTAAAGTTTCAATGACGAAGCATCTTCTTCTCCATGTAGGCAGGGTTAAATGGAATTCAACTCGTTGCAAACAGTGCTCATCTGGGTACTTCACTCTGTTTAACTTAGAAATGCATGGAGCGACCGGAGAATGGAACGAATTGGAAACAAGATACTTCGTGAATTCAACATGATCTTATTTGACATGCGCTGAAAGTTACATGACAGAAGAAATGCGAGTCACTGCGGCTTAAACTGTTCCTATATTGAGCGCTTGCCTTTATAATAATCAATGAATGAATAACGTGGTTATTAATTAAAAAAAAACAAGGTATATTTGTGCAGTGAAAAGTTCCTCTTTCAGGAGCGATAACGCATGCTCTGTGAAAGTTAATGACATTTTACAGGTCGTCGCCGCATCCACGAAACACAAGACCAGGTCATTTTGCTCGATTTCGCGAACATATATAGTTTGTAAGTGATAAGTAATTGTCGTGTCACTGTAGACAATATGCAAAAAGATATATTGATAATTTGTTTTTCTCTCTTTTTATGCCATTGTAGTTGCGTGCTTATCATTCATCTTAACTCACTTACAATATCTGCAGCACTGCTCTCTATACAGAACACTTTCAACGCGTATGATTTATCTGCACTGTTCTCTTTCTGATGCATATTAGACTTGTTTGTTCTCGTGGCGTGAGGCGCAATTATTCTTTTTTCCAAAGACAAGGAAGCCTGTGTGTTTTAGATTGAGGAAAAAATTAAACAAATGAAATGACAAGTAACTTCCTCGAAACTCCATCTGGTTTCGTCGCCTTCTTCTTGTCGCATCTTTCGCGCTGATATTATATTTTTGAACGTTGAGCAACTAGCCAGGCTTTATTAAAGCTACTTATTCCAAAACCACATACATTAAGACCGTTGCTAAATTTGCCCCGAACGACACCAGTGCGCAGGCGTAATTCTTACACGCAGGCCGCATGGCTAGTTGTGACACTTACGTGAACATGGGTTGTGGTGTGTCGAACATGGCTCGTGCACTGAAATTCGCTTACCAACACCTTTGAACGCATGTGTTCTATGTTGACGACAATACTAGTGACATTATTGATTGCTAAAGTTTTACATGCCTAAACCACGATATTATTATGAGGCGCGCCGCAGTGGAGGGCTCCGGCCATTTTGACCACCTCGGGCTTTAAGCGTGCACCGACAGAGCATTACAAGACCCTCTGAAATTTTTGCCGCCATGGAATATACGACCACTGCGGTCTATGCATTATAGCCATCGTACCACAGCAGCGACTTTAGACTACAGAGGCGTAATCTTGTGTAAATGTGTCATGCTAGTTTCATTATAACGACAACCGTATCCATCTATTCTCAAAGAGTTAGCTTACATACTAAAACCAGCCTTTGCTTGAGCTGTTGCAACGCTAATACCGCATTACACGCCACGGCAAAGCGCATTCTAAATTAAAACGGTAAATTAGATGTACGCCTTCTGTGAGCCCTTAGCTAGCAGGCGTTTTTACGCAAGAGTAGGGAGGGAACAAGACAAGAAGCAAAGGCCGGAGCAAATGACGGAAGAACCTCTTCTTGCAGCCGCTTAATGAGCACTCATTAGGGTGACTGCCAGAGAGGACCAGATGGAACTGGACGCGGAGAAGGAAATTGATTTAAAAGTACGCGGCCAGAGTATCTTGTCTTGCACGCGTAGCAGCCCTTGTCCTTTGCGTTCTGCCCTTACTTATTTGCTTTCTGCTTTTGAAGATAAGTTGGCACCTTTTAAAGCAAAGTGCGATGAGATTGTATTCAGAAAGGGGAGTTTAAGGAGACATGTCAAAGAATGCGGAGTAGCAAGAACTCCAGGGAGACTTTTAATTAGTACGCTTACCAAAGCGGGTAGCGGGTTTTGCATGGCCTTCTGACGAATCGAACGGGTGACGACATTGTCAATTTCTCGAGATATAAGTGTGCAAGTTCATTGATCGTTGTTCATTGCCTCTATTGTAAATTGATCGGGGAATTTCCTTGTGACGCTTCTACTTCCACACCAAGACTCACATTTACACTACAGACGGCGCTACGGACGCCTGAAGTGGGATATCTTTTAGCGACCACTGTAGTGCCTTAGTATTATTTTGATTTTCTCGTGACTGCGCGAGTGTGCGTTATGAGTACACTTTGGTGTATGCTGCGAGTATAGCAATACTCTCATCATTAAGTCTAACACTGATTATTAATTTGCCTAATGACTTTGCGCAGGCATGCGCATGTTAACCGCGATCTTGTTCTTAAATTTGTAGGTGGGAAATTCGCGTTACTATATGGGGCCGATAACTAGCCATGGAATAACAGTCCAAATATTTTTGTACCTATTTCTTCGTTTATTGATTCATTAAACATTGTTATTGGGGTGACTTGGCCCTGTCTGAACCCTTGTTCTTTTTCTTTTTTTTCACCGCATATCAACGTCAACCTAAACATTAGCGGCGTGTTGACGTTGACGTAGGATTTCCTCCAGTACTCGAGACTTGCGAACGAGGCCGTCATACGGCTCGCATTAAGCACCTACCTGCGTCTGGACAGTGCTAAAACGATAAAGGAGGAGCCCTCACCGGTCTAGACGCGGAATAAAACAACACGAAGATCGTTCATCCCGCGGTATTTCCTAATCTTGTTAGGCAAAAGGAACTGGACTGGAACCGTCGGGCTTCCTTACTTGCACGCGAGGAAACAATCCCGGAGTGATCGATCACCGCAGTGTCGCTGTGAGATCAGCGAGTTTGCTGTGAGATGCTCTTATCGTGTTAGAGCCGCCGCGGCCGTCTGAGCTTTGTTAGGCTGGCGACGTGCTTCCCGCTCAGACCAAGGAGCTGTCCATCTGGAGCAGCGCTAACCCTAATTGTATACTTAGCTAATCCTGTAATGCTCGGACGAAGTTCCAGTTCCTGAAATCAAAGAAAAAAAAAACTTTGTTTTTATAGTTGGCTTTGAGGGAGGAGAGCGAGAGAGAAAATTCCTGCTTTCGTTTTTTTATGGGGGGAGGGGGAGGAGGGTGTTTACATAGTCGATGTCAAGAGCACTTCATGTTTAAGTTCAATTAAAAACATTTTTTTAGAAAGCAATAAGAATTACAAATACAGTTTGTTTAGTATAGTAATAATTCGTTATGTAATAAGCTATTGAACTATCAACAGCTTACACTTAACTCCAGCGTGGCAAAAACACAAGTGCATGCTTCCCCTTTGCTTTCGTGAACTTCAATCGCAATCGTCCTACTTAGCCACCAAACAGAGCTTATATAGTTACTATGATGCTTCTAACTTTATATGGATAACGGGGCCAGGAAAAGTGAGCCTGCATGCTCAAGGACGTTTTAGTCGCTTAAGCAAGTTTGTAAAAAAAAAAAGAGAAAGAAAACATCACGCTGAACGTGTCAGTGACGAATATGAAGAACGAGAAAAAAGAAGGAAAAATAAAGAGAAGCTGACGAAAGAGATGGTTTGTGAATTTGGCCTCTGGCGCGAGAGGTTTTCTAGCTCTATTATAACTTGGTAGTAACGATGACTATTTGACTCGAAGCCAAATATTTTTGGGCTGAAAACCGCAGGGGCAGAGCAGAGAAGGCAGACATGAGTATTGTTAAGGCTCCAACTTTTCATTGCTCCTCGCTCTTCGTTAAAAAGAATGCACCAACTGATGATAACGAAAACGGTTTGGTATTACGAAGTCGTGGTTGCGGTATTACTGTTCGGAAGAAGCAACACAATTCAAGCGTAGTGTCTGTCGTGATATTAGTACACTGGTGAATGTGGCCCTGCCAACAACAGCAGCAACTAAAAGCAATCTCAGAACTCATTAGCAACAAAAGTTTCGCAAGGTCAGAACTGAACGGTCGCGCTCGAACGCAGTTCTGCCCTATTGTAACTTGAGAGATTGTGGAGACGTCTGGATGCATGTAAACTCGGCGACTCCAGTTTCGGCAAGAAAGAAGAAAAAAAAAAAAAGAACGTAGTTTTTTTTAATAAATTTCCAGTTTTAGCAGCAGGTACTGAGGAGTAGACTTAATTGTGAAATCTTTATCACATGATGAATTCATTTTGTGCATTAATAACCACTGATCTTCGTGCTCTGTACAATTTGCGTTGTATTGTATTGCAATTTTTTCTTGTATTCTGTACCCACTCCTGCGATAGCCTATCAAGGCTGCAGTATGTTAAAACAAACAAACAAACAAACAAACAAACAAACAAACAAACAAACAAACAAACAAATAAATAAATAAATAAATAAATAAATAAATAAATAGTTCGAAGAGGACGCTACATCTTCTGCTCCTCTATTTATATAAAAACATTGTCTTTCGACGATAGTTAAGGGCCATTATCCATCCAGCGATGAAATCTTGCCTATAGCAAACAAATCACACGCGCGCTCCAAGCTCCAGTTTGTGCCGCTATCTTTGTGGCAGACAAAGCATGTACCGGAAAGGGTTCGAAAAAAACGCTGTAGCCTTTTTTTTTTCTTCCTGCGAGACATCTATCTAAACAGCCTCAAGAAAAGGAGCCCTCATTAAACGTCTGTTTGGGCGGCGCTGATACGTATAAAACCTGTCGCACCCAGATCGCTTCGGGGCGTTATAAAAGACTCCAGCGTTGTTTTTTTTTCTTTATTTCTTTATTTGCACGGTATTCCCAGTCTCCGTAGACCTCCGCGACGCCCGAAGCACTGTTGTGCGCGCGGCGTGTATTGTCCGCCGCGAGTGCTTTGTTGTTTTGCTGCACCTTTTATTTGCCGCCGCGGTATCATTTTTTTTTTTTATCGTCACTGTTCCTCTCTTCTACTCTCTTCTTTCTCATCTCTCCGTACGTATATCTTTCCGCTCGGC
The DNA here is from genome assembly GCA_013339685.2 of Hyalomma asiaticum. Classification (NCBI taxonomy): domain Eukaryota; kingdom Metazoa; phylum Arthropoda; class Arachnida; order Ixodida; family Ixodidae; genus Hyalomma; species Hyalomma asiaticum. The sequence goes on along the minus strand of CM023486.1, from coordinate 93,055,132 downwards.
TGTTATTTATTTACTTTACTTCTTACCAGACATAGTAACCCCGAATGCAGCCGCGTTCCGAACATCTTCTCGCAGACCTTCCCACGTGACCCAGACCCCTAAAAAAGAAAGAAAACAAAGGAGAGGAAAGGATGTTCCTGAGCGAATAGGCGTGTCCAGGTCGACGTCGTCCAAACCGCGGCACAAAACGGCGAGGCGTTCCCGGAGGACCGCCATGCGCTACTGGACCGATTTCTGGCGGCAGTACATAACGACACAGCTGGGAAAAAGCCTCACAGACCCCCCTCCTTTTTTTTTTATCCCTTTTTTCTTCCTCCTCTACCCACTTTCCTCAACTATACCCTGCAATGTTCCGCTGGGAACCCCGTAATTCTCTTACCTGCCCCACTTTGCCGCCGGGAGCCTCGCATTCCGCCCCTCCTAGCCGTTCCTTTTTTTGTTCCAGAGAGGTTGCAGTTTTACTGTTGGTGACGGGGTATAACGTATATAGACTATGATCCGGAACGCTCTAGATGTGCCTCCCTCTGGCGCTCGAGCTGCTCGCGGCACAGAAGAACCGGGCGCCATCAGAGCTGTACGTTTAGATCGATAGGAGAAGAAGGGGAGGGAAAAGAGTTGGAGGGCGATAGCGAGAGGACGGAGAGAGCCGGCCGGACTCAAATCGGGGGTGTATGTGGACGTCAAACACGGCTGCTAAGTCTCGGTGGAGCTGGCGGGACTCGAAAGACCGTGCGGAGTAGGAAGGGAGAAAAAAAAAAGTGAGACAAAGACGTGCCTAGCCTGATCCGAAGACTCATTGACTCTTCGTTTTTAGGTGGTAGCTCACGATGGGTGAACAGTATAAGGGCTGCGAGTCTTTCATTGCCGCCGTAAATCTTGGGAGTTATATATAGAGCCGAATTATCAAGGGATGCACCTTCGTGGGTTATGAACGTAGATGCGGTATCGAGTTCCGCCCACGTGGCAAAGGTTAGCAAATGGTGAAGGTGCTGTTCGGTACTAGCTCAAATATTCAAATACAGCGTGCAGTAGAGGTCCCGCAGAGTTACGGCAGACAGATTTGTCATACTGAACGACAAGTTCGTCATATGGCAAAACTGACTTTATTTTTTCTGACTACATGAAAGCAATAAATTGTAGAAGAAAAGTTACTTCTGCTTTATGTGATACATACAATACCGTCCTGGCGAAGACGAGTCCACTTGTCGAAACGTTGACTCCAGTGACATTACCTGTTCTACATTGTTTTTAGCGATACGTTCATTGATTCAAGCCCCCATCTTCCCCTGAGCTTCTCTTCTAGTTTGGATACAATACTATGGTAAATTCAAAAGCTGCTTTACCATTACCTTAACTCTAAACATTCTGTAATACTTACGGTGGCTTTCCGCGACTTATTCATATCCCGTCGTTCTGTGCCCCTATTGTCCCATTTCGTTTTGTGTGATGCGTATTATGTCCTGTACAGTTTTAAAACTAATCCAGCGCGACTCCTTGCATGCAACATTTTTAAGCGCATCATTGTTCCCTTCCCTAACTTAGGCAAAGACCACCGCATTTATGCCACACTTCTGCAAGGATACTGGAGGGAAACTGATTATGATGTTGATTCACACTCGAATGCAACCAGAGAATCAGTGACCGACAAAAAAAAAAGAAAGAAAAAAAGATGCGCCGAATGTCCGCCTGTCTGACCAACGACGGTTAAACGTTGATGACGACGGAATCATCTTCAAGAACGAGTCCTGTCATCTCCCAACGTACTCAAGAAACGCGATGCCGCTTACATGCGGTACGCGGCAGATAGAGACGCATTCAAGCGTAAACACGTGTTTGTGCGCACCAATAACTGCGCGAGAAACGGAAAAGAAAACGAAGTGCCGCATAACGGAGGAGTCCCCGCGGAAGAGGAAGCGTGCATTGTTGGCAACAGCGTGTGTAGGAGCAGCGATATGGGCCCGCAGGCAGGCCAAAGCCGCGTGGACTTGCTGATCTCAGTTGCCCCAGGCTCTGTGACAGCCGCTACAAGACGAGAGCGGAAGCGGAAACACGCAAGGGCCTGAGCACGGAGATAACCGTTGTCGACGTCGCTGTACGCCGAACGTTCTTTGACCACAGAGCGCCACGACAAACCTTCTCTGGACCCGTAGTACGAGCAACTCGCCGCTCGATAGGTTTTTCCCGCCAGAGAGAGGCTCCGTTCAGAACGGTAGCATGCGCTCTTATATACAACTATATCTACGCAAATGTGTGAATGCTTTTTTTTTTTGTTTTCGTAGGCAGCATAGAGTCGCGTGACAGCGTTCAATGTTATGGACTTTAGTTGTGGACAGCAGCCACATTGGGTTCGCGTTCATCGAGTTTCATGGCAGTGCCTTCCAGGGAATCTTCTGCGTAATATATGTAATTGTGTTAGATGTATTGGGGGTAATGGGAGTAATAGGTCATTTTCTTAAAGATTCCCTGCTGTTACGCTTTGTGCTTTGTCTCTGCCACTACGTCTTTCCCAGTGTGCTATATAGCGAAAGGGGAAATTATTGCGTTCACACGAGTCCTGTTTGATACGAAGCCCTATGAACGTTTGGAACTTCTCTTCAAGAGATTCTAAACCGTTGTTCTTTCTGCGATCTCGCGCGAATGAAGAAAAGCTTCTGCGCAATCTCACGTATAATCACGGTTAATTTTATCGTGAGTATAGAGTTATATATCTTGTTGCAAGCGGCCCATTTACAAAGCCGCAGTGCCGTTTCAAGCCACGAAGCGTAAAGTTTAGACAAATACATGTCTATTTTCAGGCTGCCTGGAACGACGCATACGCACAACTCTCGCACGAACCTGCGTAACGTCCGAGTCGTAACCTCTGGCGATTTCGTTTGTTTGTAGGAATATCCTACAGGCCATTTTTAGATGCGAAGCAGCTTATGGTCGGGGCTATGTCACTCCCTCCCTCCATCCATCCGCCGTGCGGTGTCCACACCCGCACTGCGCATGCGCATCCTCCTCCCCCTCCTCTCCTTGTCTCATCTCCTCTCCTCTCGGCATTCCTCCTCTCCTCCCCGAACGGCGCGCGTTGACTATGGAAACGCTCTTTCTTCGATGAACGCTTTACCAGCTCGCAAGGAACGAGAACGCGCCCTCGCCCGCGAGACACAACGCTGACGCAGGCAACGTCCGCTAGCGTCAAACCGATGCAAACCGGACACCTAGTCAAACCCATGCAAACGCGGTGTGCACCCCCCGTGCTGCTTCGCGTCGCCTCATGGTCCCCTTTAGCGGGAGATGGCGTAATTTTTTTGGGGTGCCGTTTGGCAGTGTCCCCTGCTCGCGACGTGGTACGTGAGACGTGCGTCCGCAAAGCGGCAGTGGACATCCCGAATGTCGTGGCGTGACTAAAAGCCCCGGCGGTCGATGCTTCACTCCATTTAGCGGAACCGGAGCGGTATAACCTCGCTACGCTGTACCGCGCGTCACCCGGCAATCGACCGTCGCGCTCCGCCGTTCACGTTACTATATAACTATATGGCTGGGACGTGCAGACGTCGTGCGCTGAGGCCCATACGTTGCAGCCAACTAGTGGCCTTTTCACCGTTTCCGAAATAGAAGCAGCGGAGACACTATAGCCTAATGCCGAGTCGATCGGGGCACAGGTCGCTTTCTGGTCACCGTGTGTGCGCCGCGCGTTTCGACGGTGTACCCGAGCTTATGAGGCGCTGCAAAACTTACGAGACGTTTGAGTTAGTCTGAGATTTCCACATTAGATAGATAGATAGATAGATAGATAGATAGATAGATAGATAGATAGATAGATAGATAGATAGATAGATAGATAGATAGATAGATAGATAGATAGATAGATAGATTCAGTGAGTTGAACTCGCGCAATGAGAAAGGCACCATAAGAACGAGGAAGTCGAAACAGGAAACCTGGCTGTGGCCGAAGGAAAGAGAGAAGAAAGATAAAAGAAATAAAGCGTCGTCACACGCACAATGGACCATGAGAGTTCGCGAAACAACAAAGTCGAGGACAGGTGAAGCCTTTCCGTTGCAAAACATCCTCAACCCTAGCAGCAATACCGGACGGATATATAAGCGCCTCGTACGCTCATCAGGAAACAGCGTCACCGGAAAATAACCTGGATGCAAAGGTAAACAACAAAGACAACTCAAAGGTAAACAACGTTCACAATACCAGGTTGTACAGCGCGAAAAAAAAAATAAAGGAGAGAGAGAAAGAAAGCATGGGAGTAGGCCAGATACTCGATGACACAATGGTAGTACGCTTGCGGTAGCTCCAACGGAGTGGCGTGCTTCAGGTCACTACTTGTCTACTCAAGAGCATCCCAAGTGGCAATGAGGTCAGCCAGATGCTTGCTAGCTCTTGTATTTGACAGCGACGTCAGTACACTGTAGCAATGTCGCACTCACACGGCTGTTGCGGATACGTCATGGAGTGTTAGTCAGCACATTTCATTCTACGCCTAGATAAAAAGAAATCTTGCAGGTCCCACGCATTGTCGGAATCGGTGTAACGCGAAGCAGTCAGCGAGGGAATATCCTACGACGAATTGTTCGACGTTCAGTGGTGTATAGGTGTATAGGTTCAGTGGTGTATAGGTGTATAGTGGTGTATAGGTGGAGTATAGGATCAAGGTCTTTGTGCGAAGCTCATGAGTGCCCACTCATCAGTATGCTTAACGTGGGCTAACCAGGGACGTCGACAACACCGTGGCAACTGAGTGGTAGCACATGATACGACGTAACGTTGGCACTCACGTTAGTCCAAAGCACAGACGTGTGTTTTGTCGGAGCGAAACTTCCCTGTACGGTGCGTTGATGCGCTATCTTAAGCGTGGTTCGTTGAAGTATTCCTACGAAATCGATCAAAGTTGCATAAAAGCATATCGATGGTAGTAAAACATATGTATTTGCTATGATAGTGCTTATCGCACATTACAAGCGCAATTCACGTAATACAAGCACCATCATAAGGACGGCTGGTGCAGTAGGTTTATTTACTGCATATACCGTGTGGGAGGAACCACCGTGGCCTAGTGGTAGCGCGTTTGCTTGGCACCTCGAGGTCCCGTGTTCGATACCCCGCCTTACCTCTTACTTGCTAAGTTGAATGTTTGTCCGTGTGCTTGTTATGTCTGCATTTCAATCTCAAGCTACGAAGAACGGTGTTCCTTCCTTGTTTTAAGAGCGGAGCTCTTTAAGCCGGCCGTCCGGTGTCAATCGCGAACACAAGATTGTGGGCTGATCGTGGAGCGCTGTGTGAGGCGCACGAGACTTTAGACGCAGCTCGAAGTTGCGGGTTCGACCCCGGCAGCCGAGGCGTTTCATAAGTCAATTTAGTTGGTCCTTGATTAACACAGCTAGGCTGTATAAAATTTAAACACCTGTGGCGTGGACCGAGCACTAAGGGTGTCAGCTACACGTGACTGCAGTACTGCAGTATCGTTAATCGTGAGGTACATGGCGAGTATGTCTTAGTGATTTGCAAGATGAGTAATTAATGTTCGTCATACATTTACGCCCTACCTCTGAAATATTGGGATACACTAGGTGAACTAGGTGACCAAGAAGCACCGAGAACTTGGCGGCTAGGTAGATAGATATGGTCAAAGTGAATTGAATTCGCCAAGAAATGCTTTGCATTTAAAAGTTGCGGTATTATCGACGACTTTCACGCTGCACTAACATCCATCAGGGCATGTACACGCTCAGGCTACTTTAGGCCAAGTGTGAGTGAGTGAGTGAGTGAGTGAGTGAGTGAGTGAGTGAGTGAGTGAGTGAGTGAGTGAGTGAGTGAGTGAGTGAGTGCTGGGCCAGTTGGTTCAGAATTACAGGAAATGTACACAAGGCGCTTAACCCTGTCCCCAGTAAGGAAAACCGAAAGAAGCGTCTTCTTCCCTTCTATAATAACCACTTTATAGATTTATACAACCTAATGCAAAAGACGCTACACAAACGGACTACCACTGGACTTACAGTTTGATTTTTAAACAATCCCCAACTATATCGCTTCGTTTGCAAGCGACAAGCGCATTAGTGAATAAAGGTGTCGAGAGAACGATTTAATGGGTGAGTGCCCTGGTCGCTGCTCGCGCTAATGCACACGATAGTTTTTTTCGGTAATGTTCTTCGGAATATGTAAGTCGGAGGTGCGGTCAGTAAGTGAGTCACTTAGATAGCGAGTGACACAATGAAATATAGCGCCGACACATTGTGTCCAGGCTCGCAAGAAACCGCACGTTCCCCTTTTTTGCACAACGGCGCAGGAGGGCGTAGTACACACCGCAAAGCCACGGTTGACGGGTCACGGCCTGTGTCGCATTCTCCAGCAGCGCCGTACACAGGCTACCCAGCAACGAACCGTTGGTGGCACCGCCGAGTGCGCTGATACGCGACTTGAGAGGGACCCAAGTCACGTGTGCTGTGCGACATCCATGCGGATCGCGGTAACACAACGAGCACGTGTGCTGAGTCGCGCGTGCTTCGACCGCAGTGTAGTTGCTGTTATAGTATAGCGGTAGAAACATAACAAGCGTTGTGGGTCGGTATGTTTTTTTGGTCGTGCGGCCTTCGGCCGTCGTTCCGAGGTCGATCGCGAAAGCGAGGGGACGGGACCAAAAGCAGGGCTTTGCACTTCGTGCGGAGGCCGCGAATTAGTTTGGCACTGCGAGGCACACGGCGCCATTGTTGACCACATCGGCTGGGGCGGGGCCTTCGTCGCGTCGGGCACGTTTCTGCGTGCGCGGTGATTTCGGCGTGCTGTGCTTAGCGTTCGCTGAAATGGAGTACGAGAAATTCACGTGCGCAGTAATGACGTCTGAGTATTGTCTTTGCTGCGCTTGCTGTGTACGCGCAGTACTGCGATGGGCGAGTCAAGAAAATTTGGGCGGGAGAGTAGGGAGGGGTTGGGAAGCGAATGACTTGGAAACAAATATTGCCTCATCCTTCACGCATTTGTGCAGCAACTTATCGAGATCGCTGTTTTTCTTTTTTTTTCTTTTTTCACTGTTCCTTGTGATGGCCTCTTATTTTGCCATTCCCACTTTTCTTTACTGGAGAAGTGCTGGTTTGTAAACACACAATGGTCGTTCAATAGCTGTTATCCTCAAAGATTATTCGCTCCTTCCCGTAGCTGTTTCCACTGTCGCTAATCTTCATTGTATGCTCCATACCGCCTGTCCCTTAGGGTACTCAAGCACTGTCACCTATATCTACGAGCTGTCACATCGGTAGCATCATTTATATTTATTTTTACATTTAACACGTCGCTTTGAATCGCAATGTCGCAGGCGTGTATATAAGTTTTGGCAGGGCGCGCCATACTTGGAATTACGTTTACGCCCAAAAAAGCGCGGCTCATAGCTTGCTTGTTGGCTGAATTTCTCGCGCCTAGTGTTCATTAAATATTAGGTTAGGATCTTTAGTGCATTCGATCCACGCGTTTCAGTCGGAGGTCCAACTATTTTTTGCTGTGCGTAGAAGAAAAAAAGAATCCGGTATCCCTACGTAACAGCCCCCCTCCCTCCAACACATTTCTTTTTTTTTTCCATATTGTGGAATCGCTTGCAGGGTGATTTTACCTCAAACACGCGATTAAAAAAAATCAGCGAAAGGAGCAGCTATAATCAAAAGAAGAGGCGTGCAGGACACGGACACAAGAAGAGCAGTGAACACCACGAACGCCGTTTGTTTGTTGTTCACTGCTCTTCTTGTGTCCGTGTCCTGCACGCCTCTTCTTTTGATTATGGAATGTTACCAACTCGCTCAACTTTCTGTCCTTTTGAGGAGCAGCTATACTTACGACTCCTAGGTCTCGCGGCGAACGTCATCTTCTCAGTAAAAGAGCGACAACGACGGCTATTCCTATGATTTCCTCAAAAACAAAAACCTATGCTCTTTGTACATGCGATGCGCGCGTCCCGGAGTATGACGTATTCCGCATCAAAACTACAGCAATAAATATTTGGCTCTCATTAAGACGTTACTCTTAATATCCCAGAACCAAATGTCCAGGTATTATTTGTCTACCACAGACACGTAGGTTACCTGCGTAGAGTTCGGATGAAAGAATGCTAAGTGCACAGACTTTCGAGCTCAAACGTATCAAAAGAATGGTCACATGTTTGTTAAAGAATACGAGTTATTTAAAGGGGTCGATCCAGTGACACTTTTTGAAAAAGTCACAAGACGTTGCTGATCCGTGGGCACGTGAGCATGTGAGCACTGTGAGCATGTGAGCTAAATATTATTGTACTCCACGCAGTAGGCAATTCGCGATTTGGTTTTAACCACAGCTAGAAAAGGTTCGCTCTCCTTTCAGCAAGTGACGTCACTGGGGGCACCGAGTAAGTCGCTGGACGCAGAAATAGCATTAGCTGATTTCTCGGTCGCGTGAAGATCATCTGCTATGCGGCTGGGAGCGCTGTCACGTGGTAATTTTCATATTTCGCGGGGATCGTTTATCGTTCAGAAAAAAATGAGCACGCAATTAGTACGTCGCTGAAAATAGCGCAGTTAGATGCCCCGCGTGGCTGACTACAACTGCCTCATTGACGCTTCAATGATTAGAACAGTGCTTCTCGAATTAGTTATTTAATTACAATTACGTAATTAAATCTAATTAACGAAAAATTACTCGCGGCTGGTCCACTGTACTAGGAACAATATGCACTACGGTTTCTTCGAGTAATGGAAGTGTTCTTTTTTTAAATCCCGCTGCGTGATAATTGGGACACCTTGTATAGAAACTGCTTGTGTGGGTAGTTGTCGTAAGGCTTTCGTGTTCTATGGAATGACGGCGTACGCTTTCCTTTCCTGTCTTTTGCCAGCTCAACCTTGACACTCATTTACTCGATAGCTTTTGTAGTAGACACAGAAATGGGCACAGTGAGACTATGATGGGCTACTTGCTAACTAGCTTTGTTGGAGATGTTTTTATCGGCCAACATAAGTGAGGAAAAGAAGCATGAATACACGGAGCACGTGCTCGAAACTTCAGATGTTGAAGTTCTGCGTTCCCCACCAATGTATTTTTGTTTAGTAAGTTTTCCAAACGCGCTGATAAGAGCACGCTTCATAAGGACAAAAATTAGAGATCGCTATGTAAAATATGTTATTTGAGAGTTGACGCACGCGTAGGAAGTAGACGTTACGAGCGACAATTTTGTCATTTACAGCCCGTGCGTTGAAAGCGCTGAACTGCAGCCTAATGCAACGAGGAACGAGGGTAAAAAAAAAAGGAATTGTAAGTTATGCGTAGATTGCTTTGTGGCGTGTCGGACAGTGCAGTAAACGTGAAAGTTTGTTTATGTTATTGATCCGATGTGTTGGGTCGTGTCGCCCTGAACTGCATATATTATTGAGCTTTATGGACAGTTTTGAGAACAGTAGTGTAAAGAGACTGATAAGCGGCATATCTTCATTTAGATATGAAAACATGAGAAGGAAGTCTTCTCTATTGCCAGCGGTGCAAACATCACGAAATTGATACTGAACGAACAAATGCATGACGTCATGTACGTACACTTTGAGGCTAATTAACCCAGAGCAGAAACGGTTACCACCCCACGTTGTTTTCCCTGCCGGCGTTTTCGCTTCAGAGCTGGCTAGCTGGTGACTATAACCGGGTTTATTTTATCTGCCAGAGATGACGCCAGACCACTCAGGACAGTAAACGCGTGATGCACGCAAGGGGAAGAATATTTCTGGCTATATGCAACTAACTAGGCTCCTAACTAACTGATTAGACAACTAGCTATCGACTGCCGGGAACCTTGTATGCTAAAGAAAAAATTCTAATCAAAACTCAGAAGTGGTACTAAGTCAGGTAGCATTGGGTTAATTGAGTATGTTGGTTCTACACCACACACACTTGTACGCAATCGATTGGACCTTTGCGTACATTCGCAATTGATCTGTTAATGTTTTACCCCGTGGCGGATCACGTACTTCATCTACTTTTTTACGCAGTAAGTTAACCATAACCAATTTTGTTAATCGTAAGACAACCGGTAACACGAGATCCGGGTTTTAGAATTTGTATGTAGCGCAAACTATGAGGCACGTCAAATTAAATTTTTGTCACAGTAATAACAGCAGCAACACTTCGCAATTTTTATTACCAGTGCAAAGTTATTGTAGACTTCAGCATTGATTTCGCATTTTGCCTTACTTTGCGTCTGTAAAAGAAAAATAATAATAACCATCATCATCAGCCTATTTTAGGTCCCCGGCAGGACGAAGGCATCTTCCAACGATTTACAATTTGCCCTATTCTGTGCGAGTTCCACTTTGTGCCTGGAAATTTCTTAATTTCATCGACCCACCTAATCTTTTTCCTGCATGTGTTGTGTTTTATTTCTCTTGGTATCCGTTCTGTCGTTCTTACTGTCCATATGTTATCTGTCATCCGCATGACGTGTCCTGCCCAGGTCGGCTTCTTTCTTTTAATTTATATAAAAAATGTCAGCTACTCCTGTCTGATCCTTCACGCATTCCGCTCGCTTTATATATTTTAGCTTTACACCGATCATTTCTCGTTCCGTTGAGCGCTGCGCGCTCCTTAGATTCATCTCTAGTTTTTTTGTTATCCTCCAGGTTTATGTGTCGTATGCTAGTACCGGAAGAATGCAGTAATCAAATACTTTTCGCTTTAACGATAGCGGCAAGTTTCCGGTCATGATTTGGGAATGTCTGCTCTGTGCGCTCCAGGCCACCCTTATTCTACGGAGAATTTCTTTTTCATGGGTAGGCTTCCCTGTCAGTAATTGCCCTAGATATGCGTATTTGTTCACACATTCTAAAGGCTGGTTGCTAATTTTAAATTTCTGTCTTTCAGCTATGCTTTTGAGCGTGACTTCGGTTTCTGCCCTTTCATTTTTAGTCCTAATTTAAAACTTTCACGGTTTGGGTCCTCAATAATATCTTTCAGTGCGCCACCGTCATTGCTAGAGCACAATGTCTGTAAATATTAAGTTGCTGAGGTGTCCTCCGTCAATTCTAATTCCCTTTTCTGCCCAGTCTAGACGCTTGAGCACTTCTGGTAAAGATGCAGCTAAATAAAGACGAAATCCTGTATTCCGTTAGCGCTTTAGCGCATGCATGGCTTTAAAATGAAGAAGAAGAAGAAGAAGAAGAAGAAGAAGAAGAAGAAGAAGAAGAAGAAGAAGAGTGACGACGACGACGACGATAGGTGCAGCTTAGAATGGAGCGTTGTTTTTGTCGTGTCTGATATCATCTGTCCTGCTGTGTTGCGTCTTCGTGTTTCTATTTCTCTGTCCATTCCTGCAGCGCCACAATCTTTTATGGCGGGCTGGTCATTCAATACTCAGCTTTCATCAAGCTCGCTCTTTTGTTTCGTACCGTTCAGGCCACAGACGTATTCATTTAAGGCGGTTCTGCTGGGCTGGAACCCCATCCCACCTCCGACAGCGCGCGTCACGACCCCAGAGCCCGAGGAAGTGAAAGTTTATTTATTCATCTATTACAAAACGCGAAGGGCGCCAATTGGGAACATTACGTGTTGGGGCGGGCCTGCAAGTGGGCGAGCTGAGTGGGTGCCATTTGGGGAGAGGGTTTTAGACTTGAAGAATGACCTCCTTCGATCGTCGGGCCTCGGCGCAGAATGGTTGGCGACCGTACCCAAACTTTGGGTGGGGAGCACGCTCTAACCTTGGGCTGAAATCGCGCCCACACCTACATGCGGAAGAGAGAGAGGAATGCTTAAACCTAGCAGCCGGCCATACGGGTTGACTCAACCTTGTCCCTCTAGCCAAGATGAATGCCTGGTCTCGCTCACCAGGCACGAATAAAGTTAGGTGCCTAAAGGCGATCGCGAAAGCGGCGTTGAGCAGCACGGTAGACTGGCGTGCAAGCGGTGTTTTCGCAGTCATCGCTTACGTCTTACGCTCAGTGTGATGCTGCCTTTGAGCGCGTAATATAATGTGTATCCTTGCACGTTTGCTGCGGCGTCAGAGAACCATGGCTGTCACAATGACCAGGTTGAAAAATTGACTTTTATGTTTTTAAATGGCGGTTGCATAGCCTCTGCTAGTTAAAGGATTAGGGTGCGGCTGTTAGCCGCAGCCGAATCGTACGTTGCAATTAGTTGTCGAAAATTGTTCGCATGGTACGTCGGTCGCCCTTTGAATGTCGCAAGTAAATACGAGCAAGCAACAAATTGCTTGAGAAGTGGTTCTCAGTGTCTCATATATGTCTGCATTTATGCTAATATTTGCCTCTATCTGGTCGCCTTCATATTGCAGCTGTATGCGTTGACAAAGCGTACAAGGCGAATCTTTGCCTTTTGCATGTCTGTTCGCTGTGTGTCAACTTATATTTCCTCACCTCAATCAGTTGTGTGCACGTGGACCTGCTTCAAGCTGTGATAAACAAACATGTCCGTTTCACACGTCCTTCGACCTCCGCCATAGTTCTCGTTCTACTTACCGTAAAATGTATTGAGAGTGAGAGAGAGAGAGAGGAGAGGGTGGGGGGCTTAAAGTAGCTCCATTTGATTCGCTTTTGTGGCAAGTGAGTTTACGTTCTCTTGAAGTTTCGTTATCTGCTATATTTCATTATATATATCATTATTATACCCCCCTTGTCTATAATTCCCAACGGGTCCCTAAGGTATTGCAGTAAGTAAATACGCAAGCGCTGTTCCACGACGGGTGGTACTCGCTGCGTTAAGCGGATCATGTGAACTGTGCCATCTCGGGTGGAGAGTTTTATTATCACTCACATTAATTTCCATTTTCTTAACTACTTTTACATTTCAGTTGAGCTGGCCAACCACAGTTAACATCTTTAATTCGTTCTTCGCAACTTCCATAATTTGATTTTTTTTTTTTGATGGCGCCGAATAATGGGGACCAGCAAGGACTTGGACTGTATGTTTCTCTTCTTCTCGCCTTTTTTTAGATGTGGCGTTCCTGACTTACACTTTTTTTATTTAATTTCGAAATCTTTGCGTTGGGCATAGTACAAAAGATTGCCAAAAATACACGAACGAATTTGATTCTTGCAGAAAGCCGAGCGGCGAAAGATGAAATGATGTCGGGACTATTTTATATTAGCTCGTCAGAGTGACGTTCAGCGCGCCCTTGCTCGTGAGTGTTTCTTCAGGCATTATTTCGCATTCTTTGCGCAGAAACATGCATGTACGGAGCAAATCCAACGGCCCTTCAACAACCAGTAAAACTAGCTCTCTAAATGTAAACGACGTCAAAATAATACAAGCCGGGTTGTCTAGTTTTATTATGTGCTAACGAGGGCCCGAATTCACAAAAACTTTTTTTTTGTCAGTGCTTCTTTTATTATTAGTCGGCCGGATTCGCAAACGATATGTCCAGCATTCGCATTAGTTGAAATATTCTCTTACGAACATTTTTTAGGGTAAGTGGATTTTGCGAATACTAGCCGAGATCCATAGATCAGAATCAGAATCAGTTTATTAGATGTCAAACAAAAGGATGAATACATGGAAATTATGTACAGCAGGAGGTCGCGTAGTTAGAAACTGAAATTTGACCCTCTGAAATAGGTACGCCAACCCCAACATCTCACAGTTTTTTTACGGTCTCCTCCCAGGTGCCTCATAAAACTTCTGCGAACGCGCGAATTTCTAAATTAGGCGTCTAGATTGCTGGTCGATACCAACGTAAATAAAACATGACATCAACAATATATAATATATTGCCCCCGACGCGGTAATTCTGGCTACCGTCGATAGTTTTTTTTTTCTTTTTTAGACATGAAGCTCGCGTAGTGTTAAGGGCGTCTCGGTGCATGATCGCGGTACCTAAATGTATATATTCATAAAGCTGCGTAGCATAGCGTCTGCGGCGACTGAAATGCATTTTTTACCATGTTGGGTGACCGGCGCCCACATGCAGCCATATACACATCGTTATGTTCTCCTGCTAAGGCTCCTCTAGGTGTGAAGCCAACGGCTGGCTCATTGCTGCGCGGCGGGGTACTTTGCCGTTTCCTTCGCGTTCGAAGAGGCAGTAGCTCCTGAAGGGAAGAAAAAAGTATAAGCAATGCGGGCCAGGAGAATTCTCGCGTGCCCCCGACCGCAGTCCAAGACTCTCTCCCTACATGAGGCGATAGGAAACTTGAGAATAAATTTCAGAAGAGAAAATGAAGGAAACGACACGTCGGGTGCATAATATTTAATAAAGTTGCGGCCGGGCGCACGGCGGGCTCTGGTGCTTTCTGCGTTTCGAATAATTGCCCATCTCCGGAGATTTATCGAACAGCGCTCGTGCCGACCGTATACTGCCAGGCAAGGCACTCGATGCTTCACGAAGCCGACGAGCAAGCACGCACGCACGCATCGCGGGCTGTGAAAAATACAAGGGAAAAAAATAGGGAAACGAAAAGAGGGGGAAAGAAAAGGAGAAATGTGGTCAGAGAGGAAGAGGGGAATGAGTGAGCGGCCCGCGCAAAGAACTCGTATGCCAGCGGTGCCATCTTATTGGACGGTGCCCAGACCTCGTTTCCATGACGACTAGCCGTGACGTCACGTCCAGTCGCCTCATTTTTTTTTTCTTCTCCCCTCTCGTTCGCTCGGGGCTTTCGGTGCAAGCTCTCGCCAGCGACACAGGGAAATCTATTCCTCGTCGTTGAATCCTCTCCTTACTTTTAGGGGGGATCGTCAGATTTCTGTTTTTGCTTAAGGATATCTTTTCCCTGCTTGCTTGTTTTCATCTAGGTCTTCTTTAATGTAATCCTTCCTGGTCGGCAAAAAGCTGTCCTGCATGTGGTACGCCGTCGTCCTCGCTCGTTACGAGGCCGTTGTACCCGGACGCACTCCGCCACGTTGTTTGCAGTTTGGACGTTTAGGCGTCCGATAAGCAGATACGCCATTATGCATGCATCCTGCTGGTCCGAATTAAATCCTCGGAACGTGCGTGCTATCGTTTCAGAACGAAATGTTTACATGTATTTTCATAGTTTATTATTTGGATTTTAATGCAAGCCTCAAGAAAACGCAGGAATTTACGCAAATATGCCGATTGCGTTCTGATGCACGTGTCCCTTATTGCGTGAGCAGGTTCACGCAGCTATGGTCTTCGGATGGCCTCCTTGTCCGTTGCAGGTTGCAGTTGTGCCTCCTAGCTGCTAGGATGTCAGTTTGCTAAGCTTCAGGTTGCGAGTTTGAACTCCGTCCATGGCTGCCGCGTTTCAGCTTGGGCAATATGAAATAAATAAATAAATAAATAAATAAATAAATAAATAAATAAATAAATAAATAAATAAATAAAACACGTGCTTGCACTTGCGTTTAGACGCTCGTTGAAAATCTCAAGGTGGTCAAAATTGCTCGGGAGCCGTCCACTGCGGCACGTGCCTCATAATCACATCTTAGGTTTGGCACGTCAACCCCATCAATTATTAGTGTATTGGTTTACCGTTGCACGAAACGCCCAGAAAATTGTGTAATGCACTTTCGGATTGTCAGAGTTATGCATCTGCGCATTGGACACTGGGAATATAATTGGCAATTATTGATTGACGGTCTTGAACGGCTAACAGGCGTCAGGGTGCTCCTCGAATCGCTGTCAATTGACAGGCGAATAACGTTCGGAAACACTCATGTAAACTAGGGGAACTTCCATCGCGATGACCGCCACAATATAATAAGAGGCACGCATTATAGTGCTGGGCTCTAGATTGACGTTGACAAATTGGAGTTTTGTCAACGTGCGGTTCAACAGATCTCTCTGTTAAAGGAGCGCTAAGGAGACCACAACCGGCACATGACGCATGATCGCAACTTTCAGAAGTGCAACTACAGTGAAATCTCGTTGGTGCCGTCTTCACAGGACCACGGAAATCAAACATATCATCCTTAAGCACTTGCTATCCAAAGCAAGCCCCAAGAGTAGGAAAACAGGCTTACTTGGCTACAAACTCGCCAGCAAAGCTTCACGTGACGCTGAATGATACTTTTCTGTAAAGCACACGCGCTATGCAAAGCTGCACTGCGACGACATCACGTGAGCCACAATAGACGCGCTTTTATTCAGAAAACTTAAAGCAGCTCACCAATCTTCGCAGTGCTTCTTTTTTTTTCTATGTTATTTTGACAAGTTCATTACAAAAAGAGAAGTTATTTTCGTGCATAATCAAATAGCGCATGAAGAACACCAGCAGCTCGATATTTCCGGAGACCTCCACCACGGCGTCTCTCATAACCATATCGTGGCTTTGGGGCGTAAAACCTAGGACATCAATCAATCAATTGCGCACGACATAAGTTTTCCGCGTGTGCGTCACTGAAGGGACATCTATCGTAGGCATCATTTGCTCGAGTCTAGTATCGCGCCGCAGCGCGCCGCAATTTTAATTGGTCCAGGGACGATTCCTCCGGTGACACAATTCGAGGCGGCTGTTATGGCGCGCGTTGTGGCGCCAGTGGGTAGCAGAAATATTAGTTTGCTGTCGTACTATCCAATTTCAGCTGAAGATGCCACCGTGTGAACGTTACGAAAATGCACTGCGCCCGTGGTTTTCTTGACCTTTCTCTTCTTTTTACTTTCTTTTTGTCAAAAGAAAAACTAGTATACCAAGAAGCGTATTAAACGCGATCGTATCAAGGAGATAGATTTCTGGGATTATACGTCGCAAAACCAGCTTTGACTATGAGAGATGCCGTAGTGGAGGCCTCCGGAAATTTTGACCACGTGGGGTTCTTTAACGTGCACTGACATCGCACAGCACACGGGCCTCAACATTTCGCCTCCATCGATATGCAGCCGCCGCGGCCGGGATTCGATCCCGCGACCCTCGGATCAGCAGCCGAGTACCATAACCACCGGACCACCGTGGCGGGGCGATCGTATCAAGGAGATTTAACTGTACATGACCGCTGAAATGCATAGCTTCTGTGATATATAGCAGCATCGGATGGTAATTCGAAAGCCAGTCTTGTACGTACTGTCAAACCCGAATACGACGAATTCCAATAAAGCGAAATGTCGAACACTCAAATTTATCTTATATTTATGCATGTAAAATGCATTGCTTCTGACGAACCTGACATTGGATATATTGAACTTAGAGCGCGCGCGTCCTGTCACCAAACAGCCACAGATGGACTCCTCGGCCGGCGTCTGGTAGTGTCCTAGTACAACATCCGCACAGCCACAACGCCCGGTCACGCCACCACGGCAGAGTCGCGCTGTTTCAACTTAAGTTTTGTCACGGCTCGGTCAGTGCCTACGAATCGTGTGCTCGTATTCCGCATCCAGGCAATAATCCATGGGGTCAAACGAAGTGTTAAGGCACGAATCACCGCCTGCTTCAAATAGGTGTAACTTTCTATGCAATGAATTACTTTTGCGAGTAATTATACGCGGTGAGTGGTATGGGTTTTTTCCCCTCGTTTGCGCGTTCTCGTTTCACGGTTCACAACATCGCGCATAACGAACTAGGTGCTGGAATTTGTTACAAGTGGGTTCAGGTATATTGAAATATTTGATATTTTGAACAAATTCTGAAAAATCATGCTCTTCGCCATAGCCAGGTTTGAAAGTATTTAGGTTTTTCTGAAGTCTTGTGGTCGGCAAAATATCGACACCGGTTGTATGTAACGTTAAGGGAATGACAGTGCTGACATGTATGTATGTATGTATGTATGTATGTATGTATGTATGTATGTATGTATGTATGTATGTATGTATGTATGTATGTATGTATGTATGTATGTATGTATGTATGTATGTATGTATGTATGTATGTATGTATGTATGTTGACCAAATGATGGCAAGTGTTCGCGGCTAATATCAGCCAATCTTCTCTGTCTGCTGTTACAAGAGCAGCATTATGCTCAACCGATCTCAGTCTAGCGATCAATTTTGCACCTCGCTTGCGCATCTAAACAAGTCGGCCATATTCCGCCTAAGTTTATTCGAATATGTAAACTAAAAAGCTAATACTACAAGAAGATCCGTTGAACATCTTTCTCTTCGACATCACGCAAGTCGGAAGTCCAGTGCCTTGAGAAGGAGGGGGGGGATGAAACAGGAGGAGGAACAGGAGAGAGAGTGTGTACGTGAACAAGCGCGCTGTCGAGGCGACAGCAGCTCAAGGGGCCCGGGCTCGCATCGCCGAAGCCTTGTTTGTGTTGGCGGCCCATGTTTACACAGCACGTGCGTGCGCTGGCTCACCGTTCAGCGCGATCGGAAGCGAGCCGTTGGCCAGGCAATGTCCAGCGACGCGCCAGACGGCGGCAGATGACGTCAAAAGCAGCGGCGGTCGTTCGCATCCGCCGGCTGGATGCGAGAGGAGTCAGTCTGCCGTGTTTTCACGCTCCGCTGGGCGCGTTCAACGCACACGCAACTGTGCGGCGCTGTATTGAACAAGGCTCAGCAGGTCGGAGCCCACGAGGGCACGCTCTTCGCCCGGTTGTATTTATTTTCTCGCCGGTCTTGGCAGGGCTGGGATTTCTTCGTGCTCTGGCGTCCCGACGAGTAAGACGGGGTGCTCGAAAGCGTTAAGGTTGCGAGGAGTGTGATTGACGGGCGCCTTCTAAGTCAAAGGCATTCTCGTGAATCACGATGCTTGGTACTACGTCCCTCTAATGTTCCGCCCATTCTACAGCGCCGACTCTTTTGTTCCGTTTGTTTCCGGGAATTCCTAGAGTGACTCTTGAGCTCTGAGATTAAAGACGGGCGTCGTATTATTATTTAGTGTTCGAGAGAAACTTCCGGCCTGCATATGACCACGACCAGAATTCTCACAGCTACCGTTTTTGCATCATTAACAATTTAAAACAATGTTCACTTATACTAGAGTGCTTGGGAAACCCTGGCCACATCCTCCCTCTCTCTCCTTGACAAAGAATGCGGCTCTCGTCGCTGCTGTAACTCGAAAAGTCCCAACGAGCTGCCTCGAAAGGCTTGGTGCTCAGCATGGTGTGCGCAATGCATGAACGAAACTGCGTATGATGCGGCCTATAATGCCTACGAGGAGTAGCGATGACCACGGTACACAGTAATCTGTATGGAAGGAAGAGAAGGTGAAGGTCAGTTTTGGTGGAAACCAAATCACAAAAACAGCTTTGTGGCTCCTCTGCAACAAATGCACGTCTCATGTTTGGTGGTGATAGCTTACTAACTGCACTCGGCAGCTGATCCGATGGTCGTGGGATAGAATGCTGGACGTGGCGGCTGCACTTCGATGAAGCGCAAATGTTGAGGCCCTGTACTGGACAACTTCAGTGCACGTTAAAGAACCCCAGGTGGTCAAAATTTCTTGAGCCCTCCATTACGGCATCCCTCGCAATCATTTGGACGTAAAACCCCCCCAAAAAAATCAATCAGGTAGTAACCGACCACAGTTCAAAAAGCATTGTTAATATGTAGCCTTTTATTGCGTGTGCAGAGTCCTATGCAGAATGCGACGTCACTAGTGAAGAGAGAGAGGAGGAAGAAGGGAAAACCTTTAATGAAGTGGGGATGTTAGCCTGGCTATGCAGTAGTGAATTCCCTTATGACGTAATGGAGTTCGAAAGCTTTTATACTTTCCTGAAGCCATTCAGTTCTTCGCAAACACCCTCTGCACGACTTCACATGGCAGCTTTTTTTTTCATATTCTAATTTAGTTTATTTCAACGTAGCTAACAAAACATTCATCGTTCTAAGGTGTTCGTCAACAATACTGCTTTCTACAGAACGCGGACGTTGTGTCGTACTCGTCTTTCAGTTTCCGTTCGTTGTTGTCCTGCGGTTTCACGCATATGTTATTACTGAAAACGACCTGTCCTGTGCTTGAGAGGTGTCGGAAGATCGCACACCTTCTACTTTTATGCGACACTGAACTCCATGTTCAAGAAACGCCAATGTCCCTGCGTAGGTTACTTCATATCTGATGACACCTCCTCCTCTGCCACGTAGACCAGGTGTGTCCGTTTCTGCCACTATGCTTTTCTCTTTCATCTTTCTATCTCGCTTTCCCAATCCCCCAGTACAGTGTAGCCAACCGGACGGTTGGTACAGCAAGGTACAGGGCCGTGAATTAACTCGGTGTCGCTGAATGAACCTTGCAGCATTATAATCGCGTCTCATATAAGGAGCTAGTGGTTCTTTATCAGTTATAAAGGGGCCAGCTTCAGAGCATTCAATGGTTCGCTATGCAGAAAACCCTGCAAACGGTTCTCTGTGAACCATAAAAGGTAAGTGTAGTTCAGCATGACAGCGACATAAACACGATGGTGACTAGTATTGTTTTTCTTTGCCATATTATAACAATGCGTCCGAAATTCCTAATGATATTTTGTGGAAACAAATAAATAAATAAATAAAAATAAATAAATAAATAAATAAATAAAGACATAAATAAATAAATAAATTCTGGTGCATAAATCTCGTACACAAGGGCTCCTGTAAAGCGTGCTCTCTCTGTTAGACACATCGGTAGTGTAACAGAGTAGCTGTAAGAAATAAACGCAGTGACAGTGTGTCACGTTTCGACAGTTCTTCACCGCATCCCAGTAAAATGTTACTTAAACCCTGTATGCATATAATAAGTACAGAAATAACTTCCTAAAAGACCCTGAGTTAGTGAGAAATTGCTGAGAAAAAAAAAACAGCGTTGAGAACATTAGTGAATAGCTGACACACACACACACAGTCACGCGCATGCATACAGAGATTCTCTCTCTCTTTTTCTGTATAATATATATATATGCAGAGAGATGGAGAGACTTCGTTGTGCTGAAAACGGAGATACGAAGTGTGGTAAAAGACACTCCGCACGAAACGTGCAGAACAGCGCGTCCCGAAGCTGCTGTTTATTTCGTCAAAAGAAGAAAAAAAGAAAAAAGAAAGGGGGGGGGGGGGCATCTTTACTCTGAGGTTCGGAGGCTGTACAAAAAGCGAAGCTGACAGTCCCACCTGGCTTTATATCGGCTGGGCTAAGCTTTCGCGAGGTGTATGCGCGGCATCACAAACAACTGCAAAAACCACTCAAACATTAAAGTACGTATTTTTTTCATTGCCAGTAATCGCCTACGTAGTCGTTTGGTGACGCGACTCGCATGCCCGGTCCCTTCTGGCGACGCCTCTGAAGGCACAGACGGTTTCGCCCGTTTTCACGGAATCGTAACTTCGGATCTGCGCGTCGGCGATGTTTCGTCGTAGCGTCACCTGCGCGATGCTCGTGGTCAGTCTGAAGTCGTCTCACACGATTCCCAGTAGCGGCGCGGCGCCATTCACGTCACACCACCACTTCCTCGGTCGCCCCATTTTGACGGCGATGCGCGTGGCGAGGAGAAACCGGGCATTCTGTCGCCATGCCGGCGACGCGGAGCTTTTACTACGAGGATCGGCGCGGTTACGTCACTTCCGCATCCGCACGGCACTTCCGCACAGCAGGCATCGGCGCCACGGCTCGGCGAAGCTAGGCAGATCTGTGGCGCTGCCATTTTGCTTTAGCATCTGACGAAACGCTTTATTTTATGTAGTCGGTGGGCTAAGGGCATATACGTCACAGAACACAGAAGTCTAATGAAACACCTCCGCCTTTATGTGGCTGTCGGCTGAAGGGCTTGAGCGCAAGAGAAGAAGTGCACGCGCACTTATTTCGTGATGATTTCGTGATGATGATACTTGCGAGTAGTCCGGCGCCTTTTGCCGGCTCAAAAAGCTTCGCTGTCAAAACCAAAGGCTTACGCACGTGCCACTTGCTCCCGACTTCCGTCTTTCCTTTTCTTTTGTTTTGATTATTATCATCGCCTGTGCAATTGCGCATGTAGCCTGGGAAGCACTTCAAAACCTGCGTAACCAGATATTCTTTTTGCCGGAGATATTTATTCGAATAGATCCAATAGTTATCCGTTTGAACGGGCCTAAAGTAAGCATCAAGCGCTGTAGTCGAGAGATGAACAATAGGCATCAGCCGTCCGCACGGATGAGGGTGCGTTTCACAAGAAACATAACGATTACAAATAGATACAAACGTGTACATAGTCTTTAAAAGAAAGTGGGGTGTGGAAGAACGAAAGAGGCAAATCTTCCCTGGACGTGCGCATGATCAACTGGCCAGCATGCTTCCTACCGAAGGAGAGCCCGATTAAAGCTATGAGAACGAGAAACTTGGCCCTTACTGCGAGGCTTTCACAGCTGTATTTTACGTCAGAGCCCAAGATAGCATCGACGAACACTGGCGGACTACATACAATGTCCATAAACAAGGGCAACGTAAGGGGCGTGCTGACGCGGAAAAACAGGCGAAAAATATGCACCTAGCTCAGCGTCTGTGAGGGGCAGTTGATTGATTGACGGCGTATTTCCCGCACCTTCGTCACGAGACCGCCAAAACAACATGTTAAGGCCAACGTAACGCAAGCAGGAAATACTGACGGTAGCTTTGGTGTTTTCTTGATGTGCGTCTGTGTGTGTGTGTGTGTGTGTGTGTGTGTGTGTGTGTGTGTGTGTGTGTGTGTGTGTGTGTGTGTGTGTGTGTGTGTGTGTGTGTGTGAAATTCTTCACCAACTAGCAGCATCACATTCATTGTGCACTAGAAAGTACGCTTGGTTTCAGTACGAACTGTTAGGCAGGATTCGGAGAGCCGCTGTGCGCGCCTACGTCGGTGAGTGTGCTTGGGGAATGAAAGAAAAGAGAAAAAGAAAAGCACCCCACGGTGGCGTACTATATCTGAAATAGGAGCCTCTTGTTGCTCCTCTATCGGACCACTCTCGACGCGCTTGTTGGTCCTCGATGCGCGTGCTTCACATCACGAGATTCAGATCGGCTTGCGGGCTCCTCGGCTGGTGCCTGCCTCTGTCGGAGTGGCTGCTTCCTTACATAAGGTGAACCTCTTGAAAGCTCCGTGGACCAGTAAGAAGGCGCTAAACAGTTGTCGTTATCGTCTGCGGCAGGGCGGCCGAAAAGTGGTATTCTGACCAATGTGTTGTTGTTAGGTCTGTATGACTCGGTGAATCTGTAGTAATGTTCCGGCATGCGCATATATTCTGAGCACACTGGGACGCCGCGGCTTTCCTATGTTGGCCCGTCTCTCTTTCATTCTTTCCTTGGTAGAAAATTCACAGGATTCATATGGTTCGGGTATGCTCACATCATGTTTGTTTACCGAGCGCGTACTGAATGAAGTGCGTGCGCATGTTACCGGGCGCGCCTTGTGCTTGTATAGTCGAAACTCAAGTGAAGAAAGAAATGCGCGCGCATTGCTTTCACGATGAAGATTGTTTCCTCGTGCGCAAACTTCAACACCGACGGCGATAGGAGTCAGGCAACACGAGCTCCTCTTGAAATGGGCTTGCGACTGGCAGCATGAAACGCCCGTTGGCAATTGCCTTTTTGAAACCTAAAGGCACCGGCGCAACCAGACGACACAGAAGGAGAGACAAAGGACACACGCAATTGCCTAGTATACCAATGCCAACGGTCCTGAAGAAAGAAAATGGAAAGGGAAGGGAATCGTTTAAACACTTCTTTTTAAAATAAGAGATTAGCCGGTAGCCACAGTGTCGGCATGCTGGCATCAGCTGTGCCCTAGTTGTGCTCCTGAAGAAAGCAGCGGACGTCGAAGGCGATGGGCGATGAAGCAAGAGACACAGAGACCTTATCGAAAGCTGGAAATGTCTGTCCTGCCGTGAGTACAGTTATTTTCAGCTAAAGCGTTTTAGTCGCGTTAGAAGATGATGAACATTGAGAAATGTGTAGTGAACACTTATGGAAACAATAAACGGCTGCTGCAAACAAGGAAACAAACTCCAGGGCATATGGAAGCAGAATAACACTACCGACGAAAACACGCTTAAGTTTGCTGTATCAGATTAATGAAATAAAACAAAAAAAATGCGCAGTCTGTCGAACGCTAGCGCAGTGTGCTTTGCGTGCGAAGCATAGATGGACTCTATTACGGTGCTGCTCCAACCAACAACCGGTTTCCATAGACACGGGCAAAGCGGGTCGACCATTTTCGAGAAGGATCTCCCTTCCAGGAACCGCAGTGTAGTGGCACGGATGTTCTAGGAAAAAAAGAGCGTAAGTAGAAAAGAGGCGAGAACATAGCCCCTTGTCGACTCCGACGTAGTGTCTGTGCGTGATGCAATATGCGACAATATGGCCTTATAGTGAAGCCGGACACATCTCGCCGAGTGCGAGAAAGATTCTTCGATAACGAGAATTCGTGCAACCTGTGGCCCCCAAGTCTATGTTTGCGTCGCTGTGGACAAGGTGGAAAAGAGGCTACGTTGCGAGATCTTTTTTTTAGACATGAGTCGTATATTGGCAGTTCTCTTTCTCACGGAAACCGTGCTACGTATACCGTTGTTGTCGTCTCATTTTTTTTCTCGCTAGTGGTGGAAAGTCTGGAAAAAGATGCCTTCTGTGGGTACAACGCTTGCCTGAATCGATAAGTACTTCTTTAGCGTAGAAGAGAACCTGTTGGACATGACAAAGCATTAAGCGTGAGTACAACAGACTAAGCTAGTCTCCAGAAATGTACTGAGCCCGACCTTCCCAAAATCGTCTTCCGTGTCCCTTGTAAAGGTCAATTTTCGGTGACCTAAATCTCTGACACGACAAAAATTTTGATTCAGCTTCGAGTTCTGCATAATGCTTATGTATCATATATTGCTGTATTTTGTCTGTGAGCGGTGGTGGGTGGAGACTGGCTAGTGCTGTCTTTATTGACGTTTCGTTAAAGTTCTTTAGCATCGTGATGATTCAGACACGCAGGTGAGTTGTTGCGTGTCGCTCGGTAATTATATCTCTCAGACCAGTAGATATGTCCAGGAAATGTCGTCGGTATTTTGTGCATTATCTGGTATATACATAGTCGACGTTAGGCGAATGTGACGTCAATTCTCTAATATGTAGTTTTATGAGGGATAAAACAAAATCTTGTGCTCAACACCGCGAGAATTCTGGAAGAATCATTCGGCTTTACATGTTTAGAACAAGTGGGAACGACCTGAAGAGAGACAGACAGAACAAGGAAACGTGGAGAGGTTAACCAGATGCATTGTTGCTGTTCTACTCTACACAATTTATTTAGTTTTCTTTAAAACGAATTTTAAACGTCGTTAACGGTTTCCCATGCGGGTCACCATGTGTTTTTGAGGACATTACATTAAAGCTGCCAACCAGAGCAGGTGGGGGGTCAAGAGCAGAACTTCAGGATACTTCAGCGATACTTCAGGGCTCAGATTGTCGCTGTCAAGTTCAGAAAAGCTGGCATAACTCACTATATCGCCGAATGACATCGCTGCTTTAATTTTTCTAGCACCAGCTCCACATTTCTAATGACGAGGAGGCCGTGACGTCATCGCATACGCTGTACGAGGCATCTGCCTGTTTCGCTTTCAGTTTGAACACGTCGTTGATTCTGTCATTTAAGATTATTGGAGAGTTTCTCAGCAAATTGAACCACCCTGCTTACTACGGGACTGTCATTGGAAAACAGCGACATGAGAATATGATGAAAAACCGGTCGGAGTTCCCCTTTAACGTTCATGACCATGGTGAAATAAATATTGATTTCCGAGTGCGCTCTAGAATCCAGTCGGTTTAGTACCGTTCGGGGTGGGTGTCGCTGGGTGTCATAGCGAGCACGAATGAGCAGAGCTTGTTCAACGGTCTTTGTGGTCCCGAAAGTGTCGCATGCAGGAGTGTCAGTCGTTGTGATACAAAACGAGCACGCCTTCGTGAGTGCAATCTCCATTAAGCGGCCGCATAATAACCTCCGATTGTAGTAGAATATCAGGGATGGTTGTTGGAGTTTTTAAGAAGGATCGCATTAATATCGGTGGTCCTATATGAAAGCTAGGAGTACACGAATAAGCGTGTAATAGTGCGAGATATGTGAGCTGCTAGTTCCTGATGGATACCAATGCAAACATGTCTTACGAGAGTGCCTTTGTGTGCGTGTATGCATAGGGTATAACAAAGCCTTAAGCAAAAAAATTACTTCGAAATCAATGTAGTTATGCCTAAAAAGAAAGAAGAACGGCGTTTTTGTGCTATCAGCTTTGACATAGGGTGGTACTATTTATTTGTTGATTTATAAAAATAAACTATGGTGTTTTATGTGCAAAGCCCACATATTCCACGTGCCACTCTACGAATTGTTGTTACGGCGTCTCTCGCAATGTGCACCACACACCTGATGAGTGTTACAACAACAACAACAACAACAACAACAACAACAACAACAACAACAACAACAACAACATACAAACTGGGAATACCTAATCTCGCCTCTACGTCATAAACGTATCTGGTCTAACTCGTATTTTGACCGTTAACTTATTACTCTCCTTTACTTTTTTACGCAGCACGTCATAATGGGTGCCTACGCACTATCTCTGGTAATATTTTCCTTTTCGTCTTCCTTTTGTTCTTTTTTGTAATGTGCACTTCAACATAGCACGCGAGTTCTTTTTTTTTTTCTTTAATTTGAATTCTGCCGCCATCGTGATTCCGTCGGCGCTACATAGTTACAAACCCTCAACCATGAGCACAACGGCGTGACGCTGTTTTTCTTCCTCTTTTATTGTCTACAAGTGGCTTGAAAACTTGACGTCATACTTCCGCGCCTGTTTAAATGGTCAGCATGTCTCAACTTTGAAACATCTTAACGCCCCCTTTACTGGAGGTTTCGAACGTAAAGCGATATAATGAAGAGCGATTCCACATAGGCGACAATGAAATTGCACACTTAGGCGGGCTGCACACTTAAGACGCAAACAGAGTGAGGGGCGTAGACACGCAGACGGGAATATTGTTTGTGCATCTGTGTACGTTCTAAGACCACACGCGTAAAAAAAAAAAGAAGAATGATAGGTAACTCGATTCATTGGATTGACATTGATTTCGGAGGACCTTGCCGTCTTAACGTCGTAGCGAAAACAAACAGCACGTAACGTTTGGAACCATTCGGCCTACACTAACCTGCAAGGGCGATTATTAAGCAATACTAGCCGAGTTTACCCCTAGTTGGCGAAGAGTGGCACTCATTCCAACCATCTTTGTCGAAAATATCCGGTACTAGCGAACATTAGTCAAGAACTATCATCATTTAGGTGTCATTACCACCGATAACTTTCATTAGGCAGCGCAAGCATGTGCCCGTATTATGCAGGTACGTAAGGTTGTTGAATTTTGGCGGAAACGTCCATCATTCCCTTTCACAGAATGAGAGCGGAAGAGAGCAAAACAGGTCCACGAACACAATCGTGTGAGTTCATAACTGTGCACGATATAGGGCGGCAAGTGCACCCTACTATGGTGGAGCTGTTGCAGCTGTCCCTTTCGTTACCGAATCATGATAAACGTTTCGGCAATGAACCAAGAACTATTTTAAAAATTCAAGCCAGTACCACGCCGAGGAAACCGTTGGAACAGCCAAGCTGTTCTTTTATCGTTAATGGTGTCGTAACTGGCAAACAGTGTCAAGTTATTGGTGTCATGACGCACCAGTTGTGTTATTCATATCACCTTTAATCATTATCTACTGGACGTATATGTCGTGATCCTCCACCATGCACTTCTTTCTTTCTTTCTTTCTTTCTTTCTTTCTTTCTTTCTTTCTTTCTTTCTTTCTTTCTTTCTTTCTTTCTTTCTTTCTTTCTTTCTTTCTTTCTTTCTTTCTTTGCATTTCACGCTATGGGAACGAGGCCCCGGCTGCGGTGCTCAGTCCCGCCACTTCAAACGAAACCTTTTCTACACTCAGGCACACACTTAGCCTTCACATAGTCACTATCATGTATCAGTGGGCTAAAAGCAAGAATGGGCCGAGCGCGGCAGTGAGTGCAAGAGCGCAAGAGTGGGCCCGCTTTTCCCCTCCCGCGTGACAACGAGATCTTTGGCTTCACTGCACTTCCTCTGTATTAGACTGCTCCACTGTTACTAAAGACGCAGTCCCCTAATGTATAGCGATACAAAATAAACGCTAGAAGTCGCACTGAGCGTTCCGGATATGTAGCGGAAAGAGCTACCGCCAGCGCCTCTGTCTTACGATACAGCCGCGCTGCGCGCAAAGGCGAGCCTGGTAGAGCGCGAGCCGCCGGGGGCGGGCGGGTAGGGCGGACGTCCTCTCCGTTCGGCGGCATCGCTCCTGCGCCTCCGAAATAGCTGGCGCTGCTAGCGGTGGCTGGGAGAGCCGCGCTAAAAATAGACTCTCCTCCAAGGTCCCCGCGAAAGCCTTCTCGCGTACGGCCGCCTTCCCTCGGCGCTCTGTGACCCGCTATCGCCGGACGCCGCATCCGTGCGCGCCTCCTTTTGCTCTCTCTCCCTCCTCTGCTTGCGGTCCTTCTCTTCTATCTCTCCCCCCTCCTCGTGCGGCTTGTCAGCTCTGCAGCCTGCGAATGTAGGCCGCGACCGGGCGGCGCGTTTGCATTGTTTCACTTCGCATCTGAACGCGGCCGAAAGAGCGACTTTAATATGCGGCTTTATCTCGAGATATATGGTATATAGAATGCGCATTTTATTCCCGGTTTTTCTGCGCGTGGTTTAGAAAGTGTGTTCCAATTATCCCTTATCGATCGCCTATTATAATTTTATGATGCCTTGTACCTTCAGTATGTAACACCGTTATTTAGGGCAAATGCGCCGTCCTTGCCAATTAAGCGTATGCATGATTGGTGTTGCTGTACGGTGCCGCTTTTTCCCCTTTCGCTTCCGCGCTCATAAGAAATGACACTGTGCACTGACTTTAATCTCCTTGGCGCTGACCTACGGTGTGTTTTACTTGGCAGCGCGTGTGCTGTTACTTTGCTTTTTCAAGTGTTGCTTGTCGTAGGTCAGCTCTGCTCATGCGTCTCTTCCGCGTGTGTTGCGCGCTGTTGCCGCTCTGTCCGACTAATTTAATTATGCTGTCGACAAAGTGAATGTGCGTTTCGCTTCGCAACTCTTTCAAAATATGTAACTCTTTCTTGATCGCTTTGTTAGCCGTTAGTATTCTACAGCGCCGATATAGTTACGTCAGAGCAACGTCACAGGCCGATATTTCCGCAATGATTAGTTTTGATGAGTTTTGTAAGCTCGCAGTGATTTGTACCACTGAAGGCCATCATTAATCAACATGTTATTGCTTATTCATATTGTTCTGTTTTAATGATTTGCTCAAATGTGAGGTCAAATGCTTACTGGTGTTTTTTTCTTTCTTTCTCTTTTTATAGGTAAGTCCTCCCAGCGAATATTCCAGCCATTTCATTATAATGGATTATCAGTCGCCAGATGCCGCACGCCGAGTACAGGTAAAACTTCGGATAATGAATTACCTTCTTCTTCTTCTTCGGATAATGCATCACCCACGAACCCTCATCGTATGCATATGCTTAGGTTGGCATCCCTTGAGAAATGCCTTAATTTTCTTTCAAAAGCGAAGCGTTTATCTGGAGCGCATATATTTCCAGTTGTAGCCGACTGCATTAAAAACGCTTTTTGATGCTTACAATGATTTAAATATACTTTTTCTTTCTCTCCTTCATGTTTTAGTGGTAGATCTGTGGATTCCATTCAATGGCTTCTCGTTACATTGTCATCTCTTTGGTACTTAGAACTTCTTTCATTTTCGAAAATTTTGGGGAAGGCACAATGTTCCAGCTGACAAACTTTGAAACGGAAAAAAGGATTTGACATGGGTCTCGTAAATTTGCCCATTTTTTGTCATTTTAGTGACCCTGCAAGACTACCGCATTATCATACAATCAGCTGAATAGCCGCTGGATTATTATATGCGTCTAAATTTTTGGCAGTTCGCCTTTTACAGAGCAGAAATGAAATATATCCTGTTTAGCGGTTTCCAGATTCTGCCATCTCATTGTAAGTATTATGCATAATTTTGCAAATATTTAAGAAATATTCGCTTTGAAGCGTGCCTAAATTGGTCTCTACGCTGAACATAAGAAGCCTGTGGGGTGACTCGCAGTCTCGTAATAAGACGTAGCCAATATTTTTGCCTTAGTAACTGTAAATTCAGAAGTTTTCATACCGCGTATGCTTTTCTAAGCCTGGGAATTCCGTCATTACGTTTGGATGTAACGGTTTTTTTTTAATTCCCCATATGAGTTAACCGCGGTTTCTTTAATATCATATCTCCGAGGAAGATCCGCTTATAGCTGACAACTAGAGGCAATTACACAGTTGGTATTCTAAGCTAACGGGCGACAGCTTATCCCATGCAAAGTTCTTTCCCCATATTATCGGGCTAGCACCGGCACAACTTTATGACGCCACTGTCTGCAGGTTCCGTATAAAATGCATTCTCGCGTAATAAGACCGGTAAATGGCCAATATCAGCAACCAAGGAAAGCTGCGTCCAACTCTCGGCTACCGAAGCACAGCGCTAATCAGTACTGCGGAATCTAGCAAGCTTGAATAAAGGTCCTGAGAGATAAATTCGGCGCCCACACTTTGATAGCTTCCTGGTTAGCTCAACAGATAGAGAGATCGCTACGAACAGGTGTTGGTGCCGGGTTCGAACCCACTGGCAGGACGAATTTTTCGTAAACTTCAAAGGTTTAATTTCCCACAAAATTCGTACGTGTTTCTTTGTAGTCTTGTGCTATAAACGAGTGGACGCCAACCTTTCCTTTCGTACGTCAGCACACAAATTTAACACGGGCAGCCGTCCGTTGTGATTCAAAAGAAACGATGATTAATAAATCTGTGTAGATCCAGAAATTTTGTTTATGGCGTCGGTCAATGACCTGGTGTTCAAAAGGAATGTTTATGGAGGACATAAGGACATAATATGCTATGTCCGCGGCTCTTTATGAGGCAGACGGTAGAAGCGATGGCGACAGGGCTTGGAGACGCAGCCGCTCAATGAAATATACAAAAGAACCAACTAGAAGGACACAGTAAATAGCAAGTACTCACCGGCTCTACCCAACTCACAAAATAAACTTTAAAAAATAAGGTTAATCTGCTCGAACACAGAGAGCTCAACTAACTTTATTGAACGCGGCAACACGCAATTATTTATAAGCGACGTATTTTACATTAATGACGCTTCTACATCTCCAATCAGCGTTTCGTCGAACAATTAATTACACAGACGCACGCGATTGACGTCATACCTCGGTTACAAGAACGTCACAGAGCTCTCGTGGTGCCCGAGATGCGCGTTGTACCAATCCCCTTATCTCCAACACAAACCGGGTGGACGCAGCCGAATGATGTTGCCAAAGCTTTCCGCTCTGCATCACAGAACAGGACAACAATACTTCGTTTATGAGGTCACGCGTATGCCACGTATTAGCGCCGCTGGCTTCTACACGTATAGTTCACCTCCAGATGGCGTTCACCACTGAGCAAGGTACAGAAAGCGGACACTTCCTTTTTGCCTGTACGCTCGCCGTCGCCTAATGAACAGGCGCATTCGAGTGTGCTCGCGTATGGGTTGCAGAGCGGCCCGATGTTGCCGAATTGGATGGAAGAGGGGGCGTACGTGCTTCCAGCGGTGGCTGCACAAATGAATCAGAGCCGGCGCTGATTAGAAATCGATGTGCGTCATATGTTTCCCGCTTTGTTCTCCCGGCGGCCTCTGCGGTGCATTTGTGTGTACGTGCGGATATCTCATTGTCGTCTCCACTCCCCTTTTCCCTCCTTAACCTCCTTTCCGTACAGTGACGTCCATCGCGAACCCCTCGACGCACTTCCAGGCAAATCAGCTCCCTTCTTGATTTAATGAGACGGCAACTGGACGGACTCTGGTCTGTCCTTTTGGGTTCCACTGTGACGTATACGTTCCAGGTGTATAAGCCGGCTAACAAGACCTGGGCAAGCAAGGCGCGTCACGACGCGGCGTTTATTGAGGAGGCGCCGTTGCATGAGTCGGCAGGGCCGTGGATATGGACAGCATTAACGACGAGGTGTGAAGGAAGAACCATTGCAATCGTAGGCCATGTTAGGAACACCCGATGGTTGTCCAGGGTGATGTTCCAATAGAATTCGACCTTGAGAAGCAGGCATCTTTCAGCTGCCCACTGATAAGACGATCACAATGGTGAAACCTCAGCTGGTCATACGGAGATGTTCAACGGCAATGCGTGGCATTACGGTGCGTTGCGCAGCGTCGGGGTTGTAACTGCGATCAGTAATATTTCTTTCGAATCGATGCAAAACGTCGAACGTATAGGCTACTTAACAAGTGCCCATTTACTTACTTAGTTTTAGCAACTTGGTACTTATAATTACAGAAGCCTTGTTGCGCTTTTTCTTTAGTTTATGGTAACTTCCTTAGAATGTGTACATATTAAGATGTACCCTCTCGTAATGACGACAGTAATAATCGGGAACGATGCGGCGTCATTTCATTTCTTTCTGTCTTCTGTTTTGTAATTCTTGAATATATGAGGTACACGTGACAGCCATTTCAGTGTGTCAGAACGCGTTCGCTCATACTATGCTGTGCATGACAAAATAAAGAACTCTCAGTGTAGCATTAAAGAAACAGTTTCGAAGCGGAACAGTTCTCTTGTCCAACAGGGGCAATCTGTCTCGTTAATAGCGCGCGAATCCCTTGCAAAATTAAGGCCCCCACGTACACAGTGAACAGAGCAAAGGAACAGTCCCACAGTGAGCCTCTTGTCCGTCTACATCGATTAGTTGGACATTAATATTTTACCACTTCCCCGTCGGCAGCACTGAAAAAAAAAAGGCAACAGTGTCTATGAAAAAGCTTCGCCATGCTTTGTGTTCCGTATTTTACTGTCGCCGTGAAATTGTGACTTGTCGCATCTGGCAGCATCTTACCCATTCAGTAACCACGATATTCTACCGTTCTAAAATGTCAAGAGAAAATGGGAAGTTGAAGAACTGAAGGGATCAGTGTGTGTGTGTGTGTGTGTGTGTGTGTGTGTGTGTGTGTGTGTGTGTGTGTGTGTGTGTGTGTGTGTGTGTGTGTGTGTGTGTGTGTGTGTGTGTGCGCGCGCTCGACGACTATTGTTGGCCAAGCGCGTTAGCTGAGCTATGATTGTTGCCGGCTGTAGTGTTGGCTATAGCGTCGCTATAAGTTGGTTGTTCATTAAGCGATCCAGTTACAAATAGTGCTTGCACGGTACAAAAGTTTCTGCTGTGATATATTTAGTTGGGAACAAGTTGTTTTCAGTGTCTAAAAAATCCACAGCATATCCACGGAGTGAATGATGATGAGTGGGCGAAGCTCCGGAGGTTCATCGTAGGTCGTGCCGAGTTCCAGATTAATCTAGTTAACGCGCACGCTACGAATCCTTATGGTTCAACTACGCACAAGTGAAATCTCCCACCGGCACTTCATTGCGAGTCAAGATCCAGTGTATATATATATATATATATATATATATATATATATATATATATATATATATATATATATATATATATATATATATATATATATATATATATTATATATATAGGACTGTATATGCAAAAATAGCTTGGGTTGCCGCTAGTTTATAACAGAATTGACGATGCGCCTCTTAGAGAACGACGGTTTATTAAGTCAACGTTCGGTCGGAGCCCGACCTTAAAAGGTCGGGCTCCGACCCGAAACGTTGACTTAATAAACCGTCGTTCTCTAAGAGGCGCATCGTCAATTCTGTTTAATATATATATATATATATATATATATATATGGGTGGCGAACGGTTCTCCAGCGCGAGCAGTCGGTATTTTTCAGTCAAGACACTTGCTAGAAGACGCTGCCTGCGCCAACGTTGTCTCTCGCGGGTGAGGGTGCGTTCTCCTTCTTTGCGAGCTGGTAGAACGTTCATCGAAGAAAGAGCGTTTCCATAGTCAACGCGCGCCTTTCGCTCTCTCTCTCTCTCTCACAAGACAGCAGATGGAAGAGTGAGAGAGCTCGCGCGCCGGGAGGCACGCGCCGAGGGCGAGCGCGAGCCTCCCGGCGGCGCGAGGTGGCTACATACATACTACTACTACAGAGGAGGGAACGACTCACACCCTAAGGAGCTTCGCCCCTAAAAAACCTCTCTCCAACAACACTCACGGCTCAGCATGCATTATAATGAAAGCCACGCAAACTGTGGCAGCTTTGTGTAATATGTTAATAGCGCTGAGGAGCCCGTGTCTCAAGATATCCGGCTTTGGGCGTAGGCGTCAATGGCTGACATAATCATCCCGGACTCTGAAGCAGCCGACCCCGCAAGCCCTCTGCCATGGCGCAGGTGCTTGATTGATTGATTTGTCGAGTTTTACGTTCCAAAACCAGGATTTTATTATGATGGACGCCGTAGTGGAGAGCTGCGGAAACTCCGACCACCTGGAGTTCTCTAACGTGCAGCGCGGGTGCATTAGTGAGAAAAATTAAATTGCTCAAATTGAATTGCTTAACTTGAATTGCTTGAATTAGACAAAATTCAATCGAATCCGTTACACGAATCGCATTCTACGGCTTAACTAAAACATACACATATCATAGCTAGGACTTTCATTTGAATGCATGCGATAAAACATAATTCTATTTCGACGAAACTCATGTAACTCCAGCATTTTATAGAGAAGGTGCCAAGTTTAATGAGCGTTACATGAGAAGGCGAAGCGAACGCGGTCCAATGACGTTGTAGCCAGAGTGACCTAGGTATACCCAAGGAGGTTTTAAAAAATTTTCTTTTTAAACCTCCTTGGGTATACCCTACTCTAGCGTGCCACCCTTAATAGCGAAGCTTAAGCGTCCTCCAACGCTTTAAGCGCCCGGCGTCTACATAAAATGTACTTGTTGTAATAGAAAATGTTGACATTCACATTTTCGAAACAAAGTTATTAAGTAGGGACGTCTGTCAGAAACATTGAGATCTTTGTCGACTAAAATCCGAACGCAGACGAAGAAAAGAAGAAACATCCAACTAGTTATATCGTTCGGGACTGTCGACAGGTTAATTGTAAGCGCAGTAAAAGCATCTAAAATTCGAGCATGAAGCTATTCTCGAAAGTGTCACGTCGCCTGATTGGCCTGAATTACTTTGTTTCTTCACATTACATTCAAGTCTCTCACGCCGTGGACTCTAATATGTAAGTGCATAGTACTCTGAATCAGTTACCGTTTTAGGGTCGAAGCGCCTCATGGTCTCGGCCTGTCGGCGTCTCTTGTGTACTGTCGTCACGGTAAATCAAGTTGTCAAACTATGGTCAAAAAAAGAAGTGTGTAATGGATAAAACCGGTTCCAAATAAACTAACATGACTTAAACTAATTTAAAATAAAGGAACAGTCAGTGTTTATTTGCATTAATAACAGAATTTTTTAAATTCGGTTGCGAAAATTGTGTGGGCCCATCCTGGAAACAGTGCAGTCAGACAGTGTGTGTGCATGGATCCTGGAGGCGGGCAGCGCACCCAGACAGTGCATGTGTAGGGTTCAAAAGGACAGAAAGCTGAGCGAGTTGGTAAGCACTCATAATGCAAGGAAGAGTTGGGTTGTCGTGTTTTCGAAGCGTAATAATTTCTGGGGTTTTTGCATCCAAACACAACGATATGATTATCAGATTTAACGGTGAACATTTGACAGAGATCTATCTGGTTGGGACGAAATTAAAGGTGAAAAAAAGGGGGGACACCAACCAAATTATAATGACTTGGAAACCAGTTTTCACAGGTGGCTTTTGGTGGAATCATGGCACATTCAGGCGACACCTGGTAACGTGAGCCGGTCTGCAGGTACAATGCCGAGTGTCTATTTTAGCGGACTGCGGCGCCTGGTTCATCACTAGCATGACCACCTCGGTTTGAAGAACCGGAAAAAGAAGAGAAAAGAACGAAGAGAGAAGAAAAAAAAGAAACAAGAAAAAGAAGGCCTTATAAGCACTGCTGCTGTCTGGTGCCCTCCAGTCACCCCTGAAGAAGGGTCCGAGTGGGACCCGAAACGTCGGGCTTTTTTTATCTTTCGAGTAAACAGTTTTTTGCGTTTGATGATTATAATTTGGTTGGTGTCCCTGCTTTTTTCATCTTTGGTTATCATATTGATTGATTTCTGGGGTTTACGTCCCAAAACCAACTCTGATTATGAGAGACGCCCTAGTGGAGGTCTCCGGCAATTTCGACCACCTGGGGTTATTTAACGTGCACTGACATCGCACAGTACACGGGCCCCAACATTCCGCCTCCATCGAAATGCAGCCGCCGCGGCCGTGATTCGATCCCGCGACCTTCGCATCAGGAGCCGAGTGCCGTAGCCACCAATCACAGCGGCAGGGCAGGGAGATCAGGATCCATTGGCGAAAGCACCCTTGTGCCAATTGTAGAGGCAACAACGACATTGTGTTTCAGGGGAGTCGCGAGCAAAAGCATCGGTGCTGACTACAACGATGGAGCCATGCTTCAGCCAGCGATGGTTGTACTGGGGAGCAGTTCTACACGATAGATGTGCCAACTGAGGTAAAACAGAAACAGCCCCGCCACGGTGGTCTAGTGGTTATGACACTCGGCTGCAGATTCGAAGGTCGCGGGATCGAATCCCGGCCGCGGCGGCTGCATTTCGATGGAGGCGAAATGTTGAGGCCCGCGTACTGTGCGATGTCAGTGCACGTTAAAGAACCCCAGGTGGTCGAAATTTCCGGAGACCTCCACTACGGCGTCTCTCATAATCAGAGCTGGTTTTGGGACGTTAAACCCCACAATTAAAATCATTCAATCAAAACAGAAACAGCGCTTGAATGCAATCTTTGTCGATATGCGGGGCTGTGTCACGCCATTGAGTGCACTAAGGCATGAACCGTTTATTCAGCTTCCGCGTTTGTGAGCGTCTGGGACGGCCAACTTTGACATGGATGACTTGAATTAAGGACAAATACGATGTGCCAAAACAAATTTTAAGCATTGAGTTACTGGTGCAGTGGCATGTTTGCTTCGTCCTGCTTATTACTGGAAACCACATCTTGCTGCATGTTATAATAAACATTTAATCTTTGTCGTGCTTAACCAACCAAAGGGCAGGTGTTCTGTTTCCTCTACGTAATTCCTTTCCATTTATGATATAATTGCTATACTATAAACGACGATTAATATCCTGTATGCTTCCTGGACTTCATTGTCTTTTGACTTCATTAGGTTGTGCCTCACAAAGGAAACGGCCAGTTGGTCCTTTATCCTTCCTACGTTATTCTAAAACGTGAGCTGCCCGAAGGTGTACTCATTATGCAGTGTGCCGCACGCACAGACACACCGCACGCACAGACAAGCAGACACACGGGCCCACGCAGCCACAAAGCACACACTCAAACACACAGGCACACATTCGCGCGCAATTATTTCTTATTTGACATGTAAGCATGTACGACGCAAGGACATGACAACAAAGCAGGCTGACAACTGCCACCGGGAGGAGCACAACGCCTGCCTACTCTTTTGGTAGAAGGAAAAGGGTAAGAAGGTATGCACAAAAAACACACACAAACACGCAAGCAAAGCGCCCGTAAGACACGCGTGTAAACACGAAGCCGCACGCAAGCAAGCACGTACATACATAGGGACAAGCAAGCTTGTACGTGTACACACACGTACATACGCACGCACGCACGGAGACGTACACACAAATAAAGCATCGAGCCAATCGCAACGACGTGCACACAGGAAACGTTAAGCACAGATTTCCTTGCCAATGCCCGCTCCGCTTTTCCCCTATACGCTTTCTTGTATTCGGGGCGGCACGAAATTAGCGGCACCGAGGACGACGTAAGACACTTAGGCGGTGCGAAAAGCGGCACAATGCCGTTTCTTTTCGCCTGTCTCGACCTCGCGCCAACAGCGAGAGCACAAAGAGACGGCAAAAAGGGATCGAGTCGGGGAGGGGGGTTCGGCTAACCGGGAAACAACAGCGTCCGGTCGGCCACCCTACACCGCCGAGAAAGGAACGACACCGCATCTCGGCGCCGCCTTCGGCGCGTCCTTTGCGGCCTCAGGTCGAACCCACGGTCGTCGTCTTCCATTATCCGGGCGCCGGCGACTCGATAAGGAGGCCTCTTTTCTCCCGATCGTCGATTAATTCGATCGAGCCGATCGATTGCAACCAGCCGGCACGGCGACGGTGGCGGCATCGTGCGTCCTGCTTGGTCAAGCCTCGCTCCGTACGTCCACTCGGCCTCCAGTGCGGCGACGTTCCCTTTGTTGTCTCTTCCTCGGGGCGCACACACACACACACACAACGACGACATCCTATACCTTGCGCAAACGAGCACGTGCGGGCACTTTGTTAGGTCGGTTACTTACTCCGTCGCTTCCATTACTCTTCCGCTGCTGCCTTTTAATTCTTTTTGTGTTTCGTTTATTCTTTCACCTGCTGTACATCTTCCCCGTAAGGATGTCTACAGTCTTCCTTCTACTTCGAGCTCTCTCATTTCGTCCGCTACTCTTTAAGCAGCCGCTACATTATTTATATTACATCTTTTTCTTGATCTTTACCCATGCTTTTAGTCGAGAAAACTGTTTTTGTTATAAAACCTAGTTTTCTACGCTTCCGCTTCTTGAGCATCTTACTTTCTTCGATGAACTTTTTCATTAGTACTGATTGCGTCACTATTTCTCTATGACCGGCCGGACAAGAATTACATGTGTTCAAAACGCCCGCGAACTGTCCGAAGCGTAAAGACTCGTCACCTAGTTTACGTGGACTGCCTGACATCACGCTCTAAATATGCACTCAACGCTTCATAAGGATCTAAGAGGTGTGCCGAAAGCTAACGATGCCTTGTGCTTAAGGAGCCCGGCAGTTAGTTTTCCGCTGGGATAAGCTGGCACAAATGGAAGATCGTGCTGGGTAGCATTGTACTATATCGTCGGAATTAATACTTCCGACTATACTATCTGAACGGTGGCACTGCCATCGTCAATAAAGGGTCGTCGTACACGTAAACCTCTCGTTTATAATCCACTTATTTGTGACGTGGATTTCGGACATTACAGTAAAGGTGTTGTCACCTGATTTTCAGACATCAGGCAGCCGCTACTGTGACCTACTTGGAACAAGTCATGCGGTTTTGTTGCGGTCTCGCGTTTTAGTATCAAATGGCTTTTACGCCGGCCACTGTAGCTCAGTTGCTGCAACACTGTGCCCCAAGTTCGCGGGTTCCACTGAGGGACAGGGTAGTCGCCTTCTCGTGGCGGTGGGATGTAAGGGATTCTATCCAGCGAGCTTCGGATATGGCGCAGGAGAAGAGAACTGGAGGCTCTCGACATTATTCTGGAGGCATTCTTTGCGGTGTTCCCATAAGCTTTTGTTTGGTGTTTTACAGTACCGTAGATCGAATACTACAGAATGCAATTGACGATCTTTCTGGGATCGAAGAAGCACAGCATATAACAAACACTCTCGTAGTCGCGTAACAACTCTCGACTCTTGCAGTGCATTTCCAATGCATTAACGCGCCACGCGCTAACGTGGGCAAAAAAAAAGAAAGAAAAAAGGAAAATAAAGAGGGCCTCCTAGCACCTCTTTGCACCTCTTCATTATAAACGGTGAAAGTTCTGTCACGGAAAAACTTTAAGCGGGCTGGTCTAGGGAGCATATTGTGCGCCATAGGTACTGGGAACGTGGCAACTTGCATCGCTCGAGTAAGATCATGTTAACCTCTTCCTCCTTACCAAATACTGGGCAGTCAGCAGAAGAACTCGTCTGGGTTAACCTCTGCGCCATTGCCGTTTTCACAGTTTTTATTCGTGCATTGAGTGGTTATGAGGTGCACCCACTTGGGTGATAGTTTACGGTCTTCCTGCGTACCCTGCGTACGGGCGTTGTCGTGGCGCTGCCTCGCAAGCTCTCATTGCATTCACATTATGTTCCTGTATGTTATTATAATTCTGTGTTAAACCAAGAGCCTCATATGTGTCGTTAATATCGACAGGCAAGTTCGTAAGGAATATGAATGTGGAAAAGTGATCATCATAGACCTTACAATAAGTACGATAATGACTACGACAGAGCGCACAACCGAGTGAAAAACTACGTGGGACTCACATTCGGATTGGACTTGTACGAGTATGAGCCGCCCGTGGTTGAATGATAACCTTGGCATCTTATGCCAAATTGCATTCATGGGACGTACGACCGCCAAATGTTCTGGGTTCACATTCATCTGACGTACGACTGTCGAATGTTCCGGGCCTCGGACCCCGTAGGTCCCGTGTTCGACTACCAAATGTACTCACTTTCGCTTTTACGTTTCTCAAGCGGTAAGTAAAGAATCCCGGAGATTTTTTAAACGTGCAACGATATGCGAACGTCGTACATTACAAAAACGAAAAGCTGGCTGTATTGGCTAAAGCTCGTTTTGCTGAACTGCATGAGAACTACTCTTCTGTATGTCATGCATTTTTTTATTCACATGCCCAGCAATTAGATCGCTCTCATTTTTTTCGCTCTCTTTCATCTATCAACACTGACTTCCGGAATTGCGGAGCGGCGGTCATCTGGTCAGCGTTTAGTTTCGCAGATCGATTTCCCCGCCGCTCATTTCGGGTAATTACTGCGGGCGATGAGAACGAGCCTAGCTGACACCTCACACCATCGAGCTCTTCGCAATGTTCGGTAAACAGAGCCGGAATTCTGGCGCATCGGTGACCGCCACTATCGGGAGGCTGTTTCATTTGGTGGAAGCCTCGCGTCCTCATATATCATCGATGCGTACGAAACCGTTTTTCCGTGGATTGCTACCACGACAACGCTTTAAAAAAATTAGATCGGTTGTGTTGAAGGAGAGGGCTGTTATCATATAATGCAGGACATTACAAAAAATTACAGCATACCCACGGAGTGAATGATCATGAGTGGGCGAAGCTCGGGAGGTTCATCGTAGATCGTGCCGAGTTCCGGATTAATTTAGTTAACGCGCACGCTACGAATCCTTATGGTTCAACTATGCACAAGTGAAATGTCCCACCGGCACTTCATTGCAAGTCAAGATCCAGTGCATATATATATATATATATATATATATATATATATATATATATATATATATATATATATATATATATATATATATATATATATATATATGGGGTGCCAATGAACGGTTCTCCAACGCGAGCAGTTGGTATTTCTCAATCAAGAAACTCGCTAGGAGACGCTGCCTGCGCCAACGTTGTCTCTCGCGGGTGAGGCCGCGTTCTCCTTCTTTGCGAGCTGGTAGAGCGTTCATCTAAGAAAGAGCGTTTCCATAGACAACGCGCGCCTTTCGCTCTCTCTCTCTCTGTCTCTCTCTCTCACACAAGACAGCACGCGCCGAGGGCACGCGCCGAGGGTGAGGGCGAGGGCGCGCGCGTGCCGCCCTCGGCGCGCGGGTTACGCCTGACATGGGACAAGGTTAGACTAAGAGGAGCTTCGCCCCTAAAACGTTTAAAAAAGGGGAAAATTAAAGTAGTATTTCAATAACCGGCCGAACGGTGTTGGTGGGAGGAGACAGCCAGTGTAATTATACGTGAAGCCACTATCAAAGCGACGCTTGTAGCTGTGTGTCTTTAGGGTAACTGTTGCCGGGCTCGTAGTTCCTGCTTTAGAGATCGCACTGCAATCGACCTAAGTTGTTTTAAACTTGATAATTATTGGGGTTTCACATGCCCGAACCACGGCGTTGTTGTAAAGCACGCTGCGGTAGAGGGTTGCGAAATTTTCGATCACATGGAGTTCTCTAACCTGCACCCAAATCTAAAAAGAACGGGCTTCTGCCATCTTGATTCCATCGAAGTGCAACCGCCTCAGCAGGGTTCGAACCCAGGTCTTCCGGCTGAGCAGGAGAGCACCTTAACCACTATAGTACCGCTGTGGCTTTAAAAACGACAGAATTTCATCGGCGGTGAAATACAATTGGCGCAGCAAATATTTAATTAGATTTATGATTACTTGTTTCCTGCGCCATCTACAGCTTCGACTCCTACAGCAGCGCATCAGAAACTGTACACCGAGCTTTGCGTCGAGTTTGACGTGCTCAGTGAGCATCCTAATGAAATAAAATTAGCATATCGAGACGGTATGTCAGTCGTTCCGGGCGTTGTCTGCAATTCACGCTGTCAGGTGAACATACGAAAACTCGCACAAGTAATCAGCCGCATGTACTAGGCATTCGCCTAGTACATTCGGTTGATTAACGTCGTTGCATTTCATCTGCAAAGTGCCGCGTGTCCAACAACTTTAATAGTTTCAGTCACCCGAAGTACTTTAGCATCATTACCCCTCATCATCGGCTGATGGGCGCCTATTGCAGGACAAGGTCCTCTTTAAGAGATGAACAAAGAACGCATGTTCCGCTTCTCTAGGTCATAATACATCGTAGCTTCCATCTATCGCTATCTCTTTTCTCCTTGAGTTATCCTTGTATTCTTTATTTCATTATGTCACTGGTTAACTGTCCGAAGTTCTTTGCGACTTGCGTGACATAAGTAGCATACCTTTAAGCAAACCAATGTCGAATTGCGTTATACTTTACGCATTAGAATTTATGCATGCCTAAACAACTGCCGTACAGATCTGTGCGTGGATGTGGCATAAGTTCCATGTTGGGCGCAGCTTAATGACGATGACCATGTGAACAATAGCTCGATCTCATGAAAGAAGATGTTAATGGTTCCATTTTTCGAGGACCTCAATGAAGAAGATTCGAGAGTATATGCTCTGCTATAAGGGGGAAAATTGTCCGAGTAGTCTACAGCTATCGCTTAAGAGGTGTACCCTGACCTGCCTTTAGTCGCTGTAGTGTTGTAGACGTGTCAGTCTATTCTACGTATAAAACTACCCAGTTTTGCACAATGTTGTTGATGCAGCTCGTAAAACATGGGTGAATGCCAAACGATTCGGTATAGAAAATTTCTTCGCTGATTGTTTCGTATGACACCGGTTCCCACAATTCGATTCTTGCAATTTTTTTCGCTGGGTCATTGTCATTTTTTCTGAGTCATGCTCGTGACTATGGCTTCTACCACTATTCCCCAGTGTTTCCTCCTTACTATATTCTACTATCGTTATCTCTACCATCATAACCCTACTACTACTTGTACCCGTCAAAGATAATTAATTCTCAGTTGTTGTACACTTGGCGTTTTTTGACGCATTTCAGCTTTGTTATGCTCATTATCATAATAATTTTAATAGGTACTATGATCACGTACAACCATTCGCATTCACCGTGTAATTATCGATGGATTGATGTGTAACGACTCTGAATCCTTGATAATCAAGCACAAGGTTTTTCGACCAATTTTTCTGTTTTGCTATGCTCATTATCATAATGATGTAATGACTATAGACATCCTGCAATACTATTTATATTCCTAACGTAATTACCCATCAATGGATGTGTAATGGTATGGGGTTTCTAGCGATATTATTAAGTTTATTTTTTGTACATAGTAGTGGGCGTTTTATTTTTACGGTTGTTTGCTCCACTTTTTCAAAGTCACTTTAAAGACGAGAGCCCCGCCATGGTGGCCTATAGTGGCTAAGGCACTCGGCTGCTGATCCGAGGGTCGCGGGATCGAATCCCGTCCTCGGCGGCTGCATCTTGATGGCGTCGAAATGTTGAGGCCTGTGACCTGTGCGATGTCAGTGCACGTTAAAAAACCCCAGTTGGTCAATATTTCCGAAGTCCTCCACTACTGGTTCTGTCATAATCACAGTT
This sequence comes from Hyalomma asiaticum, assembly GCA_013339685.2. Classification (NCBI taxonomy): domain Eukaryota; kingdom Metazoa; phylum Arthropoda; class Arachnida; order Ixodida; family Ixodidae; genus Hyalomma; species Hyalomma asiaticum. Next base: position 93,011,533 of record CM023486.1, on the reverse strand, counting down.
GGTGTTGGGACTTAAAACCCCAGAAACCACCAAGCACCCTACGCATTGTATAATATGTCGACTCCTTCCTCATCCTCCGTCTGCTACTACTGATGTTCTCTTATCTCCTTTATTATATTTTTTTTCACTTCCACTCTTTAGCTGGTTATCGGCCCTTCCTTACTTTTTACCCTGTCTCACTCACACATACATACTCTCTCATTCTCTTAAGACACCTATATAACCTCCTACTTTCGTTTACCCACTAATATTTTTACAACTCAGCATTACCTAACATTGTGCCCGTCAGCTTCTCTTCCTTTTACCTTAGCACGACGTTGGGCGTAGTAGGAAAGGACAAAGAGCATCGGCGAGCGACCATTTCGGTCAGGTGGGGTTATCGCTGAACGAACATGCCTGTCATACAGAAACTGTGAATTAGGCAAGTTGGTACTGGTTCATGCCTCAGAGGCAGTGCGAAAGCCCAGGCATGGCGAAAGAAACGCACAGTGCGTGAGCAGAGAGCTTCTTCACTTTCGGGCGTCTGATGTCATTCGACGTACATTGACCGTAGTGACGCACTTTTGAAGCCGGGGATTTCTGCTGCGTATACGTTATCTCGCTAGCGCTCAAACATAAACTGCTCATACAGGACATACACTTATGAAATTAAAGAAGCATTATGTACGCAAAAAAAATGTATTTCAAGCACCATAACGCTGAGAAGTCGAGACGTAAGCTCGGCAAGACACTGACGGTGCGCCATATGAACCGTGCATACAGTCACTGGCACTGCCACAAATTTTCATAATCCGGCTCTCTTCTTCCACTTCAGACCCGCGAGTTTCCAGGCGCAAAAGGCCTCGAGACAAATGGGCCGTCGAGCGCAGAATTGCGCTTTCGCTTGGTGCCATGCTCCTCTCTCGGTGTTTTAAAACCTTCGCTTGCGTTCGCTCTGTTGGTGCTTCTCAAGCTTCCGCGCACACCGCTATTTCGAGCGGCCCAAATCTGTTTGTTGACTTCGAGCGGCACGATGAAAATGCCCCTGCCGGACTCCTTGTGATCGCCATTTGTTGTGCGCCCCCTGTTTTCTTCCGGCTGTATTTCTCTATGTCTTCCTTTTTCTTCCTAAAGTACAGCGAGGGAAGCACAGACGCACGCCGCGCAGCCTTTGGAGTGTTGTCCTATAAATTATGTCCAGTGACTCGGCAGACCAAGTGCTTTGCAGTGTAGTCGGGCTTCTCTGTACTGGCGATGTGTTTGTTTGTTTTTTTTCTTTCGGAAATACTCTTCCTTGTTTTGTTGTTGTCGTTGCAATTACCGTCAGACGTCATACACTTTCCTCTCTACCTTTGTTCGTTCCCACCCCCTTGCTATTAACTGCATACCTCGGTGTCAACAACACTCTCTGTCCATTGGGCAGCAGCTTCCCGAGTACTCTAAACTCTGCAAAAAAATAAATAAAGAATAAGTAATGAAGAAGACAGTAGCCGCATTTTTGGCTCGGGAAGACCTTCTGTATTTCTCTCTTTTCGTTCATTTCCTTGTTATTCTTGCTTTCTTTTTTGCTTCGTTTAGGTTTTTTTTTTATTTTTCGTAAGGAAACCATCTTTTCGTGCGACGTTGAAGGGGGCGCTTATTGAGTTCTTTCGCAACTGCTCGATTACATTTGTCGCCGTTGCTTACGGCTGACGTAAACTACGCTTCTTCTGTGAGGCAATTTCGTACAATAGCAATCCTCAACCTTTTCTTTTGTCTGTATAACATATCCACAGAAACGAAAAGGTCGCACACAGCGCTTACGACAGACTCAAGCATTACTTATCGCAATTTCCCGAGACATTCGGTAAACTCTACGAAATAGAAGTATTATTAAAATCTGCAGGAAATGGTAACCAAGTCAAGAATAATGTTAGTATATTTAGATCTTTTCCTGCATGCACGTGCGCTCAAATCGCTAAAGGTATTGAAAGGCTACAAATGGAGAACGTGTTTCCTCTCGCCACTCCCGATAGGTGCTCTTGCTTCTCCCAGTCCTTTACGTTATTGTATGTATGCGTCTTGTACAAACATACGTGGTTTTCTGGTTTTCTCAAGTAAATGAAAATGCTTTTGTAGCCGGTACGAATAACAATACATACATCAGCGCACAAAGCAGCACCACAAAGCTAAAAAAAGTTCCTAACTGCACGTAGTGTTGTTCCTGTGTGTCGGCCTCTTGCCCAGAGGCACCATGCCTGCGACGAATTTCGCGTTTCGTTTCTTTATCCCGAAGAGTAACAGTGTGGCCCCGCCACGAAGGTCTAGTGGCTATGGTACTCGGCTGCAGATCCCAGGGTCGCGGGATCGAATCCCGGCAGCGGCGGCTGTATTTCGATGGAGGCGAAATGTTGAGGCCCGTGTACTCTACTCTACGATGTCAGTGCACGTTAAAGAACCCCAGGTGGTCGAAATTTCCGGAGCCCTCCACTATACGGCGTCTCTCATAAATCAGATCGTGGTTTTGGGACGTTAAACCCCAGTAATCAAGCAAGAGTAACAGTATGGGAAGCTTCACCAATTTGAAAGCCTGCTAACCGAGAATTACAACAGGCATACACATGCCAAGACAAATGTAGCAGTAAACCAAAACAACTGTCACGTTGTCGTTACTATCACGTATTGAATTTAGACCTTTCGCAAGCTAAAACTCACATTCCCCGCATAATCTCTAAACAGAAGCCAGAACGGCGCCATTGTGTTGTATCCTCACATGTGAGTACGCGATATTCGAGTGAGCTAATCTGCAAGAGAATGAAGCTCTAATTCAGGAAAGGCTTCTTCTTCTTCTTCTTCTTCTTCTTCTTCTTCTTCTTCTTCTTCTTCTTCTTCTTAGTCCACTGCAAGACGAAAGCTTCTCCCAACAGTTTGCCATTTGCCCTATCATCGCTCCATCTAACCTATTCAACCTATTCAACCTATTCATCCAATTCATCGCTCCATCTAACCTTTTGCCTGCCTCTTTTGCGTCTTCCTTCTATTGGTGTCCATTCAGTTGTTCTTACTGTTCATCTGTTATGTGTCCTCCGCATGACATGTTCTACCCCGGTTCAATTCTTTCTTTTAATTGATTTAAGAATACCAGCTACTCCTGTCTTTTCGCTGATCCATTCCCCTCGCTTTCTATCTCTCAGCGTTACACCTATCATTTTTCTTTCCATTGCACGCTGCGTGCTCCTTGATTTCATCTGGAGATTTTTTTTTTTTCGTTATCATCCAGGTCTCTGCACCGTACGTTAGTACCGGGAGAATGTATTGATTAAATACTTTTCCTTTAGTGAGAGCGGCGAGTTTCCGGTCATGATTTCGGAATGCCTTCCGAATGCGCTCCAACCCATCCTTATTCAACGGAGAGTTGCCTTTTAATGGGTGGGCTCCCCTGTTCGTAATTTCCGTACATATACGCATTCGTTCACACATTCTAAAGCGGGATAGCTAATTTTAAATTCCTGTTTTTAGCTAGCCCGTTGAGCATAATTTTGGCTTTTTCTTGCTTATTCATTTAACACTTTCCCAGTTTAGATCATCGCTCATGTTTTGTAGTTGGTCACCATCACTGCTGAAAAGCACGATGTCGCCTGCGACCCTTAACTTGCTGAGATATTATCCGTCAGTTCTAATTCCTCTTCCAAACTAGGCGCTTGAACACTTCCTCTAAACGTGCAGTAAATAACATCGGGGAGATCGTATCTCCTTGTCTGGCCTCTCTCGTGATCGGAATTTTTCTGCTCCTATCGTCGAGGAGTAGGGTGGCTGCGCAATATTTGTCTATGTTACTTATGGTTTGCACGTATTCCTCAGGTACCCCTTCTCGACGTAAAACCTCTAAAGCTGCTTGGAATTGAATACTTTCTCGTAGTCTATAAAGGCCAAATAAAGAGGTTTGTTATATTGAGCGAATTTTTCAATTATTAGGTTGATAGCCAGGCTGTGGTCCATTGTTAATTAACATTTCCTAAAACCAACTTGCTCTCTAAGTTGGTTAACTCAAGCGTTTCTCTAATCCTAGAAGTGATTACTTTCCTAAATAGCTTGTACATTAGTGGAAGTGGGCTGATTGGTAACTCTTTTGTCTCCTCTCTTGTGTATTAGGGTGATATTAGAACTTATACATACATACATACATACATACAAAGAACTTTATTGTGAGACCAGAGGGACTAGTTTAAGGAGGTCCTTGGACCCCCTCAACCAGTCGGTAACTTTTTTTTTTATCTGAGCGGTACACTAGATGTCTCGATACATTTCGTGAAGAGCGACGCAAGTTTTTGAAATATAACATCTGCTCCGGCTTTGATCATGTCAGCTGTTTTGCCGTCTTCACCTGCTGCTTTACTGCGGGACATGCCTTCGGCGGCTTTTCTGACTTCGTCGACAGATACACATTGAACGTCGGTGTTTTACTCCGCTCTGATTTCTACCAACGTCGCTTGGTCGGTTTGAGAACTATACAGCTCCTCAGAATAGAAATCCTCCACAACCTTCACTATTTCATTATAGTTTATTTTAACTTTACCCTGCTCATCTTTTAGCGCACGTATTTTATTTTACCCTAAGCCCAGCCCTCTTTTTTTTAAATGCGAAGCATTTCTTAGCGAACTTCGGCGAGTTTGAGCGTATCTATCTATCTATCTATCTATCTATCTATCTATCTATCTATCTATCTATCTATCTATCTATCTATCTATCTATCTATCTATCTATCTATCTATCTATCTATCTAGCCGCCTACGTTTTTGTGCTCTCCTGGCCGTTTCGCTAACGGAATGTTTACGAAAATTGGTATGCCACAACATGACTACATGACGAACATAAATGAGGGGTCATAACATGAAAGTCATGACATGCATGTCATGAGCGGCATGATCTACATGCCACGGTCTTGGTGCTCGCCTGGCCGTTTCGCTAATGGGACGTATGCGAAAATTGGTATGGCACAACATGACTGCCTGAAGAACATAAATGGCAGGTCACAACATGAAAATCATGATATGCATGTCATGAGTGGCATGATTTACATGCCACGATCTTAGTGCTCTTCTGGCCATTTCGCTAATGGGATGTATGCGAAAATTGGTATGGCACAACATGACTGCCTGACAAACATAAATGGCAGGTCATAACATGAAATGCATGCCATGCATGTCATGAGCAGCATGATTTACATGTCACGGTCTTGGTGCTCTCCTGGTCGTTTCGTTAATGGGATGTATACGAAAATTGGTATGCCACAACATGACTGCATGACGAACATAAGTGACAGATCATAACATGAAAAGCGTGACATGCATGTCATGAGCGGCATGATTTGCATGCCACGGTCTTGGTGCTCTCCTGGCCGTTTCGTTAATGGGATGTATACAAAAATTGGTATGCCACAATATGACTGCATGGCGAACATAAGTGACAGGTCATAACATGAAGATCGTGACATGCATGTCATTAGCGACATGATTTACATGCCACGCGTTTCTTTAATGGGACGTATACGGAAATTGGCATGCCACAAGGAAGGAAGGAAGGAAAAAATAGAGAGGGAAAGGCAGGGAGGTTAACCAGTGTAGGACAACCGGTATGCTACCCTGCACGAGGGGAAGGGGACGGGGGAGATTGAAAGGTGAAAGGAAAGAGGAAGAGAGAGAGAGAGGGTGCACATATAGCACATTGTCAGAGTCAGTGGCACCTGCATGGTACGTGACATCACACATCGCTGTTAAAGTCGTTTGTGCAAGTCCGTCGTCTTTAAAAAGTGCAGCAGCGCCTTTGTCAACTTCAGTTGCAATGTCTTGTGTGGCCGACACTGCAGAATGGCATCAACCGACATCCGTCGCAGGCCAAGGGGAGCAAGAGTGGACGCCAATGTTTGCCTCTGTATGTCATAGCGAGGACAGTCGCATATGATGTGTTGAAGCGTCTCTTCACGTCGACAGGTGTCACAAAGAGGGCTGTCGGCCATTCCGATCATAAAAGAATAAGAGTTCGTAAAAGCCACTCTTAACCACAAACGATAAAGCAGGGTGGCCTCTGCTCGGCGGAGTTTTGGTGGCAATCGAAAATGTCGCAAAGACGGAAGGTGGTGTTGTCGACTGTTATGAGTTGTTTGGCTGCTTGAGGCACTCCACACCGAGAGCGTAATCTCCTGTGCAATCGCTTGAAGTTGCCTGGCAGCGTCGGACCTTGAGAGAGGTATGGGCTCAACTTTTGTGCCTTCAAGTGCGGACTTGGCGGCCTTGTCAGCATATTCATTTCCAATGACGCCGCAGTGACTGGGGAGCCACTGAAACGTCACGTGGTGTCCCTTCTCATGTGATGCATGGAGAAGAGATCTGATCTCCAACACCAGTTGCTCGTATGGTCCGCGCCGCAGGGCTGCCAGCAAGGACTGTAAGGCCGCCTTTGAGTCGCTAAAGATTGACCATTGTCGGGGTGGTTCCTCATTTACTACACAAAGGGCAGCACGCAGAGCAGCAAGTTCCGCAGCTGTCGATGTCGTCGGGTGGTCGGTCTTAAAACTGATGGTGGAAGCTTTCGCTGGTACAACCACCGCTCCGGACGAACACTGGAGGTTCGAAGACCCATCCGTATAAATATGCACTTTGTCGGCATACCTCTCGTGTAGAAGAAGTAGGGATAATTGTTGCAGAGCAACTGATGACAGCTCAGCTTTTTTTCTGATTCCTGGCACACCAAGGTGTACTGTAGGTTGAATGAGACACCAAGGGGGAATCAATGGTTTGGCGGCGGCGGTGAAGCCTACCGGAAGTTTGGCAGAGTACCTGGAGACCATTTTGCCGAATGACGCGTTCCGCTTGTCTGACGGTAATGTTGCGAGGTGGTGACAGCAGGCACGGGCGAAATGCCTGATGTGGGTTCTCAATACTTCCACCGCAACGTGCGTTTGTATTGGTTGGTCCCGAGCAATCGCTATAGTTGCCTCTGATAATGTACTCCTCGGCAAACCAAGGCAAGTTCTCAGTGCCTGAGCTTGTGTGGCCTGAAGAGTGCGAAGATTTGTCTTACAAGTGTTGGAAAGTACGGGCAGGCTATATCTCAAGAAACCGAGGAAAAGTGCTCTGTATAGTTCCACCATGGCTCCTGTCGACATGCCCCAAGTTTTTCCAGCCAAGAATTTGAAGATTTGGGAAATTGCGGTGAGGCGTTTTTTCATGTGCGACACATGGGGGCTCCAGCAGAGATCTCTGTCAATGATGATCCCCAGAAACCGGTGGGTTCTGAGATAGGGAATAGTCCGCCCATTGATTGATATGACGTAAGGCGTCATTAGTTTGCGAGTGAATGCCACAAGTGCGCATTTTTCTGGTGATATGTTCAGACCTTGTTTGCACAAGTAGCTCGATGTTAACGTTGCTGCTCTTTGAAGCCGCGCACGTATTTGAGGACGTGTGACTGCCGAAGTCCAGACACAGATGTCGTCTGCGTATATCGAAATTTTGATAGTAGTTGGCAGGTATTCAGCGAGCCCAATAAGCGCGAGGTTGAATAGCGTCGGACTGAGAACTCCGCCTTGAGGAACGCCCCTGCTAGTAAAGCGTCGCGTAGTCGGGCCATCGTCGGTCAACACAAAGAATGACCTTGCAGCCAGGTAACTTTCAACCCACAGAAATAATCGACCACCAAGGCCAACTGTCTCAAGAGCATCGAGTATGGCCTCATGTAATACGTTGTCGTATGCGCCTTTCACATCCAAAAACAATGCAGCGGACAATCGCTTACGGGACTTTTCGTGCTGAACGTACGAAACGAGGTCCACTACATTATCGATGGAAGAGCGGTCACGTCGGAAACCAGCCATGGAGCTCGGATAAATCTTGTAGTGTTCAAGGTACCACTCCAGGCGGCCAAGGATCATTCGTTCCATTAGCTTTCCTACACAGCTAGCCAGCGCTATTGGGCGGTACGAGGCAAGATCAAGTGGAGATTTGCCCTGCTTCAGTAGGGGAACCAAACGGCTTGTCTTCCATTCATCAGGAACATTGCCCTTTTGCCAAGACGTGTTGTAGAGGCTCAACAATTCTCCCCTTGCGGCTTCTCCGAGATTGCATAAGGCTCGGTAGGATATACCATCTGGCCCCGGAGAAGAAGACCGCCTGCAGAGAGCGAGAGCCGCTTCGAGCTCCTCCATTGTGAAAGGCAGGTCCATGCGACTGTCACGAGGGTGGGGGACGTAAGTTCGTTTTGGGTAGCCTGGACAGACCACTTGGTCTGCGATCCTCGCACAGAAGTCCTCTCCGACTGCGATGTCCTGCCGTCCTTGGAAGAGCGCCAGCGCCTTGAAAGGAAAACGCTGTTCAGGAAGGCAACGAAGACCTTGCACCGTTTTCCAGATGTGAGAAAGTGGCTTGCGGGGGTCTAAAGTCTGGCAAAACGTCGTCCAACGTTCAGACGCTAATCTATCCATGCGACGCTGGATCTTCTTTTGCAATCGTCTGGCTGTTCTGAGGTCGTGAATGGACTTTGTACGCCGATATCGACGTTCTGCACGCCGGCGAAGTGCTCTAAGTCTTTCCAATTCTATGTCAAAATCGTTTCGCCTGGACGAAACCGTGATCGTGCGCTTGGCGTTTTCCATTGTGGTCTGCATTGTTTTTTCTAGCCCGAAGCGTAAGCCCTCAGTACAAGCATCTTCCATAGTAGATTTGAAGGTGGTCCAGTCAATCGTTCGAATGGTCTTTTGTGGATATGCTCCAGAGAACCCTTTGATGTTGATGTAGGTTGGAATGTGATCGCTTCCACGTGTCTCGACATCCGGATACCACTTAACGCGTCTGGCGAAAGAGCTCGAGACGAAAGCAAGGTCAAGGCAGCTTCCGTATGTCACGCCTCGAAAAAAGGTGGGGCTGCCGTCGTTCAAGAGGGTAAGACCATGGTGGTAGGCGAAGCTCGCCAACTGTCGTCCTCTTGCGTTTGTCTTTGTACTTCCCCATGCTGGATGATGTGCATTGAAATCTCCTATGATTACCCATGGAGCAGCGCACAAGTTCAAGATATCCGCCAATCTTTTCGAATCAAAATTACTCGAAGGCGAAACATATACGCCTATAAGAGTAAACATGAGCTTTTTCTTTTTGACCGTTAGGCACACATATTGATTGTCATCATGAGGCGCAACTGGATGCAGAAAGTAGGTGAGTTCACGACGAATAAAAACGATGACTTTGCTGCTAGCACCATTGGTTGCGGACATGACCGATTCATACCCCGAAAGTCTGGCTGGTTTCGTTAAGTTAGGCTCACAAATGACGATGAGTGGAAACATATGAGTGTATACAAACTGACGAAAGTCCGAAAGGCGTGGGTTTAGACTTCTGGCGTTCCATTGGATGATGGACGCTGCCTTGACTTCTTTTCGGAAGGATGGAGTAACCGTAGCCATGTGTCTACTTGAGGGATTCAAGCACAGGGGTCAAGGCTTCCAGCACCTGAAGAGCGCTACGAGCAGGCGATGTCCCCATGTCCACCAAGATAACTCGAATGGCGTCCATAAGGGAACGCAGCATCGAAATTATCTGGCGATCCGCTCTAGTCATGTCATCCACGGCGGCTGAACGCTCCTGAGGGGCCGTGATCTTCTGAGGTTCCTTGGAAAGGGAACGGCTAGGAAGCTCAGGCCATTCCTCCGGAGAAGCCGTTGGTTTCTTTGAAGGGATGTTTCCTTGAAGCGCTTTTGCGTGTTGGCTGAGTGGTGCCGTAGTAGAGTGGGCGCCCTCACTTCGATCACGCTCCTCGTGTGAGGACGTACGACGACGCCGACGGCGACGGCGGCGCCTTACTGTTTCGGCGGCCTCCCTGTGGGTTGAGTTGTCCCTGGCCATCTGCTTGAGAACCGCGTGCTCTTTCTTGATGCGGGGACAGTCTTTTGACGAAGCGGCGTGAGGGCCACTGCAGTTGGCGCACTTCAGAGCGGTGGCGCGGCAATTCTCTTCGGCATGAGGTTCAGCGCAACGCGGACACAGTAATGAGTTTGGGCACACGCCCTTGACGTGTCCTAGCCTGAAGCATTGATGACATTGAAGCGGCTTCTGGATGAAAGGTCGAACTGGATGTCTGAAATGTCCGACTTTAACGTGGGATGGTAGACAATCCCCTTTGAAGATGATTTTTACGCAGCGCGAATTCCCAAGGCGACGCACTTGCGTAATGACAATACCCTCACTTGCCGGTTTGATAAGGGTAGGTAAGTCCGTGCTGGTAATGGCAACGTCTATATCATAGATCACACCGGCTACGGATGTATCATCCATCGGGATAAAGGAGCGCATTTTGATGCCGCCTAGCTCCGTGATTTTCTTGAGTTTTCCTAGCGCACCCACGTTGTTCACGTCGATTGCGAGGATATTTTTCCTTGGATTTAGTCTGACGTCTTTAATCTGATCAGGCACAGCACATTCCAAAAAAATGGATAGGGCTTGCCTGTTCAGCAGTCGGAGGTTGCTTGAGGGGTCTTCCGGCGAGAAGATTATGACGTGTGGCCAGCGCGCCGGCCTTGACTTCATCGTCGCTGTACTCGCAGGAGTTGACGGTGACGCGTTGACAACCTTTCTTTTCGCCCTCTTGCTCTGGACGGGTATGAAACTATCGTCGGATGTGTCATCTTCCGACATGGAGTACAGCTCTGTGTCATCGGTGTCGCTAGAGGAGCCAACTCGCTTCCTTGTGACTGACGGACACGATGACTTCTGGCCAGACGGGCCTCCGGCATGTTCCTCGTCCATGGCCGCAGGACAGGAGGCCGAGGCACCACGAAAAAGCGAAGGTTTCGCCAAAATATTCAGAGCGCAGAGAGACAAGCGTTCTCGCAAGAAGACGCTTCGTCGTCTTCCGGCATGCCACAACATGAGCATGACAATCATAAATGACAGGTCATAACATAAAAAGCATGACATGCATGTCATGGGCGGCATGATTTACATGCCACGCGTTTAGTTAATGGGATGTATACCAAAATTTCTATGGCACAACACGACAGCATGACGAACGTAAATTACAGGTCATAACGTTAGAATCATGACATGTGTGTATGAGCGGCACGGTTTACATGCCACAGTCATGGTGCTCTTGCGGCCGTTTCGTTAACTTAATATGTACCAAACTCGGTATAGCGAGACAACAATGCAAATTCAGTTTACGTTCCTGATGCGTGCTTCGCATTTCCTTGATTCCCACTGCACGTGGGATTTGCCAATTTTTTTCTGGCCGATTTAACGCTGGTACCTTTCTCTACTGCTGTCTCTGTTTCTTTCATGTTAAAGATCCATACATCTCATTGCCTAGCCTTACTGATCAGGGTTGATAATTATGCAAACTCTGTTTCATATTTTTACGAAGTCACTTTCATCTGCTGAAGTTTCTTTATAAAGTCTTTAGTAGTTTGGGACAGTTTGCTCACATCTTGCATTGCTGTTTTACCTCCAACTTTCATCGCTGTCTCGGAGACCCACTTTCGATATGGTTCTGTTTAGTTACTCTGTATCCCAATAGCTTTAGTTTAAGGCTTTGAATTTGCTTCTAAGCGCAACATTAAATTCTTCGTTCTCTGCTTTGATTGCGCCTAGGCTTGCGCGTGCTTGAGTAATTAGTTCTTGTTTTATTTAGCTTAAGTTCAACCTTCGCCCTTACTAATCTGTGATCGCTGCATTTCATCTTGCCTACTACTTCAGTGTCTTGGATTGTGCCGGAACTCTCCCATATAATAAAATAAATTTTGTTCTTTGTTTCCCCTTATTTGGGGCTTTTCCATGCCCACTTCTTATTTTACGCTTAAAGAATGCGTTCATTATTCGGAGTCATTTTTTTTCTTCAGACTTCCTCGGTTATCTACTGCTGACACTTTGCCGATCGCTTCTTCTCCACGTTCTCCACGCTTCTTCTCCCTACTTTTGCGTTAAAATCCCCCGTGACTATATGTATTGTGTCCGTATTCTTTTCATTGCTAATTCGATATCCTCGTAGAACTAACTGCCCTACTTCCTCGTCGTAATGGCTCGGTGTTGGAACATATCACAGAATTATTTTAAGTTTACATCTCTCACATAGTTTGATCACGGCGCATGTTACCCTTTCATTATTGCTGTAGATTTCGTCCACCTTATCAGCGATATTTTTGCTGATTAAAACACCCTACGCTCTATTCTCTTTTCGGGGAGCCCTCTATAACACAGGACATGTCCGTTGCATGCTTCTCCTCTTATTCTAACTTCACTAAGGCCAACGATTATCCCAGCTAACGCCTGCTATCTCCTCAAGCAACTTTGCTAGCCTAGCATCGCCTGAGAGGCATCTTAGGTTGCATACATTCCAAGGTTCAGCTTCCAGCGGTGGCATGTACTTACTTCCTTAGGCTTCATTCCTGATATCGACTGCCATGACGAGTATCAAGGTGTATACACAAGCTTTGATAAAGAGACAAGGCGAGCTGGAACAAGTCGTTTTACAGTGGCCAGTTTCAGAGAAAATTTTTATCCACTGCCACTGGGAGAATCCGCTCAGAATGACTTCGCCTGCGTCACTTTTGCATTTAGTACATCACATTCGTATCCCCCAGTTAACCGTTCGCGCACACTTTGAGTACGTTAGTGTTGGTTTCATTCCCTTGTGACCACCACGCCATACTTTTTTTTTTACTTCAAGTATCATGAGCAACGCTGCATCCTCACTCCGCGTGATAACTCAAGCTGCTTCTCGGGTCATGCCGTGGTGCCTCATTTGTTACATTAGAAAACCAGGATTGCTTGCTCTTTTAATTTTTTTTTATCAGACGAATGCGTCAGTCCGGCGGGCGCATTGCGGACAGACTGGAATCTGCGGAATTCTCGCCACGTAACGCGCCACATTCTCCTATTTTCACTTGGGCGCGGCGCTCAAGCTCCTTTCGCGTCCGCATCCTGATGGCCTGCTTTTGAGAAGAATGAAAGAGGTGGGGGGAAAAATGCGTTTGTTCTTCGCAAAACGCAGGTCGCGCGGGGAATCGTAAACACACTTGAAAGAAATACGTGGTTTTTGCCGTAAGCCCGCCGAAAATGCGCCCGCGTAGGATGCGCGCAGCGCCCGTCCAAAGAAAAAAAGAAAGAAAAATGTTTAGCTTTCTGAAAGGAAGCCACGTATGCGCTGCTTGTTTCACTTATTTGCGGTTACTTACTATAGGTGCGTTTGTTTCCTAAAAGACGAAAGAAAGTAGTGCACGTCTCTTTTTTTCCCGCGGAGACTGCAGGACACAAACTGGCGTGAAAACTGCGGGACGGAAACAGGGCGGCGGGGCCACGCTCTTTGTGTCTATTTTGCTAAAATTTTTAAGAGTGTATACTGAAACGTGCGGCCTTTGACCGGCGACGCACGTAGCAACTCACCGACGTGCAGACGAGCGTCTGTTCGCTGCTTCCGCACATTTGAAGGCGTACGTGCAAGGGTAGACTACTGTAGGTGAAACGTCCGAGAGAAGACATCTACGGTAGACGTGTAAGTGCGCAGTCTTATTCAATAGTCTCGCTGCAACTGCGCGCGTTGCACGATTTGTCGTACTGCAGCTTTCGAACCAAAGAAAGAAGGAAGGAAGGAAAGAAAGAAAGAAAGAAAGAAAGAAAGAAAGAAAGAAAGAAAGAAAGAAAGAAAGAAAGAAAGAAAGAAAGAAAGAAAGAAAGAAAGAAAGAAATAAAGAAAGGGGGGGCAGGCTCTCTCATGAGAAGAGCCCACTGACAATGTCGTGCCACCGATCTCTGGATACAGCCGGAACGTGCAAATGACTGGCCTCGTGCTGTTTGAGCTTTACCTGAGCTGCGGGCGCTCTCTCTTTCGTTCCTCCTCGGCACGTAGCAGCCAAAAGCCTCTCCTGGTGGAGCACGCTAGTTCTGTAAACAGCGATGTGTCCGTGATCTCCCACGACTCTCCTTCTTTCTGTTTTCCTCGTCGTTCCACTCAACGCTGCCCTGTCTTTGTGGCTCGATGCATTAGTTTGCACAAAGGCCTGTGCTTCTAAATCTAGCTCCCGCCACCACAGGCACAGGTTGTCACTGGAGCTTGGTCCTCCACCCTTCGGCCGCCAGTGTGCGCTACTTTTTGTCCGGTATGCCGCGAACATAGCTGAACCACAGAAGGTCAGTTGTGTTCTAACATCACTGTTCTAACATCACTGTTCTAACATCGCAAACAAAGCTTCTTCAAGCGAAGCCTGTATGTTCTAGCCTGCATCGGTGGTGTCACGCGAAAACAACAACCCGAAAAAAAAAGCCGGCTTACTGCTGCCCTCGCCCCTTTAATACACTATTGTGGGGAAGTTGAGGTATGTGTCATCTCGGCTACTTCACTTCTCTGTTTTCTGCAACAGAAAAAAAAAAAAAAAGATTGGTTATGCTTAAGGGCGTAACCAGTCCTAATTAGATACAAACACGCGGTTTATGTGTAATGGGGAAAGGTGATGCAGCGAAGTAACACAACAAGTACATCGTTTCCTGTCTCTCTCGCTAACTCTATTATTGTCAAAACACGTGCTGTAAGTTTGTTAATAAACTTGAAACTTGAAGGGACTACACAAGTAAAAAACAGGTAAGTGACCAGGGATAAACAAACAAAAAAGAAACCAAGTAATTGGTCTTGTGAAAGTTCACTTTAGACTAAGAGGAAAGTCTCCAGGAAGTCGGTTCAAGGTGTTTTACTTATGTGCTTATTCGCTCAAATGAAAACACTGCAACTCTTTCGGTACGCGTTAACGGTAGTGGATCGCGCAAACGGAGTCTCGAGGAGAGCTTTGTCCACTCGCCTGCAACTGGTAGGGTTTGAAACTACACTCTGTCTTACAGCACGAACGCAGGCGGGTTGGCACGTCTAAGCGCGACATTTGTCTTAACCGGACCATGTCGCGGTCATGCAAACGAACTTTACTGCTCGTTCACTTTTTGTTGCATCAAAATAGCGGGCGCGGTACATCTCGAAAGCATAAAAGATCAAACTGTATTAAGGCATTGGCTATACCTGCACTACGAGAACCTTTACTTTCGCGCAGGCGCGCGCATACTTCAGTTGTCTTTCGCAATACCAACACGGCGACCGTGATTATAGCGTGCGCACATTCGCTGCTAGACTTAACCCATCCTAAACCAGTAGTAGCTCTTCAGCAAATTTTCCGAACATCGGTCCTCTTTGCACAAAGCTTCTTCAAGCGAAGCCTGTGTGTTCCAGCCTGCGTCGGTGGTGTCGTGCGAAAACAACAATCAGGAAGAAAAAAGCCGGTGCACTGCTGCTCTCACCCCTTTAATACATGATAGTGGAGAATCACGTGACACACGCGGACAATCATCGGGGTCGTTCGTTGCTTCGCTAAGAAGGACGGGGAAGCGAAACGGTGCGCGCCTGTTCCGGATGGTTACCCCCCCACTCAGAGCAGTTCTGATAACCCAACCCGGCAGCGTAGCCACGCCCACGAGTGGTGCGTTCCGCCGAAGAACAAGCTACGTTCGAGCGACGATATCGGGGGAACTCGCCAGGGTAAAAAGGCTCGTCGTCCACGTGCGGACTAGACCTCGAAAGCCCGTTATGCCGAAACAAAACGGCAGCGACATGCCGTAAGTCGGAAAATTTACAGTAATAATTATAAATGTAAGGTATACTAGAACGAACGAACGAATAAATAAATAAATAAATAAATAAATAAATAAATAAATAAATAAATAAATAAATAAATAAATAAATAAAAGCAGTAGCTCAAGCGTGCGCACGCCAAGATTCGCTTTTCCCCACTTTCTCGTGAGGGGCAAGGTTGCTGAATTTCTCGCCGTTAATTAGTTAAATGGCTAGAAACCAAAGTCGTAATAGTCTTTCTAC
Source organism: Hyalomma asiaticum (assembly GCA_013339685.2). NCBI lineage: Eukaryota > Metazoa > Arthropoda > Arachnida > Ixodida > Ixodidae > Hyalomma > Hyalomma asiaticum. Next base: position 92,995,684 of record CM023486.1, on the reverse strand, counting down.
ATTACCATTGTTTTAAGCACCTTATGGAAGCAACAAAATATAACATACAGAAAGAAATCTGCACTCTAACGTGAAGCCTGCGCTGTCGTAACGCCACGTTTACTGCGGCGGCACGCGAAAACGCAGCGATTAGAAGAAGCACGCGCGACCTTTTCGCGCAGTGTCGTCTCTTCGCCGTGGATTCGAAACTCGAGCTCAAAGTTGAGGTCCCGCTCCGGGAATAAATCAGGATGAAACAAAGACAACACGAAATATCTCAGACTAAGCTTTTTTCTTTTGGTCTTCGTTTTTTTTTTTTGCCCGTATGCGTTTCATTTCGGGAGGGCGCATGCACAGTGATTCCTCCTGACCCCCCCCCCCCCCCCTCTCTCTCTCTCTCTCTCTTCTCGCTGTCCGAGAAAAAAGGACAAATATCTAAAGTCGGTCTAAGGAAGAAATAAACTTAGCGCAAAACGATTATAAAGATATATACTACACGAAGATGGAGTAACGGGAATCGCAAGTAAGAACTAGCAGTAAAGACCATGCCGAAGGCAGATCCGGGACGAGTCGCAAAATTGACTGCCATGTGCAAACGGGCCCAATTCCCTCTCTCTCACCGTTTCCTTCACTCCATTTTGCTTTGGCTTAACCCCCCCTCCTCCATTCCCCAGCATTCTTCATTACTGTCTCATATGAAACCGCTTCGTGTCCGGATTTTCTCTAAACTTCCTTTGCCATCCTAAAGTCTTCAGAATCCCTTTCATTTTTCTTTCTTTTTTCTCCCAGTACGTACCTCTTTCTTCATTTACTCGAACGGGTCGAGCTAATTTTACTCGCGACGCGAGGCGAAGTTATACGGAGGGTGCCTTAATAACGAAGAAGGACGATGTCTGCACTGGCTTTCTTTGGCCCCCATCTATGTCACCGGAGCCTCGGGAGAAATGTTTGCGCGAGAAAGATTGATGGACTGATTAGGGAGGGGCTTTTATCTGTCTCGGGGAGGAAGTTACAATCCCGTCATAGACGAGAGGTCGCGAGAAGAATGCGAAGAAAGGGGGGCGGGGGAATGTACCGGAATGTCGGCACAAAGAAAGTTGATGCACTTTTCATGGCACGTGCGCGGTCTCCCAGGCGCGTCGTCGACACGCTAACAACCGTGACCTTATTCCCGTTCGTAGAAGGTCACGAACCTCCTCGTTGAAATCTAGATGAGACGTAATTGCGAGGAATGAACTCTCTACGATTCGCCCGCGCGGTGGAAAAGAAATGCGTGGATTAGGGCTGTGTCAGACTTCGCGCGTTTCATTTCTGAAAGTGCTCACGTGCCGCTGCGGTGGTGACGCGCTTCGCTTCGTATTTCTGTCTGCTGATATAGAGATCAATAGAAAAAATGGCTTCCCTAACATTAATGTTATTGCCAGTACCGCTCGTTTTCCTACCTTACAGAAGTAACGAAATGGTAAAGGACAAGGGTTCGTTTTTGTTGTTCGACACAACCTCACGAAGCTAGCAGACAACGAGACTAGAAAGGCTCAGGGGAGGTTATTTGTTGTTTTTAGCTGTAGTGTAGGTGGTTACGACATAAATGGAAAGGGATTGAAGTGGACGAGAAAAACACACCAGTCGTCAGCGGGGACCGAACCCACGACCTTTGGATAACGCGTCCGATGCTCTATCAACTGAGCTAGAGGGCGGCGGTCGTTCCATCGTCCACTTCACTGAGTATTAGTATGAGGAAGTGGGCATTTGGGGCAAACCGGATGCCGCATGAATGATCTCCTGATGGAGCAGGCCAACAACATAAAACAGAAAATGGCAGGGCCTATACGTAGCTATGCATTGAAGTTCTTGTGACTAAATTTTAAACTCCTGTTTTTCTCTGTCATATCTGTCTACACATTTCGCATTCCTTCAATAAGTGAGCATCAGTGTCACGTGTACTGCGTCGGCACTGGGTATGGAAGTATGTATGCATGTGAACCTTGAGCACCTGTGTAACAGATAGACTTTAGTGAGGTTGATATTTCCATGATGCAACCTGGAGAAGACTGCGTTAATACAACAACAACAACAACAACAACAACAACAACAACAACAACAACAACAACTACTACTACTACTACTACTACTACTACTACTACTACTACTACTACAACTACAACGACGACGACGACGACGACGACGACGACAACAGCGACCACGAAGGCGACAATGCTCATTTGTAATCTGGATACTGTAAGCGTGTTAGCCACGCAAATTGCTGCGCGCGATAGAGCACAAGTGGATGCAAATGGGGTTTGTCCCTATTCCTAATAAATGTGCCACTTCTCAGCATATATTCGAGCAAATGTGATCAGTCACTATCGCAAGTACAGCGCTGCCTGCAGAACTGGAACGAAATAGAATTGAGCAGGAGAAATAACCGTTTATTAACGAATTGAAATAAATAACATTTGGGTTTCGATAAAACCATGCCTAATCTGTCGTAATGAGAATACGCGTGCTTTTAATTATCGAATAACCTCCTTTCCTATTGGCTGTGGCGCTCTCCTGGTTGGTTCCGTTTCTAAAGCTACCACCAAGGCAATGGAGAACATGCGGTTGGGCTAGTTCGTGTTTACTTAATATCACTATGTAGCCCGCAAGCACACAAACACAGATACGGAGACGCAAGACACACGTGCCTCTATGTTGTGATTCTCCGTATCTGTGTGTGTGTGCGTTCGCACTGCATCATGACTTCGAGAACGCGTGATCTTTGATTAGAATCCCAGTTCTGGGCGAATTTTTCTTTCTAACAAGCTTGTATGGATCTGCTCAACACTTCTGTTTTTCCCTTTCACAGTCACATAATGAGGGACATCGCAGCGAAAATATTCGTATTTATTTTGACCACTTGGGGTCATTCAATGTACACCTATGCGCGGTACACGGGCAGTCTTGCATTCGACCTCCATCGGAATGCGGCGTCCCCGTTCTGAATCGAACCCACGACTTTGATACCAACTGCCCAAAGCCACAGCCACTATACCCTGTTTTAAATGGTCGCGAAAAATATTAAATGACGCCAAAAAAAAAAAAAAAAAAAGACTGCATTTTGGTTTCTCACTCCTCGCTTCTTTGTTTGCTTGTCCGTCACGCGCGCGGCGCGGGATTCAATATCGAACGCGCTCTGTTAACTTGCCCTGAATTCCGCATTGCCGTCCACCTCGTTGCCATTAGCAGCGATTCCGACAGCCCTTAATGATTTCCTAATGACGCTCTATATGTCATCTGGACTTTGTGTCCTCGTGATAATTGTTATTGGATTAAACAAGGGTCCAACACAAAGTCGCCACCTCTCTGTGTTTTGGGTTCTTTCCCCCGCCTTTAAACCATCTATTGAGAAAATGTATAAAGAGAAGTCTCACAGCAGCGCGTATCTTTCCTTGGCCAGATGCGCGTCCTGTGTCCGGTCGGGTTACACTAGTTGAATAAAATTTAAGAAAACATACTAGCGATCACGTGATCTCATCTACGACTCGCTGTCTATTTTAGTTTGGCACATCAAAAATTGGTATATCACGTTTTCCCTTTTTAGCATGAACTTTCTACTACATTTATTACTTCTTTCATGCGTAATCATTCATTGACTGTGACAGCGCGAGCGCGCGAGTGTGTGCTTAGTGTGTGCTTAGTGTGTGTGTGTGTGTGTGTGTGTGTGTGTGTGTGTGTGTGTGTGTGTGTGTGTGTGTGTGTGTGCGTCTGTGTGTCGATGCAAGCAACAATCGGCGCAGAGTGAAACAGGTCATACAGTAGTTTCCGCAACAAGAAGTAACTATAACATCCACGTAAGCACTGGTGAAGTGGTTGCCATCACTAATGTCAGGTGCTAACCCCTTACTAGTGTCAGGCAGTGTTGCTAACATTTCCTGATGAGACTTTCTGCTGCAATTTTTATCGCCGTTGAAGGACAGAAGTATTTTCACTTTGCAAGTGCTTTATAGGATAGATTAAAATTAGCTGCGTGGGGAGAAAAATTGGCCGGTGTATCTGCGTGCTTCGCTGCCAATGTCGTCGAAAGACGATAGTTTTCTGCCGGCTGTACGAAAGACGATAGTCTTCTGCCGGGAACACAGCAACCAGTTCAAGATGCCTGGGCGTTAGGCAAGTGCTTAAACTTTGGCCGGGTGGCTGAATCGTGTGACAGCAGACAAACAGAAGGACCCAAATTTCTGCGTTCAAGTACCCCAAGAATGACTATCGTCTTTGAAATAACTTGCTTATTAAAACAACTTATTCCCGAGCTGGCTGATCATCCGTACTTGATGGACTTCAGAGCGAAAGACTTTCCAGACACAGACACGAGGCACAGGGCAGAGCATACCTGTTCGATGTCGTGCTCGCGCGGCATATCGAAGAGGACGAATCGGGGCTAAACTCGCTGCTGGCAGAGTCTTGTGACTTTGTGACTTGTGATTTTGATGAGACATGTAAGGATGGCTTAGCACTCTGTGCCGATAAACCGTGTAGAAGTGTCTTTTCCCGCATCTAAAGGTCTAGTTCAATCCCGTGTTTCGGCGCCAAAACGATGTAAGAACGACACTGCTAGAGGTTTTATTGCCGCGAATTTATAGCGAGGTGATGATGATTATTATTAGATTATGATTATCATGACGACGACGACGGTGACGATGGGGATGATGTCAATCGCGAGCCAAGTCTCTCATCGTCCAGTTCGACGCGCCGCACGAGCACAATTTCCAATGACGTTTTTGTTTGCCATGTGCTGTGTCTTGACCCGGAACGTAGTTTGTGACAACGGGAAATACATTGGACCAGGTAGCAGAACAGTATGCTTCATTAACTTTTTGAGTCACTAACTACGTTAAGGCACATTCTATCATCGAGTAGAAACATGGTACGTTTGAAGTCATGCTTCCTTAAGGAAAAACGCTAAAACCAGCACCTGTTCCGGGGTACCTGGTGTTAGAGCTACTATGAGATGACACGGCGTTCAAAATATTAGATTCATGAAAAGTATATGCCAACCGTATCACATCAACTGTAAAACAAATATTGGTTTTGCACATTTCCAATACGGATATGATCGAAACAAGTATAGACTCAGATTTTATGCTGAACGGACGTGTCATAACTACTGCTCGCCTAATTTCCCCATTCTAACATGTCGTCTGAACAAGATGTGAAAGTCTGTTAGCGAGTATTTTCCGTTAGCTCAAGTGAAGTCGACCTATTCTATAGATTGCTGAATAAGCGTAATACGTTAAGTGGTTTCGAATTGACTGAATTTTTAGAGATACTATATTACAGCGTTGGCAGCGCAACGGCTTCCATATGCAGTCTAGCACGTGATATCGGTGAATTGTAACACTCTGCTTCAGCATGATCCCGCAGCGATGAAGACGATTAAGGTGATTGTTCTCATACGATCGACGACCAATGTGAGTACAATCAATTGTTTATGCATCTTCTACGGTTTATTAATCCTTGACTTACTTTAAGTGTGTCCTTTCCCATTGCTTCTTCTTATCTATGGCTCAATGGGTGATTTTGCGGGCTAACAACTTATGATAATGCTTATGACCACCAGTGGGAACCCAGTAGGTCGACACTATGAGTTGGAGGCAGTCAATGGCAAACCGCCTTAAGAATTGAAATGATCTTCGGATTTGTCCCTCCATTCACGCGTTGTCAGACAGAATGCAGGATGCGAACGACGAAGCGAAAGTCGTATATAATCAGCACGGGAGTGTTCCTCATAGTTAGTAAGGTTGATGGTTGCCGTCTGTTGCGCGCCCTGTTGAACACAGCGGGTATTGCAAGGGAAGCCAGCTGGCGGCCCCCCAATTCCGCCGTGCAGAGCCGCGCATTCTAGAGGCGCGCTTTGAAGAAACAAGCGTTCCGCCTGGTTGGCACCGCGAACTAAAGTCAAAGCAGCCGCCAGCTCCTTCCCTCTTACTTTTGCTGCGCTTTATAGCTCTTGCTTACCGTTCCTCGCATGTTTTGCTTTGCACAGTCCGTAACAGCGGCCGAGCCATAACAATAGCCGCTCCATCACTGCCAGAGAAAATTTTGCGCCACCTAGTCAGGCACCGTTAGCGTTGGCCTGCGCGTGTGCGGGGCGGTATATTGCAGAGAAAGCCTCGCTGGAAAAGGCAGTGCCGCGAGTTTCAATGTTTTCCACACACGCAGCCGTGTACGCTGCGCTCAGCTTAATGCGCTTCGCCTAGCTGTTGGAAAGGACCCTGTGCATGGAGCTGCGTTTTATAATATTTTCTCTGCATCCGCTCGTACACAGCCGGTCAACCGCCCGAGTCGAGTTGCTTACTCTTGGCTGGTTTTTCGTGCGTGCATATCAGATACTTTATGCACGTGAAATATAACATTCAAACGTTCGGTTTTCTACCCTCCCGTTGGGGGGGGGGGGGGGGGGGGATAAGTGAACGAAAAATGTAACGGAAAGGAAGAAATGAAGAAAGAAACTGAAGAACAAGTCTCCAGCCGCACGCGCGAAAGAAGCGTACTAGCCCGTTTTGCTCGGCTTGTAGTTGGATAACTATAGACTTCGACGTCAAGAGTGTTTTTCCAGCCACAGATTCTCAAGAAGATTTACAGAGCAGGTTCCTGCTCATTTCGCACGTACACTTTATTTTATGTGTCGTTTGTACAATAGAAAAGGGAACAGAGAATAGATAGATAGATAGATAGATAGATAGATAGATAGATAGATAGATAGATAGATAGATAGATAGATAGATAGATAGATAGATAGATAGATAGATAGATAATTGAGCATGGAACAGAGAAACATACAGAGAGATAGTAATGAGGTGAAAGCAGCCTGGAAGGTAAAAGAGAACGAGTTCGGTTGGTGGTGCTGCGCAGTGGAAGAAGAAAGGAGGTTAGAAGGGCAAGGATTACAAGGGGTTCGCCCACTTCACAGACACCAGCACATAACGAAGCGTTCATCTTCAAATCAGTCACAAGTAGGCATGCACAGTTGTGCATCTTAAAAGATGTAGCAACGCCATTTTTTGCATCATTGAACATTGCATGCGCACAACGTCACGGGCCCAAGACATGTGCTGTTAAGGGTCTGTTGCTGGTGCCCTAATGCTGCCCGAAGGCGAAGCCTCTCATCACTAGATTCGTACAATAAGAGTGCTACGCACTACACACGCTTTTTCGTTCATGTGCAGCCTATATTTGCCAGGTCGCGTTTGGATACACCTCTGTACATAGCTCTCAGTGGTAATTTATTGGAATGCTCTAGGTTCTAAATGGTACGCAAGTCATTTTCACGAAGAACAGTGATACATAAAGGCTCACGTTTACACAGCAGTAGCTGCGGATCGTCTTAACCAAGTTCAGTAAACCTCTGATTGAATAAAATTCTGAACTTGTCACTGTTAGCAACCTCACAGCGCCTATACTTCGATATGAGCGTCGATACTGGATTATCGTAGACAAATACTACCCAACTCTTCGTTTTTCGTAATATGCGCTTCGAACACATTCAATTCATTCGATCTCCGCGGCAAAAGTTTCGACATTCCCTGCAGTGTCTTCTATACCGATGACTAATGATCAAAAGAAGACCGCCGGGCGCATTTTTTTATATACTTTGGATTGTCTAGCTCATTATCGCGAGGCGACGGCGCGGCTATCAGTACGCCGCGTTACTGCCTCGGAGTCCATTCATTAGCATATCACTCCGTGGCGTGTCTTCAATGTTGGCTGTTCCGCAGCTCCAAGCAACACAATCGTTGGCTCGGATATATCGACTCGGATGGCGGCTATTACTAGGAACACAGTCGTTATGCAGATTTTGGAACTGAACCCGGGGCTGCTTGCGTCCCTTTCGGAGCGGGTGGACGCTACCATAAGAGAACGTGAGCAGAGAATATTAACACACGAAGAAGCAAGGTAACTGGATGCTTTCGTGTTTTGGTTTTTCTTTGTTCCCTTTTCTCTCGTCCAGTACCTTAAGTAACACTTACATTGAGGTACCTCAAGTACGCATTATACTTGCACAAAATTTTACGTGTTCAAGCTTCCCAGTGCCTTCATATTTGCTTTAATTAGGGTGCCTCCCCCCGACAAAAAGAATAAGAAACGCAAACCACGAGGGTCCTTAGAATTATGCGCAATATTTGCTTTTTGATCGACTATGTTCACAAGTATGAACGCAGCTACCAGTTCAAGATGGGTGGGCGTTAGGCAAGTGCTTAAACTTTGGCCGGGTGGCTGAATCGTGTGACAGCGGACAAACAGACAGACCAAAATTTCTGCGTTGCAGTATCCCAAGAAAGACTATCGTCTCTAAATAAAACATTAGTTTGGAGCTACACCAGGAAGCGCTCCGTAACTGCAGACTTGGTGCTCTGTGGCCGCGATGGAACACAACGGCTAAAGTGGCTTGCGCCTCACTAATACAATTTTGCCTGATTAATGAGTCACGACTGCAAGTTAAATACCACTGTTATTTATTTTTAACTAGTGTTTGTTTGATGTTAGTCTAATTACTCAAGTGAACAGTGAAGGCAATGTTCCCATTAAGCCTGATTTAGTTGAAGATGAGTAGGTTGGAAAATTCATTTCGGGAGTCTTTTTTAGCTGTAGCACGTACTAAACTTAATAGTGATTATAGTGCTATAGTGATTACAGTGCTTGGATGCTGAGCCGGAGAACGCGGGTTCGATGCCAATCAGGTCGGTTGCATTTCAACGAAGGCGAAATGCTGGAGAGCCATGTGCTGTACGATTTGAATGCGCATTAAGAAACCCCACGTGGTCGAAATTTCAGGAGCCTTCCATTACGGCGTGCGTCATAATAATATCATGGTTTTTGAAAGTATAAGCACCAGCACTATTCAATGCAAATCATTTCTTTGCGAACTTCATTCACTTTTCCGTATCCATCTGTGTGTCTACGTCTCGGTGCTCTCCTGGTCGCCCTGGAGAACACTGAAATTTGCATGGTAGGGTAGAAATGCACCACGAACATGAGTGATTGATCTTTACTTCACTAACACGACGTTCCTGTCGTATACGTTGTGATTAATGATACTGCAAGGCCGTGTTATCCGGGTATGCGCAGCAGGTGTTTCAATTTCAAGGACCAACTAAAACGGTCATTGTATTGCGCATCATTGGAATACATTCAAAAACAGGAAAAGCATACCGTTTTTCGTAGCTTGTAAGTGGACTGTAGAAACAAGCGCACGTACACATATTAACGCGCTGTGATTTTCGAAGACAATCTGTACCAAGTGGTAGGGGCGCTGGTACCGAACCCGGGTCCTCGAAGTGCCAAGCAAGCAGGCTACCACTATGCGCTACGGCGGTTCCTCCCACAAAGTGCATACAGTAAATTGAACCGGCACTTGTGACGACGGTGCTTCTGTAACGTCAACTGCGCTTCTAGTACGTGTTGAGCGCTATTAAAACAATGTAGTAAACAATACCTGCGTTCTACTTTTACTCGGCTTACTTTTCTCCAACTTTTCTCGATTCCGTAGGAATACTTCAACGGACGACGCTTATGACTCGCTCATAAGGTTATTGTAGCGTGCAGTTCTTTTCCACAAAACAAGTCGCCTGTGCACTAACCTGAGTGCCATCGCTACTTCGTACCATGAGCTACCGTTCAGTTGCCACGGTGCTGGCGACGTTCCTGGTTAGCATACTTAAGCATACACACACTCATGCACTTCGAATAGAAATTTATCTTATTCGTAACACATGGCTGAATGCCAAAGATTTCGTCTTAGGCAATTTCCTGGCTGACTGCTTCGCATGATACCGGTTCCCACAATGCGTGGGATCTCGACTATTCTTTATTATGACATTGTGTAGATAGATAGATAGATAGATAGATAGATAGATAGATAGATAGATAGATAGATAGATAGATAGATAGATAGATAGATAGATAGATAGATAGATAGATAGATAGATAGATAGATAGATAGATTTCTCTTTCTGTCAGGAATGGCCAGCAAACTGCAGGCAGTTCCGGGAATTTCTGTCTCCTTCTCGGGATCATGAAAACCTCAATAAAGAGCATCGCTGAACGAGAAAGGAACTCAATCTGGCTAAAATTATGTTACGCAAACGCCATCACGAAATTCCACCACGCAGCGAGATTCCGGAAGACGGCTACATATATTTATATTTTTATGTTTACCTGCAGAGAGTCCCGTAAATCGGGTGATCTCGTACTATCCTTACTTTCACTTTATCCTCCATTTTCAACCTCTCTTTCTCCTCGATCCAAGCAGCGTCGGCAGGTTCGTTGTGTGCGCGTTCTCGTGACCTTTATACGTATTTGTTTCCGTTTCCCATTTGGCGCTTCCCAAGAATTTCGTTCTGGGCCTGTCTTTCCGGAGAGTGTTTTTTCGCGTCGGTCACTCTCGCTCGGTCCGCAAAACACGGCACTGTCATTAAGGGTTGAAAGAGGGGTTGAGGGGGGGGGGAATGGAAGCGGGCTGCGGAGATCGACAACGAGGAGAGCTCCACGGCACCAATTCGTCCCTCTACACAGTTCGTCGTTTACCACAAGAAAGATTTAAGGGACAACGCAAAAGGATGTACTTCTCCCGTTCCTTCTATTCTATCTTCTGGTACCCCTATATACAACGAATGCATTGTGTTTCCAAGCTAGATGACGATCGCAAAACTGAAACGCTGGCGGTCATTCTCATTGTTCTGTTGATTGTAGTAAACACTCGTCGGGGCTGCTGCTTCGAGTCTTCCAAATGCACAGCCAGAGTTGGTTCCACGTGTAAGTCTCGAACAGTGCATAGCATTTCGGCTTGGTTTATCACTATAGAGCGCTTTCATTGCTGAGGCGCCACGATCGCATTTGCGTGACGCGCAATAATGCCCGCGAATATGCGCTAGCCCAATCAATCAATCAATCAATCAATCAATCAATCAATCAATCAATCAATCAATCAATCAATCAATCAATCAAAGATGTCTGCTCAAACCCCCATTACGAAACCTACGAACAGACACGCAGTTACGACAATGAATACAGGGGCTTAATTTATTATCTCGTTAAGGCTAAATATAAAATTATAGTGTTTTTGAAGTAATGGCACGTCATGTTACAGGCTTCAGGTGGGATTTTTGCGCAGTCTACTAAGTAACACCATCCGCCACCCTCGTAGATTTTGTTTAGCGAACTTGGTACCAGGTTAACTTTAAATCCAAGTATGCTGTTCCACTGCGAGAGCATACGAAAGCGTTTGCGAAATACTTTTCTTCTTTTTCTCTCGTTCTTCTTTCCTTTTGTCACCTGCAGTCATTCCACTAGTTATGCGAATGAGACGCTTAACTGAGAAGCAGGTTTCACGGCAACTTTGATTCGTCTCCTGTAAGTATTTGTTCCCCGAGACCTTTGTTCTTGAACTCGTGACATTTAATTTTTAAGCTTCAACAATAATAAATATAGCGGCAAAATGGTAGCCACGTCTCCCCCTCCCCATCTTTTCTTTTTTTTTTCTTTTTTGCCTCGCAAGTGTCACCTCTTTTCGGAGCTCGCCGAAGTGAACACGCGTATGACAAAGGTCGTTCGTTTCCTTAGTCTACAAAAAACGAGCGACGGTGTACCTTTCGATGCCCCAGCTGCAGATATCGGTAAATGCAAATTTTTCTTGCCTGCACGTTTCTTTCGCAACCCCAAAACTCTGGAATCGTGTGGGCGGACCATTTCAACGACGCGCTATGCCTTTCACTCCAGTGAGCGCGCGGATACCTGTCTGCTGCGTTAAAGACGGTGACCTTTTGTGAGCGGCACCCAGCCGCGATGACATTCAATCGCTGGCTCGATCACGTTCTAACGCAATAAAGACAAGCGGACCAGTATTTACTGATTTTAAAAAATGGTGTTCAGCGCACGCACTCAGGCGAACAACGTCACAGTTTCGGTCAGAAGGCGAACTAAGGTATCGCCAAATGCAAGTATCCGGCTTATTCCACAGGTCATCACTCTTCAGGTCCCAAGTACTAACAGTTCTGCCAGCCGCCTTTTCATGGCCGGTTTATTTTCATTGTGCCTATAAAACAGCTTACTTTATTCGTCCCTGTTACTGTTACCCGAAGACAAGCACACATAGACGTATGAACGAGTAAGGGCAACAGCAAAGCTGTGTTCTCGTGTATCTTGCGAGAGCTTGTGCTGATTTCTATTCTTGTGCGCGTGATCGCGCACCTACGTTTAAGTAACGTGAAGCCTCGGAGTCCGGTAGACTCACAGTCTTTGTTTAACGCCGACGCTCCTCAAGGTGACCCGTAAGTGTACCTGTAGTCGCAGCGGTTCCTCCCCTGGGCAACAATGCGTGACTAAGGGTACTTACGAAATGGTTTTGCTTCTCTAACGGTGTATAAGAAAGACAGCGTGTACCCGCAGTGTATAACAGAACACAATTCATTGCTTCACCATGATGTTGAAGTACGATGACTCATTTCGCCCTTTAAGGAAATTCATGGATATACGTAAAACGATAGATTGATTCGTTACTCTTCGCCATGCACCAAATAAGCAAGGTCATCAACAGAACTGGAGCATATCTGGAGGATATCATCAACAGAACTGAGGAGGTTTTAAGTTGTTTTGTGGAAGCAAAGAAACCGTTAGTCTGAAAGAGTTAAAACTCATCTTCCACGCTCTCAAGGTTGATTGAGTGCTCAAGCACTTCCACTTCGCTTGACGGATGGAAAAAACTTCATCGATTGTCCTGAATATTAATGATTCCGGGCTTAGGTCTCTCATGTCGAGATCAAGGCCTTGCCTTGCCACCGCTTCGCGGGCACGCTGGACTACCCAGTGTTGGTCGGCTAGCTTGGAACTCCGCGGCTTCCCACCTCGCGGGATTAATACCTCGGGATTAATCCTTTGGCCTTAGCCTCATATTCCCACAGCATATACTTAGGCGTTTTTGGCAGACCTTACAAATACTCGTGTGGTAGATCACCGGGTAGATTCTGTAACTTGGGAATTTGGAAAAGGTGTTAGTTTGCAGCTGCGCTCTGTTGCAGCTGGGCTTTGCATAGATTGCCATTATGGGAAAGGTAGCACCGCCGGGTCAATTTGAACGCCTTGGTTAGGTCGTTGTGTCCCGTAAGACGGTCCCGGTTCGCGTACTCTTCGACAGATGCATCTCCTCCTGCGCAGGTTATAGCGGAGTGCCCTCCTTCATAGATGTTGGGAGCGTGCGGACGGATTTCGCCCATATGGATGAAATCTGCCCGTATGCAAGACACCGAACGGGATGTTTCCGTGCTTAACGCTGTCACATTCTCTCTCTCTCCCTCTGTGTGTGTGTGTGTGTGTGTGTGTTCGTTTCCCCCACTCTCATTGTTCAAGCGACCCTACAACACTACACAAAGTCAGAAAACAGTGCCGTTGAGTCGCGCAGTCTTATGTGAACCTGTGAGCCAAATATTACTTCACTGCACGCACCAACGAATTCGCGATTTGGTTTCAACCGCAGCTGGAAAGCGCCCACTCTTCTTTCCATAAATGACGTCACTGGGGGCACCTAACGTCGCTTGAGGCAGAAATAGCACTGGCCGATTTCACGATCGCGTATAGGTCATCTGCTATGCTTCATTTCTTCGTTTTGGTTTAAAGAAATCAGGGAAAGGCGCGTATCGATCTTAAACGGCAGCGAAAAAAGACAGGTGACGTAGCCAGTGACCCCAGTGACGTCATTAGTTGAAAGAAGAGCGAGCGCGTTCGAGCTTTGCTTGAAGGCATATTGGGAATTGCCTGGTGCGCGCAGTGCGATAATGTTCGACTCACATGTTCACAAGTAGCTTCCGCACCGTTTTTCTTACTACTTTCAAAAAGTGTTGCAGGGCCTCATTAAACGTCAAACCAAACAAATATTCGGCGCCTGCAAACACGCATTGACCTATTAATGCCATGGCAATCATCGACAAAAATTATCGGCAACCTCAGACAGTACATCGTACTGGTTCGTAAACGGAGCGGGCATAACTGAGCGTCCCTGCGTAAGAAAATGACGTCGTTTCGAGTAGCTTTTGCATCGCCGACAAGGTCCAACAGCCACTCTTGGTTCTTCGAATATTGCACGTATTTGGCGGAAGCGTAGCTTGCATTTTACTCTTTTTTCTTTTTTGAATATTCGGTTAACGTGAATGCCTTACTCTGTTCATGCTTTTCTATGCGGCTTACTTCGTCGTCATTATAATTATTTTATGTTTATGTTTTCTACAAATAGGGTGTAAAGTCGGAGTGCTCAATTACAACAATGTTTGCTTAACTTTCCTGCCAATATTCATAGTGTTTCTCACTCTCTCTGTATACACTCAGTGTTTATTTAATTTAAGCGTTACACTCTGTCCTATCTATGTATCGTGTTCTGTCGGTATAGAGGATCGATCGATTTTTCTTTTTTTTCGCCGCCTGTCCCGGAGTTCCGCCTACAGTGGCGCACATGCTATTCATAGCGCTGACGCCGTTGCCTAAATAAGGAGCAAACAACTTAGCGCAATCGGGATTGCTTAGTTGGGACGAGTAAGTAGGTCAAGTTTGAGCGCATGCGTACTAATGGCAGGGTAGCTCGGTTGTTTCGCCGGTTCTGCCTACGCAAAGGACGAATGTGCGTAAGCGATTCACGCGGGTGCTCGTGAGGTGCCTACGTGTTACGAAGAGAGCGTCGAGGGTGTTGCAGTCTGACATTGTGAGGCGCCGAATGTTGGCCTCATGTTACAAATGTAAATTGTAGCTGTTTCGCCGCACGCAGTGCTGGTCTAGTCGCTGTGGCACTTGACTGAAGACACCCGAAGGTCGCGGAAGTGAATCCCGGCCGCGGCGGCCTCATTTCAATGGAGGCGAAATGCCACAAGCCCGTGTACCGTGCGATGTCAGTGCACGTTAAAGAACCGCAGGTAGCCGAAGTTTCCGGAGCCCTCCACTACGGCATCCCTCAGTGTTATGTCCTTGTTTTGGGACGTAAAAGTCCACAAATTATGTTTAAACGTCCAGCCCTTATTTCTGTAAAGCGACTTTTGTGCCACTTGAGCCGTCTACAGACGCACAGTTTTCGTCTTCGCTGTCTCAGAAGTTCTAAAGCACCGAGCATGGCGTCAGTTCCACGTACGAGGACATGTACGCTTCGAGCACTTTGTAAATCTGAGAGGTTAAATACAAAATAAGGCGGAAAACATTTTATGAAAGTTCAGAAGGAAGGCTTTATACTCTTTGAAGCGAAGTCGGGCTGCCTTAGAGCGCGTTCTTGAAATGCGAGATTCAGTAACAACGAAGGTAAGATTACTTTCTGTAAAAAAAAAAAAAAAGAAAAAAAAAACTGGTAAGCTATGGAGCACGTTTTCATTGAATATGCGGACAGATGTAAGCTTGGGCGTTAGCCTGCAACAAGCCTTAGGATTTAAGGACTGCGCGCGAAAGGTAAACAGGATCGCGATAGAGATAACTAAAAGATGGTTGAAGGACTGGTGGCGGGAAAGTAGGGAGAAAGAACAAAAACATAATAGTACTAGAACAAAAGGTGCTTTAACGCAAGAATCGGAAAGTTAAGCTGTGAATAAAAAATTTACCTAAAGAAACAACAAATTCAGATGGGTAATACATTAGGTCAGCCTAAATGTTGAGCTTAGTGGCGCAGGAGTTGTCACTCTATTATGAAGTAGACGCTCATGGCATCCATCCATCCATCCATCCATCCATCCATCCATCCATCCATCCATCCACATAATTTGTTTCCCAGTGACTATGGCGGCACGTTTGTCATTATGACCGAAGTGCGCGGACATATTCAATGTTAAAAATAGAAAAGAAGAAAACACTAAAGGTAGTGACTACTCTGTACAAGGCAATGACACGTCCGACAGTACAGCCATACTGCGCCAGAGCACGCAAAGGCGCGCTACGGCATACACCTCAGATTTAATTTCTGAATTTGTCGACTGTACCAAGGGGCACTATTTTTGCAGTCTCATGCACGTGTCTATCATTATGGTTAACCTAATCTTTAATGTGGCGGCGTCAATCCCTGTAACCAATTATGGCGCTGTGCTGGATAGAGGGTGCCATCACCCTGGGTGAGACGGTGGTAACATCGAGTCGCCTTAGTCGTGACGCGCGCTGACGCAGCTTCTAGCCGCTCTTCATCCTCGCTTTGTGTGTCTTCAAGCGCGCTCTTGGGGACAACAGAAGACAGAAGGTGCTAGGAAGGTGCAACTCCAGTTACACACGGCGGATTCGAAAAAAATTTAGGGGCATGCGATTCGTGAGGCAACAAGTTCTTAGTGCAGTCATTCGGGGGTCACTTCGAAAAGTACTGAATGTCCCTTTGATGTACCTAAAGAAACACTCTGCTTAGGGTTCTGCAAGCAAGGGGATTCCCGAATACACGCGTGCGAAAGATAACGTTCGCCCAAGGAAGAAGAATGGGCAAGCAGGCTTCACGCTTTCTACTCGAAACTCTACGCGACACCAAATTTACGGAAATTCATTAGGAGACCAACGAACAGCGCCGACCGAAATTTCCAGGCTAACCGCCCCTAGTGTGAGACATCTAAAACAAGCATCAAATAAACTACCGCCTAATGTCGGCAACCGAGTGCGACAGTACAATACATTCAGGCATGTTCCGCAACACCACCAGGCCATGGAAGATGGCTAGCGCCACAAGCAGCACGTCTAACAATCCCCAAATACTTCCTCATGTGTTTATTACCTCCCCACTTCCCGCTCTCTTTCTTTTCCTGTACTGGGCACCCATGTTGGGTGGCACATTAGAGCACGCTAAGCTTGGTCGGCATCTGACTAATAAAAAGGAAACTATGTCAGTCTCTTCATTTGCAACTCAGAAGCTCTTTAATGTTCCCACTAAACTACGAAGCATCGAAGGTCGCGCTCCTACATACAGCACACATGTTTCAGGGGATACCCGACATGCTGGTTTCGAACTGTCATGTCCTGTGTCTAAAGTCTCTATGAGAAACAATGGCGCAGCATTTCTCTTCGCACTTATCATTACGCAAATGCGCGAGCGCCACGGACCGGCTCGTAATATAACCGCGCTTAAGACTTACGCAAGGTACAGCCGAGAACAGAAGCCCCTCATTTGTGAATCGATGAATCAGGCCCGGAGGTAAGGCCAGGTACACGTAAAGAAAGAAGAAAATCGAGGAGCCAGCCAGCCCACTGACTCTCATTTACCATAGCAGACAGCGCCGCACTGCGGGTTTCGTTTTCGAGCTCTCCTGCACCATATCCCTCGTTCTTTTCTTTGCGCTACAGATTCTTTTGTGTCTTTCTGGGCGATTAAAGAACTCGTTCAGTACTGATACACGCGTTTATATATATATATATATATATATATATATATATATATATATATATATATATATATATATATATATATATAGTCTGTCCTGCGAACGAAGGCATATAACGAACGACGATTCGTGCTGTCAAGCGAAGCATAACAAAAGATTCGGCACAGTTCTCTTTCGATTTTTTGTTCCACTCGCCAGAGCCACTTTCAACGAGCAACGCCGAGTGGCGGCGGCGGCATTAATCGACCGTCGTACTTACTGGGCCTGCCGGATGGCATAACGGCCCCTCGTTCCGCGTTTGCAGGCGGTGGTGCGCCGGTAGTCCGTTCATGTCGTCGTCGTCGTCGTCAGGCTATAAGCGGTTGACACTCGTAGATGGTGCCGTAACGAGCGCTTCTCCCAAAATGGCCGCTCGTTTCGCGAACGCAGCGCCGCGTGTCGGTCATCCCCAGCGCTCCGCAAGCGTGCACGCAGGTGGCTTAACGTATAACTGGCCCAGTACGCAATGGCGCACGTAAGATCTCAATGTCTCAATGCGAAACGAAACGGTTGAGTGCGGACTGCTTAGCACGCCGTCTGTAACTCCGATAGTTGGGCGCCAGCAGATCTAGTTTGCCGCGTTACAATTCGTGGTTCTTGGCGTGCGTTTTCTTAACGCGTCGCTGTTTGATGGGGTGGCTAATCTCCCAAGGTGTACATGCGTTGGTTTTGAGTGGAACGTAGATTACCTGGGTGTCCGAAGTAACGCACTCTGACAACTCCTTGTGTCTGAGACACTCGTATGATAGCTGTTTCAATGAATGAATGAATGAATGAATGAATGAATGAAATTTCCAATGCTTATAAACACGAAATATGAGTGAGTGAGTGAGTGAGTGAGTGAGTGAGTGAGTGAGTGAGTGAGTGAGTGAGTGAGTGAGTGAGTGAGTGAGTGAGTGAAGATGGAGGGAAGGGGAGTGGCTTTGCCACGTTACACCACAGCTGAAAGAGCTATTAGCGCCTGTCAATCTCGTAGCATTCGAGTTCAACTGCAGCTCTTTCTTTTTATCCTTTTTTGCTGGGAGTGTTATCTTCGACAGCACGAAATTTCGTCATATAGTTTAACTTGTGTAATCGTGTGACGCCTACATCGATTTACGAGGCGGTCGCACCTTGTGCGATTAGCGCAAAAACACAATGACGGCGGAATCCCGCATTATGACGACATTTGACGGCGGTCCACAATCGCACTGCGGGCTCGTTATGGCCTTTTGAAATTCAAAAAGATCTTCACTTAGTCACGCTCATCGAATGCCGTTAAAGAAACCCACCTAGGTGGCTTAAATGATTCCACCGCACAGACCCAGGCTACACCATCCTTCGGCATCCTGCCAGAGTATTTTTCGGAGTGCTGGACACGACCGGCACCACTAATTCGAATTTAATGTGCGTCGTGGCGAGCGTTTCGCTCGGCTGGTCCACGCGTGGTAATTTGCTCCCTGACCGGAGATGACGAGGTCAGCTTGTCAAAGAAAACATAAAAGAGAAATAACAATCGCAGACACTGCCCGGCCACTTATAGTTTCCTTACTATACGAAAATGAAATATATATACAGTGATCGTCTTTGTCATGTTATAAAATGTATTTTTCTCGTGTTCCGATAACTAAACATGTCGCTAATTTAACCACTTCGAACTACCGCCATTTTACTACGCCGGTATCAAACGTCGCTTGCTGTATTCGCTCAGCCGAGCATACTTGGCGACGTCGTCTGATCATCCACGTTTTGCTCGTGCAATATTTTATTCCTTACTCGTGATGTTCATGTACTGATTTTCCTTTACTCCATGTCCTTCTGCACCCTTTAGTTTTCTATGCCAGAGCGTACGTTACCGTACCACAGCACCGCCGTTATCTGTGAACAGGTGACGTCCTAGCCTAGTCGTAGTTAGCACAGGACCGGGATAATTGGAGATATATGAGAGAGGCCTTTGCCCTGCAGTCGGCTTAGACAGGATGATGATGATGATGATTTCCTGGCCTACCGTACGTACTCGCGCACGACCAGCACTCGTTAACACTTTCTAGCAGATTTGGCTAGCGTTGTGTGCTTGGTAAATGGCGGCTAACATTAGCTTGCGTTGGCTAAATGATGCCTAGTATGTCGGCAGGGGATGGTTAATGTTGGCTAATGTGGATAAATTATCGTCAATATTACCTAACTATTTAATTTGTTTGTTTTACTATATCCGCTTTCATAACAGCATCATCGCCGTCATTCAACCTTAGTGTTGGTCATCAACCAACAGTCAAAATAGGATGATATTTTGGGATACGCACCGATCCAGAAAAGGAGTTGCGAATAAGCAGGAGGTTCTCAATTAGCGTCGAGCGCTTGACGCAAAGTTCTAGTTTACGCATGGTGACCTATTGATTGCGTTAACTGTCGCTTGAATTATTTGCGAATCGAGATCATGCCCCGCTGTCATGTTCTATACCGTGGCCATGCTACGCGCGTTCTCCCAGCATATCTCGTGACCAGTTTTCTCGGCATGCCCTCCGATGGTGTTTCTGGCTTCGTGGCCTTTGGCAACGTCATTCTTGTGCTGCCCTAGACGCCTGAAGAAATTTCCGCGTTCTTCAATGTACACTGCTTCGTTATCGGCGCGAGGAATCTTACCTAAGAGACGAGGAAAACGTTGCCGAGGGAGATTACCCTTCGCAGACATCAAGCAGATATTAAGTTTTCATGCAGGCAGATGCGCGGTTTGTATACCAAGTTTCCTAAAAACACGAGGTAGGGTTTCGCTCGCCCCTGGGACATCAGCGCATTTCCGTGTTGATATTAAAGTATCCGTGACTTGACCCTATGCCGGCTGGCTATTCTTCAATAAATTGGACGTAGTCTCCGCAATACTGACTCAGAAGACGCGGGACCGATCGCGGCCGCTGCGGTCGCATATGAGTGTAGCAGTAATGCTATAGATGCCTGTGTATTGTGCGATTTCAGTGCGTGTTAAAGAAGCTGACGAGGTGGCAATACCGGGGCCCTACACTCCCCAATGGCGTGCCTCATAATAGTGTTGTGGTTTTCGTAGGCAAGACCCCAGGCGCCATTATTATGATTTGCTTGCAAGCGCTGTACTATCTGTTTGCTTTGTCCTGCGTGACTCGTTCCATCGTTACTGTTGTGCGACCGTGTAGACGAAAGCTTTCTTTCTTTCTTTCTTTCTTTCTTTCTTTCTTTCTTTCTTTCTTTCTTTCTTTCTTTCTTTCTTTCTTTCTTTCTTTCTTTCTTTCTTTCTTTCTTTCTTTCTGTCTTTCTTTCTTTCTTTCTTTCTTTCTTTCTTTCTTTCTTTCTTTCTTCGAGGGGCGTATTTTTGCTCCAAATATATGGTGTTTCGCGGACAGGGAATGCGTTAAGGGTTCGAATTTTATTCGCTATTTCTGCTTTTCACACCGTAGCATTTATGTCAACAGTAGACCGCATATGCCCGATCTGCAAACGTAATATAGATGAACGAGACTTTTTTTTTTTTTTCCATACGTGTCCGTCGTTGAATCCCTGGTTGCCTCGCGACAACCAAACTGGCTGAAGACAAATGTTTCCGTAGTCGACGAGAAGATAGAAAAAAAAATGAAGGTGACAGTGTGCTCGAATCCTATTTCAGTAGAGTCGAAAAAAACAAAAAAGGTGCTGGAGACGCTGAGAAAGAAGGGGTGGGGGAGCCGGAGACGGCGTGGCACGTTTTGTGCATAAAGAAAAAGAAGTGCGTTGAGAGACGGAAGCGCTGGCAAGACTCCGCAGAAAGAGCCTTGCTTGGTCTTTCTTGAATTACGGTACGTTCTCGGGTGTGAGAAGTGCGCTGGTTTGGCACGTACGTGGTAGTCGTATTTTTCTTTAGTTTAAAAGGGCTTGCACGCCTTATGCGTATTCAAGATCCAATTTCGACCCCAGCGACGATAACGCGTCCTAACCGTGAAAACTTGTGCCGTGCGATTTTAACGGGACTTCCGTTTAAATCGGACCCCCGGTCTTTTGTATTTACAAAGCCAGAAAGATTCCTAGTTCCGATAAAGCAGCCGTCTACACAGCCTTGTGCTTCGCGACCAATCCTCGAGTGGGGTTCCCCTGCTAACTAATTCTGCTCTACGAGTGGACTGCTTTCACTCAGAAATTGATATAGCGATGGTAGTACCTGTTGACAACCCCCTTGAGTCAGACCGGCCACAACTTGTTACCTAGCCTTTTTACTATGAGCAAGTGTTACTTCATATCTTATGGTGTCTACTATCGTGGCTATCTTTTCTTTAGTGGGAAAGTGCTTTACGGATGATTGCCGCGCTCTTTTACTGACGTCATTTCCGTTACGGAAGTGACATCATTTTTCGTGCAGCAGCATGAGCTTGATTTTAGTTATCTCTTGGTTTCCATCTTACTTCGTGTTGCAGAATAGACATCGAACAAATTTTTGCACTCGCATGCGCTAAAGTCCTTCAAAGATGCAACTGCGTCTGTGAAGCCATAAGCCACGTTCTTGTCATGACCCGTTATCATGAAAGACGAATCAACCACTTTATTTCATCTAAGCATATAAATATTATTCGCAAGCATCTAGCGGTTTTGATAATATCAACATACTCTCCGCTTTTTTTTTTCAGTGATATTGTTTTGGCTACGTATACCCTTTTGGATTTTATGCTGTCATATGATTTAAAACTAATGTCATTCGTAATGTAGAAACCACCCATGAGCCCTGCTTGATGAATATCCTCACATACCATTGCAATGTGCCGAGAGCAGTTCCCGGCATTTTGCTGAAGCACCTCAACACAACTCCCACTAAATTTTCCGTCTCCCCGCCCCCCGCTCTTAAGTGCTGCATTCGAAGCTCAGGAGCGTCTGCGTGCCCATATCATGCGTTCAAGTCCTGGTCGCGCCACCGTATCGAATATCTGCTTCGCTTGACCGGTCCGTCGAGAATTCTCAGCGCCGTGTTATGACCGAAAACTTCAGTAACCCTAACTACGCCCTCCGTGCACGACCCGACTGGGCCGTTCGCCGCCTGCCTTTAGGTGAAACAGGGATAAGAAAAAAAAAACGCGTGGCTAGCAGCCACGGTCCTGGAATGGGCCGCTCGATACCTGCAGGACCCCTCTGCGTCGCTGTAGAGCTCGAGCGTGCGTAGCCGCAATTGGACGCGCAGTTGCGGCTCAAGCTGGCGCGACCTTGGTGAGGTGGAGGCGGGTTGGAAGGGCGGTGGGGAGGGTGGTTGGCCGGTCTCTCTAACAGCGGCGGTGGCGGCAGCAGGGGCAGGCTGTTCGCTTTCCAGCAACGGGCTCTCTCGTCGTCGCCGGGCCTCTGGCGTTGGATCGATCTTTTTGAACGCTCGATGCCAGAGGCGGGAGGGGCCCGGCCGCACGGTCCATGCCTGCCTCCCCCCCCCCTGCCTCAGCGCCCTCATGCGCTGGCGGCAAAGAAGGGTGCGCTCCTGCCGGCGACTGTATACGAGGGGCCACTTCAAGAGAGCCCGCGCAGCACCATATACTCTCCCGCTCGCCTCTGCTGCTTTGCCGGGAAGCGGCGTTACCGCGGACAGGGCACCTCGTCGGCTCCCTCCGCCTTCCTTTTCTTCGAGAGAACTCCTTTACTACGGCGTCTAGGTTTCGCTGGGGCTATTCTTGATCAGCGCTAACAGTACCGGTCGTTCTGCCCTTTCTGTCTGCTCTTGGCTTCCTTTATTTTTCCTGTCCAGCACGACGGCTCGGTTTGCAGGAACGGTGGCGGACCCAACTTGTCTTCGTTTGTTTTTGTTTTTCTTTTTCCTTCGTCAGACGCAGCGGAGAGCGAAAAGAGGTGCGAGCTAAGCTCGGTGACAAGCGAGCACGTTTCCCGCTTGACTGCTGCTTTAGGTGCTGCGTAAGCGTTGTGCTACCGCGGGGCCGTCATAACCACGTCTCCCAACGGTCGTATAATGCCCTCGGAAGCCTAGAATTACGATACGGCTTAGGGCTGTGCAAAAGCAACATAAGAGGTGAAGAATGAAAAAAAAAAAAGAATCGCCCACCCATCATGACGACTCGGTACCCAACGCACACAGTGCGTATAACCACCGCATTGCCCTAGTGTTGCTGCGTGATGCATGGGCGGCGGGTTCGAATACCTGTAACAGTGGCCGCATTCTGATATAGAAAAGAAGCGCAAGAAAACGAAAGAGATAAACAAAAGCCCATGTAGTACACAAGTACTCACGGACTGAAGCTCGACAGCTGGATTTCATGGCTGCTGGTACAAGCAGCGTTGCCCGTGGGATCCGGTGGAAACAAGCTATCACATTGTAGTACAGTGCTAGGTCGAGAGCGCTCTTTACTCATGATTACGATCGCCAATCAATTGTTCTCTGGTTCACCGTATAATGAGCGGTGCGCTACAGTGCTGACGCGCTGCAACCGATGGTGTGCGAAGCAGAGTCAATTTGGTCAGCATGTATAAACCTCGCCAGAATGGCAAGGCTCTGTTGGCGACCTCTTGAACCACATAACGACTGAGTGGCAATTAGAAACTGCAATCATGCTTCAAGAATGTTTCAGGAATGCTCTCGCTGTCGTCTTCGGTGCAAACACCTTAGCTTTTACCGGTTCCCGCGGGCGGTGCTACTTGTACGAGCTTCCACGCAATCCCACTGTCGCGTTTCAGTCCGTGAGAACTCTTACGTCAGGCTGCGTAATATATGGAATGGGATAAAAATATTATTGCGTTGCGCCTGAGGTTCCGACTAATCTCTTTATTATTTAATGGGCCAAAATAATTTTGAGAGGTAGGAGACCTTCCTCCAGCTATAAGGAGAACGTGTCATTGCAAACCGCGACTCCGTCCATCTTGAACCTCCAGGGCATTCGTAAGAAGATAGAACCTTGAGTGCATTCGTAAGAAGCTTTAATTTAGGAACGGCACTATAGGGGAAGCAGTTTGGTTTCCGTTACGCTTCTGCGTGCATGTGGAATTGAATTTACCTCCAATACTGTGCATGGCCGTGACGCAACTGACAGCGCAGCTTCGGTAACTTGCTTCTGGTTAAATAATAATATATGATGTTTATGGGGCAAGGGCCTTATGATGGCCCAAGAGCGCCAGGACATGATAGCAAATGTGAGCAATGGTTATGTTAAGTGGCTGCATAGGGGCCTAAAACTCCGTGTGCTAAAGGCGGGTACAATGTATAAGTATGAAAATCATGAGAGTGAGAGTGATGTGCATAAGGAAGCAATGTCAAGTGATTGTAAAGACAAAACTATGGGTTACTTCTGGTTAGCCCTGCAAAGATGAGGATTGTTCAGATGGGTGAAGTTCAGTTTGTCTGTACACTTTCTTATCATTTTAGGATTACCACGTTACCGGAGTCGTCGATGGCGAATAGCAATTCTAGCAGCGGCAGCTCGTGGCGTTTCGTTCTGCGACAACGTGTTCGAAACGAACATGTCGTGTCGCGTCAGTGTTTCCGCCGAAGGAGAACAATGAACCTGCCGTTAACTAACGAACGACGATTTCACTAGCGAACTTTCCACCTGTAGTAAAGAAGAACACGTGAGCCACTCTACCATTGACTGTGCATCTTTTTCATCGGACTCTGCATCATCAGATGTCGCTACCAGTATCGGTGGTGTCTCATACTTCAAAGGTATCCCACTAACTTACCTCTGAGCAGCATTGCAAAGTAAAGAGATGGGGGAACAAAACCAGAAACACAGACAACACGCCCCCTGCACTACATTGCAGTGCTGCGCAGAAGTATGCTGTTCCAACTAGCACCATTGTCGGGTCATTTGGGTCGTGTATGGGTCCCCTCTCTCCTCCAATTTTCCTTTGCGCAGTGTACATACGTATATACGTGACCACGTGAAATAAAATTCCTGAGTTGCTAGTACCTCTGTGTCCCGTCTTGTTCTTTCTTCGTGCGTGTTCGCTGTGCGCTAATACTTGAAAAGTAATGCTTTCCCAGCTATCCCACCAGTCGATCCTTTTGAACAAGCATTACCCTATGTATTCCGGTAAACCGCAAACGGTGTGAAGTTTGCGGGACAAACTCTATAACTTTTTCGTGCGGACTCCAATGCCAGCTTCTTTTTACCACGCAGGTACGGGGACATGGTGCCGGATACGATCACGGGCAAGATCGTCGGTGGCGTGTGCTCCCTAAGCGGAGTGCTCGTCATCGCGCTTCCAGTTCCGGTCATCGTGTCCAACTTCTCCCGCATATACCACCAGAGCCAGAGGGCTGACAAGAGGAAAGCCCAAAAGGTAGCGTCCCTTTCCTTGTTCTTTCTTGCGGCCAACAATGTTCTCCTACGCGCGTTCACCGGATTCTTGCGAAGGTCCAACAGTATTGTCATTGCATCCATTAGCACGTGCGAACATTGCATTACCTTTTCGAGTAGCCTTCCACAAGATCACACTTGTGAAGCTCAGAAGAATCGATGTGCCAAGTATCGACGCAGACATGTGTAATTAAGAACACCTCCGTGCAGAAAAGGCATTAGTGAAAAAGAAAAAGGTTAGGCACAAATATTTCAGGCACGTTCTGCTCCTCGCGACACCACCGTGACTATTATAACATGTAATACCCGTTCCTGTTTGCAAGATCTTAGTATACAACAGAATAAAGTGTTCCACGTCAGGCGTGATTTTTGCATATATGTTGTCCCCTTCGTGTCCAACTTGCTCTTAAAAGTTGAACTTGAGGTGAGGACTGAGTGTGAACCACCGCTGAGGAGTGAGCCTTGTAGTCCAATATTCTTAATAAGGGTTGCCTGTATTCTTGAGCCCATATAACCTTGAAATTATCTTTTTATTACCTAAAATTGTCAAATGTGTGCCGTGAGTTCGCCTAATGCGTTGCACCGACTATATTCGTGCGAAGCATCCATCAGCCAGGTAGTGAAGTTTCACAGATTTCAGTTCCTTACTAAGCCCCCTCATTATTCTGAATTCAGTAATAGCGTTCTGCAACCGAACGTCCTATGATTATACAAAGCAGCCAGTTTTATAAACTCGGCCAGCTAATGTTAAAAGACAGTGTTCACGCCAACCTGAGCTAACGAGTTCATTGGTACAAGCCCTCTTGTTAGTTATTCGTCACTTCGTACCAGTTGAAAAAAAAATATGTATAAAAGAAACCGTTCTGTCCTTTCGTGACCTTGCGTGAGATTCCGAGCTTGCGGTGTTTTTGCGCATTGCAGAAAGCCCGGATGGCGCGAATCCGCATCGCCAAGGCGACAAGCGGTGCGGCGTTTGTGAGCAAGAAGAAAGCGGTGGAGGCGCGCCTGGCGGCCCAGGAGAGCGGCCAGGATCTGGACGACAGCCCCGAGGACATCTTCGAGCTGCAGCACCACCACCTGCTGAGGTGTCTAGAAAAGACCACGGTACGCACACTTTGACGCATTCCGTTTGCTTTAACCGCCGTGGGAGGGTGTGAGGTGACGCACGCATTGCCTCGCAAACCGTGGTGAGTGGCTCGGCGACTACATGACAGCCGTGCCACCACCATGGTTTGTGAGGCAATGCCTGTGGCGGCGCAGTCGTGATCTAAATGCAAACAATTCTAAGCAATCAGATTTAGGTACATGCTAAGAATCCAAGTGGTCAGAATTTGTCCAAAAACACCGTTACGGTAAGCCAAATAATCGCATCGCGGTTTCGGCACGTAAAAAACTGAAATTTTCCTTCAGCGCTGCATTGAGAGATACACAGAAGCCAGGAACAATCACGTCTATTAATGAAACGTATACTGCCTTTGCTACCTTGCTAGGGGAAAGGGGTATAAAGCGGAGAAAACAGAGCAAGGGGTGAAAACCAGAGAAAGGGTATAAAGAGAGCGCACTAGTTGCATTCACACCTGGGGGTGCACACCAAGTCTATATATGCTTCATTACGGTATTTACATCACCCGCTTCGTTGAGCGCCCTTTTTTCACCTTTTAAAAGGTCTTTAATGCTCCGCATTACGTTCGCGCCAATGAGTAATCGTGTTTTATTGTTCTCGTGCTCTCTGGCCAAGGAAAGCTAAAAAGAAACAACGTGCGGTCGTTGAAGATACGATGCTCAAGTGTGCTCGTTCGTCACAAGCACCACCGCTTATGGTGAATCCGAGCGGACTCTTTCGAGTGCTCCAGAGGCACTGTCGCGTGAGTGTTTCCACTCGACTGGTCAAAAGCCGGTGCACAGACCACTTTCACTCGTAGCTTACTGAAGGGCTATGCTACTCCAGCTCTTACTGTTCCGAGGAATTTACTCCCCCCGTCTAGAAGCGTGACAGAGGTACGAACAAATTCTGAACACGCTGTTCTTTTGACGGCTCCTGAAGCAGACAAATGTCCAGCACGGACGTGGGCTATTCATCTAAATCTCTTGAGGCGATCGCACCAGTGCGAACCATGAAGTATGGTATGTTAAGAAGCAGTTCAGTGCATACGAATGCACAAAGTGGCATCATAGTTCAAAATTTTGGTACACAAGCGTTATATACTGACACTGATTGTAGAGAACGCTCGTGTTAGAACTTGCAGAATGAAGATATTAGCCGACATCAGCCAACAACTGGCCAAAACTGCCAGGATTACCCAGAGCTGGTTGGATGGACGTAACTAGAGTAATCCGACTTGATTAGAAATCAGATATACCTTGTTGCGAAATTGGCTATAAGGAACCCAGTAAATGTGGTTTATAATTACTTGGAGACGCTTCACGCATCGCCAAGCCCGAGCTGCTTTTCGCTGGCGTTCGTAAAAAAATGCTTGTGGTGTAGTTTAAAAAAGAAGACTTCAAGGTTTAACATAACCTTTTGAAAAAAAGGACATTTCGCAGTCGTGAATGTACAAATGCTGATGTTGCGCGCTGTCTCACCGTTTGTAAGGGATGTCACAGCAACCCAGGAACCATACCAGAAGCTTACCAGAGCACTGCAATCTGGAAAACGACTGACACATGAAGAGCAACGTTTCTCAGGAAATACGATTCACTTTCTGTAAATCATCGTTAGTCTGTTAAGTAACTGACTCAATAAAATGCGTTTGCGAAAGACAGTTATAGTTATCCGTTGGTACCTCGCAAAATCTCGCAGCCAGTTACGGAGCCGGTAATACTCCATTACACCGTCAAGCAACCAACGTGTTAAGCGGGAACAAATATTATAATACGCCTTTCGCATTAACCGGGTTTCTGCAAAATATTTCGAGTCCAACCACAAATTGTTCACGCTCAATTTTCAAATTGCTCAGGCTACCTTTCCAATGTCATGTGAGGGCATTTAAAATTGTGTACGGAAGTGCAACGTGTTTTTTCTGTCTTTTTTTTCTGTGCCTTGAGCGCACGAGTACGGAATAATAGCGACGCCTAACCGTGCCTGCCACGTTAGCAAGGCGATCACCCTCGTGCAAACAAAACCAACTGTTATGGCTTTGGTAGCGGAGCTGCGCAGACACACATTAACGAAATTGGGAGCTTAGCGTACGCACCTCAATGCGTGCTTGAGTGCGCGTGTTACCTTCGCAGCTGTAACGGTCGACCCTGACCCCGCGGAGTCCCCTAATTTACAGGCCACGGCACGTCGCCGCAAGGTTGTACAAACTAGTACGCCCACGCTTGTTTTTGTTCCCGGCTTAGTGTTTACCTCTTTGGTCAAGCCTGTATTGATTCGATCGCTCCATAATAATGTACGACGCAGCATCAGAGTATCGTTCCAACCTCACTTACTTACCTTAACTACCAGTTACAGAGTTTTTGTATGTTGGCATTCAGTTCCTTGGTTAAAGTCTCGTTTTTCTGACAGTTATGCTTTCTACGCAGTACTAATCAAACCTTCTCGGCTAGATGTCTCGCTCTCTATATATACTCATTGACTAATCGTTGACCACGTTACATCGATTCCGTAACTGGTCCATTGCTAGAATGTCAGAAGTGAATGCCAACATCTCTTTGTTGTTACTCTTGTTACTACTTGGAACGCACCATCAGCTGCCCGTTCCTGCTCCCTGTTAACCTTTCTTTGCTTGTGTGTCGTCTGTGTCACTTTGTCATTAAGCTGCGAACGCTTCTGTGTGTGTGTACACGCACTTCAATGGCGCTCGATCTCTCTGTCACACTTAACGCCGAAACACCGGCAGGACCGGGAGTTCGTGGAGCTCGAGGTGCCCTACAACGGGCAACCGAACCGTCCATCGTCGACGCCGCCGCTGTCGCCAGTGCCGTCCGTGGGCTCGGAGGACAAGTCGCTGCTCCAGTCCTGCTGCGGCCGAAGGTGCTCCAAGAAGAAGTACCAGGTCAGAGCCCACAATGTGCCCCAGTCCTCCTGCGCACCGCTCGTCGCACCTCTGCAGACTCGCCCCATCCCCGACGACGGCTCCCAACACGATTTGCCGCTGCCCACGCAGAAACGCATATTTTTCTTGGGCGAATCGTAGGCCTTCCTCTGTGGGCGAACCACCATCCTTTCCTGGTTGCCACGTGCAACGCACTCTTTCATTCCATGCTTGCTTTATACATTCTGCCTGTGCACGTTCTTTTCTGCCTCCTATTCCCCGACTTATAGAGAACCGAGACCCACCCTTTC
Organism: Hyalomma asiaticum; assembly: GCA_013339685.2. NCBI lineage: Eukaryota > Metazoa > Arthropoda > Arachnida > Ixodida > Ixodidae > Hyalomma > Hyalomma asiaticum. The sequence continues at coordinate 92,965,775 of CM023486.1, read as the reverse complement.
CGTCGAGTACGTTGATACACACCCGCATGCTTTTCCCGGTTATGTCGCTCTTCACCCGTCAGCTCTGTTCAAACTGCGATTCGGACGTAAAACTCATACCGCCGACTGCATGAGGTGTGGTCGTTACGAGCGACATCTCCTCCAGTGGTCGACATAATGCACATTAACCAAAAAAAAAAAAATCCCCGGCGCGTTGCGAAAGTGCGGCTCGCGCTACCGTCACAGCGACTTACTTGTCTCGTATACCTCACTTTTCAGTACCACGTCGACGTTGCTTCGGAGTGAGAACAAGGATATCGCAACATCCCAATCCACCGGTTCGTCACGATCGAAGGAAGTGTCGTGAATGGGGCAAGGTGGTGACGGCGCCTTGTGCATCGGCAGCCGGTTGCGCACTTTGTCGCCTGCGAAGATACCGTATAGCGACTGCTGAACACCGCACAAGGCTTCTCGTTGGGTCATTGCGAATGCGCTCGGCGCCGAGATATAGCCGAGTCTCGTCAAGAAGTCGGCCTCGCTAGCGTTTGCGTTTGTTCTTTTAATGACGCTCGTAATTGGCACCAATTCGGCCTGACCTCCTCCGTTCGGCGGCGACAAACGAAAGAAAAAGAATAGTAGTCGATGCACCAAAGCCAGAGAGATTGCCTTCACTTTTTGTATGGATGCTTCTTTTTGAGCACTCACCGCGGGGCGTTCCCTTTATCTAAAGAAAGTTTCTTCTTTTTCTGCATTTTTACTTTCCATACGTATGAATTCCACACTGTGTGTACTTTTGACACTTTATTTATGGATACGGAAATGTGCACTGCCTTTTGCTGTGCACTTTCGTGGCTGTTTTTGACATGTTGCACCATTCAGACGCGAGCACATGATACATACACTGTTTTCTCTTAAACGCATGCCAGTAATAGAAAAACACCGGCAAACTATGGTTTGCTACATCACTTTTCTTGTGGATTCGCTCATGCGTATGATTCTTGCTTCTGGCTCAACCCTTTAAATGAAAAGTTTAGTTTTCGCGTTGCACTTGCAAGGACGATTGCAAGGACAACAAACGCTTCTAGGCGGCTTTAGTATTTGATGGACAGTATTAACGATAATCGCTGAGTATTACCGTGCGAGCAAACAAATGTGAGAGTGATAGTTGACGCCCCAGACAAACTTTTTGTCGTGAGCGTCTGTAGTTCCAGACAACTATTTTTATTCTTTTTTCTTCGACATGCCCTGTCGGCCTACACTGTTTGTACAATCACTCCACATCAAAGTCACACGTGAAACGTAATGAAGCGCCATCATTGGAGTTCGCACAAAATCAGCCACGTCCTGACGCACTGAATGGAAAGCCCCCTTCTCGCAGAGACATCGGGGGAAATTGCGGATTCGAAGTCACCTGACAGTTGCGCTGTTCTATTCTGGTCAGTCCCTACGCAATTCCAACGCGTGGAAGTCTGCAGTAACATCACTCCTGCGTCGTGTGATACAAGCCAGTTCCGAGTGACACTAGTGTCATGCGAGACCCGCAAGAAAAAGAAAAGTCTGCTAGGAATCCCAGGAGGTTTATCTCCAAAATGGTCCAGCCAAAAGCAGTCAGAGTTGACTGAGCGTGTGTAGGCGAGGGACAAAGCCAGAATAATTTTTCTATGTTATCATATTAGGACATTTTCGTTCCGACATTGACCTTGTTCGGTGCGTCAGTCTTGGCTACAGATGAGTGAACTGCTAATGTGGCTGCGCTGCGAGCCATTCAAGCCTTTCCTGCATTCGATGGCTCTATTCACTATCCCAGAAAGATTCTTGCTTTATGAAGCGCAGTTCAATACATTCTAGACGAGACACTATTGCGCGCGTTCGTGCCTGTAAGCACGTCAAATTCTGAACACTATTCCTGCCACTTCTCATAAAGGCGAATATACTGCGCGATGTATTCCTACAGTGTCGGTATTTTTCCACGCTCTACCTAACGACAAAGCTTTATAAATTTATCATGCCTCTAGAAACGCATACATTTTAGGTAACGATCTGGTAGTGAACCACGCCGGAGTCTTTCCATTTTTGATGCAATGTTTAGGCGAGTTAACCAGTAATGAAGGTTAGGACGTGGTAGTGCGATAGACTTGGATAACGCGAAAGTGCTGAAATGAAGTTTTATACCGTTATTTTGCTTCGCACTTGACGATATCTCATGTACATACTGGCCTCTTGCTTCGTCGCTGCATGCACTAGTTTGTGCCAATAGAATGTTGTAATCGTTACGATGACAGGCTGGTAAAATTCAGTCAGAGGGCGCCCCACACAATTGCATTAACGCCTCCCTTTTGTAAGCTTGCACCTAGAAAGTCGGTGAAAGTCTAGACATATGCGTAAAGAAATATTTCTTTCACTCGAAAACTTAGAGGAATAGTTTATCGTATGAAGCGTTATCGGCTGAGTGTTTGATCGGTGCGTAGAAATGCCTTGTTTAAGAGTTGTCGAGTAGAATAGGAGACGACATGCAGGCTACGTTTCAGTAACGGACGGTACAAAAACCGCAACGCGCGGCGCTACAAATAAGTTATGGTGGAGTGACTGTGGTATATGTGCAAACTCCCTACCTGGGCGTTTTTGGGGTCTGCACTCGCACCTCAGTACAATGGGGTTAGCCAACATCGCGATGCGGGTTGTGATTAGCTTCGTAGTTCGGGATTTCATCTAGTGAACGCACTTTGTAGGCGAGAGCCAGCGGCCCAGTGATAGATGGCACTTTCCCATTTCGCTGCGCGCCGTCTTTCATCCTTCCCCAGTTCTTCTCCTCGCTGGACGAAATGCAGGCTGAATGGCGACGCTACGGGGATTCGTTGCATTGAACTACGGGTTTCGTCAATATATTACACGCTTGTGGCCAACAACGCGTTCGAACTCCGGTATCGAAAGTCTACGAAGGACTGAGCTAACGCTAACTCAATGCGAGGACGTCCGAACGGGTGCTACTATTATGGTATTTTTGAGGAATGCGGCCTGATATAGGCAGTCACTGCCCGAGTTTGTATAAACACGCGCAATATCGCGAAATATGTTGGGAACTGCAAAGTCCTCACTAACATCCGCACATGCTTTTCTAGAAAATGTATAACAAGCTGTAAAAAAAAGGGTGGAGCCGATGGTGCTGCGACGTAAAATTATCGCTTTTTGATGCGGCTGGCATATATATATTATTGTGCGCCCTTTCGTGACTGCCTGAATCCTTCTGCCAGAATACATGTTGTACACTTACTAGCAGAACCACATGCGCAAATACGGGCTGACGTAACTGCAAATATGCCGTTAAAGGAGAAGTAATTGGTGCTTGCTTGCTTGTAGTCATTTACTGCAGGGTCTCATGTGTAAACAAATTCAACTTAGAATTTATAATATTTACCGAAGTTTCCTGTGCTATAAACGCGAGCATAAACTAAAGAAGCGTGCGTTGTCGGTGCTAACGAGCTCACCTTTGCGTGAGACGCGGAGCATGTCACGTCTTTGAGAGCCCCTTTCTTTCGGTCAAGCGCGATAATACGGTGCACATTTACCTACCTTTCCTTAACATCCTCTCAGGCATCCTATCAACACATAGCTGGAGCTCCGGCACTCGTTGCCGGTCGTTGGCAGGGATCGTCGGCCGTTGAAATTTTCGAAGAGTGCTTCAATGGGAATTCCTTATAGAGTCACCCCTTATTATCTGCGTCGTGACACGTGATCCCATTTCTGGCAGCTTGGTTAGACCCACGAAGGCGTGAAGAAAACATCGTTAGTCCACTTCTAACGGCAAGGGAAAAGTAGCTCGCCTTCCAAATGAGACATGAACGTTCATTCTTGCCACGTTCAAGTTCGAAAGAAAGGAGACACCGGTTTAGGGTAAGTCACAGTTTAGGGCATAGCTCTTAACCTGTTAAGTGAGTCGAGGTTAAAGAGGCCATTCGGATACACTACACTTCGATTCAATTCATAGTAGAGATATTTCAAACTGAAGAAGGTCACGCGAATGAGTTTCGGACACTGCATCCGTGCATCGTCTGACGTGTTCGCCGCTATGACTCTACATCATTCGGCTTCGTTGACTGAAAGATAAGGAACACCTATACAGACGCTTTGCTTTAGGGTTTTCGCGGATGTAGTATGCAATGGCGCGGCTCTAACATCAAGCCTTCAAAGGAAGCGTGGTGCGAGATATAGCTGATTCCATTAAGCACTTTCGAAGCCGCGTTATACAAGGTGTTTTTCAAAAGGCTGCCCGAAGAACCGATTGAGCCTTCACTTCGTTCACATCACGTAGTTCTTTCCATAGTTCTTTTCTATAGTTGCAACACTTACCCGTATACTCCTGTGCACCAAGGCCACGTCATTCTGGGAAAGATGTTCGGACATCTCATGGAATGGCAAATAATTCCCTGTTTATCGACATTTCGCTCTCCTTCGAATACATCCAGCGGGACACGAATCCATACACTGTTAGAATACCACACACTCGAAGCTAAGACTACTCTGTTAAACAAATTTCATCCTTCTAAGACAAACGCTGCGCAAATCAGTTATTGTGTACTTGCTATGCGTTTGATGACGTCTTTAACCTGGTCTAGCACAGCGGCATCCACGTTTAAAGGCACCTGCAGTGTAGGTTAGTACTTGATATCAATATAGGCTTATGCTGTGGTTTTCCTACGATGCTTGATCACTGACATCAAACGTGCTTCTCTGTCTACACTATAATGGCCGCTTACTTCAGCATTTGGCGATTGGCCATACCGCTTCCGCTACGCTTCTTATCAGTCAACGAGACGATACACGAAGGACCGGCCTTTCCCAGGCGTGACCACAATGACGTCTATAGATATGATGTCAATGCCAATACTATACTCATGCTGTGTCAAGGCACACACCATTTGCTGCAGTAGGTTATTTTGTTCGTTATTTCCAGATACACACACCAACGTTAATAAAACTTCCTCTTAGGCTAGTTGGTTCAAATTGGTGCACATGTTTACAGGGCGCTAAATCAACATACAGAAGAGAGGGACACACAGGCACACGGAGCGCCACTACCTGAATAAATCAGTTCGTAGTGGCGCTCTGTGTGTATGTGCGTCCCTCTCTTCTGTATGTTGATTTAGCGCCCCGTAAACATGCACACACCAATGTTCTTGATATTTCGCACCTGATTCTTTAAACGAACGCCTCTCGGACATCTCACTGCGACCAATGCACACACAGGCGGTTTCGCACTTGGCGCACTGTGCCGATCGTCTCTGCGTCGCTGACACTGGTCGATCTCCTCGGCAGATGCAGGTACGCCGTATCCGCCTGTTTCCCGTGGGACGCCACTGGAGAACTCGCTGGGTCGTCCAGCTCTGCGTGAGTAAAGCGCGCTGCCACCGCACGCGACTCCTCACACTCACCACCAGCGTCACTATCTCCTGCGGGGACGGCCACGGTCCTGTCACTGCTGTCTTTTTGTACGCCTTCGCTGCTAGACCGTTCTCGGAAGCGGCTCAGTCTAAATGGACGTACGCTTGATTAAGCTGATTCCACAAGCAAACCCTCCATGTCGTCTTAAGGCGACGACAAGTTGACCTAAACCCTTCAATGTGTGAGGTTCGAGGTCACACTAGCCCTTGCAACCATCGAAACATTTGAAAACGCTTCTACTAGAAATATCTTCCACTAGCGACAAACGTTGCTGTCGAAAGTACAGTCAGGTTGATTTCGAATTCGCGTGGCTACAATTAGCTTCCATGCTGAGCACTGAAACGTGTCATTGCATGTCAGTCAATGGCACGAATTAAGGAGCAGTTAAACTTGTACATGCCACTGCACATTAAACGCGCATAATGATATATATAGCCACTTGTGAAAGTCTCCCAGTGTGAAGCGTATTGGTCTCCTGCTTCCGCAAATATTTCTTGAATTGCATCTACAAGAATAAATATTTCGTTCGCACGTTTTGCATAGATATTACGTGTTAAATTTTATCTCGCTCACGAGCATTCTGCGACATGGTCAAACCCATCGTCTTTTGGCAGTTGACTGTGCTGTATGGTAAAGTCACACGCGTCCACAGCGAAGTGTTAGGACCTTACAAATATTTCCTTATACAGCTCACTTCCTTGTATGGGTGGCGCATCATAACGCTCGCAATATAACCGGGAGGTGAGGGGTACTTCGTTACAGGGGTTTTTTTTAGAAGGGGTATTCGTTGTAGATGTATGCTAATGTGACGGTAAGAAGGTCGTACGAGAGGCAGCAGTGCAGGTACGGTCTCCCGGGAGTAACACTGACCAAGCTCACAATTGAATGGAATCACCTGTGCGCAGTTAAACACACACCGCACATAGTAATCGCGTCACTGGAGCACTGTTACATACCCAGCGCATTTGAATGACGTCACCCAATCACACTCATTCACCACGCACCTGAATGATACCACTCCAACGTTCCACCACAGCACAAATGAATGGCTAGACACACGGACATGCAAAGATCCACACCAACCGCACAAGCACCACAGTGCGCCTAGCGTACAGAAATGCAAAGTGGCTCTCGGGAGCTTTTCAAAAAAAAATAAAAAATAAAAAAGGCGAGCTCTGTGTGAGATGCTGTCTTTAACATTTCTGCTACGAGCGGCCGAAGTCTAAAACACACATAACCTGTGTCATCTGCTATTTGTGTTGGTCGCGTTCACACACATAATTACGACACGGTCTCGTATCACGCAGTTACGTGACAGGCTTGTTCAGCTCGCTTCATAAGCTCTCGTGCATCAGATCCGCAACAAACTGCGTCCGGCACACGACAGAGTGTACATTGATTCTTCATTTCTGATACGATTTTGTTATGGCATTTCTACGCCTGCGACGTGCATTTTTGTGCATTTCGACGTTGGGGAAGTGCTTCGTTCATTGTGCAGTGTAAAATGTTGCACCGTCACCGGCAAGATACCGTCCATATTTTTGTGAAAGTTCGTCCCTAGTCATTGAGTCGCTGGTCCCGTACAAACTTGTGCCGTCCGCCACGTTTTCTTGGAGCCATTACTGATACCTTTCCCTGCACCTTCGGCGCCCATCATGGGCAAATGTACTGCTAAATTTTGCTAAGCACAGTAGCGACTATTATCGTAAGAGTCAGGCGCACCACAAGGATCTATTTTTGTGGCTTTAGAAGTGTTATCTAGGAGCTTCGCTTACGCTAAATAACCAAGAAATGCGCAATTGCAAGTAAATAATTGCAAATTTTACTTCTTTAAATACTTTCAGCATGGTGATGTGACCTTGTGCAGAGTCACATTTAGGTGGCAGGGTGCAAGCGCACGATTCCCGCTGCTATCTTGATCACTGAAGGTAAACATGCAGCCAGTTTTAAGGAACTCAAGTGCTGATTGAACTTTTTAACATTCATCCAGCTTTTATCTCGCGGTGTACTCAGCTTAATAAAAGCATACCTGGCCAACAGACGGTCATCAAGTTAACAACGTTTATTGAGCAGCTAGGTGTATCCGCTATCATGGGTAACGCTCAGTGCTTTCGTTGTAGTGACGGCATTTTGCCCCACGCGCGTGTAACACAGTGTAGCCGTAAAAGTAAAGTTAAAAGCCCTGAGCACTTGGCCAGAGACGACAATCACAGAGTTATTGTTTGTGTCCTCTCGCGAATCTGCCTTTCGTTGCCCTAGTCTTTTAGAAATGGGGATGCAACATATGTGCGAGATCTACCCACAGATTTCAATAATTACTCTCGTTCGCCTAACCAGAACTGTCTTCTCCGATTCAGCAAACGGTTAAAAATCGTCCTCTTTTTGCACGAAAGGAAAGAAACTTCACTTCATTTCACTTAAACGCAAGCGAATGTTCTTTCCGCCTGTAGAGCGTGCACCGCAGCAACACTGCGGTGCATGCGGAAAAAGAAACTTCACTGAGCCTGGTATATCGAATGGTGTTTGTTTCATCACAGGCCATTAGCCTCTGTTTTACGTTACGGCTGCAGGTACTACTTCAAACTCTATTTTTACTCGAAAGCACTGATGAGAATTAGCCATGGTTTGCTTAGTTTTAACTAGGCCTGTTGGCTAGGCGGTGCGATTGCCTGCAGAACAGAAATGTATTTATAACACAGCGACATTGATCGAATGTAATAAGTTATCTATTTGGTCTCGCACGGGAACTTTGTTCACGTAGAAAGGAAGTAGTCGGCACAGAAAGAACGCTAGTCCTGCCTACTCAACTACACCCGTCCATTCATCCATCCATTAAGGGCACCTGTAGTATGTGCACCACTGTGCATGTGGTAAAACAAACTTTGGGTGCATAGACTAATTATTCAGTACGGCGGAGCACATATACTCACTTTGGCTGCTAAACCGTGAACTATGGGTGATAATGCAAGTGCTCGATACGATAAGCTCGCTCGTCTACAGCGATCGAAAAGAGCAAAAACAAGTTACTTTATAGAATGAACCGTACTATTTAAAACAAAACATTTAATGCCCAGGAGAGAGAGAGATCTTTCTTTGCAGCTCTGACGAGTAATGCCTGAAAGGCAAGCTAGGCCTGGGTTTCGGAAACTATAACATTGTTTCTTTCAGGTAAAAACAAAAAAAAAGATGAGGAAGGACAAAAAATGATGAAGCAGCGTATCGTTATCAACACGCAAACAGTTATTTTCGCTTACTACGGGTGACCAAGGCTGCCCGCTCAAAGCGAGGAAATAGCTTCACAGTCAGTTTCACTTTGTAGAAAAAAATCAAGAACGTCTAATGCGTAAGCTAGGTACTGTTCAGAAGTATTTAATACCAGCGTCTCGCAAAATCTTTGCTCAGAAGTACCCCTTATACAACACATATTAATTTAATCTCGGTGACATTTATTATTTCCCCGGGCACGCTGGCATCCTCGTTAGCGGCGGAGGCGGTTCGTTTTCAATATCTGCCGCCCTTGTGTGTGGCCTCATGTTACGGGAAATCAGAACCTCGTTAGTTATTGGAATATGCAATGCTTTTTCACTTTTCTTAAGATATATTGCACGATGGCGATTTGCGCACGCTTTTTACTTCGTTCTAAAGCGTGACTTGCGTCTAAGAAGTTGCGCAGATATTTTTTTTTTTTTCTAAAGCGCAAGGTGGTCACTCTCATTAATAGTTGTTCTTCTCGGATACGAAACTTGAAACCCCACTGACTAGGCTGAAGCATCAAGGCGTATCCCAGAGCTTGTTTCTCTTGCGGCCTGTCTGATTAAAACGCAATCAAACCAAACGCCACAAGGCTATTTTCAGACGATGCAATCTACCTTTTTCATTTGATATACGAAAGACGCTTACGGCAAAAGGCACCATACTCTACGGGAGCAAATTATGCGTCTAATATTGCCACGCAGCGTTTTTTAGACAGGTCAACTGGAGGAAGCCTTACCGTACATGCTTACTTGCCTTTGAGGTTTGCGCCGCACTACTCTAACTTTTAGTGGATTGCATTGATTCGCCATACTTTCTGTGCTGGGGCGATAAACGCTACGGTAAATAGATGTCATTCTTTAATGTGAAATTTAAATAAAATAGACTATGCGAAGTAAATTTTTCGTCCAGCGCAGTTAAAATACTCATGGAATAAAGCGCGCCACAGAACCTCCAAGAACACAGTTCACCAGCGGCGCTTTAAATTATTCGACATTTGCACGAAAACATACTCGCGAACTGGTTTCCGTTTCCTTGGAGTATTTTATACAGGTGCGGTACGAATTGGTAGGCTAGCAAGATTTTTATAGCGCATGCTAAACAAACCAGCGTGCAGAACCACTACGTACGTATGATTTATAACGCGCGCTCGTAAAACACAAGTAAAAGATTATCCTTAGCTCTGTACACACAGAACGCTTTCCAGCAGGCAGGCACTTATGGAAATGCAAGTCTACTTATTCGTGATGTTAAACTGGTATGAAACCTTCTTAGTTTCGACCGGTCGCGGTGACTGCAATCTTTAAATACGCGTAGCATTGCAGTTCAGCATTTACGCGACATTTAAGAACGATATACCGGTGACAAATGTATCAAGAAAGACGGCAAATACCTCACCACGCCACATCATTCGCCTCCCCAAGCGATCACTGAAGCTAGAAAGGTCTTACCGTCCCTTCTCAGTAGGCGATCTATTATTGCATCCAGCCTTATACACTCACAGTGAGTAAGAAAGCCTTATTGTTCCGGTTCGCGGAAAATGTCCCGCGCAGCAACGTCATTTTCTTCCCTTTTTTTTTTCGCATCTCTGCTCATAGCTAGGCAGGAAACATTGGAGAGAAAAGAAAATGCAACATTGTAATAGCGCAGGACAAGCTTGCTCTCGAGCGGCCAACTGGAAGAGACAATTTACGCCCGAAGAACGTTGGGCGCTGCTCGATAATTTGCCAATGAGAGCCGAGGTGAGCGGCGATTTCGCCCGAGTCCATTTTGGCCGACCTCATCCGCTTCGTCCCGCTCGCTATACAGCCGAACGTAATTTCCTCTTTCTTCCTTTCACTTTCTACTGCTGCTCATGAAAGGCGTCTCCAAGATGGAGCACGTCTATTTGGTCGTATCGCACAATGCATACTACGACGACCCACCGCAGAGCACCGCCGCGGCGCGACCGCGAGACGCCCTCCCTCTTCGACTTCTAGGAAAACGTTCTTCCTTTCTTTTACTTCTTTCCCTTCCTCGACGACCGCCGCGCGGCGGCGCAGCGAGCGTCTTCCCCTTCGCGCCGCCGCTGCCACCGCCGCCTTTTGTTGTTGCTCACATACGCAAGCTCGCGCGTTTTTTAGGGAATGCCGCCGTGTCGTTTGCGCGGTGTTTGTTCTGTGCCGCGCCAGCACGGAACGGGGGTGCGACGAGATATTAACGTTGGCGCCGGAGGAGCCGGTCAGGGAGAAACTACTTTTGGCGCTTTATCCTATAGCTTTACGCCATTGTAGCTAAAGCGTGTGCGCTCGCGTTTTTGGCGCGCGCCATTGTGGTAAGCTCGTCAGCTTTGTCCTGGCCTCGCCACCCTCTTATTGCTCTTTCTCTTTGTTGGCCTAATTCTGCCCCCGTATTGTTGTGTGTCTCGGACTTAAAGGCGCCAAGATGATATGGTAAGCCCGATGACTGCTCTGCCCTTTTTTTTAGATTTATCTATACATTCCAAACCTAACGGCGCCTGTTAAAGCCATCTACTACGACGTGTTCTCACAGGTGCTAGCTTACGCTTATGCTTGCTGTTTTCTTCGAATACATTTGTTCGAAGCCAATAATGTTCGAAGCCAACAAACAGCAAACCGTCCTGTCCTTTTAGCCCCAGTGTGTCAGCCAGGAGGACACCGTCCCACGCCGTCACTGTACCTGCTTTATTATTTCGCGTATTCTACTGCAAGCACAGATCCCAGCCTGAATTGCATCGTGCCTTGGCTGCTACTGTATTCAAAGCTGTTACCGTAACAGCCTGTAGTTTGCTGCGCTCTCACCTTTTGTGGCGCTGAGCTCTACTTTTTTAGCTGCACGCATTTAAGAGTGCTATAGGAAAGAGAATAGAATGCTCGCACAATCTGTAATATTTTCGACTTCTAAACACCAGCGAAGCTTTTCTTTTTCCTTCGATTCATCTCTCGCTGTGCCAGTATGCGAGATAAATACTCGTGAACCCGGAAATATTCTGGGATTTCAACAAGCAGGCGATGTACACCCCTCGCACGATGCATCAAACTCACCATTCCAAAACGTACGCGAGTGTTTCGTTGGTCAGTGGTATTCGCTGGCAGTGGCGAATGCTTTTATGCAATTGTGCCACGCACAGCGTTGCCAGCTTGCTACGCGACAAAACGCTCAACGCAGCTTAACGCCATACGTGTGCCACACTTATTAGGGCGGTAGCGTGTTATCGGCCTGTGCGAAGAAGAGATGCAGATTTTTTTTTTTTTTACCCCACTACACTTCTATGGCGTGGCCGGGAGGCGTCGCGATGATAAGCCGCGCTGTAGCATTTCCCATAACGCGCTGCTCTGGCTGCCGCTTCGATCGAAGTGTCGGCGTCCGCTAACACATCGCGCGCCCCTCGGCTGCGTACTTCGACGAGCTCGGAACCGCGCTGCTAGCGACGCACGATGGCTTATCCCCGTTCGCATCTGCGCTGCGCTTCCCTATAGTTAGGTGCATCATCAGGGATGACGATGCGGCCTCATATTAGAATGCAGCTCGAAGCGTTTTTGTGGGATGCCTATGAATACCTCATGAACGTTTATCAACTGTACGTACATAGTTTCCTTGTCCTTCCATAATCTGCGGGCATCGTGCACACATGTACTGTCTACAATACGGACAGGCTATCCGTTTATTGCAATTATACGGAAGTTGTAGCAAGGTGTCTGAGTTGTCCGCATACCTCAACTGAAAAAAAAAAAACATATACATACCTAAGTGAGTTCAAGCTCTGAAGCTGGTGACGTTGTTGCATTAGGAGTCGTGATGGAACCGCTGTTCAAAGTAAACATAGATCACGTCGTAACATGCTAGAAAAGTGCTTCGCTAAATAATGATCGCACGTCTACTTGCACTGCAGGCCTCTGCAGCACTGAAGTGTCGAAATGACCCCGTGTCCCACTTTGTTTCAATTTCCTTATCAAGCGAGCGTGTACAGGTAACCGATATTCTATTCTCGTATTTTTTTAAAATAATCTCTGAGAATGACTCACCGGTTTGACGAGACAATGCAAGTCTTGTACCGGGCCTCAACAACTAAACATTCGCTTAGGCTTGCTCTGGTAAAGCAGCGCCAGTACTATTTCATGTGTTCTAGCCTGATGTTTTCACCGCAACGACGTTGTGCACTGCGGCAAAGCTTACCGCCCCCCCCCCCCCTTGTATTGCGGTGAAAATAAGCGAGAAATGGCGAAAGCTGCAAACAACGGATTTTGCCATTGCACGGGAACTCTGGACTGCTTAAAAGTGTTAAGGGAAAACAAAAACGATGACAGAAACAATATACAATGACTGTCTTCATGATGCGGACCATTTCAAAATACAACGCGCACGCAGACTAATATTCAAACTTCTACGGTAACCGTCCGCAGCATCGAGCACGGAGCTGTTTATACATCGGAGGCACCGCCGTGGTCTTTCTCCTCTCAAACATTCCGCCCTTTTCCCAGTGCATGGTAGCGGACCGGGCTCAGCCATTGTCAACCTTCCTGGAACTCCTTTTGTCCCTCTCCCTTTCCTCCACTCCCCTTCTTTCCTAAGTGGCGCTCCCTCTCGAGGCCCCATTTAGTCCGTTGTCGCGGTCTCTCCTGCGTCAGTGCAGAGTAGAGAGCGCGGCCGAACGCTTCGCCACCTCAACTGTTCTGGATATGATTCTGCTTATTAACAAACAGCCCCGACATTACGTAATGACGCCTTCGACCGTTGCAAAAAGAAAACTTTTATCGAAACTTGGCTTTGTATGGAGGAACAGAGACAACGTAGACGCTGCGTCGCCTACAAAACTGAACATTTGTATTCGCAGGTTTTTGACGCTACCATCGCGTACATTGTCTGATTCCCCAACGTTCTTCAAATATCGTAATGGCGACAATTTTTTAGCCAATCAGAGTAGCCGATGCAGTGCCTCCCGGATCAATCAGGGGCAAACAAGATAACGGATTCGGCAGTGACCGCGGAAGCTTCGCGCATAACGGTGAGACTCGATTTACCGAGAAGGTCGCACCAATCGAGCACTATTCTGTGTTTCCTGTCTCTTTTGTTTCGTCATCACCATTTATCAACCCTTAATGTACACTCCACTTAAAGGCCCCAACATACGGAGGGAGCATACGTAAGAAAAGGAACGTACAGACAGACATGAATACAACAAACTAACATTTAGAAAGGAACGAGGTGAAACGCTATCTGTCATCCTTTATTCCGCTTTATGTATGCTAAATATTCCGCTTTATGTATGCTAAATACGCCGTACCAACTATAGCTCGCCAGTATCCGTCCTCTCGTCGCGCGAGTCGCGGGGTGTTCGGAGGATTGCGGATGGCCAGCTGCACGCTATTGGCGCGGGTGAACGCATAAGCCTTCGCGTCCTTGGGACCCGCTCGAGTGCGTTCTCGAAGCGCAGCGGGCCCGCGTACCGCGCGCAGCACACCGGGGGAGAAAAACCGGCGACGACGACGCTTAATCGGAGAACGCATTATTAATCGCCCCGGGAGAGGTAGGCGGCGTCCCGTCACAGCGTGTGCTGCATTCGTTCGCGGCCTTATCTAAAATTCACCAGCGGAGACGCGTTTCGCCGCCCCTGTTCCTCGGGACGAGGACGACGACGCCCAGAGATGAGGGCACTGCGGAGGGGAAAAAAACACGACCCCCCTCCCCCCCTCGCTTGCCGAGATGACCCGCAAGAGAAGCAACCCCACACACCAATGTTTGCCCACGATCCATCTCTTGATCCGCACGGAAGCTGTCGCGCCATTCGGCTGGGCCCTTTCCGAGAGGAAGAGGGAAGGGGGGGGGGGGAATCTTCCTGGTGTCGCTATCCGCGTGACTCACAGCTTTGCCCAACAACGCAACGGTGCGTTTTTGCTCTGTAAAAGAATTATGCAATATGCTGATCTGTTTTCTTTCTCTTCTTCTTTTGTCGCTGGAATGTTGGAAATAAGTGACAGCGGCGAGATCAAAGGTTGGAGAGGAGAAATCAAAGTGATGGAAAAATTTTCTTTGGTTGCGAATTCTAGCTAGTATAGCTGCGAAAATAGCTAATTTTTTTATAGGCGTAGTGAACTCGAATACTAGTGTTCGAGAGTAAATCGAATGTAATATTTTTCGAATAATCATCGAATATTGCTTTTGATAATTCCACATTAAATTACACAGAAAATGTGTTTCTAAACATGGACAAACAATCGGGTTTACTGCACAACCAGTGTGCTTTCACAATGCCCTCGAAAAAAAAAAATGAACCGTCCAGCCCTGAAAAACAGTCCAGAAGAGAACTGGCGCAGACTGCACTATCTAACTTCACCTTAGTACCGAATTTTTAGGTTTGCTGCAGTTCGCATGTGTTAGCTTCACCGCAGTTCGCGAGTGTTAAGATCGCCGCACAGCGCAAGTGCTAGCTTTGCCGCATTGCACAAATGTTATCTTCACCTCAGTGCGCGGACGTGAACTTGGTCACAGTACACGATGTTATACGGCAAAGCGTACTACATGCTGGAATGGGCAGTACGCAAGTGCTGGATTCACCTCAGTGCGTTATTGTGAACTTCGCTGCAGTACAATGTTCCTATGCGGCAAAGCGTACTAAATGCAAGAATGATCACTGGGCATAGCATATTTTGTCCTTAATTACAAACTTCGAATAGTCCGAGTAGTGAAAGGGCGAATAGAATCGAACAGGAAACACTATTCGAAACGGTTTCGAAAAGTCGAATATTCGCACAACCCTACTAACTACAGCTCCATGCTCATGTCTCGTTCGTCCTGCCTTAGTCTCGAGCCCGAACTATTGCTGAGAAACCGGAAGGGAGGCGCCAGCATTCGAAAATTCCATGCGGTCTCCTTTGCAAAGACCTAAAAAAGAGCAAATAATGCCGATTCGTTAGCAGCCGGGAACAGCACAGTCCACGCATGGCAAGACGCCACAATCTCACGATCTGATACGCACTTTCATAAACAGGCCACTTCTTCCCTCTCCGCGCTTCTTTATTTAGTTTTATTTTCACATTTGGCCAGCTGTAGCACTGAACCTAAACAACACATTTCTTTCTCTGGATGCATGGACATTTTTTACGGTGGGATTTCACAGCCAGTGAAATATGGCGGCGAAGATTTTTCGATATTTAAAACAGCGCAACTATAGTTTCAGTCCACATCAGCAGGATATAGTAGTGTCATGAGTCCAACCATATGCATAAGCTTTTGGAAGTCGCACATAGTGTTGCGAGATGTTGCGGCTCCAAGGCATATTAATATGATCTCTCCAGAGACGCTCCTGCTCGCTGCATTCACATGAACATACTTGTGCGTCAGTTGTAGCTCCTCTCTATTATACCCTTGTGAACAATGTATGAGGTATTAATTGCACCCTGGGCTGGGGATGACTTCAATAACTTCGTATTGTGCCCCGAATTCCTTGTCGCGGAAACAACGTTTCCTGTAACAATTGAGCTGAGTAATGCTTTAAAGCTGTCCCGAACCACCCCTCGCGCTTGGTTTTGAAAATGGCCTGGTGGGTATTCAAGGCCTCTCAGAAATAGGCAGCCGAAAAGAAAAATTTTTCGACGAGATTTTCTGGAGGTGAAGATACTGCGACTAGAAAGTCTCCCTTGTCCGTTCTTTATCGGCCGAATAGAGCTCTTGGGCGGCCGTGAGGGTGGTGCCCTACCCACAGCGTTACCTGATCAGGGTTCAGTGTTAACAGCTTGGCCGATTGGGCGCACAACTCGGCGGGGCTGCCAGGTGTAGTACTCTATACAGTAACTCCACATCCACAGTGAGGAGGACCTGCGCACAGGTGCAGTGGGCGGCAGCTAATGGGCCGATTTATGTCAGGCCAATAGCAGCAATCTGCTGTATGGCGAAATGTAGAAGCAACAAGGAGAGTGAGGAGCAGCCTCTCGTTGAAAAGAGGGCTCCTGAGCGAGTGGCAACCTTGTGCTCCGGTTGTGAACGCGAGGTGCCGCTCACGGCTACGGAATTTGGCTGATCTGTTCATTGCAATTTACGTTATCCGTACGATGTGGTTTTTTCACCAAGCCCGGGGATTGATTTTGGACCCCCTTGACATCTCACTCTCCCGCGTGGAGGGCATGACTTCAAGTTTTGCTGAAAAGAAAAATAGCCGAAACTAATGTTCACTTTTATATCGCTTGTTTGAACTAAATACCGCCTAAACGCACGAACGCGTAGATTAGCGTATATGGCATGGTGTTTCATTTCTTTGATGTATTTCGTGATTTCAATCCCGCATCGGTATAATGCATGTCTGGTCCGTGTGGCATGACCAACCACGGTACAAACCTGTGCTTGCTGCATTCCTATGGTTTCGTTACGACACAGAATGGCCCGTCAACAGATTCATTTCAGCACCACGCACACTATACATGTCCGCGTCACGTGACACTATATGGACACCCATTGTCCGCGCGTGCATTGTTCCTTTCCTGCACGACATACCACTTTAGGAGACATGGACGTGACGTGCGTCACGTGCTCTTCCATACCACAAGCACGCTCCCGGAAAGCACAAAATAAAAATAAATGAATGCGTGTCGCGCCACCGACACGTGAGCACGAACGTCACAACTTCACACGGCGCACCTCCGGCGAAGCCGTAAGGAATTCGCCTCAGCCACATTTTGCACGTGGTCTTGCGTGTGAACGAAGTCCGTATACTTAGGGGCAATGCGCCGCCATGCGCGCCCCTCATGTGAAACCTTCGACCCCAAGCGAGCACCGGCTGCAAGCTGCACAACACTTCCGCTTCACAATGCAAGGCCACGAGCGCCGGGTGCTCGGATGCGAGCAGCCTGCCCCTGCAGCTAGCAAGTGCGCGCGACGCGCGAAGAGCGGTGGATGCGAATTGCGAACCAGCAGCGGTAACCATCACAGGTATACACAGTGACATGTGCGCCGACAGCACGGGCGTAGTCTGCAACCACTTGTCCGTTGTTAGAACTAGTCATAGATCGCATGAGTACACGGAGCTCCCCAGTGCCCCTCGTTTCTTTATTCCTCTTCCTAGATGTTGCTCTTGCTGCTGTGGCATACTGATCATTAGCCGTCCTAGTCTCCGGTCTATATACCGTGGCATGTTGCCCTCAGTTCGTGTCCTCTTCCTGCCCTTGAAGAAGCCTGGTAGATGTCTGTTTTCCTTCCCTACTCATTTCTCTCCGGAATGCTTGCTCGTTACCACCTTCGACTTGCGCGTCCTGTACCCCTGTCTGCCCGTAACAGTCCCTACTACTTCATTAGTAAAGTCTAAATGCCTTAAGCGTCCCTTCTTTGCATTTGGTAAGTCAAATTCAAATCAGATCATCTTATTTTCCAGAAAGAAACATGTTCTGGAGACGTTCGTTGGCTAAAAGCCTTTTATGGAAGTCGTTAGGGAGTGTCAGGACTGCTTGAGTTTCGTTCCCTCCTTAATCTTGGATACTATCGCAGCACTACGAAAGGGATATCCCGGCAATCACGCGCGCTTTTTTTCGGCAGAGGAAGGCTAGCGAGTTCGAAGCTGTAGCATCATGAGCACCTTAACTGCAACTGTTCCTCTCACAAGTTCTTGCTTTCTTTCTTATATGAAGCACTCGCTGCACTTGCACTCAGCTTTAGCGCTCGGAGACAGCTCGTAGCCGTGCGTGCTTTAAAAATTAGATTGAGCTAAGACTAACGTGGCGGCGGTTCAAACCGCCAGCCCTGCACGACGACGACAAGCAAGGCAGGAGGCTAATTTTGTCGTCCAAACTTTGTCTGACTGCCACAGCAGCAAGGTAGCGGCACCTCGGATCAGGAGGAGGAGCTCAACGACATCCAGGTGCGACTGCCGAACCGGACGCCCCCTAGCGACCACCACCAGCAGCAGCTGACACCTCCACCGCACCACGTCGTCACCATGTCGCGGTCGAGTCTGAACAACCCGGCCCCGCTCGTGACCACAATGACTTCCTCGCATGCTGGGGGCCCGCCGCTGGGAGTCACCACGGCAGTGGTCAGCTACCCGCCGCCCGCGGTCGGCCCGTCCTCCGACAACGACGCAAGCGGCGGGAGCGGCTGCTCCACGTCGCTAGGAGTGGGTACGGCATCCGGCACCGCCGGCTCCGGCGCGAGTGGCGCTGCGGTCGCAAGTGGTGCTCCGAGCGGCGCAGGCAGTGCCGGCGGCCCCATGGTTCGCATTTCAACACTGTGATGAAGAAAAAGGCCATAAATCCGTCACCACCGACAAAGACAGACAGACACCACACATGCACTCCCTCCCCGAAAAGAAAAAAAAAATGGACTTCGGTATTCCTTGAGGCGAAATTTCCGTTGGCTCCGTGTGCGAACTGGCGTGGTAACCCGGAGAGCGTTGCAAGAGAGCTTCCACTTCTGTGGCCACCCTCTACGGCAGGGCGACCACGGGAGTGACCCTCTCTCTCTTTCTTCCGCACATCATCGTCAAAAAGAAAAACCGCTTTCGGCGTTACCGTGCCATTTTTTGACACGGTAGGCGAGGCTGGGCCTCGGCGTTTCCCATTCCACGCTAAGCAGAAAACAGCGAGTGAAAGTCTTCTTCTCCAGCTTCGATCGTGCTTACGTATGCTGCACCGTGCAGTCTTGAACGCAAAATTACTCAAGCTGTCAGGAC
Organism: Hyalomma asiaticum; assembly: GCA_013339685.2. NCBI lineage: Eukaryota > Metazoa > Arthropoda > Arachnida > Ixodida > Ixodidae > Hyalomma > Hyalomma asiaticum. Next base: position 92,946,451 of record CM023486.1, on the reverse strand, counting down.
AAGTGAGCGATGGGCGCCGTACCGGCTCACCGGTGCCCGCAGCTGCAAACAATATGCAAACTGGCGTCTCAAGGGATATACCTGTTACGGCTAACATTGCCATTTTTTTTTATTCAGCAAGGAAGCATAATATCTGAACCGGGTAATCGCTTCGTGCTTCCTGATTTTTGCGTGCGTCCACTGGGTTTTCACATACCTTGCACTCCCATCTCATTCCTTCTAGTTTATTCTGCCCGTGTCTGCTCTGGGGACAAAATTCCGAATACAACCTCTCTCCAGGGACGTCCGTTTCGCCAAAGAGGCAGCAAGTTCAAAACACGCCTTCTTTCTTCGACGCGCGTGCTGCTGACCCCAGATATCGAAACGAAGAGTAGGTGCGGTGAAAATTATCCCGTCTGACAAAGCAGGGCCGGTTCTGCACGTTCCAAACTACTGGTGAATGGTGCTTTCGATGGGAATTGGATTTAGAAATTTTCTTTTGTTTATGGTTGGAAAAAAAAGCCACCGTCTTCTAGATGTCTTGAGCGAGTGCCGGCTTATAACATGGATTCGTATCGATCGTCTTGCTATTCTTGTCGCATTGATGTTCAAAGAATTAGAGTATTCTCGCATCATTCCAAACGCGGTCATCATTCCAATTGACGCGTCACGATTTCTGGTACTATTTGCCAGTGCGCTCCTGACTTCCTTGGCAAAAGGACATCGTTTTGGAGACGTTGCGAGTGGAAGGCTCCAGCTTCATGAGCATCGTGTGAAAACTGTGGTACGGCTGACGCCAAGATGACTTCACGAACCTGTAGACATATTAACGTCCATGTGCTTGGCACCGAATAGGTGCGCTCGAAATTTGTGACGTAACGCAGCGCCGATTAGTGAATTTCAATATGTTTGCGGTCTATGGCCTCGGCCTATGTCTTACATATACTTCATCGATTTCGGAGGCATCCTGTCGTAGCAAGATTAGTCTGTTGGAAATTCGTAAGCGCTTCCGATCACTCTGAATCAACAGAATATCTCTTTATAGAGGGCACTTTTAAAGTTTTCTCGGTCTCTCAGGAGGATAACTCTTGGCACTCTCTGCAAGAATATTCAAAATGAAGAAAGCGCTTTTCCCAGTCGAAGGACGTCTTTAGGAGAGAGGTTAATTTTGTCTTCAGTTTCCATTTAGGCCGCATTTAAATATCTTCGCAAGCAAGCTCTCGAATCGTGCACCTGGAGGCAATAAATTGTGACGCTCGCTGCGATACCAGCGTTGCTTATTCGCCTTCAACTTCCATGCCCTGCGTGTCCAAGACGCCTTATTATGAGTGACGTGGCTGCACCGCCTTAAAACTGCATTTCACAATGTGCTTTCCTTTATATAATTTCTTCACAATAGCTTTTCGCGGCACTTTTCAGTGCTGGACCTTTTCTTCGGTCGCCCAAACTTTGTCGCTCCGTTTCAACAGCGCGGATACCTAACATAACCCTTACTTTCGGTCCTAAACGCTCGTAGATCACGCTTATAGGTTTCAGTATCGAGATCATGAGAAAAACACTACTCTGCTTGCCGTATCGACGTGGAGACCGCCACCAGCTTGGCACTTTCCGAAAAGACGCGCAAAGTTTGTACTTTGTCCCCGTGAATTCTACCATCTAAAGCTCCGCGCTAGACTTTTATTATATTTTTGAGAAACAGAAGCGTTGAATAATCTAACATAGAGCACAGTGACTTTGATGGCAACAGGATTTCAATCAGTTTTTCTTTTTAAGTTTATATTTGACCCCGTGCAGTTATAATCTGAAGCGCAAGCTGCCATTCTGACCAGATGGTACTAAGAAGCTTGAAGGGCACCATTCTGAGCGAGGTCATCGTATTACCGCATTTCACACTACCCTAACAATCAGCAGCGTATAGCGGAATTATACACTTGAATTGACGGATCAGACGCAGAAGAAGATATTTAAATTGAAGTAAACGTCGATCCATTCTAGGCAACTCCGGGTGCACATCGTCATGCAAGATGTCCGCTTATAATGTTCCTCCTTCCCCCCCCCCCTCCCCGCCCTTTGTTTATATAATTCCGCAGCATAGGCGTGCGCAGACATCTCCGCAAGGAGTGGGGGGGGGGGGGGGGCAAGGTTCACTACAGCATCCCCTACTCCCCCCAACCACCTGTTCGGTCAGATCGCAGTACAATGCAAAGATATGGGGCATATTCCCCCCCACCCCCCACCGCAGGTGATGAGGGGTGGCCCCCTCCCCACCCCCCTCTCCCCTGTGAGCACGCCTATGCTCTGCAGGTCTTCCTCGTGCTCTAAGGTCATTCACCTTCAACGCAAAGCCAAGGACGCACGCCTTATTCGTGGTGGTTAACGTACAAGCCAGTGAACAGTCTCTTTCGCTTGGTGCAAAACTCCTCCGACGTACGCGGTCGCGATCGCCTACGCGGAGGTGGTGCTCGTTCTACGCAAACTCCTTGAGAGACCGCGCACCTTTGGTGCGCCTTATTTTTGCTACGCAATGCACGAAACACGCCACAATACAAAAAACGTGTACGCGAGTTTAAGTACATGCAGCTTTGTGTAGGACGTGGTGGCCAGTCGTTCTAATAGACCCAGAAAAAAGAACGGGAGAGTTGCGATGACACCTCGTCTCTAGCTGTCCCCTGGTCGCCAACTCCGTTCTGTTCCGTCTGACTTTGTTCGTTTACCGCGGGGCCGCCAGTTATGGAAGAACGAAAAGGAGACGCGGAGATATATATGCACGGCAATCTTCTCCGCTTTATCCTTTTTTTTCCTTGTTCTTCTATCTTATCGCTCCGCTTCTTTTTATTTTATCGCTTTCGAATGAGCCACTCAAGTCGCATAAACAGAAAGGAAGGTTGAGTTGCCTACTATCACCGCCATCAACTACTCTCTCTCCATCACTATCTCGACGGAAGATCACAAACGACAAACAAACAAACGCGATGAAAAAAAAAATGTGTCTAGGCAGAAGAAGGCATCTTGGTCGCTCTCTTGCAAACAAACAAACAGAAAAAAAAGGAACCGGTGAGAGTTGTCGTCCCGCGAAACCCGGAAGTGGCGGGGGGAAAGATAACCCCGGCTTCCGGTCAACGAGGATGACCCCTATATGCCGGAAAAGAAGTTCCACGTGTTCCAGCTCTGCGCATCTCTTTGCTATCTGTCGCTACCAGCCATATGTGTGTGTTTACCGACACGTCACAGCAGTGCGCGTTGTGTGTTCCTGGCGACGGATGTGTTAGGCAGTGAAAAAAAAATTTTTTTTTCGAAGACTGCTCCGTGCCAGTTCCCACTACGCCAAAGAAAAAAAAAAGACATGGACTCCCGAAAAAAGGTGTGATGATATAAACTCTTCGGCAGCGCCGTGTGCAAAAAGACGGTGCGGTGAACTTTTTTCCTCCTCTATCTCACTCCTACACTCTAGAGACAAAAGAAAAACAAAGAGAAAAAAAAAAGAGGACCGAATCCGAAGTGGACACTGTGTGTTCGTCGTCGGGTGTGTAAAAAAAAAACTTCGGTGTGTTTGTTGTGTTCTTGTTTTTTCCAGACTGTTGACAAATCCTCTCTTATATAGTGAAAGAAAAAAAAATGAAATCAAGACTAAAGCGCGTCGGTGACAAAGGGACGAGAAAAAAAATAATTTAAGAAAACGGAGAAAACAAATTGTAAGTTACGTGGTGGCGATCGTGCCCATGTGTTTTTTTTTCTTTTTCTTTTTCATCTTTGAATCTTGGCTTTCTTGCTTCTTTAGTGCCATGCTTGCCGAACATGTGATGCCGAACGTTGCTGTTACTTCAGAAGGTATTTGCTAGAGCCGTTATATCCGCGGCAACATTACGAAAGAACATTCGAACATCTTGTTTTACTAATGCAATCCTAAATTTAAAAGCCAGCCCACTATATCTGATGCATCCTTGCTCTCTTAACTATCAAAAGCGACCTTCTGGGACCGGCAACGTTCCGCTTACGAAAATGTCAGCGAAAACATCTTTGTTCCTTTCTTTTTCTTCCTGAATCTGTCAGCGCACTCTTTGTTCCCGAAAGCTTGTTTCATGTGCCATCCGTGTGTGTTCTTAACCCACATGATGTCGCCTTGCTTCAGTGAGTTCATTATTTTATGCAAGATCTAGGCGTCTCCATTATCAATATCTATCTCTTTCTCTCTCTCTCCGAAAACTTTGTCGCAGTCGTTGTTGTTACTGTTTATCGCGATCAGCTTGCGCCGCGCTCACTTACGAAACGGTGTGTCTCTCGATCGAAGATTAAAAAAAAAAAACGACATTCTCGTCTTAGACCTTAAAACGAAAGGCACGCAGCACTTTCTCTTTTACCAAGCATGTACTCTTATCGTCGGCTAACTTTGTCCCAGATTTTTCACGTCTTATAAACAGAGCTCACTGTTTTCGGTGTTTAACGGTATAAGAGGACGGACAACGGGTAAACGGGAACGGGACGCAATCAGGTTTCACGCATAGACTTGCCTACTACGTCGTACTGTCTTGTCGTTACTTAGTTCATTCTTCGTGCAACCCTTGTTTCGGTATGATGGCGTCCCTGCGTACACCATACGCTGTACTGCAATCAATTCAGACTTCCTCGAAGACACTAGCGCTATAGTTGTCCATCAGGGGCTTACGTAGGAAAGAGTGTCAGGCAGATGACGCTTGTCTTTTTTTGTTTTTTTTTCCATAAGGTGTTCATTTACGTGTACTTTGTAAGTGCTTCGTCGTCGTCGCGTCGATTCCTTTCGTAAAACACGCTCCCCGCCCCCTCTGACACCGGTCCAGCATGTGCGTTGTAGAATGGTGCTCACATATTTTCGTGCCAACTCACTCTAACGGCTTCGCGTGTTTGAAGAAGAAGAAAATAAAAATAGAATTAAGGAAAGGTGCACCACCTCGCCACGTCGCCTTTCGCGAGTAGGCGGCACGTCCGTCTTAACCGTGCGAGACCGAATACTGGAAGCTCTGCTTGCAAGGGCGGTGACTATTCGCACACGTACGCTTTTTACGACCCGCGCTCGCGAGTTGAGAGGCGAACAAACACACTCACAGGTTAAAAAAATATATACTGTACGTCTTAGTGCAGCTTCTCTTTCGTCCAGTGTTCACGGGTCGTCTTCTCCAAGTCCTGAAAGTGGCCGATAGTGCTCAGAAAATTTATCACCCCCTCACCTCCCCTTCGATCTCTCTCGTGTGTACCACAAAACGACCTTGTAACGGAGGCACGAGACAAAAAAAAAAAAGCGAAAATAAACTTGATAAGCGTGACTTCAAAGTTTCACGAGACATATATTAAAGAGAGACGCAGCTAAAGTCAGTGAGCTTGCCGTCGACGGCCCCGAAGTGGACCGCCGCACCTTCCCATATTTTTTAAGTGGATCATATTTTGAGCGCTCAAAACAGAAGAGGTCCCATAAAATGCACGGCCTCCGAGATTGGTAAACGCGCGCCGTCCCCGATCTCCTAGGCCGTGCTTGGTGGTGAGACGTCTCGCAGGTCAACGACGCCTCACGGCGCCAGTGGCCGCGGAACTTGCGTCGCAACGTGATCCGTCTTGAACCGCTGCCGGCGCACGCCTTATAATTTTCCCAGCCACGGCTTACGCATAGGCAGCGCCGCATAGCGACCTATATATTTTGTGCTCCCTTCGATAGAAGCCTTATAAAACCTTCTGACGCGTACCACGGGAAAGGTTGTGACCACGTCAGCCTTCGAGCAGACGACCCTGGATCGCCAGTGATCGGTGACGACAGGACCTTAGATTCGGTTGTGTCCACAGTGTGTTTTCGTAGTGGTCTATACAGATAGACCAAGTGTGTGTAGGTTTCGTTGGGCGGTGTTAAACATGGCGCTCAGACTATTTCCCTGCCCCCCCTTTCTCCGAGGTCGCGCCGGTGCGTCGACATATTTCTGTGTTTAGGAGTGCGAGGCGGGCTGTCATTACGTTCCATAGTTGCGCGTCTATGTGGTGCTTTGTTCTTCGTGTCCGAATGAAAGATGTCAGAAAACAACTGTTCGTTCGTTTTTGCCCCTTGAGTTCGCTCCTCCGAAAGCTGTTGCGCTATCTCCAAAATTCGCACTAGTTCAATGTCCACTGGTTCAGCCAGAAGGGCCGTTGTAGTCGATGAGAGAGACGCTATACTATGCGTTCTTGAGTACCCTATAGTTGAGCGTGCTCTTAACGAGTCGTACATAGTCCCATCTACTCCTTCAAGTTAGCTTTACAACGTGAGAAACGGCTGCTGAGCGCACTGAGTTACATTTGGCAGGCCCGTGTTTTCTGGAAAGCCGCCTAGGAGTAGCACTATGCAGCAAAGCATTTTGGTTTCGAAATGTTCTAGTGATTCCAGCCAGGAAAGCCACGACGTCGAACGGATCAGTGGGGTGAAAGACGCCGTTGTGAAAGGTTGCTGTGAGAAGAGTCGTCATTTCTTCGTGTGCCTAGGATATTTACGAGCTTTAGAGAGTAAGCATGTTCAAACGCGTAAGTGTGTCGTCGTTTTTATGCTTCGCTTGAGAAGAAGAAAATAAGAAATTTACCATATTGAAGTGAACGTGTAGGAATAGGCCTTCCATACAATTATATTTATTTTGCAGTCTCGGTAGATTTACGGTCATTTAAAGAGAGCTGATTCTAAATTAGATAATATACCTTTCACAATCCAAGTACACTGTCTGCAGAAATATTTCTTCTTTTATACATATATCATAACGCGATCTTCTTTCACGCTTATATATTCCAGTCTCTATCATAGCTTTTCCCTGTCTTCTTTGCAATGTTGGAGAAGAGGCCATAATTGCAGGTGGAACACAGTACCTGTCGGAAGCCTTTCTTCACTTTCTCTGAGAAACATTATTCATTTAAGCCTCGGCAATATCCCCGTACCTAGCGTCACATGAGCGCCATGCAGTGAACAGGCACTCTGCGCACTGTCGTTCGTTCTGTAGGTTCATCAGAAGACGTGAGGGCGGCGGTCGAACTTGTCGCCTCTACTCCCTTTTCTCAGGCGAGCGGTTATACCGACACAAAGTACACTCGCAGACATCGTAGTTAATCTCTTGGACTTCAAAACATATCGAATCACTTTTTTGAACGATTAACGATCGAGCCCCATATCAGTTGCCACCAGTGATGCCAACTCAAGGGATTTTCGACTTCGAATCTTATGGTCACTTCAAGATCTGTTTTGTTTGTCTTTTCGGCGTTTAGAAGATTTAGAAATTGACTCAATTCTTTGAAATGTCGTTGAGCAATGTTGGCTTAACGTAAGCAATTAGTGTATGTACCCAATAGACGAGAGAAATTAATTAGAATCGTTACTCAAGCAGAGCGACAGGCAAGGTCATAATTGACAAACGTCACGCAATATACAGGGCCTTGCAATCCAATATTGGACTCTGCGGAAATTAAGGTTAGGATAGTCTTAGATTGGGCCTACATTGGCTGGCTGTTGTGCTGCTTCAAAAATCCCAAAAATTACTAGTTGCATAGTCCAGCGACCGCACTATGTTGTTGTTCGTTGAACCAGTCACCGCAACTAATCTTGTACTGCCGCCAGTACGCCTTGGCACGCAATCGATACGCACAGAAGCTCTGGAAATCGCATTGTCATGCGTCCAAAATGAATGTCCTTCGTGACTCTCCGAAAATAAAACTGCAAACTCATTTTTCTTCAGGAACCTCAGATACCGCGGTACCAGGCGGGACTTTAGAGTTTGGCAACACTGGTTACCAGAGCACATTGCAGGCATAGCCAGAACGTAGCGCCGCCTTGCGGAAAGAATCGAGAAGCTTCGGTCGTGTCTCCGCCGCGATCGGTGAACTGAGGCGGGAGACACAACGCTCTATACCGAAGTCACAATAGTTGTTTTCAGACGTATGTATTCAGTGCGTCCCGTATAACGCCTAGCGTAACTGAATGCTTGCTTCTTCTACAGGTGTCACAGCAGCATGACGAGCACAGTACCAAATTACTTCTCGCAGTGCATTTCCATGTGGTTCTCTCGACTCAAGCCGCTGATTTGCTGTGCTTTTCGTTTTCCTTTTTTTCACAGGGAGAGTTTTTTCCACTTCTATTTTTGTGTACAGTTGGGGCTATCGAAATCCTTTCGTATTCTCTCACTAGGATCAGTACACGCGTCTTTATTATAGTCTAAAATCGTGCAGGCGTGGCGTTGCTTCAGCGTATTGACTGCCCGAATGGCATCACGAAAAGGTTTAGGATAATCGTTGTTCATTCAACGTGCACAGCTATAGTGCCTATGTCCCGTTTGCATTGTTTTGTGCTATCGCCCCAGAACGATGTTGCCGCAAGTGTCGAGCAAGTAGGTCGTGCCTGGAACACCTCGACCAGTCCATGGTCGTGATCGCTTGTTCTACTCTTGGGTAAAGGAAAGAATAAATTGCTCGCCACTAGAAGTCGTTACTGACTCAAGTTATGCATCGGATTGCTGTCGGGTTTCCAGGCTTCGTGAAAGTCGCTGCATAGGAAATAACGAAACCGCACATCACGGCTCTGTAAGTTTGTTTGTGTCTAGAGACCGTGCACAAGTGTTTTTTTATGTGACCAGCGGGTTTAAAAGCGTACGTTTCGTCCACACTGTTTTCCTGTAACTACAGTTCAATAAGAATCCGAATGCATGCGAGTTAGCTGTTTGCTTGGGCTAAGTAGTTGTGATCAAGTTATTTTCATTTATTTGATGTTCTCTCTCTTTTCATGGCCCCTGAAACAAGCGGAAATTTCTTGACGCATTCGCGCGACCAGGCCTATCGGATTTCGGGTAGCGCGCTAGTTCTAAGTATAGAGCATGCAGATGTCAGAGGTTGTAACGCCTACAAAGTGCTAGTTAGTTATTAACTAGTTCGTACGTGTATACTCAGACGTATTTCTACACGGAGACAAATAAATAAGAATAATAATAAAAAAAAGACAAGCTACACTTGCTGTCACCGCCGACTGCTGGAGCTTTTCTTTTTTTTTTAGAATGCCATTTTTTTTACACTCCTCGTTTTGATTGTGGTACGGGATGAGTTTTAAATTAGCCACGATGATCGTTTAGCCAGGTGCGACTAGATGATTCGTAACACCGTTTGTATGTCCGGTAGAATAGTAGCCTAGACTAATTAGCTGGTATTCGTTCATACTTCCCACTACCCCAAACCTCATTCTATGTTCACGAATCGAATGCACTAGGGCAGCTGGGCATGCTTCTTTGTACCGGTCGTAGTTCCCCTTGCCGTCTGTCCATGCGACGCTGACGTCCGTATCGAATATGCCTGTTGAGGACTACAGCCGGGGAAAAAAAAAAGAACAAAAAGAGTGAAATAGGAAAAGGTGACCACGAGTTCGCTGATAAACTTGCTTGATCTGACAATGTGTTCCACCATACAAAATATTGACCGTTTGCTGGCAAAGTCGACTTTTGTTAGGAACCTGCATCCATGGACAGACGGCAAGTGGGAGGCACAAGGCCGCTTTAGTGTACATAGCCAAAAGTAAGGCCAACGATCCGTTTCAGGATCACAATTTCTTTATACGCGTGTGGTCAGTGATGTCTGGAATGTCAGCGCAGTTGTCTAGATCCCTTAAACGCGTCTTTTTTGTGCGTCCGGGGGTACCCCTGTATCGCGAAGCCAAGAGAAGCAAACTCTGTTCCCAAAACCATGTGCAAAAAGAAAGTACGTTCGCATTGAAAACCCAGCCTCGACTTCAGTTCCTTGCTCGTCTCACACCTAAAATAAAACCAGCACTGTTTATACGCGCAGAATCAGCGTGTATCTTTTTGTAATGCAGGATCGTTATCACTCAGATGTAGCCCGGGTCACTTCCATTCGAACGTGATGGTTTTCCCCTAGGCAGTCGAAACTTCAGTAATTGCCAGTCGGAACTAATGGAGGGCAGCGGATGATTTAGTTGGAAGGTGGCACTGTCCTTCACAACGTGATAATAAGCAGCAGATTCTAGTCGAGGCTGGACTTTGGAGTGCTTGAATAAGTTGAACTCAGTACTAGCAAGCACTACGTTATTTTTTGGTGCTTGCCAGATGGATGCTTGTGCAATTCAGGGTCATCAAAATTGTCGTCAAAAATACGTCCACTCAGTTTGTGATGTTGGTTTTCCCTCTCACTCGCCATCATTTGTCAACCAAAGCGTCCCCGCTTTCTTCTTCTTTCTTTTTGTCTTTATCAGCATTGTGTTTTGTAGTACAATACAAAAGGCTGACACCGCGAAGAATTGTTTCGTGTATTTTGACGAGGTTGAACGTTCCAGGTGCTGACGTGAGGTGTTTAGTTTCCAGGTGTAAAGTGTTGACCGTGTCTTGCAGATCGTCATGCCGAGTGTGTCTCAGATGTAGACAAGCCTGGGGCAAGGATAGTTTGGGAACAAGTTCACTTGCTTGCAGACCAGAACGTTGCGTCTTGTACGAAAGTTGTGGCTGAGGTTTTTACGAAAGGAGTTTTATGAATGGACCGGGTGTTCGTGACCAGGCTGCAAGGTGTATGCATGGCCACCGATGCGCCGTTATGCTGGTGTTCTCGAAGTCTACCTGCAGGAATACGATGTTCAGTGTTAGTGACTACACGTAAATGTGTTTTACAGCTAACCTTGCAATATTTGTTTCTCATAATTTTTCAGCCTGTTCAGATTATTCAGATTAGCTTAGGTATAACAATGCGCGACTAAGTTGCCATTTTTATCATTTCCTATCTTTCTGTCTCCCTCTCCCCGTCTCTCTGCGACTGCCTTAGTACTCTTGCGTCAGCGACGATCAGCCCATACGTCGTGCTGGTCCGAAAAAAAATTTTAAAATTATCGATACAGATTATCGAACACGCCTTCAAGAGACTCGAAAGTGGTAATTCGCTCGAACGTAACGCAAGCAAACCGAAAAATGCACGCTTTCAGCAGCTAGTTTTTTTTTTTTTTAATGCAGCAAAACGCATGGCTTCCTGTGACCTGAAACGGGCATAACGTGGGTGGCAAAGGCGTCGCTTCATTAAGCAGCAAATTCGGCTCACGTGTAACACTTTATGCACTGCGGCCTCATGCAATCGCAGAGGTTACGATTGTCTGCAGGCCCCGCGATCCTCCGCGTGTGGTCGTGGGGTGCTTGTCTTTTGTTATAAACGGATGCTGGCATTTCACGTGACAACTGACACAGGACCGCCAGGACAGCGCTATCTTCAAGGCACTGCCTTGCCTCATAGTTCGCGGTCTTAAGCCTAACTTCGACTGTCTTTCGCGCCAGCTGTCCCTTCTAACGAAATCGTCACGGTGTCGTTTTTATCCGCAATACTTATGCTATATGGACGCAACACTGGTCGCCATGAGTGGCCGTCGCGTTGTAGATGCCGTTGCAAAGCGAGCTCAGATAGAGAAAGGGAAAAAGCCCTTAAAAACGCATTCGCTCAAGGCGTAGTTAAGCTTGCATGTCTCATTTTGTAATATTTTTTTTTTTTGTATAGGTCGTTGTGGCTGCATCTGAGATGCGCCTGTGATACAATTTAGAAATGAAACCTCGTTTGTTTTTTTCTATTCATAGCCTCAACTTGAGAATGTGATATGCAATAACATGCCGCAGCTCGTGCGCACTGTTTAATCGGAACTCTGGAGATGCTTGCATGATAACTAAAGCGGAGTGGTCACAATAGGGTTGAAGACCACCTGTTGTTTTCACACTTGCTCCAACAACAAATGCGAATACATTTCACGCTGCACAGAAATTGCGTTTGTCGCTAAGACTGAAAGCGCAAATTGGTCGAAGCTGCTAGCTGGGTAGCATACGTGAGGCATGCTGCAATGAATTATGCTGCAAACGCTATTGCGAAAGTAAATCAGCGCCGTGTCACTCTGCTTTGCTTTTCTTTGGCACCAGCAAATCCGCCGCTACAACATTGATCTGATAAGACGCAGCAAAAATGAACACGTGCACAACTGGTACGCCATTCTGTTACCATAAATCTCTTAGATAGGAAGGCAGCAAAATAAAGGGCTTAAGATAGTTCAACGGCATGTTCGTCTTTCTTTTCCTTAAATTCTTCAAAGGTTTCTGTTTTAAAAGAAACAAGGTCCAGTGGACGTTCTATGTCCAGAGACCCATAGCAATTTCATCACCTTTGCTGGTATCGAGCTAAAGAAACAAATTTTAGCTGTCACGTGATCCATGCGCTGTTGTACTTATTCCATTTCGGCACTTGTGCTTGGTAGCCCTTCCTTCTCTTCGCCGTCGGAATCTGTGACGCACTGTGACGCAGACTACGTCGTCACTTGTCCAGATTTGAATCTTCGCGCTTCTTGTCATATCGGCAAACATGGGGAACTATACACGAGATCTGTTGAAAACGACTTATTAAGGTGCGTATGACACACACCCTGCCACCGCTTCGAAATCGACACGTCCGGTAAAATAGCTTTTCTTTTTTCTTTTGCTTCTTTCCACCTCCTTCCTTTTCTTCGGATGCGCGACGAATAAGTGAAAACTTCCTCACCGAACTGCAATGTACATATGTATCTAACGAATTGCGCGCGGCTCGCCTGGACGACGTTAAGTGTGTGTCCGACTCTAAGTTGTCTGTCAATCATGGCTCACGTGATTCCACTCTCCCCACGTCGCGATTGCAGGCGGCGGGATGCCCGTAATAAGAAAAAAAAAATCTTGTGCATGGCGAGAACTTCGAGTGGTGCAGAGATGTTGTATCTTCGAAGAAGATCGTGCATGCCTCCGGGGGATAACTGCGTTATACATAAAACTAAGCAATCTCTTGATAACATGTGATCAGTTCTTTTCCTTATTTTTTTTATCGCCTCGCCTGCGTGCTCGTTGGCGGAAGCTGTGTCTCTGCTCAAAAGAAGAGGCAAACAAAGCAAGAAAGAAAAAAAAAAAAGCTTACTCTGGCGCCTGTATACAGTAAAGCGGTCAGCCACAGGAAATGTATTTCGGAAGCACGTCTCCTTATTGGGGAGCCGGAAGGAAAAATGGGAGTTGGCGGTGGCGCAGCGTCAGAACGCTCATGTGGGCGCTCGCGTGGTGCCATGTGGGTCGAAACGCCGTCCCACGTGGTTACCGGCTACAAATGAAACCACGTTGCGTGTATTTGCAGCGACTGTGGTTGCCGCGCGGTGCGCTCATTGAACGCCTGGCGCCAGCCCCGACGCTGCGGATAAAAATATTGGTCGGAGGCGGCATTTCTTGTGGCTGCCGCTTAAAGCGTATCGTCGACCGTCGACGACCGCTGGCACCCGGAGCATTTTTTTTTTCTTTTTTGTACCTCCCTCGTTGCTGTCTCGTCCGGCCGGCGACCACGGGCGGCGCCTCACAAATGCAATACGACCACCGCGTTCCTGCGTTTCTTCACGCGGGCCCCGCAAGTGTTGTTCTTTCTTGTTATATTCTATGTTGTGTGGAAACCGAGAGAGACATCTTTTTCCATTCATGATGTGATGTCCCACAAACTTCCCCGCCCCCCAGTTTCAATCATTAAGGTAAGCATTTAATAAACTGCCTGGCTTACGAACCACTGCCTCTCTTCTCTATCATGGTGCCAGTGAGTGAGTGAGTGAGTGAGTGAGTGAGTGAGTGAGTGAGTGAGTGAGTGAGTGAGTGAGTGAGTGAGTGAGTGAGTGAGTGAGTGAGTGAGTGAGTTCCATTCATTGTGCTTGCACGACATGCCGTGTTTGCTTGCTTCACACTGCTGGTTTTTAGCCGGCGAAAAATTTCGTGGTGCAGACAATGCCAAAGGATAGGAGTCCTTACAAAATAAAAGTTTAAGTACAGGAACAAAGATTATAAGGCGACAAGCGCTGGTGTTGTCGACATCCGTCAACATATACGTGCGTTCACACGAGTAGCACGATAAATCATAGTGCTACAAAGTAAGAGCTACATGGCTACTAAGGCAGTAAATTTTATATTTCGGAATGGCGTATTATGAGTGATTCGCCGAAAGGTACAATTTGCGACTAGTGGTCTGAGCATGGTTACTCGTAGTGCGGAAATAAATACAACCTAGAAGACTCGCCTAACTTCAGCCTCAGCGGCAGAGACGGCTGATACTGGGCTTGGAATTTCCTTGTGCATTACTTACACATCATGGCGTTCTACATCTGCGCTAATCACTTCTTGCAGGGTTCGCGTCTGTTTACTCACGAACGATAGAGTTATGGCAGGCTTCGTCGGTAGTGAGTCATCTACGATACCTGTATAATTGATATACCGCAGGCTCGAAGGTTTATAGCAGGTGTGAGGGATTAGAAAAGAGGAGAAATTACAAAACATAGGAACACTCGAAGGATAGTGGTTGGCGATACACAGGGGAAAATCGGCAACTGGTAAATGTCGAATATGACCGTTAAGGCAATCCACGTACAGCTGTACGGCCTGGTTTCAAGACATGCGTTTGAACGCGTGAGTGCGGTGATGAAAAGAAGACGTATTCAGCTGATGGTAACGCCCGACGGGTGAAGGTCTGGCGGATGTGATACAGCTGCTAAGTATAGAGGAAGTCGAGCAGAGTTAAGCAAAGGTACAAAGAGAGAGGTCAAATTTCAGCGGGACTACAGATACCTGATAACATTATCGTAGCAGTACCGTATAGGCTTCACAGAAAGCGTGCGTTGTGCGCATTATAGTATAGGCGTTGTCTTTGTTGGTATGTGGTACTGACAAATAAAGTAAAAGTAATTGAAATCGCGCGCACTAAAAATGAAGATTCTAAGAAGACAGGTCAGGTAAGTGGCGGGGTCTAGAGGGAGTGGCCCTGTGCGAGCTGCTCAGATCAAGAGGAGAGGAGAAAGAAGATACGCTGGAAGCAGGGTCAAGCCGAATAAAGGTAAGTGACGACAACATCCGGCGCCAAAAATAGTAAGGGCATGTGCGCTTTATCTTCCGTTATAAACGAAAAAAAAAAGAGAGAGAGAGAGATGAAATGTCGCTGAGCAATGCAATAATGACTGCAGCAGCATAGTATATAAAAGTCATAGTATACACCAGGTGTCGTATCCGACCGCGCGTCGTGCAGGAACACATCGAACTGTCGAGAAAAACAAACAAACAGACAGACAGACAAACAAACAAACAAACAAACAAACAAACAAACAAAACAAAACAAAACAACACTTCTGTACATCTGTACATACTCAACGGCCTATCGCATCGTACATGTAATGGAAACACTATAACCAAAACACTAATCAAAGCCGCTCCGGCTTGCGCATGCGCTCAGCGCATTCCTTGTTAATGATGCGATCATATTGTCGCCTTCACTTTAAGGGGCCGCGCTGGACAGTGTTATCAGGACGTTGCAACGACACCACGCGGGAAGTAACGCTAGCGACTTGATTTCATGTCCGACAAGTTTCACTGGGTGATCACCCATTGCGATTGTCTTCCGCTGGCGGCGCCCCCCTACTCAGTAACAAAAATAGAAAAAAAAAAACTTAGTTTTGAGTGGCTCGCCTGAGCCGTGCGTCTACGTGCCTCTGGGCCTTCTGGGCTAGCTCAAGGCTTCGCGTGCTGATGACGCGGCGTTACGGAGCTGCGCTGGAGAAGCCGTGAGTACGCATGTGTTCCACGTATAATACTTGTTGTTACGCGAATAAGTGTGCAGTTTCTGCAACGTTAGAGAGTCAAAATAAGTCATTCGCGAGAGAGCGTGCTTTGCCGCCTTCAGGCTACTGGGTGTCGATTTCGCCTCGAATTGAAACCTGTGGGTTCAATGGAATCTCTTAATCGTGTCCGTTCGAGGCGGGCTCAGAAATTAACTATCATCGCACACCTTCACTGAAGAACCGCGGCCATTCCGCTGTACGATGGTGAATGAACAGCGAAGCTTCATTACGGATGGTGTGTTAGTGTCTCCTTTGAATGTAGCCTATAGGCTCCCTCAAAGTTGTTCGATTTAGCGGCAGGACATCTGCTTCTTTTGATTGCGTTGTGCAGTTTGCGACGTACGTGACCTTGCATAGCTGTTGTGTCACATATCTCACAGCTGACTGCTTATTTTCGCTGTTCCTGGATTCGTAAAAATCCGGCAGATCCCACGCTTTGTGAAAATCGGTGTCGTGCGAAGCAGTCGGCGAGAAAATTGCCTATGACGAGTTGTTTGGAAGTCATTGAACGAAGTTCGTCGAAGAATATGGACGTATGTCCAAGATGCATGAGTGGGTGTGTATAAATTATTAACATGGGCTAAACAGGAACGTCGGCAGCACCGTCGCGACCGAATTGTAGCTCACGGTACGACGTAAAGTTGCCACTCAGGTTAGTGCACTGACGTGTGTTTCGTCTACGAAGTGCGCGCTACTATGAGGTGATGTGCGTATCGTAAGCGTCGTACCTTGAAGTGTTCCGACGTAATGGTGTTGGTCTTTTATTGCCATATGTGCCTCTGTCACGATCTGGGCAAATACGGCCGCATATGGACGTGGGTCATATATAGCCACACATGCCCAGTTCCTCATATCGCCATATATGACATTTTTGTAAGGGCCAGCAGCACCTCGTACGACGCACCGTCAAGCCCACCGTCTAACCTATAGTACGAGATTCAAGTTCAGTGGTTGATAAGAATATGGGCACAGTTGTGAGCCTTTCAACATAATGACACGTGATCATTCAGAAATGAGAATTTGTGAAGGGCTGTTCGCATCGGAAAGAATCCGATCGAACAGAAAAGCCTGTGTTCTTAAAGGAAAGCTGTTTGGGCGATCCGGCTTTGCTAGCTGAATTTTTTCGTTTAAGGGCGCTGATTTATTGCATCTAACGATGGTATTCGATGCTTGCTGATTCGTTGTGTAGTTCTGCAGGGAACAGAGAGAGCCAGCGGTCCACCTGTAGGGGGGCATCAGAGGGTATTACATATGAACCTGAGGTACCCCGTGTCCCTACAAACGCACTGATTACATGCGTGCTTGATATCCCGGCCTTGGCAGCTGCATTTCGATGGAGGCGAAATGCTGAGGCCCCTGTATTGTGCGATGTCGGTGCACGTTGAAGAACCCCAGGTGGTCGAAATTTCCAGAGACCTCCACTGCGGCGTCTCTCATAATCACATGACCCCATAAACCAAAACGCAAAACCCCAGAAATCAACCAAGCATGAGGGCTTGTCTTTGGCCATTGTCCACATATCGACAAAACCACATCACGCGTCATGGCAAAGACGTCGTGAAGAGGTACAACGCAAATTCACACTTCCTCGAGTAAGTGCATTCTTCATCAAGCATTGCAGCTTTGTTATAATGTCTAAAGCTTTAGTGGTGAGGGGCCAGTGCTATTCGTTCCTTGGCGCGTGGACGACCCTTCATGCAAATAGGGGCTATAAAACAGGCCACGCCTTCCTCGACGGTAGGTACAGCATTTCCTTCTGGGATGTCACCATCAAAATTTTTCAAGCTCTTCCGTTGCCCCGAACCTTAAGCGAAGACCAGCAGCTGACTGACCCCAAGTGACCACAGTGGACGATGGTCGCCGCCAACGCGAAGCCCGTTGTGTCAGGCACATTCGCACATTAAAATCTGGCAACCGCGGGCTTCGCTTCCCGGTGAAACCCGTGCCTTGCGGGACGAACTGTGCTCGTTGGTGCCCGGAGCATATATTAATAATACTTCCACAGCCGTCCGCCACGCTTCCATTTGCCATCATTACTCGGGGGAACCATAGCGCACGGCTCACGCTCGGCATGTCGACTTTCGCTGTCGCCTACATAACGCCCACGGATTAGGCGCGTCCGAAGACAACCCGCGCGTTGCCCGAAGTAGATTACTGCCTGGCAGTTCGCTCAAGCGACATTGTCTTCAGTGTGCCATCCTTTAGCTGCAGGCTGAAGGGATGCGGGGGCGAAGTCCTTGCCTCGTAGCGGAAGATATGGCATCGTCGCATGAAACGGAACTCGTCGCCATTGTTTCGAGAAGAGCTGCCATTTGGCCGTCGCAACGTGGCCCCCGAGGGAGAAGTATAGCTAAAAGTGAAGCGGGGAATGTGGCTGTTTTCAGCCGCTAATTAATTGGCGCGTTATGCATTCAACGACGGTGTTGTCCCCATGAGGAGTGCGCGTTGGCTAAGGGAAGTGTCCTTGGCCTGTTGTTGTAACGTGCTTCGGGCCGTTGTGGGTGAGAACTTTCTCTCGCCATTACAGCCCGCAACGGACCGAGCGCTTGCAAGCTGTCATGTTCTTCAGAGCCGAAATGCGTGAACGGCCTAGTGACATGGACTGCTGCACTGGTTGGTTGGTGTTTCTCTAATCCTTCAATATTCTTTCATAGCCGAAGCGGTGTACTCCCTCTATGTTCCTATAACACATATCTCGAGTCTCCTTGTACAGGGGCGCTGTGCGAACGAATTCCAATCACCACTGCGCGAATACAAATCATCCTGCCTCATTGCATAAGTACAATAGAATTATCCCGTGCTTGAAAACCGAGGATTCGACGTCTAAAAACGGCACGGCCAGTGCGTGAGCAATGAGGTGCGTTGCATAAAGGAGTCGCTTCGGATTAACTTGAGCCTTCCGCGATTCCTGAAGATGCAGCCCGAGTCGCGCGATGGCTTTTGCATTCCGTCCTCATTTGGAATGTAGGTGTATACCAAAGCCCGGAAATGAGTCCGGTATCTCGTGCTCAATACCGGGACGCTGCAGTGATTGTGAAGCGGCGGCTCTGGTCTGCGAACCGTTCCGATGAAGCTCATCAGGCACGTACCGTAAAACTAGTCGTTACGCATCTCCACTTTCGTACTCTTCCCTTCGCTAACATTTCCCTATTCCCATTGTAGAAAACTAGGCCAAATGCGTGAAAGGATAGCTCCTCCGCCAGACGTACACTCTAAACACTGTAACGTGTAGTTTATTTTATACGTACCCAAAAAATGTGAAAATGTGCTCCTTTACTAAAGGTTAATGTGTTTTAACCTTTAGTAAAGGAGCATAGTTTCAGATTTTTGTGTACCCATAAAATAAACTAAAGGTTACCGTATTTAGAGTGTACCTCTCACTCGCTCTCCAACTTGTCTCAGTCTCACCGTCTGAGAAAACTATCACCAGCGGACTCTGCCCAGCGTAGCGCCTGTTATGACCATGCACTCTTAGTATGTGTGTTTTTACGTAAAGCACAGCACTTTGTTCTGCTCATGCGATCAATGATGCATGCGGTGCATCTGCATATTAACGATGACAAAATCTGCATCCTGTTGATGGGTGTGTGCGTTCGTGAGCACACTGATGAAACCAAGGGTCGATTTTGCGGTGTAGGACAGGAATGGTATCAACAGGTGAGACGGTGGTTTATATCTATAAAGGAAGCATCGAGAGTATAGGGGGCTTGCATATGACTTGACACCGCTTT
The DNA here is from genome assembly GCA_013339685.2 of Hyalomma asiaticum. NCBI lineage: Eukaryota > Metazoa > Arthropoda > Arachnida > Ixodida > Ixodidae > Hyalomma > Hyalomma asiaticum. The sequence continues at coordinate 92,927,104 of CM023486.1, read as the reverse complement.
GAAGTTTCAGCACTAATACCCGTGACGCTACAGATCTTTGACGGCGTCTGCTAAGGCCTATACGTAACTATTTATCGATAAGGAAGACATACATTGTGTTCTAACGAAGCCAGAGACTTAAGACTGGGAGTTTCAGTACATCTGATGGAGCGAATTTGGACAGAATTCGTAAAAATAAAAGAAAGAAAAAGGAAACGGGCCTTCTGATGTCACGAAGCCGAAGTTCGGGCGCGAATTTCAAAACTGAAGTTTGGCATTCATTTTGTCTTTTAATATTTAACATAAAATTGCGAAATTAACGACAATCGAGCTCACTTCACATTTTCGCTTTAGTATCCCTTTAAGGAATCTCAAGTGGTCAGTTTCCAGAACCTTCCGCTACGGCTCTACTCTTCCTTGCACGATTTCATTCCCTTTCCATTACCCGTGGACGCTGAGCCGTGCCCCAGAATAAGGCTGCGGAAAATAGCGTCGAACCGAACCACAATTATTCAGTAGCTGTGTTCTCCGAATTCAGACCACTTGTGTATGAATGACAAGCCTGGCTCGTTGAATCGTCGGTTATAGCACGGGTTCCCACCGAGTTGTGCAGTTTAGGTATACCAACGCTCTACTGGTGCCTTTTCTTCCTACAGATCTGTTGCTTACTGTTTTTATTTTTATTGGTGTTAAAGACATGTGGGTAGCCTGTTCTACATAAAAAGAAGCACCTTCGCTACTCGCAGCAGCCCCATAATTCTATAGATATGCGTGTAACGCGCCGCCACCTTCCAACCTGTGACAGCATATACTTAACAATGAAGAACTGCGCGGAATAAACAGAGACAGGGAAGACAAACGCACTGCGCTTGTGCGTGTGTCTTCCTTGTCTTCGTTTATTCCATGCAGTTTTTCATTGTCAAGGATTACCTGGTGGCCCAGCGTTCAATCCTTCTAGATCATTTACTTAAGATGAAGTGGTTTTACGAGCCAGAATGATGGTAATTACGTAGCACGTCATAGTTGGTGACTTCGGACTCATTTTGATCACCTGGAATTCTTGGACGTGCGCGTAAATACATGTACTTGGTTGTAGTTGCAGCTTGCCCCCATCGAAATGCGGCCGTCCTGGCCGAAAATTGAACCCGCCTCCTCAAGCTACTGCGAATCTTAGAGTGAATGCTACGTTAACACGGTGTGTCTAAAATACAAGATAATAAGAAAATGCTAACACAATACACGACACCCCAATTCAAAGGTATCTGAGAAACTAGACGGTGAGAAATGTATTTTGTTTCGTTCAACATACCCTGACAATTCGAAGCATATCGCTCAAATAAACCGGCGCTGCATTATTAAAGGGCTTTGTAACGTCCAAAGCCAACAAAGGGCCGAATTCGCAATTTCTGTTCGCCTTCAAGAGAAGTCGCTCTTCAAAATTTGCATAAGAATGCCACGCCTCTCCTTTCTCTTGAGAACATCGCCACGAACACAGAAAAAGGTCACTCCTCGGAACTGCTAGGTGGGGCGGCTGTTTACGAAATAGCTCTGAAACTCGGAGTGTTAAAAAAAAGAAAAGAAGAAAAAGGGGTGGGGGGTATAATTCAATTTCAATGTCACCTCTTGCGCCTTACTGTCTTACAAATTGTACATGCACAGTTCTGTCGTAGCTGCACGCGTTGTGTGTGTGTGTGTGTGTGTGTGTGTGTGTGTGTGTGTGTGTGTGTGTGTGTGTGAGTGTATGTGTGTGTGCGTGCGTGCGCGAGTGTGTGTGCGTGCGTGAGTGTGTGTGTGTGTGTGTGTGTGTGTGTGTGTGTGTGTGTGTGTGTGTGTGTGTGTGTGTGTGTGTGTGTGTGTGTGTGTGTGTTCTTGAAATTCCTTTTCATTGGCCAGTCCAAAAATCTGTCCAACCAGTCGCGATGCTGGTCACATCATTAGTGAAAGGTTTCGGGCAAACGAAACAGATGCTTACGAAAGCAAACGTCACAAGGATTCTCGCTAACGTCATATTGGTGGCTGTCAGGTTAATTCGCCTCTTGAAATGCCAGCGACGACGTTAACAAAGTACCTTACAAAAATGCATTCCTCTATCGGGAATCTTGGTGATTTAATTGACGATAAATTACTTGTCTGCAGGGAGAAGGGCGTGTTCAAGTGTTCAGTCCCGAACGACTCGGTGAGAGAGGAGACGTTGAAACACAAGGGTACAGTATCAGAGTAAATGCCCGGATCAAGTGACTGTTGCACAACAATTGTCAGTCGTATAAGCGTACCACACCCAGCGATCACAACCCGACCTACCCTGGTACAGGGACGTGTCGGACCATATGACGGACACAGAATCGGAGCGTCTTCCATCCACTGTCCTGTCTCCTAAGCTTCACGCTCTCAAAGATGCTCCCCTACCAATTAGCTGGCAGTTGGTAAGGAAGATCCTAATTCAGATACAGATTCGAGTTCCGTACAAGCACGCTTCGCTTTTACGCGCCTTAGACTTTATCTATATTCGGACAACATTGGAAAATCTCGACTGTTTTTCAGCTTCTTTAAAAAAGCGTGAGGCCCAACATATTAGTCTCCGTCATTAATACAACAACCTACGATTGCTTCCGGCGTGACTACCGTTCGTGTATTTAATGTAGTTTCGAAGGTGCACCACACAGGGGCAGTTTTCTGTTGTTTGTCATCCACACAGTGTTCAGAAGCAAGGTGACAATTTGGGCGAGTCGTTTACACTTCATCGTTTCAGCGCTAGTGTCGTTTTCCTTCTTCTCCGTCCTTGTGTGTTGGAGCTGTTTCTACAATGACAGCGTTCAGTTCCATTTAAAAACGTTTAGTTCTGAACTGTAGTGCTATATCAAACGATGTGAATTGATTGCGTTGTTATTCGATGATTTGGCATAGCAGTAACCACTCTTGGATATCGGCCACTGATGGGACAACACAGTTCCGTATGAAATTTTCTAAAGTATAGTAAATGTTAAAAAAATAGGATAAAATAAGGCGAAACAAGAATAGCAAATTATCATCGTAAGGACCAAGAAGTAAAATGTCACACCATGTCCGCCAACAGTAGCTACAAATATTTAATTTTAAAAAGAACTTGTAAGAAAAATTAACGCGGGGAAGGTAAATGTTGACATGGAGGTCGCTTCCATTAAGAGCACTCCTCGAAACCATCGCATAGCTTTGCTTCCAAATGAGAAAACGTTCGATTACGCATTTCATATTCGAAAGTCGCTGTTCTGAAATTAACTGCGTTTAATTCAATTCGAAATTTCTGCTCTTCGAGTACCTTTTGATCTCAATACTTCTCTGCCGATTTCAGATATGTTACAACAATTCTTATTCGTTGTTTGCGTCCCCTTCCCTTTCGTTATTTCATAGCTTGGGCCTCGCTGCGGCAGACTTGGTGCCTTAGGTAGCATGCGAGGGCTTATTGGGTAGCAGCCATCTCATCAAAGTTCACGCCTCCTGGCAAGAAAGTGTGTTCCACACACGCCGCTTGGCCATGAGTGGCGCTGCCTAACACTCCCAGGATAATACGTACATAAATACACAATAAAGTGGACGGGGGGACGACCGCCTTCATAGCTCAGTTGGTAGAGCATCGGACGCGACATCCGAAGGTCGTGGGTTTGGTTCCCACCGAAGGCAAGGTTTGTCTTTTCGTCCACTTTAATTCCTTTCTACTTTCTCCACAATTACAATACCACAAGTAACTTCCCCTATGCTTTCCTAGGCTTCATTGCCTGTTTGCTCATTAAGTTGTTTCTAACAAATAAAGAACGAGCCCTTGACCCCTTCCCTTTCGTTCATCGTTGTTTAGTTTCTTGGTTGTTTCATTTACTTATTGGTGTTAAGTCTGTGTTCGCCTTTCTTTCTAGAAATGCTCTCTTCGCACGAGCCATCTCGATGGTCAGTTGTGTGTGCAGAAGTGACTGACACATGCATGGGAACATCGCTCATTAACGACAATTCCTGCTGAATTGTCACAGTATTTCGTCGACTACAGTAATTTTACATCGACGCGGGAGTTCGATCTGGAAGCGTCGTCGAAAACCAAGGACAACTTATTTATTCATTCGCAACCAACGTTTCGAGAGTGGTCCTCCGTTCATCAAAATCAAAAATCAACCGACGAACCAATGATGAAGAAAGGAGCGCTCTCAAAACATTGGTTCCTAATGAACAAATCAGGTCGTTTTTGTTTTCGACAACGTTTCCACTATAGCCATGACATCATTTCTTTCTCAAAACACACACACACACACACACACACACACACACACACACACACACACACACACACACACACACACACACACACACACACACACACACACACAAAACAGGTGACCCCATCCCCCCGCGTTTTTCTCTTTTTAATGTTCCATTTAGTGACAAACCCATTTTGAGTAATGACGCAGCTTACGTCTCATTTCATGACGCCGACTATCGACGGTGCAGCCCACACTACACGCACAAACAGTCGTCATGAGAAAGTAAAGAGCACGTGTTGTATTCAGCTACTTCTGTTTCCGCACTGTTTTTATTCAGGGAAGGCAGGCAGCATCAATACGGCAAATGGCTGAACTATGCACAGAACCGGAACTGTGCACACTGCACGTCATCGGCATTCAATAACGGGATATGTCCTGCGCGACCTGTAGGGCGTGTTCTTTTAGGGGCGAAGCTCCTTAAGGTTTGCGTCTGTCCGTCCGTTGTAGTAGCGCGTTACCTGCTGGGAACGCGCTACTAGGAGGGCGCGTGTGGGAGGCGCGCGAGCTCTCTCACTCTTCCATCTGCTGCCTTGTGAGAGAGAGAGAGAGAGAGAGAGAGAGAGCGAAAGGCGCGCGTTGATTATGGAAACGCTTTTTCTTCGTGAACGCTCTATACCAGCTCGCAAAGAAGGAGAACGCGCCCTCACCCGCGAGAGACAAGCTTGACGCAGGCAGCGTCTTCTAGCGAGTTTCTTGATGGAAAAATACCGACTGCTCGCGCTGGAGAACCGTTCACCGGTCACCCATATATATATATATATATATATATATATATATATATACTGGATCTTATACTATATATATATGAAGTGCCGGTGGGAGATTTCACTTGTGCGTAGTTGAACCATAAGGATTCGTAGCGTGCGCGTTAACTAAATTAATCCGGTACTCGGCACGATCTACGATGAACCTCCGGAGCTTCGCCCACTCATCATCATTCACTCCGTGGATATGCTGTGGATTTTTTGGTTACATTCATTACTTTCTCTTAATGAATGGCGGTAATGCAATAATTGACATGGCACTCCTAATGCAGTATAACTGTTCTCGTGCTCTCTGCAGCTGAAAAGGGTTACGGTAATTAGTTTCGTGATCCTTTGCTTCCCGTCTTGTCCTTCGCAAACAGCTCTCGTAGGTGGAATGAAGCCCGTCACACGACACAGTACAGACAGTTACAAACATTTCATGTACTCCAGGGTTACAGAACATATCATGGAAGTAGTCACGTGATCCCGCACGCTTTATGGAGGATAGTTGTCCATGCACAAGGAGCAAAACCGAATAGGCCGCTCACGCAAACTTGTTTATTGCTCCGTGCTGGTTACACCACTGGCGGTTCTATTTTTTTTTCTGTTCTTGTAGCTTATCATTAGCTCATACCGATTTCGATAGAACGGCCAAGCAGGAAGTGGTTTTACGTTTTGCAATCATGTTATAGCTTTTCAAACGTTTTAAAACTGCGTGAGAAGACGGGGACATAAAAAGAAACACACAGGACACCACGAGCCCAGACTGCCAACTGTTTATTTCTGTGAAGCAAGCAACCAATATTTCAAGCAGGAACCTGGACACGCGGCCACACTGTCAATCACGCATGTGCCAATAAAATACAAGATTCTTCTGAGTATTTATACAAAAACCAAGATTGCAATTACCGGGAAACGTAAGCCGTTATTACAATACATCCAAAAACAGAGCTAAACATAGCCTCCGGGTATAGAAGAGGCTATGAGCGAAGTCACGCGAGCCAATTGATAGAAAAAAGATTACAGATGTGACATAACAAATAACCGTGCAATCTATAAACCAACTAGCCCGCCAGATCGTTATACTGAAGTCATGTTATAGCTATAGCAAATATATCGACGCTCTAAGCACATGTTCGCCGTCGGCGTCATGTTCCTTCAAAGTGTGTGTGAGCGTGCGTGTGTGTGACAGAGAGAGGAGTGGGTCACCTGTTTTTCATTGGATGCAGTTTAGCGGCACCTCGGAGGAGTTATTGTCAGCAGCAGGAACACTAATGAATCGTGTAGTATTGTGTACTGCGCAACAGTGTCTGTGCACGTTAGAGGATTTCAGGTAGTCAAAATTTCCAGAAGCCTCCACTACATCGTTTCTCATAATCATATCCCGGTCTTGGGACGTAAAACCCCATCAAATCAATCAATCAATCAATGGAAGCGTAGCATGGAGAAGTGCTGCGGCGACAAATACACCGTTAATTCACCCACGACGCCTGAAGCAGCACTCGTTCGGAGTGTTAATATATAACCGCGTGTCATCATGTTTATTATGTTATGGCAGTGGAACTTAACGGCGTTACGTTTCTTGTTCAGCGCCTCCGCTTCACCGCAAGATGGGCGTGTTATGAAAAAAAAAATCTGGGATAATATGTTATATGGCAGACACCAACCTTTTATTTATGCAAGTTCGTGTATGGGCGTGTTTTCACGTGTTCGTGTGCATATTTGTACGAGCTGTAAATATTTTGGGAAGGAAGGTTGAAACAAATACAGCGCGCAACTGGCGGGACGAAGTATTTCTTGCCATAATGTATCACCAATTAGCCCGTCTTTCTGTCCTGCTGCCCCGCCGAGATGGTCTAGTGGCTACGGCACTCGGCTGCTGCTCGAAAGGTCGCGTAGTCGAATCCCGATCGCGGCGACTGCATTTCGATGGAGGCGAAATATTGCGGACCCTGTATTGTGCGACGTCAGTGCACGCTAAAGAACCCCAGGAGGTCGACATTTATGCAGCCCTCCACTGCGGCGTCTCTCATAACCATATCGTGGTTTTGGGGAGTCAAACCCCAGAATTCAATCAGTATTATATCACAGCATAAGGCAAGTAACGGCAAATAGTAAGGGCTATCATGGAGGAGCACGTGGTCGGGCCCCTGCAAACGCATTCCAAAGAGATCCTGCACAAGGATGCGGATGCGAACGGCAGGGCCGCGAGAACGTTTTGATCGCCAGTTAAAAGCGTGCAGTACACCGGTATGTTTGCACGAGCTCCAACAGCGTCGCCTAGCGCGTTGTTGAAGATGTATCGTGACGGCGTTTCCTGGCGACAAGTCGTACTACTGTCACGGCCATTGTTCGCCGCCATCGTGCGTGCGTGCACTACCCATGCTTACCCGTACAGGCCTAGCCTGCAACTTGCGTAAACACCAAAGATCAGTCATTTTTTGGTGAGGTCAGTGGATCGCATATGAAGTCATTCCAGAATATTCGAACATCTCGAATACCTCATTTTCGAATCGAACGCGAACATTGAAAATGTAATATTCGACGATTATTCGAAGCATTCGAACATTCGCACACACGTAGTAATAATCTAACACCTCTATATATACGCAGCCGGTAGCGAGAAAGGTGTGCAAAATGCGCTTCCTTGAATAGGGATATTATTGAAAAGTAAGGCGGGGGGGTGGGGGGGGGAATTAAAAGCTACAGGGAGGTTGTGCAGGAGGTCGGTGGAAAGTGCGCGATAATTCCAATCGGAAGAACAACAACTGATGCACCTTACGCGTTGTGCCAGCGATTACAAAAGTGCGTTCTCATCAGGATCAAACATAAGTCCAAAGCTGATTAACGCCTAAAGAAGAAACTTAGCTGTGAGTTATTTTTTACCACCAACGTCCATCGCGCTTATACGCTAGACCATGCATATGGAGTACACCGTACATCGGAAGATATGTACGCTTGAACATAATAGTGTATGTTGTTATACGAAGGAAGATTTATAATAGTATTCATATTGAACTTACGAAAACTCCTCACGACGGTACTTCGTTCACCATGCATGAGTTATGACACACGCTACACCACCAATATAGTATGTCTAGCTATGTAGCATCACTCTGCATTCAAGGAACAAAAAGATTTCGGGGGAGTAAAAATCGAAGTATCACATCGCATTGTGGACGAATCAAAAGAACAGGCCAGGTAGGCAGCAGGATTTATACTAAGGTAAACACAATATAATGAGGGACGCCCTTTAATTTCGCGCACTTTTCTTCCAAGTTGTTCGAATCACTTCGGCGTGGATTACTAGCGCCACCACCACGTAGGCATCTCAGCCAACAACAACGCGCGGGTAATATGGACCGCGTTTCAACACGATGCGATGGCCTCCTCAGTAAACACGCCTTCATGTCGAGTAATTCGGTAGTTCAGTGCAACGTGAGGGTGTGTATGCAAATGTCGTTCGTTATGACGCTCTCTGACCAGATAAGTTCGCTAGTCGTCCTTTAAAGTATATACCGAGGGTGTTCCATGTGCCAAAATGTACTCAAAAGCCTATTAAACTGGTTGATTATTACATACAGTATATCTATATTTCGGACATATTGTAAATATATCTGTGGGCCCGTCAAGGGGACATGGTAAGGTGATGAGCCAGTGCCATCCCACAATATTGCAACCACCTGAACTCATAGCTCAAAACTGATGCATTGCCTTGGGGCTACGTTGACCGTCATTCCTTCCAAATAAGCTAGCAAGAGATGCGCAGCATGCTTATAGACTAGATGCATGTATTTGATGCGAACTATGTATGATCGAAAAAAAAAAAACACTCCTAAAGAAGGCGACGATCCTCGTAGCCGCTGCCTCGGATCATCCGCCCATCTGCTTGCGCTCGTAGAGGATGCCGTGACACTGCGGGCACACGTGGTACAGGTCCTTGAAGTAGTCCGCGTACAACGGCACCCAGAAAAAGCAGCAGCTGTCGCGAGCGAAAGAGCAAAGGCACACAGCAACGTGACGTTCATGCAAATTTCTTTTCTCCTACCACGCGTTTATCGAATCATTCAATAAAAAAAAAAAGGAACACTCAAGTTGGCGTATATGTGTATGTGCGAGAACATCGTCGGATTGAAATTGAAGATTAATATTTGGCAGGGGACTTTCTCTCTTGGCAAGGTACAAATAAAAAACAATCATCACCAACCGAAGTACACGGCAAGCGCTGAAATTCCGACGTTTCTGATCCATCCCGGAGGTACTTTCCTTGGGAGTGGATGGGGCCAGAACAGCGCGAAGGCTGAATCGCTCTCCCGGAACTTTCCTCACTGTGTACTCGCACGGACTGCACTCCACGGCGAGGCGCTTTATGCGTGATCTCCGCGCTAACGAGTAAAGAACACCGCTGCAAAGTGGCCCCAGTCACACCTGAGGAAGGAACCGCCGGGCTGGTTCCGAAACGCTGGGCACTTCTCCATTTGTACTTAACCTGGTGTACGCTAATTTATTTATCATTTTGGATCGAAATCGAACGTAGACAGCCTTGGTTTTACTGCCCCACAACCACAAATCCCACACATCAAATCAAAAACCTCCTCCCACTATAATGCCTCTTAGTGGCGAGTACAATAAAACAAATAACTAATAAAATTTTCCAAACATTATCCACCCCTTACGATCAAGTGCCTCAAGTGCCAATGTTAGCTATAAGTAGCCAAAATTGCCCGCACATCCAATAGCTAACATCCAGCGCTATTCTGCATTACACATAACTTTGAGAAACTTTGAAAAATCACGCAACATCGCCTCACTCACCAAACAATGGAGGCGCAGGTGCAACAGGCCATACATTTCGCGAAGCGGCCATTCTCGAGCTCGATCCTGGTCTTGACCCGTCTAAAGCACTGGGGACAAGTGAGCACCACCGGCACGTCGCCGAAGTCCGGCAGCTTCTCCGGCGTCATGTCCGGCCGAGCCGTGAGATGCACCTCTTTAACGGACAATGCAGGAAAGTTTAGTACAACCAATCACTGCCTCCGCCATGGTACATATTTGCATTTAATGTGTCTGCTCGCCATATCATCTCGATCAAATTGGGAAAGAAAGAAAGACGTATTCGATTAAAGAATGGCGCGTCTCTGCATATCCCTAACCCATGACAATTAGCAATCAAATTGCCCTTATCCTAACTTAGTGGTTCTCAGACATGGATTTGTCAGGGACTCTTAGTGGACCGGTGGCAGTGATGGGGGACACGTTGCGGTGACAAAAGGTGGACAGGGAGGGTGGGTGAAGGGGCTATCAAATAACACAACATATTGAGGGAAATAGGTAGTAACTAAAACAGACCGAGGCAATGTTGTGCGGATTGCAAGAGAATGCACAGGAAAATTAATGCACAAGGAACATGTACAACGCTTCACGACAACACTTGAGGTCGGCCTCTTCCTACAGTTAGCACGCCTCATCGCATGACATAAATGCAAATGAGTTCTGCGGAAACCCGCAAGGTGGGGTAACGCTTATGAAAGGGAATATTAGCATCCCTTTTTTAGCACAAAGCTACAAGGAAATCCGTACGGATTTCTCAGAAATGAGAGATTGTTAGTTGCCGAAAAATTCGTCCTGATTCGGGGCGCGAACCCGGAACCAGCATCTGTCCGAGACGCTCGCTCTACGAATTCGTCCTTGTAGCTTTGTGCTGCAAACAAGTGGATGCTAATTTTCCCTTTCATAAACGTTACTACACCTTACATGTTTGCGCAGCGTGCTTCCAGTTGCCGTGCTTCGAGTGTTTCCACACGTCCGTCGAGTTGTCGATGGATTCGCCCTCGCGCTGTCAATCGCTAGCTCAATTGGCAGAACGAGCGCCCCGGACACGCGCTGTATCTGGGTTCGTACCCCGCACGAGGACAAATTTTTCGGCAACTAACGAGCCTTCATTTCTGAGCAACGCGTATGAATTTCCTTGTAGCTTTGTGCTTCAAACGGGTGGATGATAATTTTCCCTTTCATACAATAATGTATTGCGGCAAAGCTGGTTTTGCCGCAGTACACTAGTGTCATGGCGGGTGTCGCGCACCCTTCAGAGTTGCTTCGCGGACCATCATTTAAGAACCACTGGTGCAAGGTCTCTACAGTGGTGCCGGTCACGATGCTTGACTGCTGATCCCAAGACGCGATTTCGATCCCGGTCAAGGCAGTCGCATTTCGACGGAGGAGAAATGCTAGAGGCCCGTGTGCTACATCCGATATCGATGCACGTTGAAGAACCCAGTCCACATTCCAGAGCATTCCACTACGGCATGCGTCGTAATCGTGTCGCGGTTTTTGGCACGTATTACACCAGCAGAGATGAAAATTCCTTAGTTTGACACCACTGCTGACAGCCACGACATCGCGAAAAATTGGACATGGTATATGTAAAAAACTCAAACGGAGGCGAAGTGGACAAGGACAGGCGCTATCCATATCTGCATCGACAACACCGGAAGGCCGAGGTGGTACCGTCACCATAAGGGAGGACTGCGAAATGGAGTAGCTCTTGTAGAACTATCTGCAGTGGCCATAAGCCTTTACTGTAGAGAGAAATAGATCATCCTTCACACGACCTCTTACTTTCGAGAGTTTTGAAATTTCTGTCCATAGATTCCATAGACATTCACCATACGCGTACACAGCACAGCACGATAGATTCATACGATCCGTCTCAGAAACTGGAATTAAATAATACTCGCTACGACCCTCTTTGTGGTATAGTGTTACTGTCGCAGCTGTTACTTAATCGTACGTTGTATAAGTCTCAAGGCTTGTGTCCGTACCTTCCTGTTGGGGCAACTGCGGGGCCGCGCCAGGCTGCTTGACATCTGGCTGACCGGGCGCCGGTGGTGGCAAAGCTACGGCAGCAGGCTGCTGAGTCACCACGGGTGGTGGCTGCTGCTTCGCTGGCGACTTAGCTGGTGGTTTGACGATAGGCTTGGCTGGTGTTTTTGCCGATGGCTTCGGAGGTGACCTGGCCCCTGGTGGGCCTACGGAAAGTGCCGGACGCACGGGAGCGGCCTGAACTACAGCGGCAGCGGCCATCTTGTCGTGGCGGTGGTGGGAATGGTGGCGACGACGACGACGATGATGATGATAAACCCTACGTTCCTGGCTTGTACCCACTCTGGGGGCATGGCCATGAATCGTTATCGCGAACTTGTTAGAAGCTCACTGGAGTACCTTGCACTATAATTCGCTAAAATAAAGTAAATAAGAGGCCAAATGTGTACGCAAGTACTTGGTTAACTTCGTCTCTACGATTCATTGCCGGTTTCTGTGAGTGCTTCGAAAACATCACCTACGTACCGTCTCCATTAAGGTCATTTCAGGTGAAACTGATCAAGGCATACTACTCACTACTTCAGGTAAATTCATCAGTGCAAATTAGTCCATTCGTTCGAAGATACATATAAGAAATAACGACTGTACCACAACTTCAGCAGCAAACTATTCGGATACGTTATTTCTGACACAATAGTCAATGGAAGGTAGCGGTGAGGCGATGCATATGCAGCGGTAGTCAATCGCCTTGCAGAACACCAAAGGCAGCTGGAGCACCAGAGATAGAGGCGGGCCAAGTATAACTCGGAAACTTTATACCAAATTTGAAAGAAAACGAACCTTTGTTCCTGCTTTGGAGGAACGTGTACGACACCCTTCTCGATGCTGTTACCACCACTTGCTAAAGTTTTCTAACGTCACGATGCGCACAATCGGCCCAAAATCACGCGCGCCTCCTTTGCACTGTGCGGCCAATACGCGGGAGCCGGAGCGCGCGATGAGGTGTCGAGGAAGAAAGCGGCGCCGAGGAGGGGATTTAGCGATATCACCCATGTCTCGTCGTCAGGACGGGTGTGGATAGCGGCTAAAGAGCGGAACCCGTATCCGATGACGTGCTCGGACATTACTTCGGCGCTTCGACTTTGTACCGTCGTTCGCTCTCGCAAGCCTTATCGCACGTATCGTCGAGTGGGGGACGTACGTACGTAGCGTACTCGCACGTTGTTAGCGCACGCATATCGCCCGAAGCGCATTGTAGGCGACGTCGATCGGCGGGGTGTTCAGTTCGATTCCAGCTAGTGGACGGACGAGGCAACGAAGGCGATATGCCCGGCTCCGTCGGTTCCAGCGGGTGCGCCTCGGCGTCCTCCAGCGATCACGTCGAGGTCGTGCAGGGTGACCGCGTCAGGCCGCGCGCCATGTACCGCAACCGAGCTTTCCGGCTCATGAGCGACGACTCGATGCGCTATCGCTGGCGTTGTTCCGTGTCCGCCTGTCCGTCGCGGCTCGCGACCGACAAGTTCGGCGAGGAGCACGTGTTGTTCAACTTCGTGGATCACGACGAGAAGGAGCACAGAGATGCCGAAGAGAAGAGACAGCGCAAGAAAGCTTACAGGAGTGAGGTAAGTGCACAGGTAGAACTCCATGTATAGTCAACAGCGAACGTTTGCGGAATTCGAAACTTTGTAAAAAAACCTACATTAACGCTTAGCCTCCTAACATAATCTCGAATTAAACGGTACAGTCTGTACGTCGCTAAAGCGTCTACCCACAAACTTTTAACTCGAGGCTATGTCGCGAGGCTATATAGGTTTTTACGAAGTTTCGGATCCCGCAACCTTTTACGGTTGACTGTACATACCCTAACAGGACATGGGCTAACCGTATACAGTGCGTTGTAATGACTAGACATGTGCCTGCTCTGCGAAAATTTAGTGAATGTACGTATCCGAACGCGCGGTTTTCGGAAACGTACAGCTTGCCTGTGCGCAAGTACGAAGCAGCGTGTGGAGAGTACGTCTGTAATGACTGACATCAATTGGTCTCATTGGCGAAGCAACTTCCTATTGTCCTCTAGGTCGAACAGAGTCGGCGCCTAGCGGCGGACGGACGAAGCTCACAGTTTTTTTGTCCGCCTCATAACAATATCAATCATCAATCAATCAATCAATCAATCAATCATCAATCAATCAATCAATCAATCAATCAATCAATTTTATCAATCAGCTTTTATTGTGACATAACGTGTTAATTACAAGGCATAAATTATACAGACGAGGGTCCCAAAGTACAATGACTGCAACGGCGCCCTAGGTGAAAGTTACAGATAAATAATAAAAGGATTAGCAGCGGTATGAACAGTAAAACATAAATAATACAAAACACCATACCGGAATAAAAGCAAGAACCAACAATGAAAAACAAGACTACTCCAAAAGAAATGCAGTATATAGAAACACAAAACTAGTATTACTAAGGGAAAAGGCAGATCAAAAATTTACCAAATACTCCTTTTAATGAATTCTTGAATGACAATAAAGACAGTTTAGAATTTAGTGGCGTAGGTAGATTATTCCATAATGAGATGGCACGGAAGTTTGACGATGCTTTTCCGTAATTAGTATGAACCTTTGGAACCAAGAAGCTGTTGTTAGCCGCAAATCTGGTAGTGTTAGTATTAACTAAAATCTCGGGTATAATCAAGTTACTAGAAGGTTGATCTATTTGTTTATATAGAAACATAACTAGATGAAATCGAAACAAGTTCTTTACAGTTAACACGTTGTAGCTACAGAGAAGGTCAGCCATACTACTGTTGCCGCGGGATCGAATCCCGGCCGCGGCGGCTGCATTTCGATGGAGGGGAAATGTTGAGGCCCGTGTGCTGTGCGATGTCAGTGCACGTTAAAGAACCCCAGGTGGTCGAAATTTCCGGAGACCTCCACTACGGCGTCTCTCATAATCAGAACTGGTTTTGGGACGTTAAACCCCACAAATCAATCAATCAATACTACTGTTGCGAGAACAGCTAAATATGACACGAGCAGCTCGATTTTTAATATGTTGTAGGGACGAAAGGTGACACTGATACGCATTCCCCCATGATGTGATGTCATAGCTGATATGAGAATGTATGAAAGCGAAGTAAATAGAAATAAGAGCGTTAAGCGAAAAATGTGAGCGAGCCTTGAGCAATGCGCAAATGCTGAATGCTGTTTTTTTCTAATGTGAGGAATATGGTTAGCGAATGTGAGGTTAGTATCGAGGTGAATGCCAGGTTTGGATGGCTCCTCGCGTCATCTGCTAGCCATGCACTGCGTGTTTGCATAAGCACGCACGTCGGGCCTCGAGACGTGCAGCTTTGAAAAAACAAGTGGCGCCACCCGTGTCAGGGTGCGCTACTAGTCAGTCGCGACCGGGAGCAGGCACGTATGAGCCGAAGAATGGCACCGCGAAAGGACGGCACATAGTCGCGCTAAAAAAAGGGACGTAAGTGTATGTGGCTGCGTGTATGGTTACCAGAAATGCTAAACACTTCGTGTAAGCTCCCAAATATAAAGTCTTAAGGGCTTTTTTTTTTTTTTTTTTCTGGGAAGTCCTTCGAAAGGGTCGAGGGAGCTCCGTACTTGGCGTGCAAAGGGAGCGGCTGGTAAACGATGAACCTCTTATCTCTTATTTCTTTTTCGCTCTTATATTTTTGCTATATAAATGGAAACTTGCTCATGACGGTCATGAATACTGATTTTTTTTTTTTTTAGCCCTTGAGGAATCCTTTGTCGCCCTGTGAAAAGTCAAACCCGCCGACAAGAAAAGCCCAGGTACCCACGACAAAGTGGTGAGAAACAGCTTTGAGCAGAACGTTGGCGGGCGGCATGGTGGATCTAAAGGATACATCGCAGCGCATGCACGCAATAAATACATAGAAAGATGCCGGGAAGCGCAAATTCAGGCTCTAAACTACAAATGTCCTATTCTCAAAGCAGGGCCAAGATATATACAACAGAGAAAATTAGTGACGATTTGAACCAGCTGAAACTAGCTCACAAAAAAAAAAAAAAACAGACATCATTAATGTTGCCCGTGTTTGTCTTTTTAATCTGATCAGCCTCGAATAGTCTTCTTGCTGAGTATCGCTACTCCTCCCAACTTTATTAATCTGGAGCTGTAGCTGCTCTCTGTACAACGTGAAGGTAACATTTGTTCATAATTGATATTTCACGTTCATATTATAGATAATGCACGAAGCAGCAATGGCCGTATCATGGTGCACGGGAAGTGTGTGCGGGTCGTGAGAAACCTGAGCATATACGCTCGCAATTCCTTTTTGAAAGCACAGCTGTGGGCTCGGCGCATTTACATCATTCACCCTTACATATGCAGGTTGCTATCACGATGTGCTTGCCTGTGGGGAAAAAATGAGGGTGCTTTATAAACAAACTAGTGGCAATCATTTTGTCTCCCTGAAGCGATTGAAGCTTTTCATTATCGCGATACACATTTCAAAAAATACGCAAACGCACTCTGGAAATTAAACTAGGACAAGAAGACGACACGTACAACGGACAGGCGCTAACAACATAATCCACGGGCCTTTACGAGACAAAACCATGAGGTGCGTATTCCTTCCCCATGAGGCTTTCGCACGTGCGCTTAGATTATGGCTGTTCTACCATCTCGCCGTCATCGCGGTGTGAGGCAGCCGTGGACGGGAAGCGAACGCGCGTTGCAGCGGATACCATTGAAGCCGAGCAAATTACTTTAAAAAAAAGAAAAAGCACTGCTTCAAGTTTCTCAACTCTGCGAAATGCGCAAAATAAAACGCGCTGCAGGTTTCACCCGGTCACGGCTCCGGTAACTGGCGTTGCGCG
The DNA here is from genome assembly GCA_013339685.2 of Hyalomma asiaticum. Lineage (NCBI taxonomy): Eukaryota > Metazoa > Arthropoda > Arachnida > Ixodida > Ixodidae > Hyalomma > Hyalomma asiaticum. The sequence goes on along the minus strand of CM023486.1, from coordinate 92,910,406 downwards.
TGACAGAACCGGGGAGAGCGCCCGTCCGCCCGCAACAAGCTGCGACGGGTTTACGCGCGCGGCTGCTACTCGCGGCGCTGGTTGTTCTAGCGCCGCAGCGCCACCATACCAGCTCTCTAGGCCCATAGCCTCCAGGGTGTCTCACTTTTGCTGCGTTTAAGCGTTTTTGCTGCGTTTAAGCGTTTAAGCTTTTGCTGCGTGTAAGCGCTTTACACTGCTGCTGCTGCAGCAGCAGCAGCAGCAGTGTAAAACGCTTACATGTATTCTTATCCAACTATACATGCGTATTTGGCCTTAAGCTGCAGTCGGCTCTTCCCTATCTGTTAGGATCACTGAGTGCGTGTGCCGAGGGCGTGCCATGTCACTGTCACACGCCCGGTCGGGCACTATTATTTCAGTTTAGCGGCTGCCGCGTCTTTCAAATATACATGACAAAGGGAAGTTGCCGTTCTTCTGAACAAACTACGCTGGAATAGTCATCGTGTAAATGCGGCGCAGAAGTGATGTCTCGCGATACGTGGTTGTCTAGTGGCAACGCAAATGAGCTGACATCAGCTGACACAAATATCTGTCTGTTTTAGGCAAAAATAATCTATGTTACAACGTACTTGTTAGATGGCGTATAATAGCTTGACGGCCACATCCGCCTCACAAGTGAATGCTGACACTACGACACTTAAAATATTCGGCAAAAATAAATAGTGTATTAGACGAGTATCATGTATGACACGACAGCCCGACGTTCAATACGAGTTGAGCGTTGTTGTGGCGTCATCAGCATGACGCAAAAAAGCGCTTGCGGCAGTCCGCAGAAAACTCGCCGAGCCGCGTGTCGCCATAGCAACCATGCCCAGCTCAACATAGCCATACTTGAGGCTAATTAAGCTCAGCCAAGTATAATTAAGTTAATACTTAAGCCAAGCCTATCTAAGCTAGGACTAAATATGCCTAGTGGCCATCAAGTTAAGGGTAATCCAAACCTAATTAATCCAAGCATAATCAAGCTAACATGGATTAATCCAAGCTTAATTGAACTAATACAAATGAAGTCAGCTCTGATTAAGCTAATGCTAATTAAGCCGTGCATAATTAAGCTGATCCCCATTAGGACGCTTAGCCGTGCTCCCGACATGAGCTGCAGGAATTAGCGCCCTTTACTTAACGGAACCACCATCGTCATCATCATCACCTACTGAAGCCTTAATGGTTACTAGTCATCACGCTGCAGCTCGATGACAAGTAACCACTACTCAGTGAATACTAATTCAATTGGCATGCGCAAATTACGAAACAACATTTGTATAAGTTTTTTATAACTCAAGCCTTTCAAGGTGTACTGACATTGTTCGCTCGAGCTTTACGTTAGAATGAAAAGCTACCTATTTGCCTAGTTTGCCACCATCTTCAGGAATGCCACGCACGCGTAGTGACGCACACTACTATGGCGCTCTTATGCAGGCTGTGGTGAAGATCGGCGAATTCCTGTATGTGTTGGAGAAGACTTTCTCTAACGCCAAGGGCTGGCGGTGCCACTACGTGAGCTGCTCCGGACGGTGCCGCACAAGCCTCGACGGGGAGACCCTTCTCCTTGGGCCGACGCCGCACACGTGCGACCCCCAGAAAGCGCAGCAAACCAGGTACATTGTGCATGGTGTCTTGGTCAGATCTTTTGTGGAGCGATGCTAGCAATTTTGTATCTGGTAGAATATTTACGGTGCCTTTAGGATATGTATGCGAGGATTAATTGGTCGGCGGCCAGATCTTATTAAGATCTCGTACTGCGCGCCGCCATTTGACATTGAAGAGTGCTCCACACTCGTTGCCATGGCTACGAGTGGCACTGATTAGCACTGTCAGGATTAAATGTGCACAGATACCCGATGAGGTAAGCGGGGGAACGACTCCTGTTTAGCTCTGTTGATACAGCATCGCACGTCGTAGGTTCGGTCCCTAATGATGACAGGTGTGTTCTTTCGTCATTGTTGTACATTTATGTCATAATTATTAGACCTTAACGAAAGAAATACAAATAATTTTCTCTATGCCTTCCGTGGTGTCATTTTCTATAGGATTCACTAGATTAGAATGCGAGAAATAGAGTAGGCTCATAAGCTGTGGCCAGGAACTAGTATTTCCGTATATGTGTTCATGTCGCCACAACCATCTAACTCGAAGTTCCTCTCTCTCTCTCTCTCTCTGTGTGTGTGTCTCTCTGTGTGTCTCTCTCTCTCTCTCTCTGTGTGTGTGTGTGTGTGTGTGTGTGTGTGTGTGTTTGCGTGTGTGTGTGTGTGCGTGTGTGCGCGATAGTTTAAGACATTGGGGCAAACACTCGATGTATTGAAATATTGAACTGGAAAAGGTATATAAACTGAGGCAACAAAGGTGCCAGAAGAACTTTGACTTCTGGCCGCTGTAGTGGGCACAGCACGGTAACGTTACTTCACAGTTGGCGCACAAGAGCTGTAGGCCACTATATTTTTGTGCTAACAGAAAATATCTAAAAGAGAGGAAAAGAGTAAACATAGACAGACATACGTTTCATGCGCAATCCCTTATAATGTTTAAGCACTATTTGGCAGTTGCTCAGTTAGAACGTTTATTCTGCAGGCCGACGCACGACCAGCCTCCGCCAAGTCCGAGCGAAGGCGTAGCAGATACCAGCGCCGACGTCAGCGTACACCAAAGCCAGCTGAAGCACCAGCAGCAGCAACAGATGGAGATTACGGACAAGAACGAAGACGACTATGAGCCAGCGCTCAGCCCGAACGTTTCCTTGTCCGAAGGGCCTCCATCTCACTGTCAAGCATCAGGGACAGCCGCTGACATGCGTTTTGTTGAAGCTGTCAGCGACAGCGGCTATTCGCACGAGACCAGCTCAAGAACACCGAAGGCAGCTGGAGCACCAGATATGGAGGCGGGCCCAGCATATCGCCGCTTGGGCAGCGGCGGACAGACGAGCACACCACGAAAACCCTCTCAAGATACAACCGTGAAGATGGACTCATCTGACAATGATTTCGACGATGACGAAATGGATGAAGAAGAAAGCTTAATAATAAGCGACGACGAAGAAGACGAAGGTGAAGTGCAGCGTTCACGCTCTAGGGGCGCTGGTCAGAGCAACTTAGCCGGCATCGGGAGTCTCTCCACTGCAGCGGAGACGCTGGAAATGGCGCGTGTCTCGTACGCAAGCGCCGACAACAAGCAACGAGCGGAGATTTATCAGCGTCTTTGCTGCCTGCTTGATAAGGAGGAACGGCTGGTAGATATGCAGACCCGCAATGAGATCCGTAAGCAAAAGCTGCTCAACAGACAAATGAAGAAAGAACCCTAGGTCTTCGTCACGGTGATTGCGCTGAGATCAACCGCGCAGTGTCCCCTGAGGCTACTGATGCGATGACGTTCAAAGAAAGAAATTCAAGATGTATTTTATCAGTTCTGGCTTCACTGTACCAGGGACACTGAAGTGAAAAAATAAAATAATTTAGTCCTACAGAGTTTACATTGCGAACACGGTCGTCGTCAATTTGGCATGCCAGACTCATTGTTAAAACAGAAAATAAAAGTATAAACCTTTAACTTCGTTTTTGTTTTTGATTTCTTGCCGAAACTTCAGCGCCTGTATGTCAGCGTGTCGTAGTGGATTTCAATATCTTGTCTCTCTACAGTTACATTCACTTTGACCAATAGAAGAATCTATGCCTTAGCTCAACCTGTCAGTCTATGAAGTCACGTTTAGTGCGACAACGTCAAGATAGTGCTGCCACTTTTTTTAGGGCGTTTTCTGCCTTACCATGTGTCGTCTATTGGCAAGAGTGGTACTTTCTGTATGGCGTGAGGGCAACTTGCCACTGCGATAGACGCTGCGTTTTCTGTTTAGTGCTTTATTATCGTTATCTGTGCTATGACAATAAGTAAACTTCCTTGTGCGCGGGCCGTTCAGAGACTTTGCAAACCTGCCCTACCTCGGTGTACAGCTTCTCAGCCACTTAGTGAACCCGGAACTGAGGGAAATACATGGGTGGGTTGCGGAACGCGCTCTGAGAACGCATGCCATAATACATGAGGTTGTAAGCTGACAAGAGCACTGGCTGAAGGGCGAAAATTATTCTGTTTAAAGACAGAGCTGCATTTAAGAAAATTGCTTTATTTTTGCGCAATAACCAAGTTCGTCCAATTTCACGAAGATGTGTATTCTGGTGATATATTTTGATTTACATTGTATTGTCTCTCTTCCGCAATAGCTGTTGGGGATGGTACCACAAATAAAAAATATAAAGACTGGCTGACTGACTGAAACAGATAGATAGATAGATAGATAGATAGATAGATAGATAGATAGATAGATAGATAGATAGATAGATAGATAGATAGATAGATAGATAGATAGATAGATAGATAGATATGCTGTAGATTGTTTAATAATGTATGTCAGCGGCGTAAATTTTGTTTATTCAGAATCAAAAGTTAGCAGCACATGAACTAACACGTGAAACTAACAGGTGAAGTTTCAGAGGCCTTTTATATAAATAGGTGTGCCAAAAAAATGCGTCAGTCACCCTTCGGTGGCTCTAACTGATAAGGAGTTCGTCTTTTTTTTTTTTAATTCTGTTTACCCCTCCTGACTGTGCCACATGACTTGCGCCGCACATGCTCTGTGCCATTTGTTGAGTATTTGTATGTCTGTTCCTTTCATAAATAAACAGTTAAGAGTTAGCGCTCGTGTGTCTTTCTTGTCATTGTCTTTTGTGCGCACTAAAAAGTTTAAATATGGATACATACCAACTCGCCCAGTTATCAGACTTGCTGCAACCATAAAAAAAAAACTTGGTACGCAAAGGACGTGATAACCACTACACTGTACATGTGGGACGTGCCTCAAATGTTTCAGTTAGGCTCAATTGGACCTGTGAGTGTCCTCGCACGCGGCCAGTTTTTCTAGGACCAGTATTTGCGCACTTACGCGACCTTGATGCGAAATTTTACCGTCTGAGATAAGCGTTTTGCGACCATCGATTGCATGCTAAGAGCCCATGCAACAGCACGCCAAAGATTTGTTAATCGTACCGCGCTATCGTGGCCCGCAAAGCGAAGTCGCGACAAATGCAATCGAGTGGTCGGTCGCGAGAGCTGTCCGGTCGAAAAGACGCCAGTCACCTTTGAATAGTTCACTTCCAAACATTATTATTTCTCTTTAGCAATTTATACACAGTAAATCCACACTTCCGGCATGAAACCACCGAAAGCAAGATGCTGCCAGCCTTTATGCGCGGGCTCCCAGGTAGGTGGTGATAATGATGATGATAATGATAATTTGTGGTTATGCCCTTTGTATCGGGTAGGCACCTTCTGAGCGCCCTAACCGAATGAAAAGAAAAAAAAAGAAACAAAGACAGAAAAGCAAACAAAGAAACATAAAAGGACAACAAAACACCGACACGCGCACACAGGTGATGATGATGATGAATTGTGGCTATGCCCTTTGTAGCGGGTGGGCAACTCTAAGGAGCCTTAGCCAAAAAAAAAAAAAAATGTAGCACAGCCTGGGTAGACAGACACACACGCTGAGGTGAATTAACACGTTCGCGACAGCCCACACGTAGCGCCATCTGTCGGCGACACAAGTACCCTCAGATGCGGCTACCATGTTAACTCGCCAGAAAAAGTTACTCTAGGTCAATGTCGTACCACAGTGTTCCTTCTAGTTCACTGCAATCCCACCATGCACCGATCGATTGGTTGTGGTGACCACGGGGAAACAGGTGTTAAGTGGTGATTGGTCGCTGATCTGCAAATCTGGGTTCAAACGACTTTTAAGCTACGCATTTCCACAGGCTTCTTATAAATATAACCGCGAAATTAAAGCAGCTTATCTTGTCTTAGCCGTATCTCCTTTTGAACCAGTGGGAAATACCAGCACCTGCAGATCGGCAGCACGGCAAATACGCTGCTGTCAAAGCGCGTTCTGTTATATGTGCAGCGGTGAGCACTGTTAGGGTGAATACGCGAGCGCATGACCACTATCCGTAAAGCGCCAGTGTAGCCAACGTGGCCGCGCATGGAAGCAAGCCTGCCCATGCGCAGTAATATGCCATGACATGGCGTCCAGTATAGCTGAATTTTGACACCGCGAATACGGGACTGGCAAGTATGCAGCAAGCGACACAAAACCGTCGCTCCCGTCTTTCCTGCGCATGCGCGGGCTTGGTTCGATGCGCGGACACGCTTCCAACGCTGGCGCTCAGTGTATTGCGCCCACGCACTCGCGTGTTCACTCTAACAGTGCCCATCGCTGTACGTCACCGAATGGCTGCTGTGCCAACTCTGTCCCTATGGTTGTGCGGCTCCATGCCATCGTAATGCCTAGCCAAATTGACGCTCACGAAGCCGCCACGAGCAATCTGTGACATAAGCAACCACATCGCCATCCATAACTGCGTGTGGCTTTGCCAGTTCTCGTACAAGAGGGAATAAGTTACTACGTTGACATAACGCAGACGGCGCGAGATCTGGTTCTTGCTAAACCACTGGAATTATGAGGTGCATACTTGAGGGCACCTACACGAACCCATTGAGGAACCGTATGCTGCATGTAATTTATCTAGTATTCAAGCCGAACCTATTGAGATTTGCCTCGTTTACAACACAGTGCATGCGCCAGCGGCTGAAACTTATCGCGACTGCTTCATGTTAACGCACGAAGCACAGTGATTTAAGAGAACAGATGCACGCTTGAGGCGCTTGAGGCACTTTCTATTTCCTTCTCTCCTGTATGCGATAGACCCCTGCCTACCCTGTGCTATCTCCATTTGGTCACACTTTAACAGTGCGTGGCTTCAAGAGACAGAAAGAAAAATTAGTTCTTCTGTTATAGTAACTACGTGTCTGCCATGCCATACTATATAGCCGCTCTTACCACGTAACAGTTGATGTGTTAAGCCAGATCTGATCACCAACGCAAAGACCAGTGGTCACAACAAATTTGGTTTCCCGATCCGCCAGAAAGCCATTGTGCGTACGTCATGGCTTTTGACGGTCGGCTGCTCCGCGAGCTAGCTTGCATCTCAATTTCTGTCAGATAAAATGAACTACACTGCACACTGGAATGAACGTAGCCCCGCCACGATGACCTATTGGCTATCGCGCTCGGCTGCTGATCCGAAGGGGGCGGGACCGAATCCCGGCCACGGCAGGTGCATTTCGATCGAGGCGAAGTGTTGAGGCTCGTGTACTGTGCGATGTCAGTGCACGTTAAAGAACCCCAGGTGGCCGAAATTTCCGGAGCCCTACACTACGGCGTCTCTCATATTAATATCCTGGTTTTGGGACGTCAAACCCCGGAAACCAATCATTACATACTTCCCGTTGAATGCACACGTCCAGAGCGGCGCGGCTCGTATCCTCGTATCGTAACAAGCGCGCCGAGATGATACCGTGCGAGCTCATAAGCGAAAACGATAACTCTTTCAAGCGGCCGCACGTCAACTTTGTCGAGTGACATATATTGTTTCCGCAGCTCATGTTTATCTCGAAGTCCCGCGCATTGCTGATATCGAAACCAGCTTCGGCGGGCTAATTGCCAGAGAAAGTTTTCTGCTGATAAGCCAGGCTATCCGCTGGGACGAGTGATCGAACAAGGCCAGGCATTCCACTGATATCGGCAACACCCCCACCCAACCAGAGCAACGAGACGTCCATCGACGGCGCAGCGCACATTCAGGCCGAAAGTATACGTTATTCGACGACGAATGTCCTCCGTGCCGGCTTCCGATGACGGCTCGTTGCTCGCCGGTCCTGTAGAATTAGTGCCGTCGCTACGAGGTAAAGACAAAGCCAAGTACCTTGACCGGACGTTCACGCTGGAATCGAGCAGCGGTCTTCGGCACCGATGGCGCTGCGATCAACGCCAGTGCAAGTCGAGACTCATCACGGACTTCTACGGGGGCGTACATATGGTGTACAAGTATCGGGGACACGACGAAGACGTTCACCGGTTGGTGGAGAGCAAACGAAAAAGCCGCAGGGAGGAAACCTACAATCAGAATGTACGTACGTCGTTCGGTTAATTGTTTCCTCCGTGTTATACCTCTAGTCGAACGAGTTTGTGCGCATGCGCGTGTGTAAATAAATCACTCGATGTAGAGGGGGAAGATATATCGAAGGCATTAGCGAGAATACAACGACCGCACCGTTTTTCCTTTCCTTTCTTTTTGTTGTTCCGGGGGAACTATAGCGATTATGATGGCAACGATTTTTATACGTACCTCTACGAAACGGGGTAGCGACAAGTATGCACCAGGCGGCTCTCGCTACATTCAGATGTTACTCCATCTTATGAAATCTATAAGTATTCAATCACTGCATTCTCCCAGTACTAACGTACGGCGCAGAAACATGGAGAATAACGAAAAAGCTAGAGATGAAACTAAGGAGCACGCAACGTGCAATGGAAAGAAAAATGATAGGGGTACGCTAAGAGATAAAAAACGAGCGGAATGGATCAGAGAACAGACAGGAGTAGCCGATATTATCTTATCAATTAAAAGAAAGAAGTGGACCTGGGCAGGACATGTCATGAGGAGGAAGGATAATAGGTGGACAGTAAGAACGACGGATTGGATACCAAGAGAGGGAAAACGCCACAGAGGTAGGCAAAAGGTTAGATGGAGCGATGAAATTAAAAAGTTTGCGGGCATAAAGTGGAACCAACTCGCTCAGGATAGGGTGGATTGGAAATCGTTGGGAGAGGCCTTCGTCCTGCAGTGGACCTAAACAGGCTGATGATGATGATGATGGTGATGATGATGATGATGATGATGCAATCTATATCATTCTCGCTATCTTCCGTTTGGGCCGGGTTCTTGTACTCATTCCAAGAGCGAAGGAATACTTTTGATGCTCGCGGTTTGTCAAGGGTCGCGCTTGCGTCATAGAGAAATATACCTACGCAGAGAGCGGACACTCCCGTAGGGCCTTGCGGCCCAGCTACTACCAGCGCGACTAGCGGCTGGTCGGACCGGCAATAGTGTCTTCCGAGATTCGAGACGCCTTGATTAGCTCTGTTTTGGTTTCGGTTTTGGCAGCAGCGCTTTTGACCCTCGTTTACCTGGCTGTTAAAATGTTCAACCGCGTCTTCTTTAGTGAAGCTTCAATTTGCATTTTTAACATATACAGACGTGTAAAGTAGCGGATCGCCACATCTTTACTAAAAAAAAAAAAGCCACCTAGATCCTCGATCTATTCATGAAGAACAAAATTTTCTCATGGGAACAGCATAAATTTATGCGATCAGAGCTGTCGTAATTGTTTTCTCTGTTTAGTCAAAACCGCCTTTTTGAATTACAATAAGAAGCAATGGTGGCACGGTACAAAATCCTTTATTTTTCATTGTTTACATGGCAAATTGCGCAAAAAGAACATGCCTCATCACATACTTGATGATGTGCATGATATTGCAACGGGGAGCAATAAATATGAATGGTAAAGCGCAGAACAACAAGTAAAAAACAACAGAAAGAAAGCGCTGAGGGACTGCGTCTTTTTGACCTAAAACACCCGTGAGAGCCACAACAAGAATGGTTTAGCAATGACAGCAACGCGTTAAGTACAACCCACGCTTACGAACAAGTCCCGGCGGGCGCCGAAGCACATATTGTATGCTACGCACGCAAAATACACTCCACTAGCATCAATAAACACCTCTTTAACGAAGAAACTGCAAATTATTGGTGCAGACAAAAGCAAGCGACTTAGTGCAGCAGCGAACCGGCGTGTTTCTGAAAAGCGCGGCGAGGGGGGCATATCCAGCGGCACAAGCGGCACATGACCGGAGCAGCCGGCGCAGCATCAATGTTTCTATGGAGACGGGACGCCACACAAAGGACGTCATGGAGATATGCCACACGTCGATAGAGCCAGCTGGAGGCATGACAAGCTGGCTATCTTCGAAGTGAAGTGGACGCGGCCATCGCTATGCCATCTGGCGGGTGGTCAGACCCTCAATTGCTCGGCCGCGAAACGGCCCTTGTGGCCACTCTTTACGTAGTATGTTTCTCTATGCTTGCGTCACGATCGAACGGTGCCGTAATCACGAGCCTCAGCCAATCACAAACCGAAAAAAAAAAATATCAGATCGCTCTCTATCTCTCTTTTCACTTTTAAGCAGGCACATGTCTCACCAGCAATACCACCAGTGGTGTAATACGTTTGTGGACAGAGTATGATACAACCTCTTCTCGACACCATGTGTTCAATAATGGTAGCGTGGTTAGCATAGGGCTTCCGCGCACACTCCACACGACCGCACATGTATGCAAGAACGCTGATAAGACCGATACTAAACCATTGTTCCGACTCTCAATATCTATACGCCGCCTTGCAAGCGATAAGATATACAAAAACACATTTAAATGACAAGATATAATACAATTTTCAAATAAGCCCCGCCATGGTAGTCTAGTGGCTATGGTACCCGGCTGTTGATCCGAGGGTCGGGGGAACGAATCCCTCGATGGAGGCGAAGTGTTGAGGCCCGTGTACTGTGCGATGTCAGTGCACGTGAAAGAACCCCAGATGGTGAAAATTTCCGGAGCCCTCCGCTACGGCGTCTCTCACAATCACAGCTGGTTTTAGGACGTAAAACCCCAGAAATCAATGAAATCAACAATTTTTAGTATAAGCAACGGCCCTTACTTTTTCAATAACCCTCGTAAATGTATGACGAAGGCAGGGTTACAAAACGTTACACACCATACTCCCCACTCTCCTTCGCGCTATATATATATATATATATATATATATATATATATATATATATATATATATATATATATATATATATTTCACACAGGACCGGGATAATTAGAGATCAGTGGAGAGGCCTTTGCCTTGGCGTTGTAGACAGGCTGAGGATATATATTGAGAGAGAGAGACATATTTTGGGCATTAGCTCTTCCTGTGGCGTTGTATATAGTGATGTTGGGTGTTTGATAAACCACCGGCGAAACGCGACCAGTCGGATTCGTCTGTGGATTCTCTGTTTACCTGCATTCGAATCGATTGTCAAAGTTGTAACACATGCGCCGCGATGTGCGCTTTCAGACAGTCAAGTTCGGCGATTACCGGTACGTGTTGGAGAGGCGGGTCGAACGCCTGGCCTCATGGCGTTGCATCCACGAGTACTGTCCGGGTCGGTGCCATACCCTCGACGACAACCTCGTCAGTAGGCCATCGGAACACCATTGCTCCTCTCTCACAGAGAAACTTCGGTGAGACATGCATTTAGCTTTTGCTCATTGATTCCTTATGCGAGAGGCACTGAGTCGCGATGAATTAGTGCATGTATGGACACAGAAGAAAAATTTGCTCGTGAAAAATAAAGTGTCGAGTTACGCACAAATCGGCCGATGGTTGTTTATTTTCCTACGCAAATTCTACGACACTCTTGGCCCTATCCCAAATTTCCCATGTTGTCTGCAAGAATAAGGCATGCCTGCACTACAGACTCTATGATTCTGTACAGGCAGTGCCCCACTAAAAATAATGGGTCATAAACGAAAAGACAGCTCAAAGGAACGCTTTTGCTAAAGCCATGGATACCGTTTGCGCCGAGAAATCCAACGGCATATAGGGTAACCAGAAAAGCGTCCTGTTTTCTACCCTCCTCGGGGGACCGGAAAAGGGGAATATCAAGATGGGAGAAAGAGAAAAAATGTGCGAGGGGAGGCATGGCAATGCACCACTTGAATCCCGTGGCGCTGAGCCGTGCTTCTGTAAGGAGAGCTTAAAACGGCCGCCATGGTTCCGTCGGCTTAATTAAAAGTGCGAATGTGACTGCACTGTACTGAGGACCGGCAAACAATGGGGAAAATGTTTCGCGCAGAAAGCGCCGGATGGGCCAGTCATATCAACCTGTTATAAAATTAGAAGTCCTAGTTAGTGAAACATATATAAAAAGCGAAGGTGTAATTTTAGGCTTGTTTTGCTTTCGTGACGCCTAAAATTGCGCCTTTAATTTAAAAAGATATGTTAGAAAGGGTTTGCATTTCTGGACCAAACAGAGTGTCCGTGGTGAAGGGAGTGGTCCATGTTTCGACCTTGAATTAAATTTTGATTTTGAAACAAGTAACTTACGTGTTTATGCCAAGAAAGCATTTGATTCGTTCCTTTTCTTCCACATTTGCAGCAACGATAAGTGCAGCGACGCTCCTGGTGGTGCCGCGCACGTGGGTGATGACGTTGCACCGGGCAGCCGTGACGTCCCAGAACACAGCAGTCGTGACGCGGTTATGCGCGAAGAGCAAGATCAGGAACTCACTGAACCCCAGCCGAAAAGGCCGACGCTGCAGCTGGAGAAGCATGTACAGGTGCGCCTGATGCTGCACCAAGAGCAACCCGACGACAGAAGCCGCAGTCCTTCGACCAGTAGCGACATGGCCACCACGTCGAACGTGGAGTTCAACATGAAACCGCGTGTAAAATGGGAATCGCCGTCGCCCGTTTATCCGAAACAAGCGTTTTTGGATCGCCCGATGAACGCGGACGGTCTCAGCTCTAAGAACGTCAAGGTCAAGGCCGTGCGAGCATTCCAAGAATACTGGGCACAGAAGCTAGTGGACAGGAGCATAGCTAAGGCAGGCACCCTTCCGGGCAAGTCCATCAACGAATGTCACACGCGTGGTGTTAAACGCGAACGATCTCCGGAAGACAAAGACTGCATCTACGAGGATGATCGCTCGACTGTAAGCAATGCGAGCAGCGGCGAAGCCAGCGGGAACATCGACGAAGGCGACGTGAAAGAGCCACGTAAATGGGAGCCACTTGCGAATACCGAAGGCGCGGAGGAAACGAGTGCCCACAGACACATTGGCGTAAAGGAAGCTGGAAGTAGACGCATAGGGAACATGTCGAACAGCTTCGCACGCGGGGACAACGGGACAAGTGACAGCCACCGCGGACACGACGTTGCAGAATGGTTGCCGACGGGGAACAGCTGCAAAAGTAGTCGAGAGAGGAAGCTGCCGGAAGACTTGCTTCTGCAGGCGCGCCATCTGTTGGAGGCAGAGACAGAACTGGCGAAAGAAAGGCGGCGCACACAGGTTCTCGTTGGAAGACTGCTCGTTCGCAAGGTCGGCTCTGTGCCGGATGCCGTGCCATGAAGAACCACGAGATCCGGGACTCGGAATTGTCTCCCCGCTTTCACTAAAAATTTCACAAAAATTTGCAGAAACATATTGGCATTGTCCGAGTGATCGGAAACAAGAAGCAGCAAAACGTTAAGTTGGGCGTAGATTAATCGTGCTTCGTGTACAGCGCAAATAACCACACGGACACAAGAAGGAAGGATATGCAACAAACAACAGTGCTGACACTCAACTGATATATATATATATATATATATATATATATATATATATATATATATATATATATATATATATGTTGTATGTATGTATGTATGTATGTATGTATGTATGTATGTGTGTGTGTGTGTGTGTGTGTGTGTGTGTGTGTGTGTGTGTGTGTGTGTGTGTGTGTGTGTGTGTGTGTGTGTGTGTGTGTGTGTGTGTGTGTGTGTGTGTGTGGTGTGTGAAAATTGGCCGGCGAATGCTTAAATTTATGCGACGTGTCTGAAGGATTGCAACAGCATCTGAAATTGCTAGACCATGCACTAGTCGGGATTGAGTGATGAAAATACTGCTGTGGATAGACAACATATTGGTTACTGGCAATTGGTTACCAACATTTGGTTGTTGGATATACGACATATTGGACAGCAGTTACCATCATTTAGCCAGCATTTGGCGAAATCAAACGACATTCGCGTATAGTTAAGCCAATAGCAGGAATCATTCATGCCCAGCATTAGCCAGCATTTAGCCGACATTAGCCAGTGCTGACCTGATCCGACAGAGTAGGCGTAAGGGCACTCTGGCATGCGAATAGAATTTGCCAACTGTCGGCTAGCAGCAATGGATGAAGGCTGGCTGACTGTCGTATATGTTTAGCTATGGGTATGTGCTAATTTGGCACTTAGTGGCTGCAATGTTCATTTCCAGTTAGTGCAGTCATTACTTCATTAAATGTCCAGTAAAGTTAGGCTGCTATATTTAGTTTTCTCTCTCTTTATTTCCATGGTACAGTTACCCTATCCTCTGCATAGTAGCGAACCGGATACTGTCATAACCTCTCAGTTTTTCATTTTCCTCTACCTCTTATTTTGTCCACCTGGCTTATATGCGCCTTTGTACTTAACTCTTCCCTTTTCAGTGAGATGAAATTACATTTTTTTCAAAATAAATAAATAGAAGTAGCTTTACAAGGTCGAGCAATGTAGTAAATAATAAAAAGGAGAAATAGCGGCACTTACTAAATCGCCAATGACTCATGACGCAAGGCCCCGTGCCATAAGGACTGCGGCAAACGTGAACAACCTTTCTCCGCCGTTTTCTCGGCGAATAACTTACGTTGCGCCATCAGGCTGTTGTAATGCGCGCTATGAATATAGCTTCCGAGATCCGCTCGCGGCGCGCCAGATTACGGAGGCGATGCTATGACATTCGTGCCTTGTTGTCCTTCAGCACGAGGGAGCAGCACCATCCAGTGGAAATTGAAGCGCCTAAAGTCGAATTGTTCATTGGAGAAACTTTGTCTATTCACGAGTGTGTAACGAGTGTAAACACGTATACAGGTATCGGAACGGTCATTAGGGACGAGAAGCGCAGGCGGGAATTATCCGTACACGATAAGAGTACCCCCTAAATAAGGCAAATAAATGGAAAATAGATAAAACGCATTCATAAATTATTGAAGACAGGGAAATCAAGAAAATGAAAACACTGAACATAAAGTGACAGATATGAAAAAAAAAAAGATACTATATTTGTCAATGTGCTCAGGCACTCCTAGTTATTTCACCAATAAAAAAAAAATGTTTCCAACCATATACTGTATGCAATTGTGGTGTAACATTGGTCTGATTGGTTGTGATGTCGCTCGTTACAGTGGGTTAATGGGCGCGAAGGATAGGACATAAAGAGGAAAGAGGAGGCCCGATACGGAGACGAGTACGCACGCACTACCCAGCGTAGGCTGCGGTATACATACGTCACGGTGGGGTACATCCCTCCTGCTTAGAAAAATCGGTTGGTGCGTGCGTGGCGACACTGGGAAACGAACACAGTACCACTCTGTGGTACCACTACGGGTACGACCCAGACTGAAGCTGTCGTACTTGTGTGAAGTGAATACCTTCATATTTTTGTCTCGAAAGGGGAAGTAGACAAGGTGCTTCAGCAAACACCTCGTCTGCTGCTGCCAGCGCTGATCGTCAAGGCTTCGCACATTATAGATTTCGAATTGGCGGTTGCAATCTCTGCAACACATCACCAGAGGAGGTTGCATTAGCACGTGACTTTCGACACTCTTTAAGCGCTCAGTTCTGTTTCGGTGCGGAAAAATGCCCAGCTTTTCTCGCGCTACAGGTCTTTAAACACTGACTTTTTCTTTGTTTTAAAAAATTGATATGACATCGGATATGATACAGTATGATAGATCCTCCGTGGCTACAAAATCCCCGATGTCAATAACCTACAAATCCCGCTAATTAGGGGAAAAGGAAAAAGCTAGGAAGGGATGTCAGGCGCCAATCTTGAAGCCTATTCAAGGTCTCTGTGCAAACGGATGAGTATCGACTCATGAGTATGCTTAAGGTAAGCTAACCAGGAACGTCGACAGCAGCGTGTCAACTGAATCGTGGTTCATGGTACGATTCAGTCCGTAATGAATTATGGACTGATTTACGATTTAGTACGTAACGTGAGCACCACGTTAGCCCAAAGCGCAGATGTCTGCTTTGTCGAAGAAAAATGCACTATACGTTGCTTTGGTCTGCTATCATGAACGTCGTTCGTTGCAGTGTTCCTACGGTATCGAGGAAAGTTGCGCAAAAGCATACCGAATGATATCAGAACGTAAGTATTGCTATGATAGTGCTGTTCACGCATTAGAAGCGCAATTCACGTTACAAAAGCAGCATCATTACAACTGCAGGTGTAACCGTTTTAGAAGAGATAAGAAGAGGGAGAGAACGAGATATCAGAGAGGAACCATTTACATATTTACACAAAAATTTCAGTTCGCTTCCGATGCGGCCTCCTCGAGCGAGTTGTCACCCGGCACCGCACGCCGGCTCTCGCCAAGTGAAGCCGACCGTCCTTATCTTAGCAGTGGCATTCGTGTTTTTGACTGCGAGTAAAGCATCTCTTCTTAATATTAATAATGTTAATTTACCCGTGCTCCTGTCCTTAATATTGATATTAAGAACTCGCGCTTAATACTAATAAACTCGAGTGCGGTCCTTTTCTTGCCACTGGCAAGATGGCCGCCGCGCGCTCGGCGCGGATTCACTCCTCCCACGGTGGCTCGATGGAAAAGCACGTGCGTTCGATCCAGCGGCCGTGCTCTCCCATATTGGTGCGTGCAGTTGGCTTCCACTCCAGCAATAGTTTTCTTTATCCATGCTTGGCACTTCGAGTTCGAAACTCCCCTTTCGCTTGGTAAGTTGCATATGTGTCTGTGCGTTTGTTATGTCTACACAAGCGAGGAAAAACGGTGTTCCTTGTTTTAGGAGCGCTACTCATAAAGTTGGCCGTCCGGTGTGTGCGCCGATCCTTGAGGCGGTGCACCGTGTGAAGCGTAGACGCGTGATTGCAGTATCGTTAATCGTGAGGTACATGACGGAATGACATCGTTCCTCGGCGTCCGAAAACGCTCGCACTGAGGTAGCCCAGAATCCTGTTCTCCCGCGCAAAAAAAAAAAAAAAAAGAAAAAAGAGAGAAAAGAAAAAAAGAAAGAATGAATGAATCGCAGGTGACTTGATCATGTGAACTTCGAGACGCTTCGGTTACCGCCGGAAGGGAAGCGTCTACCACAGAGGGGATTATTCGTGTGACGTTGGCTTGCGCTTATCTGTGTGCTTTTCGCAGCACAGTGCCCAATAGATCGAGAGCGCAGTGCGGAATGATGTGCAATTGTTGTGGGCCATTAACGCGGCAAGCCTTCCCGTCCGTGGTTGGGGGGGTCAGTAAGTAGCAGAGAAAACCACTTTGATCAGATTGGTTGTGGTATGGCTAAGTAAATGACGCTATTTTCCGGAGGCCATGTCGGGAGCACGGCCGCACGGCTCGGAGTCACTGGAAGGATTGAAAAAGATAGAAAGGAGAGGAATTCCTTTGTAAAGGGCTCCGGAAATTTTTACCGATCTCACCGCGAGTTTGCACTGCGCCGCCGCTGCCGCAGTGCATGCCGGTACTTGCTTGGAGTACTCGGTTCGCTCAGCTGCGTGGCTGCTGTGTTTTGCGAGCTTCGGTGGAATTATTTGCATGAATCTGGATGGTCGGGCTCACATGCTACGTGTCGGGATGCTACTACAGCAACTTGCAGCAAAAGGGCCTCAGATTTCTCGTGTTTCCGAAGGATCTGATGCTCTGACCGGAATCGGTAAGACAAGTCGGCAGAATCGGACACATCGGTATGCACAGCACACTTCTTGTGGAAGTTGTTAGCGAATTCTGTGTGTTTTGATGTGTGGCACTTTCGCAGTCTGCTACTGCGTCAAAACAATGTTCTCACGAGCGGTGAGTCGGTATGCAACTTTGACACTGATAATCTACAGCTCGAGCTCGATACAATCGCCGCCCCATGTGAAATACTGGATTGTACTTGGTTTTTTGTTTGTTTGTTTTTTGTTTTAGGAAAGTGTTGGTCGATAGAGTGTGGTGATGCTTAAATTGACCTCCTGCGAAAATCAATGAGGATTGCCAATCATCTAACACGAACCTCTGATGCAGTTAAACGATGCTTAACGGCATGCACAGCTCACGTCAGTGCGCGGCGAGAGCTCAACCGTATACCTACGTCGCAGCCAGCGATGGTCCCACTATTTCGCTGTTCCCTTCAACGTTTGATATTATCAGAGTCGTCCAAAAAAAAAATGTATTGAAGGACTCTGATATGAGCAGAAGGTACAATGGCAACAACGACAGCAAAACTTATAATGTTATGGGCGTTGGCTTATCTCAGGAAAGAACCGCCCGTTGCTTCCGAATCGGGCGCAGCGGGCGCTGAGCCTGCTTAGAAAGCGGAACCAACGGCTGAAAAGCACGTGCTTGGGCTCTCAAAGCACGTGCACATTGGCCGAGGGCAGCCGAAGTAAGCTGCCAGTTATCCGTCCCTCGTATTCTCAATTTATACGTCCTATGCTGAAGAACGCATGCAGATGCAACCAATATTTTTATCTGTGTGATTTTTTACGAGCCCACAGTTTGCTAAAGGGAGCGGCCGTATTAAATGTTGCGAAATCTCCCCAGCAAGACGTAATGAAATGAACCAGTCGGAAAGCAACCGCAGCCTCCTCTCGCAAATCTTTGTAACACACACGAAGTTTCAAGAACTACGTTATGAGTTCGTTGTACATGTCTACCCCACCTCCCAAATATTTGGTTGTATAGCAGGTCAACGAGGCAACCATGATATAGATAGATAGATAGATAGATAGATAGATAGATAGATAGATAGATAGATAGATAGATAGATAGATAGATAGATAGATAGATAGATAGATAGATAGATAGATAGATAGATAGATAGATTTAACTGGCAAATCTGAATTGCCTTAGTAAGTAATTTACACAGCTTGGCATGTTGTGACGTCCGCCGCAGCTAATAGTTTCCTCCTGAAGAACTTTTCTATTAAGTTACAAGTGCCCGTCATAACGCTGCGCCAACTTCTATCATACGTCTGTACTGAAGATCGCCGCCTGCACCAACCGTAGGACATCGGCGCAGAAGGATGCCAATGCATTGACAGTTTTTTTTTTTTTTTTTGAACCTGGCGTATAGGATATCCATACCTTGAAGCCCGCAACGAATAGTAAAAGCAGCCCAGGTCCGTTTTGTCGAGTGCGTTTCAAAAAAGCTCGTTCTCTTGATATTCTCCCTTGGTCGGTGAGCATTTCCGGCACCCGTCTTCTCACAATTAATAGTATCACAATTTTTCCCCTTGTAATCTTGTAAGTAAAGGGGCACCGCAAAAGAGCGAATTTATTCGTCGGGATGCTAATCTTATACCGTCGATGAACTCGCATTTTTTTAACATTCTAATCACTCCGAAGTTCGAACAATGGGCCTATAGCACCTCGGTGTTAGTCACACATGCACTTGCGCCGCAATTTTTGAAGACCTCACGTCATGCTATATAGTCTTTCCTTTACACGATAGTGTGCGACTTTAAACTAGTGTTTAATACACGCGGATGATATTGTTTTCTGGAACAGATCACAATCTTCTACAATCTTCTATTATATCGGTAAGAGGTATTCTGCTGCCCGTGAACATATGTGGGTAGGATGGTGACGCTTTTGGATTTGTTTTCAGTTTTAGGAAATCCGATTTGATGGTTTTCGCTGATACAAAGGACCGTGCCATCACGATACAAGGGAATGAGATACCAAGAGTATATCAATGAACAGATCGCTAAAAACGATTGAGAACTGGGAATGTCGCAGGAGCCATCGTATGGACAAGTGGACTTGCCTTCGTCAGGACGGCGACTGCCTGCTCCAGCTTTCGTTTATGTACGCCATTGCACGCTCTCCCCCGTCCACAGAAGGAGAGAGAAGAGGGGCACGTGCGAACAACAACAACAAAAAAAAAGGGGGGGGGGAGGGGTTACGGTGTAGGGGAAGCTGGGCGACAGGTGTTAGCGTGACCAATACACAGGACAAGAATGAAAGCTTCCAAAGAATCCGCTCATGGTACACATCTTGCAAATACATTGTGTGCACAATGCTATAGCAGGATGAATTAGAGAAACACATACGCTAGGCACAGGCATTGCATCCATCGCATATGTCCCCCCCTCCCACCCCGCACCACCTGCGCCGCACCCGCAGTGCATTTCACGGAAAGCTTGTTGCTAAAAATGTGACTACACTGTTGTTCTTGTCAAAGTGGATGGGGGATCCGCACCTGGAAGTATACTTTTGGGAAGAAACATTGTTAGCTTGTACAATGGCTTACATAAACGAATGCTGGAGAAGGCAGTCGCTGTCTTCCATCTTTCCCTGAGCTTCTCTTCTGGTTTGGATTTCAAGAGTATATCAGTACGAGTAGACCTGTACGAACAGGGATGGCTAAGTCAACTGGAGTGAGCGGCAAAAGGCGTCGCTGACACGTGTAAAAATGAACAGCAATTGCGAATTGTCCAGTCTTACTCCTGCATGTGCAGAAAAAATTGGGGGACCCTTAAGCTTCCCCTTTAAGAGTGGAACGCGATAGCGAAATCCGGCTCCTAGTGTGCACTTCAACCACTCAGTGCCTACTTATTAATGTGTGTTACACACGCACAGACACAGACAAACACACGCGTGACGTATCTATAGTAATGGTAGAGGTTTTCGATCTATTTAAGAGCACTTTTATATCAACTTCATGAAAATTTTGTACAGTGATGTAGTCACCTGGTCCTGTATTATGAACTGCGCGTAGGCGTGACACTTTTATTCGTAAATGGCCCCATTCTGTCGTCCTTCTTGCGTTAACTATCTGACAGCTGTTCGATTTGTTCTTCTGGAGACCTCTTCGGCCAACCGCAAGAAGCATCGCCTTATGGTGAAATGGCAACTGCAGTACTTCACTTCTTTAATGGTGTCGTGAGAATGAAATGCTAAAAAAGTGGATGCAGAGCATCCGACGAGACCGCATACAGGCTCTGCTGCAGTCGCATGGCCTCCGAGATGGCGGGCGCGCTCGCCGTCTCGGAGGCCACGGTAGTCGAGACATTGCTTGATATGTGTTCCGCTAGATGGACATAGTTGTTCATTTTTGGAGCTGTTTTTTTCGCTCACGGAGAGTCTAGAGACGCCGACACCGACGGCGGTATTTCTGCGGAACGAGCTCTCTAACGCTATCACGTTAAAATGGCCACGTTGCGCTGTAAATAACATTAAGATGTACTCCTGTGCGCTTACAATTGTTGCTTTGTCCTTATTTTTTCCTTTAGTAATTTGGGGAGCAGCTCCTCAATCCGTAGCAGACCCTTAATCCCAGTGCGGGGTAGCAAACAGAGTTGCCACCTGCCTGGTTTTTGATAGCGGCGTGGCCGGTTTTTACCCGTCAGGGTATTTCTTTGGTTTTGGGGTGCCTAGTGTCAGTTATGTTAGGAATAATAATAATAATAATAATAATAATAATAATAATAATAATAATAATAATAATAATAATGCACTTGCACTTTATACTTCAGAAATCCAATTTTAGTACTCTTGTTTAATGAAACCATATTGACACATTGAAAACATTGACGTCAATAAGTCACCGCCTCGGTGGTCTAGTGGCTATGGCACTCGGCTGCTGATCCCGGCTGTGGCGGCTGCATTTCGATTGAGGCGAAATGTTGAGGCCCCTGTGGTTTGCGATATCAGTGCACGTTAAAGAACCCCAGGTGGTCGAAATTTCCGGCCCCCTCCACTACGGCGTCTCTCATAATCAGAGCTGGTTTTGGGATGTTAAACCCCAGATAACAATAACGTCGATAAGTCAGCATTTTATTACTCATCAATACGTAACGCACCTGAAATGGCAGGAACTCACGCCTTCTCATCGATATCGCTTGTTGCTACCTGCGATATTTTGTCGGTTCGTGGAGTATTTTTCACATGTAAAGGCTTTCGCATTTTCGCAGCAGAACGCGCGTCTCATCGAAAGCAATATTGATTTTAGTAATGTTTCATGGTATCATAACGGACGCAATAAGGGCTACGGATTTTTCACTTGCGGAAGACGTATATGCTTTCCTCTCCACGCGTCGTAAAGGTTGAGTTTTCCGGCAAGCCATGGTGCAAAACGGATAACGCTAATACGTGCGCGCTACAGCTGCATGTAGGGTCGTTGTGCGCTGTCACAGAGCCTCTGCAGTTCCGCGACACTGCCTTCGAACCTTAGCTGTTTATGAAAGTAAAACCCATAAGGTGCAGCGCCAGGTTTCATTCATACCTCGACGAATTTAGCCTAATATGGTAGTGGTTTTCGAAATGCTTTGCTCACCTTATGAAAGTTTGCCAAAGGAAGATCATGACGAAACTAACGATTCTTCCGGGATTTTTCTCTTGAACCGCTCCTGGAAGCTTCTCTAGTAACCTCGTTCGATACGTGACCAAAGCGCGTTGTTTGACGACTATATGACGAGCAATTATGAAGTCCTGCTTGACCATTTGCAAAGTTCGCTTTCCCGCAGCCACATTTTCCGGCCGTAAACTGTCCTCCACAGATTGCCTTGCTGCTCTATAGTCTGTTTCAGCAGTGCCTTGCAGCAGAGTCAAGGCTACACGAGGCCATCGACCGCAGAATTCTTCCGAGGCGAGACGAAATGTCATTGTTCGGACATGCACACCCTGCTTCACCTTCCTCGTCTCATGGCTGCAGCTGTCTCCGCAGCGCCCGCCACTGGCACATAACAAGCCGCAGAAGGACACGTTTAACACGTGTTCGCCCTCCGGATTGGCCGTAGAGGGCTGTAGCTTACACAGTGCTGCACGGAACTTCTGAAACAGAATAAGCGCGTTCACACCTGCGGAGGTGCACAGCACCGCATGTCTCACATTGTGAGTTCTGCGATGTTCAAAGGGAGGGACAGAAGCTAAAGAAAGGGCAGGCAGGGGCGGATGATGAATCGGTTTGAATGGCGTGACGAATTCACAGGTGTTAACGCGTTTGCAGCAGCAAAGCAATTTGTGGACAAGGCTTTTGGTCGGAAAACATCCTTGTAGAAAAGCCAACATAATTTTTGCAAATGATCAATTATTTATTTGCTCTATTGGCATTTTTTTTTCTCTTGAACAGTCATCGCTTGGCGCCGACTCACTGCTGCAGTGTCTATGGTACTGGGTTGCTGACTTGAAAGGCGCGGGTCAGCATTAGCGGAAGCTAGAAGCTTGCGTTACATGTGCGATGCCGATGCACCTGTACGACCTCCCATATATAGAGCACACGCGCTCTTCCAAAAGCTTTAGCGTGCCCAAATTTGGCCAGAATTACACCGCACTTTGCGTCACTTCCCTTTATGTGTTTTTTTTTTCTTGGTATACTAAAAAGTTCGGACCCCAGAAGGGCGACATTTCCGGAACCATGCACTACTGCACGCATCATGATCGCATCGTGGTTTCAGCGTGTTACGTATCTCGTGCTGAGCGGAAAGCCGGTGCAGATTTCATCAGAGGCTTGCGGTGGGTGTTCGTGAAGCCCGCGACGACCCCTAAGCCGCCCTGACGAGTGGCGTTTGCAGATCGTTTATAATCACCGAAATCGTCAGTAGCAACGTACGAACAGGCACCACGCAAAGATATATAGTATATACTAATTGTGCGAGAAAGGAAAAACAATGAAAACGTGTGCTAATTTCTGTCTAGCGTACTGGGCACAGTGGTGACGCCTGGTGTCGAGAGTAATAAACAAAAATAAAAAATAAAAATAAACGAAAAATATTAGTAAAGGACCACGCGCTGAGTGCGTTACGAGAGTAAAAATTCTGGGCGTTACTCACAGCACATTTACATACGAATTATCGGTCAAACCGTCCCGGCGACACCTTCCCACACGAGTACATAGCTTTAGCGAGACTGATTCTCGACCTAGTCGGTATTTGCTGGGAAGTAAGAACAAGATTGCTCGGGGGAGTTGATGGAAGCGCAACACATCAAAAAGAAAGGTGCAGCTTGTATCAGCGTTACATTTGTTATATTATATTCGTCGGAAAAGCGATTGTTTGACCGCTGGATGACATAAGGCTGGCAAGAAACCACGCATGCTGCTGTATAATTATTCCGGGGTTGGCGCCCTGAATAAACTAGTCGGAAGTGCCGCTAGTCCTGCGTTGCGCCCTTCCATGTTGTCCTTGCGTTTTTTTTTTTCCTTGCGGCTAAAGCATGTCGTTCAGCGAATACATAGCTCACTGCCCCTTTGCTCTCCCCACTGACCTCTGTGCCCACCCCCTTTTCTTCTCCTTGCTGAAATAGAACCGCGACAAGTGAATGCACAACTTTCGAGGTGACCCGCGCTTCCCTCTGGGCATGTCAAGCCTAGACTGTATTCCCTGCCCCCCCCCCCCCCCTTCCTTTTTCAACTACATCTCTATTGTATTCTCTGAGAGAAAAACAGACAAAAGAGAACAAAAAAGGAAATACCGAGTCAACCTAGCTCAGCGGGTGGGCTGCTTTCTTGCCGCATTGAGCACAATAGAGGACCCCGCCCACCTGGCTTCCTGCATTCCAAAGACCGGGTTAAACTTCTTCCGGAATAAAGGCCACCACTGTCCTCAGAATCTAGCCTTCTTTCCTTCTCACAAAGGGCTCACCCTTTATCTTCACTCCATTTCTGGGAAAAGGTGTTCCCGACTTGAGGGGGAGGGAGACCCCCCTTCGAAAACCTTCCCTCGCAAGCTCCAGACTGCGTTTCGGAAAACAGCATTGTTCCCTCCTTCTTCACAACCTCGCTGTTAGTTGACTCCTAGGCGTGCTACTTGCAACACCTTCAGAAAGCGTTCTCGCTCGCACCGTGTGCAAAGTGTCCCTACGGTCGCTCGACTCCGTGTGCTACGACTGCACCCATGAAAAGCAAGGCGTTGTTTGTCGTCTTCGTCGTCCTGCTTCTGCTGTTCTTCGACGCGGCGTATGGAAGTAAGTGTTTGTTCCTCGTAATTTTTATTATTACGTATTAACGTGGACTGTTATCTATGAATTTTAAATTGCCTTGCTTCTTGCACCTCGTGAGAGAGGCACACGGGCTACTTCCCCATGACTGGCTTTGCATATCGCTCAGCTGTGCTGGTTAGTTGCTTAAACGGTTACATAAAATTTGTTCGCGTATGTGTAACGAATCGTGCAATGAGATTGGTGTATCGTGGATTTTCGGTATTATATTGTCATGCTGTGTCGTTCCTAGTTCCCGGTGCTAAGTTGCGCTGAACTATGAAGGATCGTTCGCGTACTTGTGCTGTTGAGTGTACGTGTACCTTAGTCCCCACGCGGACATAGTTATTGCGGATTATTCGATAATAAATTTTACATCGGCGGTTTAAGTATCGTCTAACCTCATTATGTCACCTTAACCACCCTGAACGCTGTTTTGCGATAGCGCAACGTTCACTAGCATGTTCCTACGTTGAGAACTCGGGAAGAATTCTGTTGGTGAGTTGTGTGCAACGGTCAGAATTCTGCAATTAATCCTAAGCTTATCGTACAAAACTGGGGTACCCCGCCAGGAACACCTCTCGGCTTTACATGCTATATAGCTATACAGATACTAAATTTCTTTCAAAAATGTCCTTCGAGCTGATTCAAATATTCCGTCTCTCAGAATATTCGAAGCTTTTGAATGCCTCATCTTCCAATACAACGCGAATACTGGGCGGTTGTTTGACGAATATTCGAAACGTTCGAATATTTGCATACCCATGCTATGAAACTGCACTGTGTTCCACAAGATGTCCCTACGATCGTGCGGTGACTCAGCATTCTGGAACATTCTTTCTTCGCGTACACTGGAGCCCTTCACACGCTGTAGATTGTTCCAGCTCTAGCAAACGGCCAACAATCTAAAGCTCTAGCAGGGTTCGAGAATTTTCCAAGACCTGCTACAGTTTGTGTTTTAAATGGTTACCGCAGCCATGAATGCACGTAATTAAGTTGGTGGCGCCGTTAATTCTCCTCCCCTATTCTTTTCTTGACTAACCTGTTACAAGGAGTATCGTGTTGCGTCAGCGTTTTTGTCATTTGGCAAACCAAAAAGCTATCCCATTTCACGCTTATCTCATTATACCAGAGCCTTAGCCCAGTCCTTATGTAATACCCCTGTCACACTAGACGTTTTAACGTCATTCGATTCGAATGACATTCGGTGCAGCGAATGTCATTCGACCCGCGGTTGTGCTACACACGAAGAAGTAATGCCATTCGTTTACGATATCAGTGACGATAGTTCCAAAGGAACTGGACCTAAAAGCTGCAGAGCGTAAGTGCAGAGTGGCTGAAAAGTCGTCCTATTTTATTTAAAATAAACGCAGGGCTTTGCTTCACTGAATTACACCAACAGAATAATTTGCAGCTGATACGGCAGCGCTCAAAGGGGGCGCTGACTTGCAGCAGCCGAACCATTCACTTACTGTTTTTGCAAGCAAAGCGTGTTAATGACAAACACAGACGCTAAATTAAGACGCAGTAAAATAAGCGCTGCGCTCAAGCAAACGGCGTTCGCGATTGCATCCTGTGGCGAAATACCGAAGCCTGTCAGACGCCGCTGATGTCAAGAGTAAACACATTTTGTTACGGCTTCCCTGGCTGTTTTCTTTTTATTAAAATGATGAATATCGGCAAACGCGCTAAAGTAATACCATTTTCACATGACGTTTCACAAATTAGGAATGCTCAGTGCCGCACGTTTACGTTGTCTCTGGGGTAGAGAGTACACATTCGGTCCCACTGCGAATGCGAATGAGTTGCTCGAACTCATTCGATTTCAGAAGTCATTCGATTCGAATGATGTTAAATGTCGCCGTGTAGCAGCGGAATAATGTCATTCGATGCAAATGTCATTGCGTTCGAATGACATTAAAACGTCCAGTGTGACAGGGGTATAACGTCACTGGCAGAATACATAATGCATTGCAGTATAGTGGCGTGCTTTTTGTAGACTGAGTTGCTACCAACGCTGTCAATCACCCTAGTACACTAATACGCTTGTGGAGCACTGCTCTATATAGTTCTCCCAGCCTTTTGAAAACTCAAGCTTGTCGGTGCAAGACGATGACTCGGGGTTGATATTAGAAAGTTAGCAGCGGCGGCTTACCGCACGGAAAGTAAGGTAATGTCGTGGTAAGCACGCAGAACACTTATGGCGTTTTTCACTGGCAGATTCGGAGCAGGTTTTTTTGCTCCGCCGCGACGAATCCGTGTTTCACTGCTCGAGCGGGAGCGGGTTGGTGCGTTTCACTGGCAGATTCGGAGCAACTCAAACCGCGCCAGAGCGCTCCGACTTGCTCCGGCGCCGAGGCACGGATTCAGACAGATTCGGGCGGAAGCGGGCCGCGTCCTCGCGTCACTTCCGTCTTGCCTGTCAAAATGGCTGCGTTCGCTGCGCGTGTGGAGCTGGAGTGTACATACAAGAAAGTGTAGCTTCCGTGTAGCGACGACAGCAGGACAAGCAGAAGCTTTTCCAGCTCAGAAGACAGTGATTACGACGTGCTGTGATTATTGCGACGTGCTGTGATTAGACAGTGATTACGACGTGCGCCGTACCTGTGGCGTCGCGCCGCTGGCCACCGTTTGGTTCTCCCCGACGCTCGAATAGGTGTGATGTAGGCTGCATTTGCCGGTGTGGCGTGTAATATACTGACTGTGATTGCGTTGTGAAATGAAATAGCTTACAAATGAGTGTAAGTATGAATAAAGTGGAAAGCAGCACCTGCTTTCAAAACATTCGATAGATCTGAAGCCCCGGTACGAAAGGTAAACAGTGGGGCCGTTTCACCGATGTGGCTTGCTTCGTTTCCATCGCTGCGCTCCACACCGATGTTTCAAAACCGATTGGATGTGTTAACGCATGACATGTGAGTACAAACGTTTATCGTGTTGGCAAAAGTAAGCGCTTCATTGCGAGTTCGCCGTTCGTCGCGAACGACGACGGGATAGAAGCGGTGTGGTTCTAGCTAAGCCTACCCTCGGAGTCGTCATTGACGTAGGGCTGTTTGGATGTGCTTGTCGCTCGCGAAGGCACAGCTTTATCTTAAATAGTGTTATAGAGCGGGGATGTGCAAAACTCTTTATTTTCTACTTGTTGATGAAGGCACGAACTCTTACGAGCGCGTATGCCAAGGTGCAAAATGCGGCCGAGCCTGCGTACCTACGTGCTCATCGTTCCCCTCCCCACCCATCGTACGCTTCATGCCGGAGCGTACGATGGGTGGGGCACCGAACGCAGAATCGTACCGTGTATTTAGCGCGTAGTGCCCTCTCTGAGTAATAAAGCTTGAGCACAGAATGCGTGTCTTCGCTTAACGATCGTGAGACATTTGCATGATTTTCGGGCTTTGTTGAAAACTGGTAGCGAATTATTCATTAGCGCACAGACTGCAATAACTTCAGTTGTGCTTACATAATTCCCCCATCGCTAAAACAGCTGCTCTTATGGGTATCCTGTTACGTACAAGCGGTATTCGGCATTGCTTCACTATCATAAATATTACAAGTCAACCTAATCGTTACACTGTTCTTTATCGCGTTTCATATAGTGTTTGTGTACAAATATCATCGACGCAACTGTCCGGTGAACTGCATTGAGTGAATTATAGGGTTATATGTGTAAAAGCCGCGAACTAATTATGAGGCATGCCGTTGTGGGGACACCCAATAATGTGAAAACTGAGAGATAGGCAAATAAGAGATAGGCAGGGATGTTAGCGAGAGTGCTGGCTACCCTGCAATGGGGGAAGAGAGAAGGGAAAGAAAGAGCGGATATTAAGAAAAAGAACAGAGGAAATAAAACGTAAAAAATGAACAGGGAACGATTATTATAGTCTTTCCAATAGACCACTGTCAAGTAAAAGGTCATCGAAGCATTGACCGAATTGCAAATGATTTCCTTAACCTACAATCAATACAACGCGCGCGAGCAATTTCTCATTTGGCGCCATACGGGTGCTGTTTTCATGGCCGGTATCATGACCGGTATGCAAGACTACTGAACTGCACATGCAGCCAAATCTCGATATAACGAAACGCGATTTAACGAAGTCCTCTATGTAACGAATTATTTTAGGGGTGTGTCGGACCGTGTGTGCTAACCGTGCCCCTCCCTTTCTTTGCTTACCCCCCAGTGGACGATCTCTTGGGCATGCTGAACGACCGGGTTGACTCTGTCACCAACATGGCGCGCGCCTTCCTGGCAGTGTTCCTGGGCGCCTTCGTCGTCAACGCTTGCGCCGTCATCTTCATCGTGTTCGGCGATGGTCGCTCCCGACGGTTCCTGTTTCCCCTGGTGCTGATCTACGCCATCATGTACCTGGTGTTCTGCGGGTTGATCTACTTGTTCCTCGGCCTCAGCGGCAGCGTCGCCGGCCGGGTCCGCGCTCTGAGTTCCATCGTGGACACCGTCTCTGTCGTCGACGTCTCGGACTCGGCCTTCTCCTACATCAAGGTGCACGAACCAGAGTGCCGCCTTCGCTTCGTGTGCGAACTCTCCGAAAAAGCCGTCGAACGTGACCACATGTTCGCGCTGGTGCTTCGCGTCGTCAGCGTGCTCGGCAGTGCCGGCGGACCTTACGTTGAAGCTGTGCTCGGCGGTCTCAGCGGACGTGGCTGCCATCTCCTGTTCTCTGAGTGCGATTACTCGCCGTTGAGAAGATCCCTGCCTTTCGTCGACTAGTCAACCGATGTATAGATATATGCGCAATAGATTCGATTTAGTAGATATTTTATTTGAATAAATGAGCCGAGTGGATTTTATTTTCTGAACATTTGTCTTTGTCATTATTTATTAGGTGTTCGCATCTCTTATCGCACCTGTTGTGACGATGCGGATTTCAGAATTGCAGGCGCGATTAGTCTTAGAGTTACTTCGTACTTGAGGGATTTTTTTTTTTCCATTTGAGAAATGAGCTGATAATTGCCCAACCTAAGGTATAGTTATCAGATAATAATCGATTACATTGACCTGGTTTATAGCGACAAGTGGTCGCAAGCTAAACAATAGCGTAATTGTAAGAACACGGAAACTTGAACGAGTTCGTTGTGGTTCATGGCGGTGTTTAGCGCAACGCATGAACTTTTTTTTTTTTTTTCAACTTCGTGCCACGGTAAGGGCGCGTTTCATAAAAGCGTTCATACGTGAAAAATAGCTTGTTCGTAAAAACAGATGCCAGGCTGTCGGCGTAGACTTTCTTACTTTTAGAGATACCGTGTCACCAAAGCTATTTGTGGCGGGCGGACGGATGTTAGCAGCGTCCCCTTTATAACGGGGAGGTATCCCGCGGGCCACCAAGCCCTACCTTTATTTTATCCCCTGCAATCGTTCGTTTCCCCTAATCACCATATTTAGAGCTGGCAACGTCATTTTGCTGCACTACCGCACACAGGAAGCTTTTCTCTTCAGTCACGTCATCGTTCCCGTCGAGTGAAAAAGAAAAAAATACGGAAGTGCTGCGGGGTACATATTATCTTGTTGCCGATGCTCTGCGCCAGCAGTTAAGTATAGTTTGCAAATCATAACAGTATCAGCTTCGTGTTACTACTGTTCGGCTTAGCGCTACAGAAAGTTGAGTGAGTTGGTAAGGGTTCATTATGAAACGAAAGGCGTGCAACACGGACACAACAGTAGAGCAGTAGGTTAATTTAATGCCATCTACTCATATGCTAAAAGGCATTTTACTGCTGTGCTCATGTGCACGATCTTCCTTTGCATAATGAATACATTTAAGCTCTTCATGAACAGGTGGCGCTACCAGCGCTTCCTGGACTTTATTTCGAAGGAGTTTGCCGCACGAGACCTGGTAGCTACATCTTGCGGCGGTTTGCTTAACTCTCGTCAAAAGAAAATAATGAAAGCTTATATCGTTATCAAGGATACCGAAACGCATGCTTATGTGTACGCCAAGAAATAGTACCAAATCTTTATTAGTAATTTTCTTTGCACTAGCGGTCAAGCAAAACGTATCAGCCTCACTAATATTAACTGTGCGCGTCCCTGGTTAGGCTCCGCAGCATCAGGTGTCGCTAACTCTGCCGATAACGGGCGAATATGGGGCGCGAAAGCTTCAGAATTTTTCGAAGAGCGAGGGTTGACGTCGCCCACAAACCAGCTTCCACCATCGGCAGCGCCCTGCCACGCTTCGCGCAATGGAGAGACGAAAAACCTTCACAGGAATGATCTCCTTCACTCACGGAAAAGAGCGCTCCGAAGTTGGCGAAAAATGAAGGAAATCGCCTGCATGGGGAGGGAGGCAGTGGAGCAGGGAAAGCGAAGGCTCACTGCGGTTCCTCCTGCTGATTCCGGTCAAAACGCAAAGGTGTTGGGCAAATTTGGCACCTCCTCAAGTAACTGGGAGAAAGGGGTGCCCCCCACCCCCCTGTGGCTGTTTCTGCAAACCTAGCTATCGTGGATAGAAGCCACCGTATCCTGGCGAGCGTAACCAGAGGCACAAAAAGTTAATATTAGGGAGTTTTAGCAGCCCCGCCTTACCGTACGTCAATGACGGCAATGCCGTACCGTCATGGTCGGCACGCGGCTATTTTAGTCGGAAAGACCGGCACCAGTTGTTCGATGAGTAAGTAAACGTCGTAAGATGATAAAACTTGCTGGTAAAGCCCTCAGAAGCTCAGTTTTCTACGTGCCAACCACGACGGTACGGTATTACCGTACTTACTGGAAGGTAAGCCGCCGCTGCTAAAGCTCCCTAGAAAGAGCGTATTAGTGGGCTTGTTGGTAGTTATGCATGTCGTGGCAGATAACGCAGAGTAAAGGACGAAGCGAAGTGTCCAGTCTTTGCTTTTTCGCTTCCTCTTTTAACTGAGCGCTTCCTGCAACGACATGCATAAAGTTTTAGTTAACTACTGGAGTAAAACACTGCTGGGGAGATGACAGCACAACGGGGAGTTTATTAGATTCAGCGCGCACTTTTTCGCTTGAGAAAATATTAGGACCATGGCCACCAAAGATACACCACAAGGCCTTAAGAGCGCTTCAACGCTTCTTTGAAGAGACGGAAATCAGTGATAATTACTAACTGGACCGTTTTTACAGTGTTGATGTGTGTGATACGCGAGCGGACTCCTTTGGGTCTAGTTGATTATTATATTTTCCTTTTTTATTTATTTTATTATCTAAGAGAAAAGGGGGTAGCCGTCACCAAAAATGGCGACAACTCCTTAATTTATTTTTACATCAATAAAAAAAAACAGGGAGTTATAGCAGCGCCGGCTTACCGTACGGTAATGAGGGTGATTCCGTACCGTCGCGGTCGTCACGTGGCTATTATACTCGGAAACACCTGCACTAGTTTCTTTGGTGAGTGCGGTAACGTCATGAGATGGTAAAAACTTCCTTTTAAAGTTTTGTGGCGTTTAACGTCCCAAAACCAGCTCTGATTATGAAAGACGCCGTAGTGGCGGTCTCCGGAAATTTCGACCACCTGGGGTTCTTTAACGTGCACTGACATCGCACAGCACACAGGCCTCAACCTTTTGCCTCCATCGAAATGCAGCCGCCGCTGCCGGGATTCGATCCCGCTACCTTCGGATCAGCAACCGAGTGCCATAAACACTAGACAACCGCGGCGGGGCGTTGCTAAATGTCTCTAACGACTGTTTTCCTAGAGCGTGAACACCTACGGGACTGAAAATAAAGACGTATTGTAGAGTCTGTTTCAGAAGTTCCGTGCGGCACTGTGGAAGCTACAGCCCTCTTAGGCCAATGCGGAGGGCGAACACATGTTAAACGTGTCCTTCCGCGGCTATGTCACCTGCCAATGACGGGAGCTGCAGAGGCAGCTGCAGCCCAGCAATAGGAAGACGGAGCGGTGTGTGCGTGTCCGAACAATGGCATTTCGTCTCGCTTCGGAATAATTCGGGGCTCGATGGTCTCGTAGCCTTGGTTCTAGTACACTGTAGTTCTGCTGCACCGAACTTCTGAAACAGGCTATAGTTAGGCGAGAAGCCGAAAGATGTCGCTGCCAGTTCTTCTACTGCCGTGACCAGGGGCGATATCTTATAACGGTTTTCGAAGTGGACCGGTCACTTGGCCTCGCCTGATCGGTCACAATCGCTCTTTTTCTGACGCGAGCGCAGTTTTACCCAACCACGTGCGGCCAAGTGCGCCAGTCCACTTTTGGAACCCTTATAAGATACCCCCCCCCCCCCCCCCCCAAGACCCGGTAACCGCAAACGTAAAGAAGTCTGCGGACATGTTCCTCGGGAACACTGTCCTCCGTCTATTCTCAAGGCCTGCGTCAAGTGACCGCGAAGCATGCAGCGCGTGCCAAAGCTCCAAAAAATGCCCCTCAGTCCCTGTCATTGCTGAAATAAAAGCCGGCGAAGCTTTTTGGTGGCGCCAGGATCATATGACTGACGGCAGGGAGGCTATGACGTCATCGCATGTGCATGTGTTTATGTTTCGGTTTGAACACATTGTTCATTTAGTCCTTTAATATTAAAGAAAAAAATATATAGAGAGGTAACCGCAGAAGCTCCCTAACATTCAAAAACAGCACAAACGACGCGAGAGTTGTCCTTTTTCTTCCTTTTTATTCCCTTGCGCTGTGCCCATGCACGCGGTGTGGCCGACTGGGAACGCACCTCTTTCTATCTATCATTGGAGAAAAAGAAACAACCTAGATAAGCGCCTGGTTATCTACTCTTCCCTAAACTATATAACGCGAAGTGAGAACTATAGCCATGTGGCGAGCTATATACCTCACGCGAACTTTCTATTGGCAGCATTGTTCTTAGATGTGAAAGGCGCATACGACAACGTATTACATGAGGCCATACTCGATGCTCTTGAGACGGTTGGCCTAGGTGGTAGATTATTTCTGTGGGTTGAAAGCTACCTGGCTGCAAGGTCATTCTTTGTATTAACCGACGATGGCCCGACTACGCGACGCTTTACTTGCAAGGGCGTTCCTCAAGGCGGAGTTCTCAGTCCGACGCTATTCAACCTCGCGCTTATTGGGCTTGCTGAATACCTGCCAACTACTATCAAAATTTCAATATACGCAGACGACATCTGTGTCTGGACTTCGGCAGTCACGCGTCCTCAAATACGCGCGCGGCTTCAAAGAGCAGCAACGTTGACATCGAGCTACTTATGCAAACAAGGTCTCAACATATCACCAGAAAAATGCGCACTTGTGGCATTCACTCGCAAAGCAATGACGCCTTACGTCATATCAATCAATGGGCGGACTATTCCCTATCTCAGAACCCAC
Organism: Hyalomma asiaticum; assembly: GCA_013339685.2. Classification (NCBI taxonomy): domain Eukaryota; kingdom Metazoa; phylum Arthropoda; class Arachnida; order Ixodida; family Ixodidae; genus Hyalomma; species Hyalomma asiaticum. The sequence continues at coordinate 92,876,378 of CM023486.1, read as the reverse complement.
CGGTTTCTTGGCATCATCATTGACAGAGATCTCTGCTGGAGCCCTCATGTGTCGCACATGAAAAAACGCCTCACCGCAATTGCCCAGATCTTCAAATTCTTGGCTGGAAAAACTTGGGGCATGTCGGTAGGCGCCATGGTGGAATTATACAGAGCACTTTTCCTCGGTTTCTTGAGATATAGCCTGCCCGTACTTTCCAACACTTGCAAGACAAATCTTCGCACTCTTCAGGCCGCACAAGCTCAGGCACTGAGAACTTGTCTCGGTTTGCCGCGGGGTACATTGTCAGAGGCAACTATAGCGATTGCTCGGGACCAACCAATACAAACGCACGTTGCGGTGGAAGTCTTGAGAACCCACATCAGGCATTTTGCCCGTGCCTGCTGTCACCACCTCGCAACATTGCCGTCAGACAAGCGGAACGCGTCATTCTGCAAAATGGTCTCCAGATATTCTGCCAAACTTCCGGCAGGCTTCACCGCCGCCGCCAAACCGTCGATTCCCCCTTGGTGTCTCATTCGACCTACAGTACACCTTGGTGTGCCAGGAATCAGAAAGAAAGCTGAGCTGTCATCAGGTGCTCTGAAACAACTATCCCTGCTTCTTCTACACGAGAGGTACGCCGATAAAGTGCATATTTATACGGATGGGTCCTCGAACCTCCAGTGTTCGTCCGGAGCGGTGGTTGTCCCAGTGAAAGCTTCCACCATCAGTTTTAAGACAGACCACCCGACGACATCGACAGCTGCGGAACTTGCTGCTCTGCGTGCTGCCCTTTGTGTAGTAAATGAGGAAGCACCCCGACAATGGTCAATCTTTAGCGATTCAAAGGCGGCCTTACAGTCCTTGCTGGCAGCCCTGCGGCGCGGACCATACGAGCAACTGGTGTTGGAGATCAGATCTCTTCTCCATAAATCACATGAGAAGAGACACCACGTGACGTTTCAGTGGCTCCCCAGTCACTGCGGCGTCGTTGGAAACGAATATGCTGACAAGGCCGCCAAGTCTGCACTTGATGGCACCAAAGTTGAGACCATACCTCTCTCAAGGTCCGACGCTGCCAGGCAACTTCGAGCGATTGCACAGGAGATTACACTCTCGCTGTGGAGTGCCTCAAGCAGCCAAACTCGGAACAGTCGACAACACCACCTGCTGTCTTTGCGGCATTTTCGATTGCCACCAAAACTCAGCCGAGCAGAAGCCACCCTGCTTTATCGTTTGTGGTTAGGAGTGGCTTTTACTAACTCTTATTCCTTTATGATCGGAATGGCCGACAGCCCTCTTTGTGACACCTGTCTTCGTGAAGAGACGCTACAACACATCATATGCGACTGTCCTCGCTATGACTTACAGAGGCAATCACTGGCGTCCGCTCTCGCTCACCTTGACCTGCGACGGATGTCGGTTGATGCCATTTTGGAATGTCGACCGCACAAGACATCACAATTGAAGGTGACAAAGGCGCTACTGCAGTTCTTAAAGATGACAGACTTGCACAAGCGACTGTAACAGCGATGTGTGATGTCGTGTGCCATGCAGCTGCCACTGACTGTGAGAATGTGCTATATGTTCGCCCACTTTCTCTCTCTCTTCCTCTTTCCTTTCACCTTTCAATCTCCCCTGTCCCCTTCCCCTCGTGCAGGGTAGCATACCGGTTGTCATACACTGGTTAACCTCCCTGCCTTTCCTTCTCTACTATTTCCTTCCTTCCTATTGGCATGGTTTGCGTGGCACAGATTTGAACGCCTTTTGTCAACGTGGCCTAACGCACGCAAACGTTGACAGCGAAATGATGATTGTTGTGGTTCGGTTAAGGAAAGGACTAATTTCTGCAGCCTATGTCGGGAACACGGCTAAGCGCCTGTAGGGCTAGGGGAAAGGGAGTGAAATAGACAGAAAGGAGAGAAAAGCCGTAGTAGAGGGCTTCGCAAATTTTGACCACTTGGGGTTCTTTAACGTGCACTGACAACGAACAGAACACAAGCCTCTGGCATTTTCGCCTCCTTTGAAAATGCGAGGACACGCAGAGCACTTCTGCAACATCTCTTCCTGTCCACTTGTGCTATGTTCGCTTTGTAAGTTCTAGATTCATCCGCCACGTGCGAATGTTTGCTCTCTCACTTTCTCCTTTTTCTTAAATAGACAGCACTTCCCAGCATATCTTCGTTATGATATTGCGCTGTGTGCTTTTCCGCGTTCTTGCGTCGTAGTTGCGTAATACGATTTCGCGGTGTCACTTTTTCCGTCTTACCCCGTTTGTCAACGCGAATGTAGTGCAACGTTTTCTCTGTACGCTTTTTTCGGAAGCGTAACGCCATTGTCTGCCTCGTACTTTTATTTCAGTTATTATTACCGTTTCTTTCTTTTTTTCTGAGTCTCATGATGTCGCAATCGTGACGTGCGTTTTCTTTGCGGAACTGAATGTCACGTTCCTTTTCGGAAGCTGCCTTTTCAGGCTCTCACTAAAGGACGAAACACGTATACGGCGACTCCTTCCGCTGTTTTGGTACAATATTCCTGCCTCAATATTTGAGAAGGAAAAATTAAGTTTACGGTTGCCAATAGTCATTGTTAATAATAAGAATAATTGATGGCGCTTTACCTTCCAAAACCAATATGACTGCGAGGCAAGCTCCGTGGCGTAGGGCTCCGGAGTAATTTTGAGTCCGTAAAACGCAAGCAGGAAACAATCACCATCAGGAAATAAGCGCGTATGAAAGAGCACGGCATTGAATTGCGCGCGCGCTTCTCTTGCGCTCATTCCCTCAGCTCGCTAGCACATAAAGGCGGAGGTGTTTCATAGCATAGGAGGAGCAGGGAGGAAAAGAGGAATGACAAAGAGGTTAGACAGCACTGAGACCGACAGGCTACCCTGTCACAAAGCATAGCATAGCCTTGTAAGAATATCAAGAGGGTGGGAAAGATAAGTGAGCGTGAGGAGGATGGGAAAAAGTAAAGCACAGCTTAGCCTTGTATAGTATAATACAGCCATTAAAGGGACACTATGAAGTGAAACAGTGATATTTCGAGAAGTCTGTTGCCCTTAATTTCGACCATTTATGTGCTATATTAAAAGAGCAAATGAATGTCAATGTCTTCGTCTCGCCGTGACTTCGGCCTCAGACGTCATAAGGCCAATCTCTTTTTGTCGTACGCTCGCCAAATTCGCTCAATCGTATGTTCTGAAACTCCTTGTGTTGGCTTCCTTAACGATAAATAGCTGTGTAGGCCTTCGCAGGCGTCATCAAAGATCCGTGACGTCACGAATGTTAGTGTTGGAACTTCAAAGCGGCGTCGCCACCCGTGCTTTCTTTTTGCACGTTTTCTGTTTACCGAAGGTCTTCCCCCCGCAAGTTTGGTGTTGTTCGTATTGGGAAAAGTTAACCTACTAACACACACAAAAAAATTGTTTTTGACTTTAGTGTCCCTTTAAGAAATAAACTAAATCACGCCACGCAGCCAGCCTTGGCAATTCTATACACTCTTTGAAGCCTTTTGCGTCCTTTTTTTTTTTGATCATCGCAGTATCGGACCACCATGTGACCTCTGAGGGACAGTGGATTGGCGGAGGGTATTGGCTCGGCTTTGCCGCCGTACTCATTTCTCTCTCTCTCTCTCAAGTTCGCCCATCGGCACATGCGATTAAATATGCAACGCAAGTCTTGTTTCAGCCATATATATCAGTAGTGCTCAGTGGTTGGGCTTCTGAACGTGAGCGTGATAGCAGGACGCGGTCTGGCGCTGATGAAAGCCCGTTATTACAGTTATCATCTGATTCGGATCAGCCGTATATGTTTTCCTGGAATGTGCGCTCTTCCTGAAGTTTCGATCAAGTATTGATAGCCTACAATTCGAGAAGCGTTTTAGAACAGTGTTATAGACTATACGAAGCGGGACACAGCAATGCACGGGCGAACAAGTAGCTCCGTGTATATGTGCCTTCACGTGCCTTATCCAAAGACGCAGTTCACCGCCGGCTCGCCGCACTCGCTCCGCCACGGCTTTTAAAGATCACCGCCGCGGAGCACTAGGCATGCTCTGATTGCTCGCTTTATGACGCAGCTGCTCCCCGCAGCCGGCACCCACCCTCCGGGGCTGACCCCTTCCGTAGCAAGGGGTCGAGTGTCCCGAGAGATGAACCTCATCCGTTCGCTATGGCCGCTGCGATGCAGGTGGCAAACGGGCGCGCGGCCATTAGGAGCCGCAGAACGGGGTCGCCCCGTAATGGCGACAGAGACAGAGACGAAGCGCGCATTAATGAGACAAGCGCGCGGCCAAATTGTCCCCGCCGGAGACATTAATCAGTCGCAAACCGTGAGAGTGCGCTGCGGGCGGCTGGCGCGCGGATTGATAGCCGTCCCGTTGCTGAGGTGTACGGGCTGCCCCTGGAAACTGGGCCACTCTCCGGCGCGTCTCTCTTCTTGCTGGACGCTAGACAAGGCGCGGGCACGTCTTGGGAGCGCCTCCGCGGTGTGTGTGTGTGTGTGTCCGCCCTTACGCTGGGGATATCCCACCGTTATCAAGACCTGCAGGACGTAGCGATCACATGACAGCCGGCGTAACGGCAGCTCGTTGAGCGCACGAGCTGACAAGTATCTCATGCCGGTCACGCACGAAGTCGCGACGAATTAGTTCGCGCTCGTGATGCGCGCCCGCTGTGTGTCGATGTCATCAGGCCATCTCTGAGTCCTATTGTCAATATACACGCCGCTGGACTATAACGAATAGGTGCTGCATAACACTTTCCAGGTTTATTATTATTATTATTATTATTATTATTATTATTATTATTATTATTATTATTATTATTATTATTATTATTAGAATCAGTGTAGCACTATCAGCATAGTTAAGGCATCACTGTTGCGTGAATGTCGATCGTTCGCGAAATTTGAAAGCTTACACTAGAGACAAGATCATCATCAGTAGCATCATCATCAGCCTGTATACGCCCACTGCAGAGCAATGGCCTCTTCCAAAGACCTCCAGTTATTACGGTCCTGTGCTAACTGCGACTATTTTATCCTCTCAATCCTTTTGATTTCAACTGCTCACGTAACCTTTCTGCCGCCACTTGCTTTCTATAGGGATCCACTCAGTTATCTTGCTTTCGCATTACATGCCCTGCCCATGCCCATTTCTTCTTCCTAATTTCTACTATGTCCTTAACACTTTTAGAAGATAAGCTCAAGGGAAGATGGATGATTGAATCGATGAACAGATCGCTAAAAACGATTTAGAACAGGGAATATCGCAGGATCCAACGTTTCGACATATTTGTACGAAATGCCTTCTGTAGCTGACGAAATACCTTTTGCAATAAAGAAAACGACAAAGTTTATTTCAATTCTGTGTAGATAAGATGGGGGGGAGCGAAATAAAGATCGGTGTGATTTTTACTTTGGAAAAAGTAAAACGCTGGAAAAAAAAGTGGGCAGCTAGAAACGGCGCTGCGAAAATACCACCAATGCACGGAAGATAAAAAGAATAGACACTCAGCCTGGATGGTTGTATAGGAATCCTCAATTATGAATATCTGCCAAAAAGCCCAACTACGAGTGCTACGTATCTAGATGTTCGTGAAGATTTGGTCGAAAATCGGCCTACAACAAATTGTGAGCGGAATCAACATGAGGGTTTATAGGAGTCGCCATTTAAGATAGACGAGAAGGGGAAAAAATACTGTTAACGAAAAATACCCTTCGTAATAAAGAACACGATAATATTTATTTCACCGAAAGAGATATGATATGTGTAGATATGTGTGGATATGATGCGCGAAACAAAGACGTTGTGCCTTTACTTTCTTGTTGTCAAAATTTTATATTTTCCCTTGAAAGCAAAAAAAAAAAAAAAGGGCAGCTTACACTATGGTGTAAGGCAGGACAAAGAGCGATGCTTGTGGCCACCCTATCTACTTCAGGCCTCTAGAAGCTGAGCCAAGTTACGTGACTAGCAGTTACATGGTTTTGGCGGGAATACCTCACGTTAATAGCAGTGACGTAATCTTACGTGATTTGTGCAACGTGTCTATAGGTTCAAATTGCAGCAAGGCACGCGTCCGCGGTTGACAAAACATTAAATCTAGAAAGCCAGCGCTGCACATAGCGTCCTTCGTGCTGTTCCTTAGCTCAACGTTACTAGATTAGTCTATATCATCGTCGGCTTGAACTATAGCAGAGTCGTGCAAGTTACTAAGGAACACCACCGTAGTCGCAAGGCCAAATACAAAAAAGAGTATTCCGTGCCATTGGCGTCATGCATGGTGTCGCCTTTGTTATTTCTTGCTGCCGCTAAATGTTTCCTTTCCTCCGTAGCTGGCTCGAAACGACATTTTCCGGACATATGCGCTTAGTATGGAACATTCGCTATACCATGTGTACGTATGTGTGTACCTTGGGGAATGCAGATACACCAAAGCGTTTCCACTATATCGAAGAAGGATAGCATGGAAGGTATAGGAAAAAAAGTGTCATGGTTTCTGCCTTTTCTTCTATGGACCTAGGCAGAATCGTTATATCGGTCACTGATCGTGTCGATCACTATATGGTTCCGGTCAAACAAGGGTGTGCAGCAGCTGTTTTTATGCCGTGATCGTACATTCTACAGCGTGATACTGAAAAGCTTTGATGGACCTAGTGATGATGGTTCGCCCACTTCAGAAAAGCACCGCACCGCGAACACCTCTCCGGGAGAATCCGACGTGAAAATATATGTCTTCAAAGCCCGTCGAGCACGCGTACACTACCGCGTTTCTAATCTGAATCGACAGGTCGGTCGTCTGGGGTGATGGTTAAAATCGGAGTAAGCACGTATGTGGTTTCGGAATGGTCCCATAAGGCCCATTGTGCGCCTATAAGGTTCCGATATGTGGGGATGAGGCCCGGTTTGGAGAGCGAACGACTTCCGCGAACACACTTTGATGCGACGATGTGCACACGCCGCGTCTCACGCAAGCTATAATAGACGGTGGCAACAGAAAAGTGCTTTGTAGCAGTTGTTGCCGCACCGTGATGCAATCGGGGGGCGTTCTGCAGCTCCCAAAGGCTGGAACAATGTGACCTCTCGTCTCCCCACTGCCGATGACGATCGTGATGGCCCAGACGTGACAGGATATAAGCGGCGACGCTGCTAAATCGTGTGGTGCGAACCAGTACACCAGTCTCTTGCATCGATCCGCGGAGTCGAAGCCAAAAAATGACCGCAAATGCGACTTCTGTCGTACGTTGATGGTGGCGTGAGCATAATTTCACGGTGTGTATTGGGATGACACAGCCTTTTATACGCCTATAGCTACAACGTGATTTTTCGTGATGCAACGAAACACCCACAGCCCGATATGTAAATTTTGATCAGTGCACTCCTGAGGAAGCATGGCATCGAAATTTACATGCGCTCTGGTGGAAATTACATCCTTTTTGTCTCGATGTGCAATCGCGGGTTGGGCTTCGATATTCAATTCTATGCGGCCTGCGCTTTGTAAGTGCTTATTGTCTGACCAGTTGCGGCCGTAAGTCGGATATACAGTGTGTTAGCAATCTCAGAACGCACATCGTAGAGTATAGGGTACTATTTCTCTGCTGCCTTCGAGCAAGCACTTGCAAGCAGCTTGTAAGCATGTGTGCAACTGCTTGTTTCATGTTGATATGCATGCTGGCGTCTATATTGGATATCTCTGTTTGAATCACGCTTACTAAAGTCATCCGAGAGTGTACTAAAGAATTATGGTCTGATGCACGCGCTTCGGCTATAGTGCACTTTCTGCTATTGTTATGCCGTTAAAACCCAAGGAACGGTTGCAACCCTAATGACTCCGCTAAATTACGTTACTACGCTTCCATAGTAGTACATTGTGTATCTGTGCATATGGCAAATTATCGATTCCCGAATATATTCCGCTCGCATGCCTATCGATTGTTTCTCTCTCTCTCCTCTGTGTGTGTGTGTGTGTGTGTGTGTGCACTCTGCCTGGTACCATGCAGAAAGCATGTTATATGAGTTTCGTTCTCCTGTTCCAGAAAAGTGTATCGTACGTAAATCAACGACACTTCTTGTAGCTTTAGCCTTTCGAGCCACGTTCACGTTTTGGTCCCCCATCGCACAACGAAGATTAAGTTTTACTATTTTGTTCGCTTCAAAAGCTGCGATCGGCGCGAGCCATCCGCGGCGCGCCCGTGACAAGGCGACGCGCATGCATCATCGGTAATGCAAGGTTGTCCAATAATAGGCAACACTTTGGGAAGGAACAGAACGCTTCTTTCGGTGCTTTCGCAGGAAGGGCCGCCAGAGACAGCAGTCGTGTGTCCAGTGACTGCATCCTCGTTGTATACCATGCAGGCGCCGGCGTGACCCTGCCTAAAAAAAGTCGTGGCATCCGTGCTATTTGCCCTTGCACCTATCTGTGCGACGCGACGCCTCGCACGAAATTACAGCCGTGGTCAGCGGCAGCGACAAACAGCAGTGCCCACCTTTCGCGTCTGGTCCTCATGTAGGCCAGCCAGGTATACACGTTTACGGAGCAAGCGGCCCGTGTACCGCGTCATCGCGTATACAACCCAAACACTAACGGGACACCAATGAGAGACAATGGTTTATAGTTATAAATTGTATTTCTGGAACTCCACTGCCGTTTATTTCACAGTCCTATGTTTAATTTTAAAAGAGAAACTTGATGTCAAGGTTTCATTTTTGGACTCCACCATGGAACTTGGGCATGTTGTGACGCCGGAAAACGTTTTTTTTTTTTTTTAATTCTCGCCTAATTCGGTCGATCGAAGTTTTTGAAACGCGCTGGGTTTCTCTGGCTTCCTTAGAACATAGTGTATATCTTTTTACCGATGAATAATTATGTCAGCCTTAGAAAACGCCGTCAGAAATATATGACGTCATGCATGATTAGTGCTGAAGTCGCGGAGAGGCGTCGTCTGCTGTATTTTCTTTTCGCGTGTTTTTGTACGTTATTGAGCATCTTCATTCTCAAACGAGTTTGTCGTTTCGGAATTCCGAGGAGGTAGTTTATTAATATGGAAAAAAGAATCTTTTCTTTTTTATGGGAAGGAGCGGCACTTTTTCAACAAGGTCAGTACTGGTGGCTCCTGTAAACATGTCAGCCAAATATTGTCGTCCTGCACGCATCATTGAATTCGCAATGTGGTTTAAAATACAGCTGGTAAGCGCCCTCCCTTCGTTTCAGCTAATGACGGTATACTGGGGGCACCAACTATGACACTTGCGGCAGAAATAGCCTTGAGTGATTTCAAGATCGCGAGAAGATCATCTGCTATGCTGCTCTTCGTTTATTTTTCTGTTTCGAATTCAACAAAAAAAAGAAAAAGTACGTATCTCTCTTAAAGAGCAACGAAAAAAATCAAGCGACGTGTTTGGCGCCCTCAGTGGCGTCTGTTGGAAGATGAGCGAGCGCTTTCCACCTGTGTTCGAAACCAAATTGCGAATTACCTGATGCGTTCAGTGGAATAATATTTGGCTCACATGTTCAACAGGAGCCCGGTCCTCGACTGATGGGCACCATTTCCCTGACAATGCTCAGAAAGTGTCGCAGGGCCTTTTTAAGAACTCCTTCTGCTGAATGCATGTCTTCTCGTTCCCTGGGAGCCACATTTCAGTGTGCCAAAAAGCAAAACAAGTTGACCTAAACCTTTGCACCCTGCCGGAAGCGAGACTCGATTAGAAGGAATACAAACACCGGGGCATGCGTGTACACAAAACATCTTACGTAAGAGTGAAGCGCTATTGGTCATTACCGTGACGATCGCCTCATTACCATGGCGATCGCTGCGCACGAGTGGCGTGCTACCCGAGCGCCAGCCAATCGGGACACGCGCGTGCGAAAGAGAAGTTTCGTGAATTCGTGCCTTGTAATATAGGGCACAAAGAAAAAGATCACGCGGAAGATCGTGTTGCGGCGTTATTTCCGTGGAAATACGAAATAACCCCCAAATCCACTTGCATAAATCTGTCTACTTCACCTTGGTACGTTCAAGGGGCAGCGCGTATAATTAAGCACGATCGTGTATACGTTAGGTTTCGTAAGTGGCACGGATTCTGTATCATAACGCTAACGTGTCGTGCGTGTGTAAGTAAACCTGTGTATGTCAGGGGGCATGTAGGTGGTGTGAAAGAGGGCGAGGGAAAGTGAAGTGGGTGAAGGGAGTAGGTGCCTCTAGTGTAGTGTATAGTGGTTTTATTTATGTGCCGAATGTGATGGAGGGGGAGTTAGTGCTGCTGACCGCGGTGTAACCGTGTGTCTATAGCTTCGCGTAGACACGTGCAAAGCTGTCAGTAGTGTTGACGAGGGTTGACAACGAGTGAGGGGACACGAATCAAGGACAGGACTAAGGGAGGGAAACTGGACCTCCACATTTGTCGACAATGAAACGAACCAAAGCGACTGCGTGTACAATGCAGCGCAAGAATTCTTGTACAGCAAACACGAAAGAATAAGATAATGAAAATGGTGCGTGACGCAGCTAGAGTGGATAGCACGCCACTGCGTTCATACTATTGATTAAATTCATAGTTGGCTCGTGCAGTTCTATAGACAGGGTTTTATTTATTTATTTTTTTTGTGGTGTGTGTGTGTGTGGGGGGGGGGGGGGGATAGAGGAGGACTTGTTGAAGGCTTTGAATATTTGAGAAAAATATCTACTTTCATTATTAATATTCGGCAAGAATTGCAGTATGCACATTAAGTGAATTTTAAACGCAACGTTATTAATAGGCTTAAATGTTATGTTATTAGCCCTACTCTATGTTATTAACACTACCCCGCAAGCAACATTTCGGGAGGAACCCAGGCCCCTAGTCCCCCCCCACCCCCCTTTTTGGCCGGTAGCCATATACACATCTACCACTACGACGAAGCGTGCTCACATCGGCACTGCTCGGCAGTTCAGGGATGCCTGTAAAACGCGCGTTAATGCGGTAGTGCGAGCGGTCCGCCTAGGCCAAGCGCTTTCATTAGCGCAACTTCGTGTCGTCTCCACGTGCGTTCCATGTTGCTTCTATATAAAAACAACAAAGAAAGAAAAAGACAGCCTGAGAGGGAGGAAGGCGAGAGAGAACGCAGAGGACCACGTTAGAGGAGAAACTTCGAGGAAGCGACGGGCGACCCGGAGGTCTACCCTCTTTGCTCTTTCCGTGGCGCATCAAGAAAGGAGGGGGTACGCCGTTTCCTTCTGTAATGATGCCGGCCACTTCCACCACCACCAGCACCGCCACTCACGTCTGCTTGCTGCCTATGCCCCCAAAGAGAGCTATACTAGCTCTGTGCGCGTGGTACAAGCGGCAGCAAGCATGCAGTGGCTGAATAAGCGGCGCCAGCTTCTGGAAGGTGCATGCATGCGCCAGACAATGCCTGCATTGTGTGACCCGTCGTGGCCGAAATTGAGTCTCGGCTCGTTGCTGGGTCCTTCCGCGAAATTTCTTTTGCCGAGGAGACGCCGATATCTCGAGAGCCAAAGCGCATATAATAACGATGCGGGAGACAAAAGCCGCGCGATTTATTGGATTGGCGGTGAGCTTGGTGCGTACCACCAGCGTTCAACGCGACCACGACAAATTTGTAATGAATGGCAAATTACTGACAAATTTGTTGCGAATGAGAGAAGGTGCTGATGCTCCATTCATTCATAAAGCGCTGCCGTCATGTTTCAGGTCGTCGTATATTCCAGATAACGAGAAATGATTGGACTGAAGTAGGGCAGCAATCAGAAGGAGCCGTCAGAGAATGCAATGAATATATGATATTGTTACGTGTCTCCTTATTATTGCGCATAATTGAAATGACACTTAAGTTTACATTCGTGTAATGGAAATATTATAGATTCGATCGGAGAACACTGAACAAATCGTGCTTCCTGTCATTTCAGTTATATTTTCCTTAATCATGAATATGGCTATACGGTAATAATAACAAATGGCAATTTTATGGATGCTTACATTAGTCCTGATTATGTCGCCTCTCCTGTTTGTGCTTGCTGATAAGTACTATCAAGCACCTTGTTTCCACTGATCGTCAACACTAAGTCAAAAGCTTGACCACATGACTGCTGTTAAAGCTCAGTTCAGGTTATTTGTTTGTTCTTCGAGCCGGTTGTGATCGAAGTTACAGGATTACTATATGAAGGCTTTCTAATGTTACCAATTCCCATTTATCCAACCTAGGCGTCACACACGAGACGAAGACGCCTGGAATGGCTGGAACGCCAATGTGCGATGCTTGTGCTGAAGGCGAGCGATGTAGGCACTACTTAGGTTTTTAAAAGAAACACGCTTGGACAAGCGGCTGTGACAGGGATAGCGCACGCAAGTGTGCTAGACTGTGGGACTGTTTGACTGCGTGTTTGCTGTGTCAAGTGCTGTCATTCTCTCTCTTTCCTCTCCACCTTTCAATCTCCCCCATCCTGTTCCCCTGTGTAGGGTAGCAAATCAGTTGTCCTGAGCTGGTTAACCTCCCCGCCTTCTTTCTTCTTCTTCCTTCTTGCGGAACCAAATGTACCACTGAACACGCCCAGGGTACCCGCTTCAGAAGGCGCTAAACAGACTGGAGTCTGTTTTCAGAAGCCAAGGGTCTTGAACCATGTGCATCGGTGGCGCAGAAGGCGACTCCAACTCTGCGCGAGATTAGTGTTCTGTCTCTCTTCCATTTTCTCTTGTTGCCTCTTCATTCCTTTCCGCAGTGTAGGGTAGTAAAAAGGACGCGCTCCTGGTTAACCTACATATACCATTAAAAGGTTATGGTGGCGTAGCAAGTGACATATGGGACAACGTAATCGTCTACGCTTTCCCAATGCTGGAGCTTCATTTTCATTAAAATTTCTCTATGTTAACGCGTGCTCTATGAAAAAAGCGCATGAATTTTTAACAACGGAACGAAGTGGAATAACCGGACGTGTTATCCACATGGGCCTTCTTTATTCCCAGCTGCTTTCTTTCTTTATGTGTCGTTAGAGTTTGTTGAATTAAGAAACTATAAATATAGCGAGCGCCTATGCCGAGACCAATATATCTTCCGGCGCATGCACGACGACATGTCTTTGCAAGAATAATAAACAAGAGTAAATTGAACGAAACCCCCAGTTTACCGTACACATGTGGTCAGTGAAGTCAAGTTCATACTACCTTGCATGGTCGTCCCACACGCTTGTCCTTATTCGAGAGGCGGCACCGTTGTATGCCAAGGTTGCTGCCGTGCATGGTATACCCAGAAATTGCTCGATCTCTTCAAGGCTTTCGTAGGAAGCGTGGTCATCTTATGCTTCCCTTCGACCTCGAGGGATCAAAAGCGAATGGCAGGACCGTGCGACCGCCGCTTCACAGGCTTAAACATATGCCTCTCTCTGGCAGCATTGAGGAAATGGCAATGGGCGCCATCGATTGATGCGATGTGCAAAATTTCGGAGCTTCACTGATGCTCCCAATTATCTTCTAAACGCTGAATGCATCGTGCACGCTTACTCATATCCTGTCTGTATAAGTCTGCGCGCATGGTGTCTTGAGTATTGGGTGACACCCATCCATTTCTCACACAATGGCGTTTTCTATATCGCTCCGCGGAAATCCGGTAGGCAAGGTTCCCTATAATAGCAGGCGAATCCTCCCTCCCTAACCCTTCATTTTTTTCAAGGAGGTCATATAACTTCTTTGCTTTTGCTAGAGCGTTACATAGCCTTTCTGTGAATGTATAATGTGTCTTTGTTCATTGGGTCATCTGCATTGTCTTAGCGTGTCCGTGAGGTCAATCAGCAGCCCCTATCCGGGTCCTTATATTATATTTATATCGCTGTTGGCAATATCCAAATATGCCTCAATTTGGAAGGCTGTGGGTGTAGATTTTAGACATCGTGCATAACGAGAAGGTAAAGGTAAAATATTCTGCCAAGGTATTTCAAGTACTTGTACAACTCTACGAGAGCAAGAGGCCGCGTATTATATTGCTTGCTCTAATAGGCGCTTCCGTATGGAGGCGATAAGGACAGCCGCCACAAAAACGACGCATGGTATCATCCTTGTACGCAAAGGGCAAAAACACGTCGACAAAACTGTCACCTTCTTCTTCTTTTTTTTTTATTTGTCCGATGATTCTCGGCAATAGGTTGACGCATCTCCAGAGGAAATACTTAATAAAAAGCCCACAGCTCTATACATAACTCGTTATTGGCCTTTTAGAAAGAAAGCTAAGCGTATTTTTGGGACTAAGTCTTAAACGAGAAGGATCGGTTAAAACGACGGGCTTGATATTTGGTTCGCAGCAATCAGCTCAATACCGTGGCAAGATAGCATGCAATAGCGATTAACAACCAGTCATTACCAGCGATGCTATAGATCTAAGTCTCTAAGATTATTGCTGACAGGGGAGCCTATACCCAAGCAAACGAAAATTCACTGAAGAGTGCTATAAGATGGCGATCATGCACGGTATTCATTCTCGAATTGTTCCAGGTAATTTGTTACTGTTCCTTAACTGTAAAGTGTGCAACCTTTGTACATTGGCAGCACTAACATATGGGGCAGAAACTTGGCGGACAAGAAAACTCGAGCTATACGAAGCCCAATTTGCACGTGACAGGCAACCGATGGTCAGTTGGAGCGACTGAATGATTACCAAAGGCATGGGGGATGCAGCCAAGGAGGTTACAGAGTTAGTGTTGGGTGACTAACTGAAGACACTTGCAGGCGTAAAATTGGATCAGCTCGCACAGTGCAGGGTATATCGGATGTTATTGGGAAAGGCCTTGGTCATGCAGTTGACATAGATATGATGATGATGACGAAGAGGACGATGATCTCGTTGATAATGATAATGAAGCTTCGGAAGATGTTGTGACAGTTGACTGTTCATAAAATAAATGTAAGTAATGCAGAAAATTGAACGTAATTGTGTAACTTGCCATCTGCGGTATGTACAACAACCGAGCCTACAACACTGCTGTGCTACCACCAGCATAAATTTGTCATTGGCTTCCAGTGTAACTTCCGTTTTTTTTTCTATACTGTTTTCTTTAATATCAATTAATTCTTTTATGTCGTCTGCGCCTTTTCTCCGCGTCATTGTTAGGTGGATTCAAATGGACGTTCATTCTGACTCACGCAATCAAAAAGACAAGCCTGTATCACGACGCACAGTCTTGAACGCCGCAATAACCCAAACTCCGTTACGTCAAAACGCGCGATCATTTCGCACGTGATCGCGAACTCGAATCGCTGTAACTCATATGCGCAGCGCAGCCAACTAGTTGCATAATTTTGATTACCTCGACCACTCCCACTTTCCGAGCTTTCTTTTTCCTTGAAGCCATGGCTGCCTTTTCGAGGCTTGCCCTCTAGCGCTTAGCCGGACGAAGCAGGCCTTAACAGATCATTACCGCATTTCTATATATATGAGGGTATCTCACTACGCGACGAGCAAAACCAAGCAAAACGCGCAGTGCGATTGAGGGAAGAGTGGTCGTTAACAGTCTATCTCGAGAAAGAAGCTTCCGTTCGCTGTGCCTCAGAAATGGATACCCTGAGTGCTGCGCGAACGCGCCTCTCATCCTATGCATGCACTTTCGGAGGCGCACACACGTGCAGTAATGCGCTGCAGCCAGCAAACGACTCTCTTTCGCGACTAATGGTCAAAGCAGCCGCAAAAAAAAAAAAAAAAAAAGGAAATCATGAGCTGCCGAATTACAGCCGGCTCAGCTTCGGAGAAGATTGCTGCGTCTCCACTTTCGTCTTTCCCCGCTTCCTTCCTTTTATTACTGTTTTTTTTTCTTCACAGAAATCCTTCAAGATCTCGAAGCTGAACAACAGCTTTCGTCTGTGTAGCGGGGGCAAGTACAAGCGCTGTCGTGTTGATCCGCATTCCGTTATTATTATTATTTTTTTCCCCTCCTCCCGTTTCAAGCATGCAGTCACGAAGAGGGCCCCGTTGCGCATTCTCCCACAATTTGCTCGACGAAGTCTTTCTCGTGAACAATCAGGAATCGCCACAGAGTATCACGCTGACTTTCGCAAGCACAGACGTGTCGACAGCAACGACGCGCCCGCCGAGCCATCGTGGATGACCTTCGCGCATCACGCTGAACAATTGCTCTCGGAGACGTCGTGTAGTCGCTATTTGTTAAGCAATGCGAGACTTTGGTAGTGCCAAGGCTGGGAATGCGTCCGGCACGCGTCTCATTTGCGAGCCGTGCTCGGGTGTCAGCTCCGTATCACCACCGCCAGGTGCGGAAAGTCATTCAGTGAAACACAAGCGGCTTTTCTCGCCTTTTGATGCTTCTTTTTAGGCAGAAACGAAGACAGAAAGAAAAAGGAAAGGACCTGTACGACTCCCGTTTTAGACCTCGGCAGAAAAGGGCTTTAGCTACGTTAGTGGTGGTAAGCAACTTTATTTCGGAAAACCGTTGAGGAGATGCGTGGCAGTCAGGCCGTGCCTGGCCGCTTCCTCCTCAGCGCGCTTGGTGGCTGGGCATCCAGGATTGCAGTTGGGCATCTAGACATCCAGTTCTGTCCCAGTCCTCCCTCAATGGTGACTGACCTACGGGACGTCTTTTAGTAAAGGCACCTTGCCGCATACCCAGATATGGTATGTGTATCGCAAAGGTCTCGTGGCGACACAATCTGCGCACATTTCCGCGCAGCCTCCGCCTCGATATCATCCAGTCCAGCGTCTCATGGCTACACGCTGCACTGAAATTCCCATAAAACACAGCGCCATTGCACCGTTATCCGAGGTATGCGTCACCCACGGTGGCTACAATAAAAGGCTGGAAGAGATCTTTACTTTCGCTACCCAGACGAGCGTAGCCGTCGCTATGCTTGCGCGCTGCCATTACTGATCGAATAAACAGTTGTTGCGAAGTTTCATGTTGAGATTCATCCTTCAGCAGACTCGACATCCCACAGGTTCAGGCTGGCGTGAAGAGGTCTGGATAGGTGTGTCTATAGATGTGCGGGGAAAGGAACGCATGGATTCGAAGTCGTCGCCAAGTTATTTGTTGGGCTTTTAGTTTCGGTTGGGCGGCAGTTCGGTTTTCCTTGTTATATTTTGTAGCGCGGCGTGTAGACCCTTCATTAACTTTTGAGATGGTTTGTACACGACTCTTATACATGATTCTATTAGCCCACATCGAATTCGCTCTACTGCTTCTAAACTGGAACAAATGATTTCCTGTTCGGGAATAGGTATAGAACAATTGGTGCGGTCACTGCAGTTAATTAGCCGAAGTGTGTGTGTGTGTGTGTGTGTGTGTGTGTGTGTGTGTGTGTGTGTGTGTGTGTGTACGTCGCAGTAACGGTCGAGGTTCTGCACCTACATGTATTCTGCTCCAGTCATAGCAGCGCAACGACATGTAGACGCCCAGCATACGCGTGCCTGGGCAATAGTTGGCCATGGTTGGAGCGATGTCAAGTTCTCCGAAAATCGCAACGACGACAGCTAAGGCATTGTGTTCTGCCGTTCATGGCAGAACAGGTATAATCTTCGAGTGACAGGCATACGCATTTCGCGGGCTCTTCCTGCACGATATATACTATCGGAGTGAGTTCCGTTCTGCGTTTCTTATATACTCTCTATCTGTTATTCGGCTGAGAGTATATATAGCAGAAGAGCTCATGTCAACTGCTCTTCTGTAAGGATATGTTTCATTACTTCTACCTCTCTTTTTTTATCATACGTCGCTTCGAGCGGCTGATCTCGGAAGTGAAATAGCTGCATGCCGACATCCGAAGAAATGACTATGGCCGAGAAGAATGGTTAATGGAAGTGAATATTACGAAATAAGACCTCTAGCGCATCTTTAGTGTCATGGATGAATTTTGCACACATCGCCTGCGCTGTATGGTGGATTGACGCTCTCCCTCAATCATAAATTTTCCACCCGAGCAGTACGTGTTTTGGCTCGCAATTCGCTCTCGCTCCTTCCTTCCTTTTGTACCGGGCCTGCCCATTTTTAGATCGCAGAATTGCGTGGTGACCGCTGCGGTGTTTTGCTTTCTTTCTCTGTCTCTGTGTAGCATTCGTAGCAACGTGATCTCTTTGGTCTTTCTTGTTGAACTCGCTGCCCTGGTGACATATATTCATGGATCACTCTATTTTCTGGCGGCGCCCTCTTCGTTGGTGGGCTCCTGTCTGCATTGAATTAGTCACAAGAGAGAGAGTCCACCTCCACCCCCTCCCTTTCACCGCCCATTATTTACGCCCCATTTCTTGCATTTATACAGCACTCAATGGCCGACTGCGTAACGTGCATTTCGGTACTCAGGCTGTGCAAGCGTGAAACAAAAATAAATAAATAAATAAATAAATAAATAAATAAATAAATAAATAAATAAATAAATAAATAAATAAATAAAACGAAGAGGAAGAGACACACAAAAGAATGAAATGTTAAACTGCACCGTTCAGTCGCTATCGACTATATACTGGGCGGCATAAAAATTCCCACAATATTGCAAGCTTTAATTGCTAGTGGACGCCTATAAAACTACGAGCGTAAAGCAATTTATTCTTTTTCCGAGGTTTATGGCTAAAGGCTAAAGAAAGTAGCATGAGCAGTAAATGTGACTGTACGCGTTATTTCGGCGCATACGCGGTCAGTGTACGTCAATGGATACCCGGGGTTGCAAGATAAACCGGGCTGTAATTTTCTTTTATCTCAGGGCGTATAATTCTTTTTTTCTATCTGTCTATCTAGCATGATTCGTCCGCTTTCAAGCGGATTGATTACAAGAGAAGGTGGTAGTGATGCAGAACTATCGTTAAATGGACTATCGATACTATCGATAGTGCATTTACCGATAGTTCTAACAGTTACAATAGGCTACTATTTGCAGTACTCGGCTTGTTTCATTTATGAGGAATTTTTTTGTGAATGAAATTACCTCCGTGAAAACGCCGGAATATGTCCACTAAGAAATTAATGCTCAGAACCAAGCAGTCAAACCTTACAAACAAAAGTAAGTTCATGTTTTTTTTTTTTAATTTTAAACCACAAAACGCAACATAAATTCGAAGTCTTGCAGTTCCGTGACATGAACAGCTTCCTTGCCGCTACCGCTGAACCGTTCAATTTAGGTATCATTTGAAAGCCAAGCATTTTGGTGAAGGAACACAAGCATGTCAACCTTCTCTCCCTTTAGTCTGCTCCTTCTTTCTGAAATGATCTGTCCAGCAGCGGAGAACACGCGTTCTGCAAGTACTGATGTTGCTGCACACGTACTTCCTATCCATTCGAGAGAGCGGCGTTGTTCCGCATTGCCAAGAGTGCCAGAATTCTAAAGGATTGCTCTTCCTTTCGGAGGTACCGCTAAGTACTGGCTGAACCATTAGTTCTGCGTTTGAAGTGGTAGTTGAGGGCTCCAGTTGTTGCCTCTGAAGGAACTGCAGAATTCGTCTTCCTGCTGCAACTTCGTTATGAATCACATGCTGTCTAGTTGGTTCAGCTGCAGGACCAACTGGCTTTGTCGACAATCGTCGCTTAGTTCACCAGTCAAACAAGCTTTGGCGCGTCCTGCGTTGGTTCGATTCGAAAACGCCCGCTCCCTGATAGTATATACTATCAATTAATATTACCATCGATAGTGCTATCGATAGTTCTTCGTACCATCGATAGTTCGACAGTGACTCAACCATCGATAGTATCGATAGTGCTATCGATAGTCCTGCATCACTAGAAAGTGGACGTAAATGCAGTTTTTTTTTTCGTTTATTTTCAACCTTCTTTTTCTCCAGTGCAGGTGCCCTTCCTGCCTTCTTCTCTCCGCCCTCTCTTCCCCCCTCCCCTTCCTCTTACGGTCGTCGATAGTCGGGGTTAGCGTTGGCTATCTACACCTCTCGAGTCCGTGTTGTCTGCCAAGGTGGCCTAGTGGTTATGGTGCTCGACAGCTGACCCGAAGGACTCGGGTTCGACCCCAGACGCGATGGTTGCATTTCCGATGGAGGCGGAAATGGTAACAGGCCCGTGTACTGTGCTGTGCCAGTGCACGTGAAAGAATCCCGTGCAGGTAGTCAAAGTGTTCTGACCCTTCCACTATGATGGGCGCCTCATAATCATATCACAGGTTTCTTGGCACGTAAATCCCCCATCAAGTACTATTCCTTAAAGTGCCTTCCCTCGATTATAATTAAGTCCGCGTGCCAACTATAGCTCAGCTTTGTGACTTTTTAAGCTCAAAGTCATTTCGTTGATGATTATGATTTCTGGGGTTTTGAGTCCCAAAACCAGGCTATGATTATGAGAGACGCTGTAGTGGAGGGCTCCGGAAATTTCGACCACCTGCGGTTCTTCTAACGTGCACTGACATCGCACAGTACATGTTCCTCAACATGTTCCTCAACATTTCGCCTCCTTGGAAAAGCAGCCGTCGCGGCCGCGATTCGATCCCACGACCTTCGGTCCCTTATGTTGTAGGCATGTATCTGTTGTACGCACGCGTTTGACGATCTCCTTCTTTACGATTTTAAATGCACAGCCGCTGATGTGTATATAAGTAATAAACGTCATCAATTAATGATATGACTGGTGTATCCGTGTTTTCTTCCTTTTCTCGGGATAGTGAGCAAGCAGTGTTACGTCCGGGCACCTTCACCAGTGTTCGTTTCACTGAAAGTGAAAAAAAGGAAAGAAAAATAGGAAAAAGAAAAGATTAGAGTTGTCCTGCGCACTAAAGCTGGCGGTGCCTTCATCGTCCCCTCCCTGTTCGGCGCCCGCAATCGAGAAAGTGTTCGGCCACGTCAACGTCCTCGTTTTCTTGTGCTATACGATGAGGTCAGCGTTGCGTATAACCTCCTCTGTCTCACACAGTGAGTCTGCCAGTTAGCCTTCTGCTCTTCCTTCTGGCTCTCGTTGGGGTCGTCGGGCTACCTACGCGTTTGTTACACTTCGGCGACGACGCGCCCTTTGACGAGACCGTCGCCGCTGCTCGTCAATTGCCGAGCGCGCTCCTTTGATTTGTTCATTCTGCGCTAGCGCCGAGGGGTGCCGGTACAGTTTGGATGACTAAACGAAATATCGGGATTAATGTCATCGACACTTACGGATACGCGGGGACGTTATGCGATTAGATTATATGAGCAATGCTTTTCTGGGTCGTAGCGTTAATGAGAGGCATTAGTGGATGCCTTAAAGGAGGGAAATGAGGAAGATCTCTCCGTCAGTTTTCTTGTAGCTTCGCAATAATACTAATAACTGATGATAACTTAATGAGCAAACAGACAACGTCTTCATTGTATGTTTGCTCATTAAGTAGTTTCTAACAAATGAAAGAACGAGCCGTTGACCCCTTCAATTTCGTTAATAACTGATGATGTTTTACGTGCCAAAACCAGATACGACTATCGGGTACACCGTGAAGTGGAGGGCTCTGGAGCTTTCGTTAACGTGCGCCTAAATCTAAGTACTCAATTTTATTATCATTATTTCGCCCCCATCGAACTGCGGCCGCCATATTTGATCTCACGACCTCAAGCTTCTCAATCCGGCACCTTAGCCACTACGCTACCACGGTCGGTAGTATTCTGGTGGTTTCGCGATCCGCCATAGAAGTTTTATCATCACCAACTAAACACGTAGGAGTAATTATTCTCCAGAAATATACGACGTTATTGCACAGCTGGGTATGTAATGTACAGGAAAATAATGGCCTTTTAGTTTTGGAGAGCAAAAGAATATCCGTTGGTGAATCATTTCTTCAACGTATGCATGCAGTTGACCGAACGAAGAGCCTCGTTCTTTCTTTGAAAATAATATTCCGCCTTCGTTATTATTCTAGGAGAAAGAATGATTGTGACATCACCGGATTGACTGAACTAATTGTACTGCTGCGATGTGGCAGAATTTCAATCTTCGCATGCAAAGAAAAAGAACAATGTCGCCCCGCCACCGCGTCATAGTATGGCACTCGGCTGCTGATCCGAAGGTCCCGGGATCGAATCGCGGCTGCGGCGGCTGCACTTCGATGGAGGCGAAATGTCAAGCTCCGTGTACTGTGCGACCTTAAACAACCTCAGGTGGTCGAAACTTTCAGAGCCCTTCACTACGGTGTCTCTCGCAATCACATCGTGGTTTTGGGACCTAAAACCCGAGAAATCAGGGGAAAAAAAAGTCAACAAACAAAAAGAAAAAAGAGGAGGGGGGCGGGGGTGTACACAGCGAGCAACGGCACACGTCCGTTGATGCGTGGTGACACACCTGCAACGCCAGTGCGGAAAAAAAAAATAGAAAAGGCCGCCATTATCACAGTTACGAAAGCACTCATTGCTTTGGCTGGGCGTGCAAGAGGTAATGCGCTTCACAGTGCGCTTGGCAGTGCTCTTTACCGCAGCGTCAGCGCGGAAACCACTCCTCAAACGACATCTCTTTCCGTAACTATCACCTACGTGTAGTACTGTACAGCGCGTGCGTGCGCATAGGGACAAAAGCCTAAAGAGGCATCGCAAACCATTTTTGTCACGTCATTTCAAAGCTAAGCATTTTTAACCCCACTCACGCCGTTCCGGTCATGCGCCAGTCGTGGCTAGGCGGAGGCACGCAAAAAATATGTTTAAAAAATATCATTAAGCGCTCGCTTCAATTCATCAGGTTCATTTGCGTATTTTTATCCTCAAATAAACACGAGCTAAAGGTACTTTGAGAGACAATCGTTTGTTCAACGCGGACCAACACAGCGCGCGAGCGCCTTCACATTTCGTCCCTCTTGGAATGCATTTACCACGACTGCGCGTAGGCACCTGCAGTTTCGTGTTCTGCGAACACAGCCACCTACACCACGCTGGTGCAATAGCAGTATTACAAAGAGGTTCTGTTGAAACGGGATGCTCTCCAGATTACACGCGTCTCTGCGTTGAGTATCACGTGCGGACAGGAAAAGGGGCGTTGACAGCGAAAGCTATTCCTGTATCCCGTTCTGTGAGGCTGAAAAGCTCTCATTTTGGACATGGGCGCAAGCCCCCTGCCCCTATTTTCCAATTTTCTCGTAAGCGTCGCTGACCTGTCCAAACATGTGCGCCAAGAAGGCGCCCGTCGAAACCACGCCACTTTTCTTCTGGCAGCCTCCACTTTCTGGCCATTCTGGAATGCAAATGTATTATAAAAGACCACGAGAATCCGTTTCACTCGCTTAAAGCTCTACAGACTCCATTTCAAAGAGAGCGGGCCCACCGCTGTGTACGGACCATGGCCCTTCGACGTCCCTCTCACGTAGGGGGTGCAATCTGTCGGGTCATCTCACAACAAAACGCGCGGAGCCCAACAATTTGTTCCAGTCGCCTCGGACGGACGCACCGAGCATCCGCGCGCTCTGCCACGGCGAATCGCTTCGCGACGAGCACGTGCGAAACGCTTTCTTTCGTACTTTTTTATACTTTTACAAGACGGGCGACGACGAGTGACATGACACAGCGGCAGTAAGTAGTCAAAGGCGTCCGGAAAGGCCGCGCGTCACAGGGGGACCAGAGAGCGCGCTCCCCGTGGTGTCCTGCTTCCCTGAGGAAAGCCCGGTCGCCCGCCGGCGCCAGAAGAGGACAATGCTGGAGAAAGTGGCGGAGCTACCGCCGCGCGAGCTCCGCATCGCTTTGCCCAGACCTCGCACGGACGTGGTCGTCCCCTCGCAGCTCGGCGAACCTTCTTTCCGACCTCCTCGTCAAAACCCAGGTAGCGCGCGCGCACGTGCGCGCGCACTCGTGAGTGAATAAAACAATGCCGGCACGCTGTTTCCCCCCTCTCTCTCCGCTACGAGAGATGGCACCGGTGATGACCCGGCGAGGAGAAAGTGAGGGAGAGAGGGGACGGCAGCCCCGCCACGGGCAACTCCTTCTCCTCACCGTATAAAACCGCCCATGGACCCCGCATGACACCTTCAGTTTTCATTGTGGGCCCGTCCGGCACTCGTCTTCTCGTTCTCCACCTTCTGGGTGGCTACGTCCCCCCATCCGGACTCGGCGGGACTGTTTCTTGTAGCTTGTGAGGAGAAACTCGGCGCCGGACCCGGGCGTCCACGCGCACCGCAGTTTCTACTGGTTCGTCGCCAGCGGTTCTAGGTGAGTGCGTCGGTCGGCCCCCGGTTACGTTGCGCGGCCCTCACCTCTACCAGGACCCTCTGGAAGTTCCACCGGGAGTGCGCGCCTAACGCCGGATACCACAGGGAGATCGGCCCGTTGAGAGTCGCTCGCGGTGGTTTGGATGTGGCTGCGACCCATCTTTTCATCCATCTATGAATCCGCGACGGTTTCAAAGTATTTTTGCTCTTACACCGGGCACGTGGATATACGAGACGGCAGTTGTGCGCCCGCCATTCATTAGGCTCTCTGGCAGTGCTTCGATACCGGCGTGAAGTGCATTGAACCTTCCGGGGGGATATCGTTCCAAATGAGTTATCGGACACTTGAGAATCCAAGGCCGGCTGCTTGTATTTCAGTAGCTTGGTTCGGTTCAGTGGTTTGGTTCGTGCACCCGCTTAGAGGTGGAGGTTGCAGAGCATGCGGTCTGATAATCTGACTTATGCGACACCGATGTTGCAGTCATTGACAAATGTAAACGGCATAATTTTCTATTTCCACTGCGGATGCTGCAGTGATACGGGCGGGCATGTTCAGTACTATGCCCCAAAATCTCTACTAGCTGTCTTGCGACGCTTTACCTGCAAGCCAAAAACAGTGCTGTTGCATTGGTTATGCCGTTTACATTGTCATCGACACTGAATCCACCGGTTGTTGCAACAAACGTTGTAACACTTCGAAATGCTCTCCTCTGGCCGCCGTATCATCTTTTTCCCTTGTCGAATGTGTTTATAAAGTGGTAACGGTGATCTGTAGGGTTTTATGTTTTCTATCGTATACATAGAAAACGAAAACCTTGAGAATAGCGACAGTTATCGTATTCAAAGGAATTCAATTGTTGAAGTCCACAAGGAATTGCAGTTCAGACGCATTTCTCTCAAAGTTTTTTTCATTGTATACAATGCCGGCGTAGTCCAAATTTCTAACACCTCTTTGCTAAGACCTCGTAAAGAGGCCGCAGGCTAGCCATCATATCCATGCAAACTCATTTTCCTTCTTAGGGTGTCATTTAACTGCCAACTTTCGTCCTATTTCGTCTCTACTTCGATAGCTTCGGACTCAGTAGTCATGCGCGTCTGCGGGGCACAAAAGCCGTACACTGTGCCCCCACCACATTCCCCGCCCCCCGTTGCGATGCAACGGGTTTCCTCCCTCTCAAGACAAAATGGGCCTCAAGACCGACGCCCATGTCAACAGTCGTGTGTGCATTACCGTACTTGTTCTTTCTTTTCTTGTGCCTTTCCTTGCTGTCTTTCCGCTCGCTTATCGCTCCCCCAGTGTAGGGTCGCAAACCCCATGTGTAACATGGACAACCTCACTGCCGTTCCCGTGTTCACTGTCTCTGTTAGAGACAGTGAACACTGTCTCTAACACTGCACTGTCCCTGTTAGAGACAGTGCAAGTTACTAGAACACATATCGCTGTCTCTGTTAGAGACAGTGATATGTCACAAGCATTCTATGTGTTGTACGAGTAGTAACTTGCTTTCTATGTGTAGACGGTACAAAGCAAAAAAAAAAAAAAATAAAATGAAGAAATTATCGCTGACCGGACTATAAATGTCCATACATACTTATGTGCTATATCTAGACGCCTTCAGTAACGTCACTGCTTTACTTCCCCATTCACTTCGTACTGCCGAACGTTTCAGAATCTCCGCACATCGTGTACGCAAATTGTCCTACGTGTCAAGTGCTTTTGTTGCCGCGGCTCGAAAACGCCTCTCGGAAGAACCAGCGCCGCCACTTTCTCAGACATTAAAAGAAAAAAAGAACAGACAAAAGGAAGCAAGCGCGCGGGAACGCATCCAACAAACAACCTCGGGACATCTCTGTTCCTGAAACGCGCGCCACACACGCCGCCATGCAGCAGACCCCCCTCGAAAATTCCGCGCGGCAGCTGACAGCCGCGAATCGCGGAAGAGCATCGCCGACCATCCCGAGAAACCACTGCTGCCCAGACACGCACCCCCCCCCCCCCCCCCCCTTCAAGCGTACGCCGCGTATTATACTACGCGACGTGTATAACGCTCACCTCACATTTGCGGCAACAACAATGGCCTCCTGGCCGCTGACCCTAATTTAGGAACCCCCCCCCCCTCCATCCCTTCCCACCCCGTGCCAAAAGCATGCCTAGAACGACGCGCGACGTCGCCGTTTTAAGTCCCCCTCCCGCCCCCCTCCCTGGGGGGGGGGGGAGGGGGGCTCTTTACCTTGCCTGAGGCCACGAACCACTCAAGCCTATGCCGCAATTTGGCCCCCTCCATCTATTGCCACGAAAAAAGAAAAATAGATAAATAACAGCGCTGGCCGCTTCTTCCCAAATCGCCGCAGCTCGTCATCGAGGAAACGGGAGACTCCTCTCGCACTTTCTGCATCGTGTTTTTTCGCGGTCCGTTGCGGAGAAGAAAACCGAACCGACGAGTGGTGGGCAATCATATACGTACCAGGAGTGCGAGCTGTACGTATGTGTGCGTTACGTGTGCTGGCAAATACACAAGACCGAATCTCCGGTGGGTTCAAATCGTGCCGGAAGAAGGTGCAAGTGGTGGCGGAAGTGTTGTGAGGGGGGATGTTAGAATAAATAGAGAACACGTGTGTGTATCGGGCCCCCGAATCTTGTTCCGCTACGATGCATTCGGTTCGGGGAATATATGCTGCGCAACAGACATGGATGCGAACGCAGGCGAATTAGCGGGGGAGGTTGTAAGACGCAGCGAAACATTCGCACTGGCGTCGGACCTTGTTTGATAGGGCATGGAAGTGAGAGTAGTGGCGCAGAGCGTGTTTGACCACTCTGCCACATTAACTAACTTATGTATACGCGTGCTGGGCGCACTGTGAAGACAAATACGCGTATGGCAACTGCTTGCGTTAACTCAGTCAGTGCTCGGTAATTGCCGTATCCAACGATCCAGCTCGTTTAATCTGCTTAGCTTATGCATTTTCCTGGGTGTAACGAGAAAGCGGGGGAAAAAAAAAGAAAGCGTATATATGTGGGTGAGCCTCCGGACACGAATGAACTAATTACAGCCACACTTCTCCTTCAACATTCTGGTGAAACTGAACGCGATGCGCTGTAGTCTGCTAGGCACAACGAAAAGTTGTGTCATGTGCGATTATAAACGTCCATGATGTCGTGTTGGAATAGTCCCTTTAGCAAAGCGTAGAACTCGCGCTTTCAATGTTTGCCTAGTTGCATTGCACATGAAGATGCTTTGGAGCGCTAAAGGTGGCTTCGGAAAACCCTTATATATATGATCTGCGATCCTAGCGTATGAAGTTATCGAATCCCGTTGGTCCCGCTTACAAGATTTCTTAATTAAGGCTGTGTGTGTCAGAGAGAGAGAGAGAGAGAAAGGGACGGAGGGCAAAGGAAGGGGTGAGGTATTATAAGAAGTGTTATTGACGAAATTTCTTGGGGTTTATTCCAAGAAAAGTCTCCCAGCCTCGTGGTTGACACCCTTGCCACTTCCTTAGCTCTTTTTGCAAGTGCACCTTACAGTAGTGCGGGTCGTCGTGATTTTCTTACAGCATGGGGTCAGTTCGCGCAGAATACTTTACAGTCGTCTCAAATGAGTGGAAAATAAGTCTTTTTCTCAAATTGCGGAGCCTTAAGACGGGATGACAAGGCCTGCCTTGCGTACAGAGTAATTTAAGTCGGCACGCGATAACTAACACCACTACAGCAAATATCGTGGGGTGTGTACACACGGAGCAATATTGGCAGGAGAGAAAGCAACTCTTTCAGCGTCCTCACGTTGTTAGATAACAAAAAATAGGTCTATCATATACAGTCATTTGCTTATGCTACAGTCACGCTTAGCCCAGATGCAAGCTATTCTAATGCATTGCAGCATTGCGAGCAAGCTTTTACGATCAAAAGCCGATTTCATGGCTGCTGTAAAAGTTCCTTGGTAATTGCTTCGTGTTTCTTACAATTTTGTTATCTTAACTTGCTGATCAAATTGCTGAAGCTGCTCGTTCACTCCCCGCCCCCCTCCCGTTTTCTTTTTTTATAATATTTCGTTTCCTTCCGTACCACCTTTACAAGCCGGGCAGCACTCCGCGGAGAGAAATACGATGGACGTGAATGGAGCATGCACCTGCAGAATCGCGACGCTGCTTTATCTTTCCATTCTCGCTCCCTCAGAATGGCATCACTTGTTCCCACGTGTTGTATACAAACAGCCTTTCTAAGAGCCCTGCATATCTGGCCATGTAGATACCGAAAGTGGTGCGTCGCAGATCGCCTGCTTATATGCACGAGTGGAACAAGCAAAGCCCACGATATGAACCCATTGTATACGCCGAGCGGATTTCCTTGTGGGAGAACCTATTGTCGTATCCTTACTGCGTAGAACAAGGGAGCTTACTTCAGAAAAAAGTGCGTCGAATTGATGTTAGCTGACAAAGCCGTATCAAGCGGCTAGCGCCTCACGGTACGCCAGGCTTCTTCTTTCTTACTTCTCGCTTCATGTACCTTTTTCTCTTTTTATCGAGCAGCCGTCGCATACCAGAATAGCGCGCGTGTAATCTGCATTCATGTCGATCAGGGGACCGGTGACCCGTGAAAGGCGCTTCTGACGCGATACGATCAGCACACACACACGCCGGCGCTGCCGGCGAAGCGCTAACAGGTTTGAAAGGTCCCGACGTGGCGAGGTATAACACGCTCGCGCTCGCGCTCTTTGGGTGCCTCTATAATTACTGCTTCGCTGCGGGTGCTCCACAATGGCAGGAGACGCCGCCGTGTCCAGCTGAGGTGCAGAATAAGTATATAAGAGGAAGTGGAGACTCATCACCAGTAGCGCGTAACGTGACTTAACCACCGCTGCTGTATACGTGGTTGAATTTGCAGTGTACAGTTTCAAGTTGCGCGAGTCGTGCTGTCATTAGAGAGTTTTAGTAGCGATGGTTCACTGCACGGTAAGGACGACAGTACACCGCACCATGGTGGTCGACGCGTAGCTATTTTAGTCGGCAAGACTCGCGCAAGATGCTCTATGCATGCGGTAAATGACGAGGTGAAGCGAATGGCTGGTCCATGTCTCTCAGACTAAAAAAGCTATACGTGGCAGCCATGACGGTATAGTATTAAGTCATCACTGCTAAGCCTCTCAATTGTCAATCAGGATGATGCACTTGTAATTTATAAATGCAAAATTATTATGACCGCTGTCTGACAAAAAGAAACGGTGTCGTCCAAGGTGTACGGCTTCAAAAGCCACGTGGCCAAGTGCTGACGTCAGCACATAACGGGACACGATGACGCCGTAAAAACGTCACTACGTGAGATTTTTTTTAATGTCACGTGCATGAAATGAAGGTTGAAACTGTATGAATGGGGTTACAATTACCAGGCCAAAGGTTGTGTGCCGAAATGAGTGTCTCTGTAATCAAAAGAAGAGGCGTGCAGGACACGGACACAAGGAGAGCAGTGAACCGAGGTGTCCGTGTCCTGCACGCCTCTTCTTTTGATTATGGACTGTTACCAACTCGCTCAACTTTCCGTCCTTTTGTGTCTCTGTAAGTTTATCTACACACATGGCGCTGCTTTGAGAGAGAAATATAAGAGCGTATGCAAGCGTACGCAGATCAATCAACGTGTGACATCAGTGGTGGGCATGCCGTGAATTTCAAATGCGGAAGAAACTGCCTCAAGTGCCCTTCCGAAGTGGTGACATCTTTCCGAAGTCTTTGATGTTCTACCGCATTTTTGTCGTACGTAAAATGATGATGATATTTTTCAAGTGCTAAGCAAAGAAAGCATTTACCAGCAAGGCTAATGTGATGCTAAAATATATAGATCGCGAAATTTTTTTCTGACATTGTACATGACAAAAAGTATATAGTTTACGTACGTCACGTACAGGGGCGTTGCCGGGTGGGGTGAGGGCAGGGGTTGGGGTCGGTGTAAGAATACCTCTCAAATTTGCTGAACGCCGAATCCCCCCCCCCCCTCCTGCTTCCCTCCCCCCCCCTCATCCCTTCCTGAATAATGGCCAAAACATTGCTTTGGCGCAGGTGTCCTTGTTTTTGTCACCGGCTGCGTATAGCTCCCCTGAAAATTATTTCTGGCTATGTCTCTGGTCGTGTCTCAAAAAGGAGTATGATGGCGATACGACCAAGAAAGAGCACGTCACGCGTTTTCTGTGGGTGGTGCATCAGCCACCCGAATATACTACAACCTCATGACGCAGCCTACGCTGGGCATAAAAGCCTCACAATTCATAACTGACGGCGCTGTACACGCCGGAGTACTATCCTGCTAGAGTAGTAGTACTCCCGTCTCTATTTTTCTCTCGCACATGCGTCTTGGCTCCGTTAATTCCGTCTTATTTCTTCCTTTCCCTTCTTACTAATCTGGTACAACATTCCGTATGCCATTCCAATAATGCCATATGTATGGTTTCTAAAAAATTACATACATATAGATTCCATATAGTTTTCATATGTTCATCACGCACTCTCGCAAGAGCGTTATGGAATGTTATCGAATTATTGGAACTGCCATGCGGAACGTCCCGGTAGGGGGGTGCAAGGTAGCGGTGAATGTATAACGAGGATTTTATTTCGGTGTGGACGATCGGACCCTCATGCATGCATGTCTGCCCCTTTGTACGTGTGCATGTATATGAAGACGTAAAAACCGTTTAAAAAAAAATCTTGTTTCAACTTCTAGCCACCTCCTCTGGTGGTTGCGCCTAGGAATTTCATCAAATGTACGTGCTTTATTTGAGTGTCCACGTCTTTGATGATGACACTGACAGTCTGCTGTTCCCGTCAACGTGATGGCCCAATGGGTAACGTTTGTCGAACACTATCGAGTGCATTTTCATTCGTTGATGCTGTCAGTCTATACATGACAGCTCAGTCTATGCGCGGAGGTGACCTGCTAACCTAACCTAACCTAACCTAACCACGAGTCGGCGTCACGTGGTTCCGCTCGCCTCAGCAAGCCAACCTACTCTGACGCCTTGCGCGCGGTCCCTCTCAGGTATACGATGAAGCCCATATAGTTGCCGGAGCGCCTGAAGTTGTTTGGACGCGGTAACTATTAGTGGCGCTTGACCGTACATTAATCTACCGCTTGCCTTTCGCGTGATCGAAGCCTCTTCATTAAGATTGTCTTTCTAGTAATTTTTTTTTACGGCTAGACTTCAACATTGTTATGTGACGCCCTCTCCAAGCTTCCTTCCGTCCTTCCCTCATGGAGGAAAGAATACAGAACTGAAGAAGTGGGCGTGCATTTTCGTCTTTTTGACGTATTCATGTGCCACGTACCGGCGGGCGAGGCCCGCTGTCAACGTGTCCGGGCAGGCAACACACGCTGTGAGGCTTCGGCGCATCGCACGCGGCTGGGCATAACCTCATTGGGAAGTGGCGTATGCAAGTTGGCGCCCTGCGTAGCGCATGTCACACTTTTCTAGCGTGGCGCCGTCGTCGACAACGGGGTGTAGAGTCGGTACAGATTACTGATGGGCGTGCGCCGTCAGGTAGATATGGCTGGGGTGTGGCTCACAGCTTTTTTCGTTGTCTATTACTCCTCAGGGCAATTACGCCTTGTCGGTGAGTCCATGTGCGCCGACGTCATCCTAGGTGACGTAATGATGTAGGAGTAGTTCGGTAAAAAAACATCGGTATTTATCGTTTTGTTACGATGTCTTTAGGCACGCCGATAGACGTATAGAAAGGGGGTGGGAGTAATATTAAATCTAAGTAACTCTCGAAAATAAACCGAGGTAGAAAAAAAAGGACGTGATGGAGTAGCAATGGCGAATCACGTAATTTGCGCGACAAGCGTTACTGTATCACCCGGACGAATTTGGCAACAGGGGTTTAGTATAAGCCATGAAGTATCCTACGAAGAAAAAAAAACACAGAAGGAGAAGATTGAACTCTGGCTACAGTGTTTGCGCGAGTTCTAGTACACTGTAACATGAGTTGCAAGCAAGGCGGTTCAGCCAACATCGGAAAAATTGGTACTACATGAACTGGCCTAAAGTTTGTCCTTCTGGCAGCATATGGCTTTGTGATTTTAAAAACTGGCCATCTGCAACAAGATACAGTAATATAAACGCGATTATGCGCGTGCGCGAGTACGTATTGTCTTCGTGTGGTTAAATAAAATATCGTTTTCACTGAAATAGGAGCTGTTTCACTTCTGGACAGCTTCGTAGACTGTCTGTGCTGATTTAGAAGACAGCTCCGCGCCCTTGTCGTCCGAGTAGTGCAGTGCGCCTGGATGACGTCTGCGCGACGTGACGCCACCTCGCGTCGACAAACC
Organism: Hyalomma asiaticum; assembly: GCA_013339685.2. Taxonomy (NCBI): domain Eukaryota; kingdom Metazoa; phylum Arthropoda; class Arachnida; order Ixodida; family Ixodidae; genus Hyalomma; species Hyalomma asiaticum. Next base: position 92,844,031 of record CM023486.1, on the reverse strand, counting down.
AAGACTAAGGAAAACACATAGAAATGTCGTTTCTTTTACTTCTTACGCGTTCCAACGTAGCTCGTATTAAGCGCGTAAGAAAGCGCCTACCTGCAGCAGATTCACGCAGTCCGTTAAGCTCCCATTTTTTTTGGGGCACCAAAGTAACCTCCATCGTTTTTGTCTTCAGATGCTGTACTCGCGATGCTGTCTATATTGCCGTCTACCGTGAGTATCGGAATTCACACTTGGGAATACGATGCCCCAAGCCATTATGGCCTCCTCGACCGCTACCTAGGTTTAGCAGCATACGCAAACGTAAAAGTGCCCCGCCAAGGTGGTCCAGTGGCTATATGGCACTCGACTGCTGATCCCAAGCTCGCAGGATGGAATCCCGGCCGCGGCGGCTGCACTTCGATGGAGGCGGAATGTGGCCCGCGTACTGTGCGATGTCAGTGCACGTTCAAGCACCCCAGGTGGTCAACATTTCCGGAGCCCTTCACTACGGCGTCTCTCATAATTATAGCTGATTTTGGGATGAAAACCCCATAAATCAATCACTCAAAGGTAAAAGACTACCACAAATTATATGCTTTTAACCCAGATTTCTTCCACTTATCGATGCATACTATATTCAAGTTTGTCGAAGGAAAGATGTGTCTTCTATATAAGTAATCAGCAATCGCTGGCTTCAGTAAGAGCGGTAAGTGATCTACTCCATTTTTATAAACTGCGGCTGAAAGCGCTGCGCAGAGCAATAGAGGAAGGACAGTTTCGCTCAGTATTTGGCAGTTGGTGTCGTCTGGGCACGTGATGCTAAAACAAGTAGCGGCGCGATTGATTGATTGATTGATTGATTGATTGATTGATTGATTGATTGATTGATGCAAACTCTATTTGGGTCCAGAGAAGACGCAGGGGAGACCACGCGCCACCCGGCTAGTCCCACGTTTTCACGAGAGCGGCGCTATCGTGGAAACTACTCTGGAAATTGCATTCGGCGTGATTTTTTTAAACATCACTGTGCGTATGCTTTTCGTCCCGTATACATCTTCCAGGCGTAACTCTGCGTCTCTTCGCGTTTTCCGCGTGTGGAACTGATCAAATATAGCAAAAAAAAGAAAGAAAAATATATGCACGGGTAAGATTAATTTTAGCCATGATAGTGGCCACACGTGTGCAGTATCTATCACTTTTAATGCCAGAAAAAAAAGTAATAAAGCAAGCAGAAAGAAAAGAGAAATCATCAAGCTGTCACCACTAGCCTTCAGAAACGCGAGTGGAAATATGCTTAAGATGGCACATAAGTTGTCGCCAAAGCGTACTGAAACAAGGCTGAGACATACACGTCGTTATTGGAAAGCAACGGTTAAAGGGGCACAAAGTGAAAAACAATTTTTCTGGTATTGGTAGGTTAGCTTTCCCGAATACCAAGAATGCCAATCTTATAGGGAGAAGAGCGTCGATAAGCTAGGAAACGCGCAGAAGGAAAACATGGGTGGCGACGCCGCTTTTAGGTTCCAGCACTAAAATGCGTAACATCACAGATATCGGACGGCGTCTGCTAAGGCCTACACAACTGTATATTGGTAAGAAAAGCGTACATTGTGCTCCAAGAACGCTTCAGAACATTTGATGGAGCTTTGGCGAGAATACGAAAAGAAGAAATCGGATTTCTGACGTCATTAGGTTCCGACGTTCCGGTGCGAAGTTTCAAAATTAATACTTTGACATTGACTTTCTGTTTTAATATTGAACATATGTTGAAATTAACGACATTCGAGTTCTTGAACTATAAGTTATCATTCTGGCCGCTTCACCTTTTCACTGTAGTGTGCCTTTCATAAAAAGCGAGAGGTCAATGCTCTTTACCAGTAGGGTGTACACTAGCATTTTCCAGTCACTGCTTTTGTCACGTGACAAAGTGTATCGAACTCATCCGCATCACTCAAGCGCGGAGAAAGTTATAGAACAGAGCCACCAGAACGTTCGAAGCAGCGGGAACGAAGACTGTTGGCCAATACATATAAACTACCCTTAACCCCTGTTGCAGTTGGGCGATCGCAGCGTCACGGTTCTCTTCAGTACTTCTTGTAGGAAGCTGTGCGGTTTGCAAGCCGTCACACATCCAGTGATAGTGAATGAAGATGAGAGGTTGCTCCTCTTCCAATAGGCTATGTGAGCACAAAGCCGCCCCTCAAAGGTGCTGTGTACGGTGTACTCTACTAAAACATTCCGTTACGTATTCCAACTATTCTATATGCTTCCGTGCGAAGTACTTATGAGGTCCCGTCCACATATTTGTCGTATATTTGTCATATTGTTCCATGTAAGTCTTCTGGTAACATAGGGGAATATTGCCGATCCGAAGGTCGAGGTACTGAATTCCGGCCGCGGCGGCTACATTTCCATGGAGGCGAAATGGTGAGGCTCGTGTGCTGAGCGATGTCAGGGCACGTTAAAGAACCCCAGGTGGTCGGAATTTCCGGAGCCCTCCACTACGGCGTATCTCATAATCATATCGGGGTTTCGGGACGTAAAACCTCGGAAATCAAATCAAATCAAATCAATGGGAAATACTGCAATCACCACACAAAACTTTCCAGCAGGTCAGTGTCAATGCCCCCCCCCCCTCCCGTAGACTCTGCGTCTCGATTTCTTAATGGTTGCAGAAAACAAAAAGAAACCACCGCTCCCTTATCGCATGCCAGGACGACCTTATGGCACAATCCATCCCGCATTACCATAAAAATTCTCTGACTTAGGCTGCACTATTCATCTCTTCCTTGAACATAGCGTGAATGTAATTTAACGTATGTTGAGAAGTTATCGTTCTACCACATGTGACGCATACCCACGTAACCCTGGCCGAGAGATGCCAGTACGCGCCACACCTTATTCAGTTATTGCTAATCGTGACGCAAACGAAAAACACGTCGCGCTATTGGCATCGGTCGTGTCGATCACGCATTTGTGCCCTGCCATGCCAGTTTCGATGTATACTAAGCGAACAGGACGAGAGTTTCGACCTTTGGAACCGTAAATGTTGTCGACTCCTACAGCAACATTCTAAGGATTTCGTCTAAACCTCTGTACCAACCTCAAACCACCAGGAATCTCAGTGACCGCTTTAATTCAGAGGCGGCACTGCCGTCCACTTTCTCTCGAGTCGAACTAGTGCTGCTGAATGAAGGAAACATTCCATAGAATGCAGTCACGGAAGCATCCCGTTCCTCCAAGCAAAAGAAAAGAAAAGGAACACGTTACATGTCCGCGCGTGACACCGGGAGGATCATAACAGTGGGCCCCTGCCTGTCTTAGGTCAACCATTTCCGCACTGTTTTTTTATAAATAGGAGCGCGGAAAGAAGAGCACCTTGAAAGGGATAGCGACAAGTGCAGGAACTATGTAAGAACAGCAGCAAATGGCGCTGCGGTTTTGATACAGCGCCGTGCGGAAGGCAATTTTCAATGCCCGTGCAATTCGCATTGTTGTCGCTCTCTGGAGCATCTCCGCTTTAACAGGGGTCCGCGGGTGTGTTTCCGTCAAAGTCGTGCCGGCAAATTAAAAGGAAGCGAGGAAACAAGAACGTTGAGCACGAATAGAGCAAAACGAAACAAAAAAGAAAAAAAGCTAAAATAGCGTAAAGAAACGTGACGCTAAGAAGGCACTACCGGCATACGGAAGAGATCTGCTGCGTCGTTTTGCGGACGGCATTGTTTCCGACTGCACAGCGACTACTCAGTAACACGCAAGTGTTAGGTTAAATGAAAACCTGTCTGCTGAGGCGAAGGCGGCCATTAGGATCTCGGCTAGCGAGACACAATCTAACCCCACTTACCCTACTCGTCACGCTGCTCAGTTACATTATGCGCTGCGCAGATTAATTCGCGAAAGCCGGCAGTGTCTGTCTGGAGCTGTACTTTCGCTTTCTTCGTGCCAAGCTTCTTTAGATTACTCAAAAAAAAAAAAAGAAGAAGAAAAATAAGGAAGAATAAAAATTAAGCACGAACGTTGGCTCGGGACTTCGCGGTGAGCGTGTGCGCTTTACACCGAATTTCCTTGGTCGACTCGTCACACCGCGCCGTAGTTTTCTTGTTATTTCGTCCCTTTTACCTGCTTTTATTGCTCTTTTATTTTTCTCCCCTTCGTGGAGCACGATTCACGTTTGAGTCGTGCCGGCGTACGTGATGAAAAAAAAAAATGTGAGAAGCAAGTCCTAATAGCTTCACGGTTAGGGATGAACACCATTACGCTCTGTACAGCTGTCGTCATTCTCATAGGTCCTGTCCGGGGCAGCGCCGACGCGTAGTATTTTGTTTTTTTCGCCACTGAGAACCAACTACGGCGGCTCCTCACTTTCACTTCATTTCACTTTTCACGCATTCAGCCGACCTATGCACGACTCGCGTAAGGACGACGTCGAAATACGGCGTTGCCTCCTCAGATTAAAATAAAATTAAAAAGAATGGTGGAGGTGAAACGGGTCTTCAACGCCATGGGCGAGTTTTGTTTGTCATTGTCGTGCGGCGACATCGTTTAGGCAAGCCGCCGTTTAGTCTCCGTGCCCTTCCCACCTGCGTCTTCTTCAACGAGGCCCTAGATATAAGAAAGGGCAACCAGTGTAAGAGGTTTCAGTGGGGGTGAAAGCCGTTTCACTGTGACACAAAAGGGAATGCGAATGATGCCCTTCGCGATTCCATTCTTTCGCTCGTCGTTATAGCTTTTTTTTTTTTTTTCACCTACAAAAGCGGCTGTTTCGACTCGATAATGGTTGTCCTTTGTTGTCGGTGTTCATGGTTTTGGTTTGCGTAAGTCAGGCGTCTCGTGCAAGGCGCTTGTCTGATGGTGGGGGTCCGTGGTTTATCGTCGTCCGAGAGCGCTCAAGAGCGTGTTGAAAGAAGTTTGGGCTGACAAAACCGAGACTTATACGAGTACTTTGTAATTACCATGTAGCTGTTGCTGTCGTCACCTGCGATGGTGCAGCTGACCTTGTACAAGGACGTGCTACAACGTGTCCGTCAGATAGGTGTCACGCAAGTATCAAATGTGAGCAGTAGACCTCCCTTAGCGCCTTTCTTATTGGCTCCTCAGAGCAACTGCTGTTGCACAAACGCGTCTGCACCTGCGCGAACACTTTCAGGAAGAACCCTTTGAAATGTAACCCTGGCGTAAGAGGAATAGGAATAATGGCTGGGGTTTTATGTGCTATGACCAGAATATGTACATGAAGCTCAACGTATAGTGGACGGCTTCGGAAATTTCTACCGTCATGCCTTTATTTGACGTCCACTGACATCACACAGTGCACGGGCCAGTGCGACGTCAGTGCAGGGTACGTCACAGGGGACGCCTGCCTAATTATTTATTAACGCTAAACAGAAACTTAACGTAGTTGTGCCAATGAATCATACTTCAACCATGAAAAGAAAGACTATTCAAACCTTACACAGAGGCCTCATACGCTAGAAAAGGCGTACCGAGGAAGAAATTCGAAGGCCTCGCTGCAGATAACCATGACGTCATGAATTAAAGAAGCTTCTGTTCATGCCTAGTTAATTTCTGTAGGTCCATATAGACTCTAATAGCTTAACTAAACGTGATGTATATTACGGTAAGACAGTCGAAGACTCAGATTCCCAAGTTTCATGCAGTTTTGATTGTGTCCATCGTGCATAGATGAGAAAAGAAAAGCAAGAGATCTCCAGAATTAGATACGTCATGGTATGGACAAAATGAGACTTTAGCCTTTGTTTTCTCTTAGATCAAGAAGGATATCACCACAATATCAAGTAGAACGGAGCATTGGCGGATGACTCGCTAACAAGGGCGTAGCGGGAATGTTATTTCGGGAATAGAAGGGGGGGTTGTATACGACGCCATGTTCGTGCGGCAGTCTCGGGCAGTAACTATAGTTAGTCTCTTCAGTAACTTGTAAATGTGTTACTATTAAGTTAACGCAACCTGCAACTGTCACAGTGTTGCATTTTTACACAGTAACCGTAACAGGAAATGTCGTTACAGTTACTTGCTTTTTTTATAAGAATCATCCAACAGCAGCGCTCTTAAAGGCTTGCTTTTTTTTTTTAAATCATCCAACAAAACGCTCTTAAAGGCCGACATACAGTTCGCGCTTTTCACTTTATCGCACTTTCTTCTTCGCCATATTCGAACTTCTTTCTACGTCCACGGAGGTGCTACAGCGTTGGCTTCCCTATTTTCCATCGTTTTTAGCGATCTGTTCATCGGTTTCTGGCTTAATTCGGTAGCTCTAACTGTAACACTTACTTTTTATAAAAAGGAAGTGTTACAGGCACGTTAACCACATATCGTTAACGTGCCTATGACTATTGGGGCATGTTTTTAAACACACACACACACACACACACACACGCGCGCGCGCGCGCGCGCACGCACGCCACGCCGCGCCACGGTGGTCTAGTGGTTATGGCGCTCGGCTGCTGATCCGAAGGTCGCGGGATCGAATTGCGGCCGCGGCGGCTGCATTTCGATGGAGGCGAAATGTTGATGCCCGTGTGCTGTGTGATGTCAGTGGACGTTAAAGAACCACAGGTGGTCGAAATTTCAGGGGACCTCCACTGCGGCGTCTCTCATAATCGCAGCTGGTTTTGGGACGTTAAACCCCACAAATCAATTAAACACACACGCACACACACTTTATAATGCCCCCTGGTTTATTTCAGCTACGTCAATGCAGGTTAGTCTATATACTGATGAAGTGTTCTTATTTCGCATTACCTCACTTGTGTACTGAGATAATTCCCTTTAACGTAACCTACGCTCTCTTATATATCTGGAGTTATGTAAGAGTTTAAAAAAAGAAACGTAGGACCGGCTTTAGCACTTCGACATGCTATACGCTGGTGCCGAACAGTTCAAAAACCCATACAGTTCACATCCACCAGTGCGATTGCGCAAGTCTCTGTCGTAGTATTGAGGCCCTTCATGTAAGAAATGTCAATGTTCTTGCCTATCGCAACCACACGAGGTCGCCAAAAACTTACGGAGGTGCTGCTCAGACATCACCTGCGTAAAGAAGTGTGGATGTATCGAAGTAGGCATTGCGATTACATACTATAAGATGCGGTATCTTTAACCAGGCCGTCCGTGTTCGGTTGTGTGACGCCCAGGCTGCTTTTCTGTTTCACATTGTATCGTTTCGTGCAGGCGTTCTAAAGGTTCGGAATGCAGCTAACGTTTTGTTCGTGAGTCGTCTTTGTGAATTCGTCGGTGAAACTGCAAATTTTCTCACCCTAACAAAGCAGTGTTTCCGAATGCTTCGGAGACCTTTGTGGAGATGACCAGCAAACTGGTGCAGCATACTTAGAGAATTCCCAACGCGCTTTTCCTTTTTGTTTGTTTTCTCAAATGCGCGGAGAACATCGGTCTTTGCGTTTCGGGTTAATCGTAGTGCCCCTGGGGTCGCTGGCTACTTTGAAAGCAAAGCACGTCGTTCGAGCACACAGACTGTAACAAAGACGACCGGCGAACAATCCTTGCCAATACGCATAACAAAAGAAGCTTCTTCTTTCTTTTTCAGATGCTTGTACATGTTCTTGTTCGCCTGACAACGTAGCATGCACGTTTTGTACACACATACCTCCTTACCCTGCAGAAAAGGATATCTTTTTGTATATTCTTTTACAATTTCTTCCCGCAGTTGGAAGAACCGGACGTGCATATGCATGTGTCCATTCGTTAGTGCAGTTTCACGTAATCCCGTTGCACGCTTTTGTGCGTCCCTATGTCTTGGCATTCACGGTTTTTTACAGCTTAGACTATGTCGTGGGTTCGAGTCACGTCCGTGGTTTCCGCGTTCCAATGGCTGCTCTGTGCCAGGAGCCCTTCGCGGTGAGATTTCGGCGCGACTCCAAGAACACTCTAGGTCACGGAAATGGGTTCCGTTATTTTCGATATTAGGCGTATAAACATATAGGGGGGACCACCGAAATTTTTTGGCGCATCGTTTATTCTCTATTTCGTGGTACTCGGCTGCCGATCCGGGGTTCGCGGGATCGAATCCCGGCCACGGCGGCTGCATTTCGATGGCGCGCGAAATGTTGAGGTTCGTATACTGTACGTTGTCAGTGCACGTTAAAGAACCACAGGTGGTCGAAATTTCTGGAGCCCTCCACTGCGGCGTCTCTCATAGTCACATCTGGTTTTGGGACGAAGAACCCCAGAAATCAATCAATTCTTTATCTCGTTTTTTGCAGCACCGTGCTGGCACAATGGTTATGGTTCTAGTCTGTTGACCCGGAAAATGCTGATTGGATACAGCGTCTTCCTCAACTAAACAACAGCAATATCACCACCACCATAAGAAGAAGAAACGTTCTGTGTTATGTCATCGTTGAGCGCATTATAACCTCTGCTCTTGTAGCTGACCGGTGAGCGAGAATATATAAGTGCGTGCACAAATTCCTGAAGCACACCAAGACAAATAAAGCTTCTGGATACTGCAGACCCTGCAAGGTTAAACACCCAGCAGTCTTTCTGTTCGTGTGTTATCCCTTTGTACTTCCAGTACGATGAGTACAGTATGGTGATGTTCTCAGTACAACTGTAGGTGGTGATGATGTTGCACCATGTGGTCTTAGCAGGGCTCACGACAATATAGAAGAGGGTGTGACGATTGCTGATAGGCTTCCTTAGAGTACAACTGTATGATAGGATGACGCCTATACCAGTCTATGGCATCGAAATTTCAATGATAAAAGCAATCTTTAAGTAAGAGCTCGAAATGGCCGGTGCTTACACTGACAGAGAATATTGGCAGGATGGATTAGCGACCTGGACGGTACCTAAATTTGCCCCAAGAATATTTTTCGGTCGCTTCGTTTCATTGCTTCTGTGCTGTTATTGTGACCTTGACATGATGACCACCTGGAAGGCAGGCAAGCACACGCACGTCGCTGATTTGATCAACGCAGGAACCAGTTTGCATTGAGCGTATTGTAGGGCGACTGCTTAGGAAAGGCTTCGGTCGCGAGTTGGAATTCTGGACAAGCAAGAATTTTTCGTCGCCTGGGAAGCCTGTCTTCTGTGAAACTTACGTGGATTCTCAATGTTGCTTCGGGCTACAAAAGGATGGATGACACTTACTGCTTTCTTAAGAAATTCGGCTTACTGGCTTCCGCTCGACTGATCTGCCTTCGTACTACAATCGACGAGCGTCATGTAGGCGGCCATAGCTATAACTGCAGCTGTAATGACGTGCCTCGCCGCTCATATACCGTCGAAGGCAGACGACACAGCACACAAGCGGGGAAGACCCGCGGACGCGCTCGCACAAATCGGCAGGCGACGCGACGCGACACCGCAGTCCCCCAAAAGTGCCGGAATCGGGTCAAGATTATCATAGGCAGCCGCCATTGTGATGCACATGAGCAACGCGCCGTGAGGGAAGGTCTCGGCAGCGGGCGTCGCTTTTGTTTCCCAATCGCCACCCCCCTCCAGCCAACACACACAACAGGAGCACGCGGAGCGGACGGGCGACAAAGGAGCGGCGCAAAACGGTGCGTCTCCTCGCTGCCGGACCGGGTTTCCGGCAGTAGTGTCCACTTCCGCCACCTATATGTCCCCGGCCCCAGGGGTCAACCACAATACTGTGGCCGCCGCGCACGCACGAAGAGAAAGCGGTATGCCCGCCGCTCGTCCGTACGGTGTGCGGTCGGCTCCCTCCCACAGGTGGCAGTGGATGCGGGTCATTAGAGATGCTGCCCTCATCACGGCAAAGCGTTTTTTTCGCGCTTTCAAACCACGTCCCCCCCTGTTGCGTAACCTGTCCCGTTGTCATGCAACGAGTCACGCACAGCTCTCCCGTCCAGGCAGCCTTCACCTCCGCCGTGCCAGACGAAGACCCGAGCACGTCGTCGCCGCCATTGCGTGTCTCATCCCCCCCCCCCTGCTTTTCTCTAGCGCTAAATCGTTAGATAACGTGAGGCCCAGCGGGAAAGTGTTTGTCGAGAAGTGCTGATGGGAAAGGACGATGGGCAGCGTGAATATACCGTTTTGTGCCTCGTAATTTTTCTTTCTTGTTCGGAGTAACTGGATGAAGACGTCTTTGTTTGCCGCTCGCGAAGACGTCCTCGCGAGCGATTTATATTTGTACTTGTTTGCGCGGCTGCTTTGCCCCAGTTTGTGGGTCGAGGGAACACTTGTTCCTTGGTCGGAGGGCTTCTGTTTGCGTGTGACCGTGCGCGCGCGCTCACTAAGCGAGCTGATCTGTCGCCGCGGTTTACACGCAAACTCCCCCCCTCCCCCCACCCCATTTTGTATTTTTTTTCTTTTCTTTAACATGTGAACCGATGCGACTATCGCGGCAGCCTTGATGGTTCGTTTTGCAGTCACGCTCCGTTTTGTAGGTTTCAAAATTGAAATTGCTTTTAATATGTCCGTTCTCGGTGAAATTGTATTACAGCGTTCCTGGCAAGCCTGCAAGGATTGTGTTGTAGGCAGTTTACCATCGGATATTGGTGTATATACGCTTCCGTAAAGGAAGAACCACACTGCGCGTTTTAACACGTGATCTCCTTCTTCCTTTCAGTGTGTAAGCGCTCAACATGAGACTCTGGTTGAGCTTCATCCTCTTCGGTAAGCTTCCACCCCCGATTCTCTACTGGTCTGTCGCTTTCTTGTAAAATCAGCATTAGTACTTGTCCTCTTTGTACAGGCTTCCGCTTTATAGCACTTAATTCTCTGCCCCTGTTCTTTCTTTGCAGCTTCGCTGGCGGTTCATCTGTCCGCTCGGCCACCACGCAGGGTAAGCTTTGTCTACATTGCGCAGCTAGCAGCGTAAAAGAACACACATTTTGCCAGCGTCGTACTTATGGGCCAATTACTCCAAAAGGAAATGTACATCTAACTATCGGAGTTTGTTCTTGCTTTCCCCGAGCCTAATTTTAAGTGCATCGAGGTACGTGAAATCTCCAGTGCTTTATTTCTCTACATTTCTGTTGGTGCTTTGCTCTTTTGGGAAAATCGCGAGCGTTATAGACAAAAAGGCTGATCTCTGCACGTCTCTGCTAAACTGAATTTAACAGGACCGTACGCGCAAAGCCTTTCCATTGCGAGTTCTTTTTGACATTGACCGTAATTAGCCCTTATACGGAGCAGCAAATGAAATAAGGCTGAAGCGTTGCAGGAATGTCTTGAAAGTTTTCTTACGAACGATCCTCGTGTAAATGTTGATGTGCGCATGATGCGCGAAAGCATCAGGACAATTAAGGTAAAATACATTACTGGTGCCTTACAGATTGCGGCTTAACGGCTCGAACAACTTAAGTAGTAGTAACAGTACTATAAATTTTGTCATTCGAGGTGGTTTAGTATGAAGTTTGTGAGGCTGTTTTGTTTAGAACTCTAGCGGTTATGTTACGGTCCACACTGCGCCTGACCATGCCTAATCTCTCTGCTCTTGACGACAAGTGGCGCCCCCCCCCCCCCCCCGCAAGGTCATTTGTGAATCGTAACACAGCAAAAAAAATCGGCGCAGTTGTTCTTGCGCCCATTTCTAACTTTTGTGTTGTGCAACCAACTTGACTAAAGTACGCCAATCTTCTATTAGCTTAAACAAACACTGAAAGCAGACTTTGCCGTGTACACTCAAGTCACGTGGAGAAGACCACACAATATCTGGTGCATACCGTATAACACGCACACGCTGAAGGCACAAGCGGTGAATGGCCTTTATGGCTTATAATGTACGGAAGCGTAATGTTGGGCCAGCTCGCGAAAAAAAAAAAAACAAGAAAATGCGGCCGCGCTCTTCTTCAAAAGCGGTCATTCGGCGCGAACTTCCGCCGGTGGGTCAGCAGGCCATGCATGGAGTGTGAAAAGCTTTGTGGAGCGAAAGTGCTAAGAATCTGTCGGTTCCTGTCAAACATTGTTTGGACGTGTCAATTGGGTCAGTGGAACGCTGAATCCCGGCTGTGAAGCGACCGAAAGGGGTTAATATTGCTTTAATATTCAATTGCATGTTGTGCAACGAGCACAGCCGTAGAAATTCGCAAACCAGCAGGAACAATTAATTTGTCGTGCTCTTAGATATCCCGTACCGTATCCACCTGGTCAGGAACTTCAGAATCACGTAACAAGGTCGTGAAAAGAATGTGGAGCTGCTCAGTTGCAATTTTCACGGCTTTGATGGGCATTCGACATGCCGATCCCAAAATATTTCAGTACGACATTCAGCGTACACTTACTCACGCCCAATTGAAAGCCTAGCATTCTTGAGCTCCCGAGACGACGATGCGACACCACAGGCCGGCATGAGCACCAGTCAGTGATGTCCCCTCAAGACATTTAAAAGCGTAAACTTATCGTTAACTTTCGGATCTCGTATGGTGCTGCCGTACAGGAGAAAGCAAGGCTGGAGCACGGTTTGTTTTTCCATGGGCTCCGAGGGCGCGCCAAATCTCGGAGGCCATGGTGGTGACTAAGATGACGTCAGCTGCAGAGTTAAGGGGAACGCGCGTGGAAATTGAAATTGTGTTCTTATTGCAAGAAATCAACCTTATTACTGTAAATCAATCCAGGCAACGCAACGAGACAATGTATATCGTGGGTTGGAGGGCCAAGGTTCCGTGTACAAAATTGTCAGAATGCGTTTCAAGGCCCCTTTGAGTTATGCGGTTAAACATGAGAACCCTGGCATGAATGCGAGGGATGTGGCAGTGGGGGACTCCGGAAGAATCTTGGCCATCCTGAGAGTTCTTCAGCGTGTGCCTAAATCATTATTATTATTATTATTATTATTATTATTATTATTATTATTATTATTATTACTATTGCGTTTGTTTTCGCTGAATTGGGTGTGCCGTGGCCAGGAACCGCATCCCCGCTCTGGGGCTTGGGACCTTAACCGCTGAATTATTACGGCGAGTGTGTCAACTATACAGGTGCGTAACTGAGACAAGAATGCCTGTGGCAGTTTTCTTTGAGAACAGTCATGTGCGAACCATTATTAGAGTTAAAAGGAAACGTAGCGGTGCCCATTGTTTTATTGCGCTATTACGAGAGCGTATAGTGAGCACTGTATCCAATGTATAGAGCCAACAATAGTCAACGTTAAAGTGCTGGCATTATGTTGTAAACACGGTGGAATTTACACAGCAGGCTTCACACATACTCATGTACTTTTATTCTACTTATCCGCATTTAGTGCCAATTATAGTTTTAATTGCAATTCCTTACGCTATAACAAATGCTATCACTATAGATAACCTTTCTCTTTTTCTGGCTAAGAATCTTATTCTTTATGTTGGCCGTAATGTGAGGCTTGACGAATTACCGGTGTACTTCGTAAAGACGTTCCGCTTCGAACTTTATCTTACTTCTTTAAAAGCAGTAGCTCGGTCAATGACCAGTTTTGCTTGACGTCATACTAACGGTAACATCATGAGAAGCTTAGCACCGAAAGCCCGGATCTTTTCGCAGATACCCCGCCAGTCACGTGGCCGTGGCGGCGGTGGCAGCAGCTACGCCCGGCCTGATGCTGGTGGTGCCGGCGGTGGCGCTGGTGACGTCGATTACGGCGGTCCCGCGCCCGGTGTCAGCTGGGATGATAACGTCGGTCCGGACGTAGACCTACCTGCACCGGGACCTGGTCCAGGGCCCGGCTACGCTCCTGGTCCGGGACCCGCACCAGGGCCTGCTCCGGGACCCGCTCCGGGACCTAGTATGTAAACCAGAAGTTTAATCGCTTTTATGGGACAGCCATATGTGACCGAGAGCTTTGTGTCGCGTGGGAAGAAAAGAGAAGTAATATTCTTGGGTCCTGCCTTCCAAAACCACGACATCATTGGGGCATGCCGCGTGAGTGTATATTAACATTGACCTCCAGGGGTTCCTTGATCTAGCATGAGTCTACGCACACGGGTATTCTTGAATTGCGGCTTTATCAAAATCTGTCCACCGTGGTCTGAAATCGGACTCGCGCTCTGGCGCTTTGAAGTGTGTCAGTGTGAAACGAACGAGCGATAACGCCCATCCTGCCCAATCGCTTGCTTGCCACTGGTGTTCATTGGAGAACAGTCTTGGCGTAACACCGAAGAAAAAAAAAACGAACGGAGCAAGAGCTCCTTGGAAGTCGGGCATTTTTGCTAGGTGCATATACCACCGCATATAAGAAAAAAAAAAGGGGGGGGGGGGGAGGAATTAGATTACCATGCAGTCGTGTACATGCTCTATGCCGTGCATACTTTACGTTTAGACTGTGTTCCTTCACGTTTAGGCCTAGTACCTGCCTCCAACCTCATTGCAGGACTGCCTCACACTGTATCGCCACGCACATGTTACTGTATACGGTAGACACACGCACACTTTGTCGGTCACGACTTGTGCCGCGTTGATGCTGATTACGGAGATCAACCACCACAGAGCAACCACGAAAGTAACAGAAGTTTTCATGTTATTGAGGTGTTTATAGGCGACACGTTATTTTTTCGTTCTTGGATCAGAAATTCGAGACATCAAAATGGTAATATGGCGTGGCATATTCGGCATATTATGAGTGACACCGGAACTGAGGTCATCCGAGGATATCAGCGTCATGGCCTTAACACGCAGGGCCAAGTCCAGGCCCTGCTCCAGGACCAGCTCCTGGACCCGGACCTGCGCCGGGACCAGCACGTCCAGGTCCTGGCGCTCCTGCTCCCGGCGGCGGTGGTGGCTTCGGTGGCGGAGGAGGAGGCGGTGGAGGAGGCCATGACGACGGCCAATACCACGGCCACGATGACCACGGCGAGTGGCGCCTGGAGGACGCCATCCCCGGCACTCCAGAGACCGACTACCCAACATTCACCACCATCCCACAGACAAGCTTCGACTGCAGCGCACAGGAGTTTCCGGCTGGGTACTACGCCGACGTCGAAGCGCGATGCCAGGTACGCACTTACCTTTACTTGGTTATAGATAGGGATGAGTGAGGCAACTTGAGTCCCGCATTCTCACTGTATCGCTGTTTAAGGTAAAAGAAAAAAAAGCAGAGAAAAGCTAGTGCATTACTAGTGTGCTAACAATATGTCGGTATGACTGTATTGTATTTCAGCACGATGCCCCGATGTTGCGAAAGTATAACTTCGTCGTCAACTTCGCAATGACGGCCTGCGTTAGGTTAGTCAGTCGCCTTCACAATAAGGTCCTGGCGGAATGATATTGGGGTGAGGAGGAGGAGGAGAAAGGAGGGAGGAAAGACAGGGAGGTTAGCCAGTGCTGAGACCGGCTGGCTACCCTGTGCAGGGGAAGTGGGGTGAGGGGAATGAAAGACAATAGAAAGGAGACACGACAAGAGAAAAGAAAAGGATAGAGAAAAAAAACACGCACAGAAAAAGAAAGGAAACGCGACACTGCTTAGAGTCTGTCCTTTAGACCGCTCGTCCTTAAAAATCGTAACAGCGCGTTCAGCGCTTTCCGTGCTGACGATGGTCCTGGCCAGTGTCCCAAAACTCGTTGCTCGGACAAAGGGCGGCTGTCAAGTCTGTCTAGAGCAGCGGTAAGTTCTTTCCTAGGGCCACTGTAACGGGGACACTCACAAAGAAGATGACGTATCGTTTCGTCGCAGCCGCAGTTCTCACACTTAGGGTCGTTCGTCATTCCAATGAGAAATGAGTAGGCCTTCGTGAAGGCAACCCCAAGCCACAGGCGACACAAAAGCGTCTCCTCAGCGCGAGGTATTCCTGACGGAAGGTGGAACTGAAGGTCCGGGTACAAACTGTGGACACGAGCATTGGTGAATTCTGATGAATTCCACTGTGCACGTGTAAGTTCACGTGCTAGGGATTGAAGCTTTGCGGATGCGTCGGTCCTCGAGAACGGTATTCCTCTACAGTGGTTATCATCGTGGGCAGATCGGGCGCATTCATCAGCGAGGTCATTGCCGCTGATCCCACAGTGACCCGGTATCCACTGGTACGTGATGTCGTGTCCTTGCTCGACTGCATGGTGATGAAGAATTCTTATGTCAGCAACTAATTGCTCGTGAGGTCCATGACGAAATGGTGATATAAGGGACTGAAGAGCTGCTTTGGAGTCGGTGAATATTGACCATGCATGGGAAGGTTCTGCAATTATGACCTCTACCGCAGCATGAATGGCGGCGAGTTCTGCAGCCGTCGAAGTTGTAAAATGGGACGTCTTGAATCGTATGGTGACGGATTTTGCTGGAATGACCACTGCTCCTGTGGAGCTTACAGAGGAAACTGACCCATCCGTGTAAACGTGAAGGCGTCCTCTGTGTTTCTCATGCAGGAACATTAGGGTGGCTTGTTGTAAAGCTATAGATGACAAGTGGCTTTTCTTTTTGATTCCGGGAATGGTCAGGAGCGCTTCGAGGGGATGAAGACACCACAATGGTAATGATGGCCTTGCTGGAGGCGTGAAACTCGATGGCAGGACAGCACGATGAGCAGCAATAATGGCGCTGAATTCGGAGTCTGGCCTAGAAACGGAAAGAGACGCTAGGTGGTGCGATGGAATTCGAGCAAGATGCCTTATGTGTACTCGTAGGGCATCCACACGAAGGTATGTCATGATTGGGTGATCACGTGCGACGACTACAGTCGCTGCTGTTGATGCACATTTCGGCAGTCCAAGACATATTCTCAAAGCTTGGGCTTGAAGCGACTGGAGAACGCGCACGTTAGTTTTACGTGTTCCGCCCAGCACTGGTAGGCTATAGCGCATGCATCCAAGGAACAACGCTGTGTAAAGCTGGAGCATCGCTCGTACAGATGCACCCCACGATTTTCCCGCAAGGAACCTGAGCACATGGGTGATATTGGTTAGCTTCCTTTTCATATAGGAGATGTGAGGGCTCCAAGACAGGTCGCGGTCGATTATTACTCCCAGGAATCGGTGGGTCTTCTCACACTTGACAGCCTGTCCGTTAATTCTAATTACGTAGTGCCCCATTTCCTTGCGTGTGAAAGCAACTAACGAGCACTTCTCGGATGACAGTTCCAGTCCCCTTTCATGAAGGTAATTCGAGGTTATTGTGGTTGCTCTCTGTAGCCGGGCCCGTACGTGCATACGTGTCACCCCAGACGCCCAGATGCAAATGTCGTCTGCATATATAGAAAGATGGACAGACCGTGGAAGTGCGTCGACGAGGCCGAGGAGTGCTAGGTTGAAAAGTGTGGGGCTCAGGATTCCGCCCTGTGGCACGCCGCGACCGGTACAATGGTGCGTTGTGGTACCATCCTCTGTTTGTACGAAGAAGGTTCTGTCCTTTAAATAGCTGTAGATCCATGTGTAGACGCGGCCACCTAGTCCAACATTGCCCAGAACATCCAGTATGGCTCCATGCAATACATTGTCGTATGCGCCTTTTACGTCCAAAAATATTGCTGCGGATAATCTCTTAAGGCTTTTTTCCTGCTGTACAGATGAGATAAGGTCTACAACGTTGTCAATAGAAGACCGTCCGCGCCGAAAACCAGCCATAGCATCAGGGTATATGTCATAGTGCTCCAGATACCACTCAAGGCGAGTCAGCACCATCCTCTCCATCACCTTTCCTAAGCAGTTAGCCAGCGCAATGGGGCGATAGGAGGCCAAGTCAAGAGGAGATTTGCCTGTTTTGAGCAGAGGGACAAGGCGACTGGACTTCCACGAAGGAGGAATCAGTCCACAGCGCCACGAGTCATTGTATATGGCCAGAAGGGCACGTCGACCTGTCTGACCGAGGTTGCTGATTTTCATGTAGCTTATGCCATCAGGTCCAGGTGATGATGAACGCTTGCATGCAGCCAACGCGGCTTCAAGCTCCTGCAAAGAGAACAGATTGTCCATCCTGGGGTCTCTTGAGATTGGCGTGCTCCTTTGGCTACTTGAGGTGAAAGAGGACCCTTGACTGGCAATCCTCGCGCAGAAATCTTCTGCCACCTCAATTTCACGACGCCCTTGATGGAGAGCAAGGCACTTAAACGTGTGACGCTGTTGTGGTGGTGTGCACAGGCCGCGGACGACTCGCCATATCTGAGATATAGGCTTGTGTGGGTCAAGCGACTCACAAAACGTTTTCCATCGGAGAGACTGGAGAGTGTTTATACGACGCTTAATTTTCTTTTGTACACGTCTCGCTTCCCTTAAATCGTGAATTGATTTGGTACGCCGATACCGCCGTTCAGCTCGACGACGGATTGCTCGGAGACGCTCCAATTCCACTTCGTGTTCGCAAAATTTTTTCCTCGGTGAAAAATCGTAGGCAGCGTCTCGAGCTGCGTTTCTGATGACGTCTTCCAGATTGTCAAGAGTGGCCTCTTCATTTGCTTCGCAACCTTGCTCTGTTAGTGACCTGTACTGCATCCAGTCGATGCGTTGAGAAACGGTCATGTGCGACGTGCCTAGGCCGTTGACTGTTATGTAAGTGGGAATGTGGTCACTGCCATGGGTTTCGATATCAGGAAACCACTGCACCTTGTGAATCAGGCTTCGTGACACAAACGTCAGGTCGAGGCAGCTGCTATACGTCAGTCCCCGGAGAAACGTAGGGCTGCCGTCGTTTACACAGCGCAGTTGATAGTCCGACGCGAATGAAAAGAGTCGTCTTCCTCGACTATCCATCTTCTGGCTTCCCCATGATGGGTGATGAGCGTTGAAATCGCCAGTCATAATCCACGGCCCAGGTGTCGCTGATAGAAGTGCACCAAGTCTCACAGTGTCTAAACGTGGTGAGCTTGTCAAAGGAGGCATTATATGATGTCGTTGTTCTATGACTCTGCCTCTTGCTATGACTAGTTAGGGCTTGCTTCCTTGCCCAATGTGCGATGGAAGTGTGCAACAGTCTTTTGCAAAGGATTTGTATTGATCGCCATATATAATGAGCCATAGTACCATTCGTACCTTAATGTCGTCACCCCCGCTTCCTCCGCGCCTTTCCAGGTGTTCCACATCTGCCAGTCGGACGGTCGCCGTGACGCCTTCCTCTGCCCCGTGGGCACAATCTTCAACCAGCGGTACTTCGTCTGCGACTGGTGGCAAAATGTAAACTGTGACGAGGCGCCCAACTATTACAACCTCAACGGCGACCTCTACAAGCCCGGTCCCTCGTGGAGTCCTGGCGGTGATGGTCAGGGATATGTCCCCCCGGCTCCTGGCCCAGCGCCAGCACCTGCTCCAGGTCCCGCACCTGCCCCGTACCCTAGCCCCGCTCCTGGTCCTGCCCCGGGTCCAGCACCAGGTCCGGCCCCAGCACCGTATCCTAGCCCGGCTCCTAGTCCAGCCCCACGCCCTGCCCCAGGTCCTGCTCCAGGACCTGCTCCAGCGCCATATCCTGGTCCAACTCCCGGCCCAGCCCCAGGCCCTACTCCGGGCCCAGCTCCAGGACCAGGCCCGGCGCCCGATTACGGAAGGCCCGAGACTCCTCAGCCCGCGCCTCCGTCAGACTACGACCAAGATGACTATGATCAGCCCGCCAGAGGCTACGGAGGAGGAGGCCGACGGCCGCGCGCAAACTTGGCGCAACCCAGTGATTGGAACGCCGTGTACTACTACGACCAGCCCGAGCAGGCGGATCAAGGCCGTTCAGACGAAAGCGAGCAGCGTAGTGTGGAAGGAGATTATCAGGCGTAGGAAGGAGGGAATTCTGGGTTGTACAACCCGTCTTCAGTTTAGGCTCGAGGGCGCGCTGCCTTCTTGAAAAACTGTGGGGTAGCTTGTTTACCTCACGGGTAGTGACATGAGACCAGGCATCGAATGGAGACGCGGAGTAGAGCAAGACTGACAACACTGCGCACAATGCAACAACAAAATTGGCCTGGGTATAGCCAACCTGACATCGTAAGAAAAACTAGAGAAAAAAGAAACGGGCGCATTGCTCTTAGCGCTTTCCTTAACTGTCTTTTTTTGTGTCTAAGGTAGTGCCTGTAAATGAGCGCCCGTGCGATGCTGAGCAGATCAGTACGGCCGCTCAGTCGAACTAGGTGATTGACCTCAGCACCATGCTTTGGGAATTGCAGTGAGGATGCTCACGTGTTTCAGATCACCACTGCTGCACGTGAAGGCAGGTAGATATATACGTAGACAGAACGCGTGCCCGGCGATGTAGACTTAAAACAGCTTAATTGTGGCACCAAAGAATTCTCCTTGATGTAAATTATGTGCCGGCGCTAATCTCTCCAGCTATTTGTAGTTGTGCAGAAGCTAATCCTTTCGCGTACGACCTATTAGGAGACCTGTAACAGCCATGTTTGTCATTCTTGTACAGGCAGGTAGTTATCATAAGCAACTGGTCGTTGACTAGTCGGGATTTTGTGGTACGCCGAACCGTTAGAACTGGGCCTTGCCTTAACGCCGGCCGTGGCGTCATGTCAAAGATGAAAAGAGCAAAATTTGGGGCAAGCAGGTTAGACCTCAGCGATGAGAGCAGGTGCACCACTTTGAGAACTTTGATACTTAGGTAGACACTGCAAAAACATACGTTGTCAGTATGCCCTGTATGGCCAAATGTTTCGTGATCAAAATTTTTCAATGCCATAGGTTTTGTGACAAGATACTCGTCAGTCCTGTGAGCAGTTTAATGCTTACGTTGGTGCTAGTTACCGTTACGTCTGCCAGTGCGTTTCAGTGGCTGTTGGTCCTCCGTGGGAAACCTAACCCGTTAGCTTGCGTCATTTCCTATATGTTGGATAAATGAAAAAAGTTCTAACATGACACACGCTCTTACAATGTCTGAAAACACCGTCTCGAAGTGAAAAGAAGATATGTGCTTGTCTCCACTTACAAGAAACTCTTCCTTCCCAACATTTTCATCTAAAACAAAACTCTTAACCTACCAACAACGTCTTCCACAAACTAACTTTATTCTGTGTGAGAGTTTTCAATTTTATGACGTGATTTTCTGTTATGTTCTGGTGGTCCGCGCTTCGAGGCCGTTCGCAGTCCGTAACTTACATGTGTCAGCGGTGAAAACGCGTAAGCACAGCAACACAGTCATTATGTTAGACGTGCAATACGGGCGGCCATAACCGAGTCTTTCCAAGTATTTCCACACAGCAAAACACTCGCATGGGTCACCCTCTGGTGAGGAAGTGGTGTGTCGGAAGTTGTGCGTGTGAAAGAAGGTGGCCACACTTCACGTCGTCTGCACATCTACACGTGACGCGCCAAAACCGAATTACGGCTAGATGTATACCGTTGTTCAGACTTGCGGGTCAGCTGAACCTATATACTTGTGCGAGTTCCGTTTTCGCGCGGTTTGCTGTGCAGTGTTCGGAATGCCCCACTCAGGCTTGCTGACTGTAGTTCCCTCTTTTTATGTAATCACCCCGCACGGCGCACACTGATGACAAGGCGGCAGCATGGTTTTAACGAACGGCCTGTTATCTGCTTACCAGATTTTCAGAGTTTACGTGACGTTAAGAGGCCTTTTTTTATTGTTTTCTTTTGCTTAACCTTTACTAACTGTATTTAATTGTAATTGTCGCGCGCACTTTCGCGCTATAGTTGTTTGCGTCCCCCCCCCCCCCCCCCTTCATGCTTCCTCACCACCCGTCTTTCGCTGGCTGTTCCCTGTACAGAGCTGTTCGAACCGAAGCATGACAGGCTGACTTAGCCTGTTAACTCGCCGCAATACCTTGACAACCTATCAGCGATGTTACTTTGTTTTGTACAGATTAAGATTTAGCGTGGTATGCTTTGTTTCGTTTATATGATTTCTTTTTTTTTTACGTGTTCTGTCGTCGGCGCTTTTCAGCTGCAGCGTGTGCGTGTGTGTCTGTGCGTCTGTATCATAACATTGTGTAACAAATCACCTCGATGCCCTTCTTCAATGACGTGTAGGTCTTTTGATGTTGCAATTTTTTTCTCGTCAGGTCGTATACATGTTCGTGCGTCTACCGAGATCTCCGCTGTCTCCTTTGTTTTGTTGCTTCTGCGAGAACTGCTTCTGTTCTGGTGACGAGTGTCAGACGCAACGGCGTACGCCAGTAGCGCACCCAGGATCTCTACCAGGGGGGGGGGGTTCAATTTTTCACGAAGGGCCGGGCATGCCATTACACAGTTGTTGCGTGTGTAAAAAAAAGTAAATAAAATGCCAAATTATAGTAACATCAATGATGATGATTATTTTTATTATTTTTTTCAGCATTTTGCGGAGACATTAGCGCCACATTCTTCTAGGACATAGGAGCAGTTAGGGAGTGGGATGGGATTAGGTCGGTCTCAGGGGGAGGGGGGGGGGTTAAAACACCCGAAACCCCCCCCCCCCGTCCGTGCTCCACTGGCGTACGCAACGGTTGTGCTCGCAGACTCTTCTTCTCCCCTCTTCATAGACTGAATAAAGAATTTTCCTGTGTTCCTGTTGTGGTGAAACAGTGCATTTTACAAAAAAAAAAGAAAAAGAAAATTGCCCGCCACCTCGCTCTGCGAGCGCAAATGTCCAGCGAAGCTGTAGCATACACCACAGATGCTGATTATACAGTTTGCACTTCACACGAGGGCTTCGAATGAAGTCTGTGCTCTACGATGCGGTAAAACGCATTTTGTGCGACTTCTGATCGAGTCAAAATTTCACAAAAAACCCAATACTATAGTCTTACCTTTTTTGGCATTTTGGGCAAGATTTTGAGAGACCGTATTTTTATTCAGGAAGGCGCGCAATAAGTAGAGGAAAGCTCTACGATGCGGGAAAAC